>CAWUFW010011238.1:0-629628 GCA_963921515.1 Calotriton arnoldi | reverse complement strand
AGAAAGTTGGGACTAGAGTCCCATGGTGGCAGCAATATCCCTAGAGATAGGGAAAGGTCTTATGACCATAGAAACCTAAACAAGATTGTCCCTCCCTACCAGAGTGGGGATGACATCCACAAATGGATAACTGCACTGGAGAGGGCCTGTAAAGTTCAGAAGGTCCCCCAGAGGCAGTGGGCAGCAATCTTGTGGCTCTCCTTTGCAGACAAAGGTAGAGACAAGCTCCTCACTGTAAGAGAAGAGGATGCTGACAATTACACAGTCTTGAAGAGTGCTCTGATAGATGGGTTTGGCCTAACCACTGAACAGTATAGGTTGAAGTTCAGAGACACCCAAAAAGCTCAGACTCAAGACTGGGTTGATTTTGTAGATTGTGCTACAAAGGCTCTGGAAGGTTGGATACATGGCAACAAAGTGCATGACTTTTTAGGATTGTACAATTTGATTATGAGGGAGCAGATCCTTAATAATTGTCAAAACCAGCTTTTGCACCAGTATCTGGTGGACTCTGATCTGACCTCTCCCCAAGAATTGGGAAAGAAGGCAGACAAATGGGTCAGAACCAGAGTAAAAACTAGAAATCAGGGTGGTGACCAGAAGAAAGATTCTACTAAGTCCCAAGAGAAAGGTGGGGATAAATCTAAGGATAAGTCCCCTACAGGGCCCCAAAATTCCTCTTCTGGGGGTGGGTCCCAAACTCCTTCCTCTCCTGAAAAGAAACCATATTGCCATGTCTGTAAAAAGCCTGGGCACTGGAAAACTGATCCCAGTTGCCCCAGGATTGGCAATAAAGAAAATGTTCCTCCCACAACTACTACCACCCCTCCTGGTACTACCAGTAGTAATCCTCCAGTTGGGAGTAGTGCACCCAAAAAGTTGGGTGCTTTTGCAAGAGGAACAGAGGTGGGCCCTAGTTTAGACAGGGACCCCTCAACAGACTCCTCTGACTCTGATGGTGGTATAGGATTTGCCACCTTTACCATGGGTCCCATAGCATTGGGCAGGTACAGATTGGAGCCAATAATTAATGGTCAGAAAGCTGTGGCATTTAGGGACACAGGGGCTAGTGTCACCATGGTGGCAGGGAAACTAGTCCCCCTCACCAGCTTTTACCTGAGTTTAAATACCAGGTGACCAACATTGATGGTGTCAGAACAGATCACCCCATGGCCATAGTCAATCTCAGCTGGGAGGGGGTCACAGGCCCAAAGAGAGTGGCAGTGTCCCCAACCCTACCTGTAGATTGCCTGATGGGCAATGATTTGGAAATTTCAGCCTGGGCTGAAGTTGAACACCAAACCCATCTTAGGATGTTGGGCGTCCCTGTAAAGGTTAGTGGGGCTGTGATGGCCACAGCCCCAGCCCAAGAATTTGGAGAGATGGAGCCTGAAAGAATGGCCCACTCTCCCCCAAAAGAGAGCACAAGGGTTGAAGAAAAGTCTTCTTCCCTCCAGACAGTAGGTAAGGGTCAGCCTCCTCAGGGAACTGACCCTACCCCTAGTGAAGGAACTGCCCCAGAGGTAGTCAGGCCTGGCCTGGCCACACCCCTGATGGCAGAGGACCCTTCCAAGGTGGTACCCAGTCTGGAGCAGGTAACCTGCCCCTCTCTACCCTGCCTCAGCCAGCCCAGGGCTGCAGAGGTGAGGGAGGTCAGTGGACCCCCCAGGGCCCCCTGTCCAGAGGAAGCCCCCCATCAGCAGATTAGGGGCACCCAGTCTAGTAGCCCTAGCCAGGTGAAAATTCCTCTACACACTGAGGGATCCCCCATACCTTTATGTAGGGACCTCCCCAGAAGGACTCTGGTAGGCAAGGGCAAACCTGGGACCAGAAGGTTCCAAACCTGCCATGTCCCTCCAGTAGTCCATCCAAAGGGACCCAACCCCCAGCTGTAGGCAGCCAAAGGTTGACCCTTAGAGCAAAGTGCAACTCAGTCATGGAAAGACAGGCATACATGGTGACCAGTGATCTGAGGAAGCTGAGGCCAACATTCCTAGGGCCTCACTTCCCTACTCAGACACCTCACCAGCCTTGTACTTTACCTAAGCACACCACAGGTAGTGATTCCCCATGGTGGAGACCCTCTCATACCCTTAGGGTGAGGGATTGCTTAGTGGACCATAAGACAGGGGGCAACCATGCTAGTGCAGGTGCTTCCTTATATGACCACTTAGTCAATGAAGGCTCAACTGGCCAAGGTTAGCCTTATCTCCTTTCGTTTGGGGGGGGTTATGTAGGAAGGTGGAATCTGACTATATGGTTGCCCCCACTTTTTTTATGGTGTTTTGCTGGTTTATGACTTAGTTGGACTGGGATCCTGCTATTCAGGGCCCCAGTCTATCTGCTTTCTCTGTAAAAAGGTTTCCATGTGCCTTAGGCACATCACTGATTGGAATCTGGAGTGCCCTTATAAGTCCCTAGTATATGGTATACTATGTACCAAGGGCATAGGTACCTCAGAGGCCTGCCAGGGGCTGCAGCATGTATTATGCCACCCCTGGAAGGCCATCCAAACTGACACCACAGGTCTGCTACTGCAGCCTGGGTAAGGTGGTGCATGCACCCCTTACTGTGATATAGGTTACCTATATCACTAAATACATACACACATATAAACCTATAAGTCACTCCTAAGGCAGGCCTTATCAATCCTAAAGGCAGAGTGCATGGTTCCTATGTGAGAGGGTGCCCCTGCATGAGCAGGGCCCCTCTGCAGCGTTCGGAGACCATCTCTGATGCTGTTTGTAGTGCAGCCTGACCATATACTCTTAAGCGCATTATATCCTCGCGGTAAAATGCTAACTTTGGAATGGCTGCACCTAAACATGTCGTGTTTGGTGTCAAACATCTTGGAATACTACCCCCCGCCAATCCTGGCGGCGGGGGTAGCATTCCACCCTTCTAGAGGGAAAGACATGTTAACTCTGACTGAGTCCGGTAACTTCTTTCCAGAGCCCTGGCATCACAAAATGGATGCTGCTGCCACAGACACAAGTCTGGCCTCCTGCTGCTGGACGAAACTCCGGCAGGGGAGGCCTGGACAATAGGTTTCCTGTCCCAGGGAGGTGTGACCACCTCCCCAGACAGGATAATGTGTATTGGGGCTGGGCGGGAGCACTTTCGGGTGCTTTGAAGTCCTGCACTGGGGGCACATTTGGTGTCCCTGTGCATACCCCAGTTCAAACCAGATCAGGGGCTTGCAGCCCCTGCTTTGGCGCGAACTGGACAAAGGGAAAGGGTGTAGCCACCCCTCTGCCCTGACCCACCCATAGGTGGGGCCACAGAGTAGTCCAACCCCTATTTTTAGAATAAAGGTAGGAACCCAGTCCTTAGGACTTTAGATTATACCTGGACGAAACTCTGAAACTGAATCCTGGACCTTCGACGCTCTACGACAAGATTAGAGGACTGAAGAATCTCCCTTGGGGTCAAGGAGTGACTCCCCTGCTTGGCAGGCACCAAAGAAGCATCTGTCCGGTTCGCATTTCTGAAGCTCCCGTCGGACGCCGAAGTCATCGCATCACCAGAGGTGGATTCTCAGACTTCCCCGAGGCTACCCTGAGTCCCCAGCAAAGCTGAGGCCCGTGGCTATCGTGGGTGACTTGAGACCGTGACCCCTGGACACCGAGCACATTTGCAAGTGCATCATCTTCTGGGTCTCCCAAGAAGTCGTGCTTTGGGCTCCGAGTAGCCCTAGCCTCCAGCACCACCTGCACCGAAGATCACTGGCTCCCACTCCACGAGTGTCCTGTAAGCCAGATCCACGTGCGGCGTCATGAGGCTCCTTTGCGGTCGCTAGCCCGTTGGCTAGTAGCCCTTAACGAAGGCCAATCCTTTTCTTACTTGGCATCCTGGTTGCTCCAGGCCTGCCCTCACTTACCCTCGCTGGGTGAGTTCCACAGACCTTGCTGGTCTGCACCATCGACGATCTACATCTTGCTCGAGACTTGCCGTTGCGAAGGCTTGTTGGGTCCAATCTGGTCGCCGACACCTCAGCACTTGACAAACATCGTGTACCAGCCCGAATCCTGCTCCTGGTCGCCAACAACGCCTCCTGGACCTCGTGGCTGAAGAGTCAAGACGACCGTCAACGCACCTGAAGCACTCGACATCGGTGGGCATCTGTCCATCGCCTTCCTGGTCACTGGCTAGTGACCCAGACTCTGTCCCCTCTGCTTTCAGGTTCTTCAGAACTCCGATCCACTCTTGGATCCACCCGGACACTTTTCTCTTGGCCGCCAGCAGCACTTTGCAGCAGATCGCCATTCGAATCGACGACGAAACCCGACCCCGAAAGGCACCTATGCACCCGGCTTCCCTGGGTGAGGTAACACGAGTACTCCGGTGCTCCCGTGGGTAGAGACTCTTCAAAGTCCTAGATCTCAAAGGGTTTTGTCCTAGTCCTCTTTTAAGTGTCCCTTTTCTCTATTTTCCCGATCCCGACTTTCTCCATAGAAGTTAACGGCGTATCGCGGTTGTGTATTTACACTGCACGCGTCTCCCGTGGGTCCCCTGTGTCACTACCTTGGGTGGTTCCTTGTGGTCCAAGCACTTCTAGAGGCTCTAGGCCTAGTGTCTAGTTCAGTCGTGGTTCGCATACCACTTTATTGGTATATGGTTTGGTACGCCCCTAGGGCCCAAACGTGTATTTGTGCTATTACTGTGATTTAATATCTTATAACTTATGTACTTCGAACTCTAGCCTCATAAAGAGACTAGAGGGGTGTGTTTAGCAATAAATACATATATTTTGAATATATACCTGGTGTGGTGCTCTTTCATTTGGTCACTCAAGAGATTATAGACTGGTAAAACAAGCTGCTTTACATTCCTTCAAGACTTAGCCTGAAGGCTGCTCTCCATAGCTACCACTAGGATAGCTTTCAATAAGGTTGTCTTTAACCTATCTCCAAGAAGGGGTTGTTTGGACTGGTGCAAGGTGTCCACTATAATTAGTGGACAGCATATGCCAGGCCAACTTCTCACACCCAGCACGACCCCCTACACTGCCGAACACCACTGCACTGCCCTAAACCCTGAAACACCACCCCCAGCACGACCCCCTACACTGCTCGGAACACCACTGCACTGCCCTAAACCCTGAAACACCACCCCCTGCACGACCCCCTACACTGCCCGAACACCACTGCACTGCCCTAAACCCTGAAACACCACCCCCAGCACGACCCCCTACACTGCCCGAACACCACTGCACTGCCCTAAACCCTGAAACACCACCCCCAGCATGACCCCCTACACTGCCCGAACACCACTGCACTGCCCTAAACCCTGAAACACCACCCCCAGCACGACCCCCTACACTGCCCGAACACCACTGCACTGCCCTAAACCCTGAAACACCACCCCCTGCACGACCCCTACACTGCCCGAACACCACTGCACTGCCCTAAACCCTGAAACACCACCCCCTGCACGACCCCCTACACTGCCCGAACACCACTGCACTGCCCATAAACCCTGAAACACCACCCCCAGCACGACCCCTACACTGCCCGAACACCACTGCACTGCCCTAAACCCTGAAACACCACCCCCAGCATGACCCCCTACACTGCCCGAACACCACTGCACTGCCCTAAACCCTGAAACACTACCCCCAGCATGACCCCCTACACTGCCCGAACACCACTGCACTACCCTAAACCCTGAAACACTACCCCCAGCATGACCCCCTACACTGCCCGAACACCACTGCACTGCCCTAAACCCTGAAACACCACCCCAGCATGACCCCCTACACTGCCCGAACACCACTGCACTGCCCTAAACCCTGAAACACCACCCCCAGCATGACTCCCTACACTGCCCGAACACCACTGCACTGCCCTAAACCCTAAAACACCACCCCAGCATGACCCCCTACACTGCCCGAACACCACTGCACTGCCCTAAACCCTGAAACACTACCCCCAGCACGACCCCCTACACTACCCGAACACCACTGCACTGCCCTAAACCCTGAAACACCACCCCCAGCACGACCCCCTACACTGCCCGAACACCACTGCACTGCCCTAAACCCTGAAACACCACCCCCAGCACGACCCCCTACACTGCCCAAACACCACTGCACTGCCCTAAACCCTAAAACACTATCCCCAGCACGACCCCCTACACTGCCCGAACACCACTGCACTGCCCTAAACCCTGAAACACCACCCCCAGCACGACCCCCTACACTGCCCAAACACCACTGCACTGCCCTAAACCCTGAAACACTACCCCCAGCACGACCCCCTACACTGCCCGAACACCACTGCACTGCCCTAAACCCTGAAACACCATCCCCAGCACGACCCCCTACACTGCCCGAACACCACTGCACTGCCCTAAACCCTGAAACACCACCCCCAGCAAGACCCCCTACACTGCCCGAACACCACTGCACTGCCCTAAACCCTGAAACACCACCCCCAGCAAGACCCCCTACACTGCCCGAACACCACTGCACTGCCCTAAACCCTGAAACACCACCCCCAGCACGACCCCCTACACTGCCCAAACACCACTGCACTGCCCTAAACCCTGAAACACCAGCCCCAGCACGACCCCCTACACTGCCCGAACACCACTGCACTGCCCTAAACCCTGAAACACCACCCCCAGCACGACCCCCTACACTGCCCGAACACCACTGCACTGCCCTAAACCCTGAAACACCACCCCCTGCACGACCCCCTACACTGCCCAAACACCACTGCACTGCCCTAAACCCTGAAACACCACCCCCAGCACGACCCCCTACACTGCCCGAACACCACTGCACTGCCCTAAACCCTGAAACACCACCCCCAGCACGACCCCTACACTGCCCGAACACCACTGCACTGCCCTAAACCCTGAAACACTACCCCCAGCACGACCCCCTACACTGCCCGAACACCACTGCACTGCCCTAAACCCTGAAACACCACCCCCAGCAAGACCCCCTACACTGCCCGAACACCACTGCACTGCCCTAAACCCTGAAACACCACCCCCAGCAAGACCCCCTACACTGCCCGAACACCACTGCACTGCCCTAAACCCTGAAACACCACCCCCAGCACGACCCCCTACACTGCCCGAACACCACTGCACTGCCCTAAACCCTGAAACACCAGCCCCAGCACGACCCCTACACTGCCCGAACACCACTGCACTGCCCTAAACCCTGAAACACCAGCCCCAGCACGACCCCCTACACTGCCCGAACACCACTGCACTGCTCCTAAACCCTGAAACACCAGCCCCAGCACGACCCCCTACACTGCCCGAACACCACTGCACTGCCCTAAACCCTCAAACACCAGCCCCAGCACAACCCCCTACACTGCCCGAACACCACTGCACTGCCCTAAACCCTGAAACACCAGCCCCAGCAAGACCTCCTACACTGCCCGAACACCACTGCACTGCCCTAAACCCTGAAACACCACCCCCAGCACGACCCCCTACACTGCCCGAACACCACTGCACTGCCCTAAACCCTGAAACACCACCCCCAGCAAGACCACCTACACTGCCCGAACACCACTGCACTGCCCTAAACCCTGAAACACCACCCCCTGCACGACCCCCTACACTGCCCAAACACCACTGCACTGCCCTAAACCCTGAAACACCACCCCTGCACGACCCCCTACACTGCCCAAACACCACTGCACTGCCCTAAACCCTGAAACACCACCCCTCAGCACGACACCCTACACTGCCCGAACACCACTGCACTGCCCTAAACCCTGAAACACCACCCCCAGCATGACCCCCTACACTGCCCGAACACCACTGCACAGCCCTAAACCCTGAAACACCATCCCCTGCACGACCCCCTACACTGTCCGATACACCACTGCACTGCCCTAAACCCTGAAACACCACCCCCAGCACGACCCCCTACACTGCCCGAACACCACTGCACTGCCCTAAACCCTGAAACATCACCCCCAGCAAGACCCCCTACACTGCCTGAACACCACTGCACTGCCCTAAACCCTGAACCACCACCCCTAGCATGACCCCCTACACTGCCCGAACACCACTGCACTGCCCTAAACCCTGAAACACCACCCCTCAGCACGACACCCCTACACTGCCTGAACACTACTGCACTGCCCTAAACCCTGAAACACCACCCCCAGCACGACCCCCTACATCTGCCGAACACCACTGCACTGCCCTAAACCCTGAAACACCATCCCCCTGCACGACCCCCTACACTGTCCGAACACCACTGCACTGCCCTAAACCCTGAAACACCACCCCCAGCACGACCCCCTACACTGCCCGAACACCACTGCACTGCCCCAAACCCTGAAACACCACCCCCAGCACGACCCCCTACACTGCCCGAACACCACTGCACTGCCCTAAACCCTGACACACCACCCCCTGCACGACCCCCTACACTGCCCGAACACCACTGCACTGCCCTAAACCCTGAAACACCACCCCCAGCACGACCCCCTACACTGCCCGAACACCACTGCACTGCCCTATAACCCTGAAACACCACCCCCAGCACGACCCCCTACACTGCCCGAACACCACTGCACTGCCCTAAACCCTAAAACACCACCCCCAGCACGACCCCCTACACTGCCCGAACACCACTGCACTGCCCTAAACCCTGAGAACACTACCCCAGCATGACCCCCTACACTACCCGAACACCACTGCACTGCCCTAAACCCTGAAACACTACCCCCAGCAAGACCCCCTACACTGCCCGAACACCACTGCACTGCCCTAAACCCTGAAACATCACCCCCAGCAAGACCCCTACACTGCCCGAACACCACTGCACTGCCCTAAACCCTGAAACACCACCCCCAGCAAGACCCCCTACACTGCCCGAACACCACTGCACTGCCCTAAACCCTGAAACACCACCCCCAGCACGACCCCCTACACTTCCCAAACACCACTGCACTGCCCTAAACCCTGAAACTCCAGCCCCGCACGACCCCTACACTGCCCGAACACCACTGCACTGCCCTAAACCCTGAAACACCAGCCCCAGCACGACCGCCTACACTGCCCAAACACCACTGCACTGCCCTAAACCCTGAAACACCAGCCCCAGCACGACCCCCTACACTGCCCGAACACCACTGCACTGCCCTAAACCCTCAAACACCAGCCCCAGCACGACCCCCTACACTGCCCGAACACCACTGCACTGCCCTAAACACTGAAACACCAGCCCCAGCAAGACCCCCTACACTGCCCGAACACCACTGCACTGCCCTAAACCCTGAAACACCACCCCCAGCAAGACCCCCTACACTGCCCGAACACCACTGCACTGCCCTAAACCCTGAAACACCACCCCCAGCAAGACCACCTACACTGCCCGAACACCACTGCACTGCCCTAAACCCTGAAACACCACCCCCTGCATGACCCCCTACACTGCCCAAACACCACTGCACTGCCCTAAACCCTGAAACACCACCCCCTGCACGACCCCCTACACTGCCCAAACACCACTGCACTGCCCTAAACCCTGAAACACCACCATTCAGCACGACACCCTACACTGCCCGAACACTACTGCACTGCCCTAAACCCTGAAACACCACCCCCAGCACGACCCCCTACACTGCCGAACACCACTGCACAGCCCTAAACCCTGAAACACCATCCCCCTGCACGACCCCCTACACTGTCGGTCCACCACTGCACTGCCCTAAACCCTGAAACACCACCCCCAGTACGACCCCCTACACTGCCCGAACACCACTGCACTGCCCTAAACCCTGAAACACCACACCCTGCACGACCCCCTACACAGCCCAAACACCACAGCACTGCCCTAAACCCTGAAACACCAACCCCTGCACGACCCCCTACACTGCCCAAACACCACTGCACTGCCCTAAACCCTGAAACACCACCCCTCAGCACGACACCCTACACTGCCCGAACACTACTGCACTGCCCTAAACCCTGAAACACCACCCCCAGCACGACCCCCTACACTGCCGAACACCACTGCACTGCCCTAAACCCTGAAACACCATCCGCCTGCACGACCCCCTACACTGTCGGAACACCACTGCACTGCCCTAAACCCTGAAACACCACCCCCAGTATGACCCCCTACACTGCCCGAACACCACTGCACTGCCGTAAACCCTGAAACATCACCCCCAGCAAGACCCCCTACACTGCCTGAACACCACTGCCCTAAACCCTGAAACACCACCTCCTGCACGACCCCCTACACTGCCCGAACACCACTGCACTGCCCTAAACCCTGAAACACCACCCCTCAGCACGACACCCTACACTGCCTGAACACTACTGCAGTGCCCTAAACCCTGAAACACCACCCCCAGCACGACCCCCTAATCTGCCGAACACCACTGCACTGCCCTAAACCCTGAAACACCATCCCCTGCACGACCCCCTACACTGTCGGAACACCACTGCACTGCCCTAAACCCTGAAACACCACCCCCAGCACGACCCCCTTTACTGCTCGAACACCACTGCACTGCCCCAAACCCTGAAACACCACCCCCAGCACGACCCCCTACACTGCCTGAACACCACTGCCCTAAACCCTGAAACACCACCCCCTGCACGACCCCTATACTGCCCGAACACCACTGCACTGCCCTAAACCCTGAAACACCACCCCCTGCACTACACTTCCCGAACACCACTGCACTGCCCATAACCCTGAAACACCACCCCCAGCACGACCCCCTACACTGCCCGAACACCACTGCACTGCCCTAAACCCTAAAACACCACCCCCAGCACGACCCCTACACTGCCTGAACACGACTGCACTGCCCTAAACCCTAGAACACTACCCCCAGCATGTCCCCCTACACTACCCGAACACCACTGCACTACCCTAAACCCTAAAATACTCCCCCAACATGACCCCCTACACTACCCGAACACGACTGCACTGCCCTAAACCCTCAAACACTCCCCCCAGCACGACCCCCTACACTACCCGAACACCACTGCACTGCCCTTAACCCTAAAACACTCCCCCCAGCACGACCCCCTACACTACCCGAACACCACTGCACTGCCCTAAACCCTAAAACACTCCCCCCAGCACGACCCCCTACACTACCCAAACACCACTGCACTTCCCAAAACCCTAAAACACTAACCCTCGCATGACCCCCTACACTACCCAAACACCAATGCACTACCCTAATCCCTAAAACACTACCCCCGCACGACCCCCTACACTGCCCAAAGACCACTGCACTACCCTAAACCCTAAAACACTACCCCCCGCACGACTCCCTACACTACCCAAAGACCACTGCACTACCCTAAACCCTAAAACACGACCTCCTACACTACACAAACACCACTGCACTACCCTAAACCCTAAAACACTACCCCCTACACTACACAAACACCACTGCACTACCCTAAACACTAAAAAACTACCCCCAGCACGACCCCCTACACTACCCAAACACCACTGCACTACCCTAAACCCTAAAACACTACCCCCAGCAGTACCCCCTACACTACCCAAACACCACTGCACTACCCTAAACCACTATCCCCAGCACGACCCCCTACACTACCCAAACACCACTGCACTACCCTAAACCCTAAAACACTACCCCCAGCAGTACCCCCTACACTACCCAAACACCATTGCACTACCCTAAACCCTAAAACACTACCCCCAGCAGTACCCCCTACACTACCCAAACACCACTGCACTACCCTAAACCACTATCCCCAGCACGACCCCCTACACTACCCAAACACCACTGCACTACCCTAAACCCTAAAACACTACCCCCAGCACGACCCCCTACACTACCCAAACACCACTGCACTACCCTAAACCCTAAAACACTCCCCCAGCACGACTCCCTACACTACCCAAACACCACTGCACTACCCTAAACCCTAAATCTACCCCCAGCATGACCCCCTACACTACACAAACACCACTGCACTACCCTAAACCCTAAAACACTACCCCCAGCACGACCCTCTTCACTACCTAAACACAACTGCACAATTTGTTACAGGCGTTGCAACGCAGGCCTGTGGTGCTTACTGGAAGTACCTGGTGGGCTAGTTGGGCCCCAGGGACCCTCAGGATTCAAGGTGACCTAATCCCCCAACTTAAAATGCGCCACGGGGCGCGTTTGCACAGTGGTGAAGGGAGGGGGCGGGGCCTCAGGTGACATGTGCGCAAACACGCCCTGTGGTGCATTTTAAGTTGGGGAATTAATTCCCTTTGAATCCTGAGGGACCCTGGTGTCACGACTTGCTCCCTGCATTCCCGTGTCCACCACCAGGTGGCTGAACTGGGGGACTTTCCAGTCTTCTAATAAGCTTCCAGACCCTCCCCTGCATGCATATCCTGACTTCCAGCCATTTGGACACTTATTGGGAATTGACATCCATTCCCAATCCATGCCGGGTTTTGTGAAAGCCAGCCTGCTTATATTTGAAGCCAGCCTACTCATGCCTGAAACTCCACTACCTAGAATTCCCTGCTCACTGCTTTGTCTCCACCCCTGCAGGCCAAGGATGGGTGGAGGAATTCAGCTCACCTGTGGCTGGCTGCTGCTAGCCTGCTCACACCTGCTGCATATGATTACTGTGAGCTCTTTTAAGCCCCAGCTCCCTTCAGCCCAGTGTTGGTCATTGTAAGCTGTTATCCGGTGAGACCAGTCCTTGTTCCTGAGCTTTTGCTATTCCTTGTTTCCTGAACCAGCACTGCCTGCAGTGCTACTTAGTATCCTGAGCTATAGTTAGTCCTTGTTCCTGTTCCAGGGCTTCAGCTATTTCTTGAGCCTGATTTGCACTGCTTGCAGTGCTCGCTTGACTCCTTGTTTCCTGAGCTGTCGCTATTTCCTGTTTCCTAATCCAGCACTACCTGCAGTGCTACCTTGATTCCTGAGCCTTAACATTTCCTTGTTCCTGACCTGCAGGGCTACCTTGAATCCTGAGCCTTTTCTCAATTCGTGCCCCAGCACTGCATCCTATGCTACCTTGTTTTCTTGATTCTTGACCCTGCACTATTCTAGTATACCCTTGTAGCCTTCCCTTCTGCATACCCTTTTCCAGTCCCTGCCTTTCTTCCCATTTCCTTGGTTCCAGTTCCTAGTTTGCTGTCTTTCTATTCAGCTGTCTCGCTTCTGTTACCTTGTATGTGTGTTACCTGCTTTCTGCCAAGTGTGCCCTGTGATTTCCTTCCTTTCCTGTTAAGCACTCCTCCTTGCTAGCTCCTTGTCTATTGTGCTTGGGTTTAGTTCTACCCCTTTGCTGTTATTGCCTTGCGTGTTCCTGTTTGATCGCCAGGATCCGTGGGCACAGCTGACTACCTAGGTGGTGTTTCTTGTTCACTGTGAGTATTGTCTTTGAGTTACTGTTATAACATCACCATAGGTATAAGCTCCACAGACCCTGCCTTTGCATACATATCCTATATGTGGGTATTTTCAGTCAGTATCTGTAACAGCAATTGTGGGTGAGGAACTTACTGAGCTTCAGTCTTACCGTGTGGAGCTCCCGAGTGCTTTACCCCACATTCCCTTTATTGTTAATGTTGTTTTATATTTAAGTGTATTGCACATCCGTCCTGGGTTTATTGATTCTGAATGCTGAGCCGCCTCATGAGTGCCTGTCCTTTCTGAGTCTCACCCTTCTTGTTCACTTGTACAGGCTTTCCCCTTGGATCCCTTTGTCTCCTCTTTCTGTGTACGTTTCCTACCCAGTTCCCAGTCCTTGCCCAAGTCCCTGACTGTGTTCCCCACATAGTCCCGGACAGACCCTGACACCTGGGGGCCAACTAGCCCACCAGGTACCTTCAGTAAGCACAACAGAGTTGCGTTGCAGAGAGGTGAAAAAACGTGCGTGGCCTCGGAACGCCTCTCTGCAACTCAGCTCTGTGGTCCTAACTGTAGGTACCTGGGGGGCTAGTTGGGCCCCAGGGACCCTCAGGATTCAAGGGGACTTAATCCCGCAACTTAAAACGTGCCACGGGGTGCGTTTGCACACATGTCACCTCAGGCCCCCCCTCCCTTCACCACTGTGCAAACACGCCCTGTAGCGTGTTTTAAGAGGTAGTTTTAATCCCCCTGCCCTATTATGTACTAGGGACTTGCAGAGGAGGTTATGCTAATCACAGGGGTACCCCAACGCATAGTGTTCCCTAGTGTATGTAGGTGTTTTCACTGTATTCTAAGTGTCTTTTAGCATAGCACTGGCTCTGGTTAGTCAGAGTCAGTTACCACCAGTACCCGTCTGAAAAAGTTGTGGGCACAGGTTGATTTTGCAACAAGGCCTATTTCTGCTCCCCTGTTGGTTCTTTCTGCACATCTTTTGCTTCTTTCTGTGCGTTTTTTCTTCTTTCTTCACATGTCCTACCTCTGTAGGCATAGTTAGAAACTAGCATTTAAAAAACCTTTGAAGTTCACTTAAAAATCATAGGTTTCAGGCACGTTATAGTTAGAAATTAGCATTTAAAAAACCTTTGAAATTCACTGAAAAAACCATAGGTTTCAGACACGTTATAGTTAGAAATTAGCATTTAAAAAACCTTTGAAATTCACTGAAAAAACCATAGGTTTTAGGAACAGTTATAGTTAGTTGGACATTTCACTCGTACAAAACCATAGAAATTCCCCCGTTATAGTTAGTTCAGCTAACTATAACTCGCGCCCGCAATGCACTGCTGATGACGTCACATATTACATCACTCATGACATGGTCAGTGACATCACTGATGACATCTCAAATGACATCACTGATGACATCATCCATGTGATAATTTCATGCATCTTCTCACACCCTAATATAACTTTTGATACACCCACTCTAAATTACAGACTGCCATTCTCAAAACCATAGACACTCCAACACCAAAAACTACATACCCACTCACTGATTCTTAGGTCTACACACACATCCACTCACTCACCCGTACAGTCACTCATACTTACAGTCACTCAGTACAGGACTATCATATGCACTCATACACCTATATAAACACTCACACACCGCCACTCATCCATAGAGGTACTCACACACCTAGTCAGTCATGCAAAAAATTAATCACACACCCATTTACTCACCTATACAGTTATACACACACCAGCTCACTTACTCATACAAATACTAGCACATTATTACGCTCTTATACAATAACTGATACAAGCACACACGCATCCATACAGCCACTCTCACAATCACACACTCTCACTTACAGCCATTTAAATACTCTAACACACATATATACTGCCTTTTACATATGTAGTTACTCGCACATGTACCACTGAGATATACATTCACTCACTAACACACCCATACACACACTCACCCACCCAAGCAGTCCATCACAGATGCACTCTTGAAATCATGCACCCAGTGAATCACCCACTCACACATCTATGTACAGAGTCACACACACCCCACCCACACAAACACTCAGGCAGCCATACAGATACTGAGAGAACCAATCAATAACCCATATAGACACTCATGTAGCTATTCGCAAATCCATGCATCCACTTACACACCAACAAACAGACGGATACAGACATTCACACAGTTTAGTCACTAACCCATGCATTCAGTAAGATACGTTTAATCACTCACTTGTAGAGTCAGTCACTCACGTACTAAATCATCCATTCAGACACTCATACACCCACTCATTCTTCAATACGCCTTTCCCTATATATATTAAACATATTTAAACTTTACAGAAACACACAGTCACTGGATGATGTCATCAGTGATGTCATTTGAGATGTCATCAGTGATGTCATCAGTGATGTCACTGAACATGTCATGAGTGATGTAATATGTGACGTCATCAGCAGTGCATTGCGGGGGCGCGAGTTATAGTTAGCTGAACTAACTATAACGGGGGAATTTCTATGGTTTTGTACGAGTGAAATGTCCAACTAACTATAACTGTCCCTAAAACCTATGGTTTTTTCAGTGAATTTCAAAGGTTTTTTAAATGCTAATTTCTAACTATAACGTGTCTGAAACCTATGGTTTTTTCAGTGAATATATATATATTATCTACTGGCGGTCGCCAGTAGGTAGTTATAGTTAGGACCTATTTTCCATAGGAAATCCGCGACATTCTATTTGAAATAACTCTTGCGTCGGTTGACGAATCTTCGCGAAATTTTCAAACTTTATGGCCCGCTCCGGTCCGCTCCTACCCTGAAAGTCTCAGGGTGATACGTCAAGCGGGGGCCGAGAAAAAGGGGGTCCCAAAACGTGTTTTCCCCATTCATTTTCCCATAGGAAACTTTAGACACGGCTACAGCCCGAACTGCTGAACGGAATTACACCAAATTTGGCAAAGAGGTAGTTCTTGGTTCAGAAAGAACCCTTTTGTTAAATGGTGTAAATCCGTTCAGTAGTTGCTGGAGAAATTAAAAAATAAGAGTCAAAAGATCAATTTCCCATAGGAAACTTTATGCAAGGCTACAGCCTGAACTGCTGAACGGAATTACACCAAATTTGGCAAAGAGGTAGTTCTTGGTTCAAAAAGAACCCTTTTGTTAAATGGTGTAAATCCGTTCAGTAGTTGCTGAGAAAATCAAAAGTAAAAACACATATATATCTGGGCGGAGCCTAACCACACGTCATCGTGAGATCTGATTGGCTGTCAGCACTTCATCCTGGAATTGCTGGCAGCCATCTTGGGACCAATATAAATGATAGTACCATTGAAATGCATTGTAGTGAATCGAAGATTTTGAGGGTTACCAAAAGGAGAACTATAAAGGGTGATAACAGACTTTAGTTACATTAGAATTCATTTGTTGATGGTACCATACTAATTTCAGGAATTGTGGTGTGTTCTAAGGTGATTTTACCCTGTGAAAAACCTTCTGCTGGGATATTATGAATCATGTTTGAGAGAAAACTATTTTCACATGCTTGTCCCATACAGTTTTGGAAGGTGCCCCAGAAGCTAAAATGAGAGCATATTTTCTGTAAATTCACATTATCTTTCTCAGTCATGTGAGAATGAAGTCTGACATTCTCAGTAAAACATGTACATCCAACAAGGGCAGAGACTGTCAGTTGATTCCTTTGTGTTCTACTGCAGCTTCCCAGAGTGTTCTAAAGAACAACTAGAGTGCTAACAGCCTTACTTATGACAAAAGTATGGCACACCTGAAGCCATCTTGATTGGAATATACTGGTAACACTTAAAACATTTAATTTAAAAAGGAACAAAATGATGGGGTTCATCTTGTCATAGAAATTATGGTTAGTGCTCTGGAAAGAAAAATTAGGACATGTTTCAAGTGTGATCTCAAATATCTTCCTGTTATATTTCAACAGGAGCAGCCTGTCAGTTGATGCCTTTGTGTTCTACTGCAGCTTCCCAGAGTGTTCTAAAGAACAACTAGAGTGCTAACAGCCTTACTTATGACAAAAGTATGGCACACCTGAAGCCATCTTGATTGGAATAAACTGGTAACACTTAAAACATTTAATTTAAAAAGGAACAAAATGAGGGGGTTCATTTTGCCATAGAAATTATGGTTAGTGCTGCAAAAGGAAAATTTAGTGCATGTTTTAAGTGAGATCTCAAATCCTCAAATCCTCTTCTATTTCATTAGAAAATTCTGACATGCAGACTGAAACAATCACTTTCAATACCAGCAGTAGACTTCCAGTTAACTCCTTAGAGAGCAGTAGCTTTACTACAGTGATCTAATGAACAACTAGAGTAATAACATTCTGAATTTATGGCAAATGTGTGACACATCTGAATGCCTTCTTGATGGAATCAAAGTAAAAAACTGAAAGCATTTCCTACTGAGGAGACTGCAGTAAATGAGGAAATTAGGAAACTTCATAACAAAGAAGTCTTCCAAGATGGCCACCAGTGAAAAAAGAGCCCAAATGTAGCACAAATATTACCCAGATGTAGCCCACATATAGCCCAATGACAAAAGTGTGCAAAACACTTTTTATTTTTAGTTTTTTTGCAGTTTTATGTAGTGCAGACTGGTCAGGTATTGGAGCGTTGCATCTTAAAACATGACCCCCTACACTACAAAAACACCACTGCACTACCCTAAACCCTAAAACACTACCCCCAGCACGACCCCCTACACTACACAAGCACCACTGCACTATCCTAAACCCTAAAACACTACCCCCAGCATGACCCCCTACACTACACAAACACCACTGCACTACCCTAAACCACTACCCCAACACCACTGCACTAACCTAAATCCTAAAACACTACCCCCAGCACTACCCACTACACTACCCAAACACCACTGCACTACCCTAAAACATGACCCCCTACACTACACAAACACCACTGCACTACCCTAAACCCTAAAATACTACCCCCAGCACGACCCCTACACTACACAAGCACCACTGCACTACCCTAAACCCTAAAACACTACCCCCAGCACGACCCCCTACACTACACAAGCACCACTGCACTATCCTAAACCCTAAAACACTACCCCCAGCATGACCCCCTACACTACACAAACACCACTGCACTACCCTAAACCCTAAAACACTACCCCAACACCACTGCACTAACCTAAATCCTAAAACACTACCCCCAGCACGACCCCCTACACTACCCAAACACCACTGCACTACCCTAAAACATGACCCCCTACACTACACAAACACCACTGCACTACCCTAAACCCTAAAACACTACCCCCAGCACGACCCCCTACACTACACAAGCACCACTGCACTAACCTAAAACACTACCCCCAGCACGACCCCCTACACTACACAAACACCACTGCACTACCTTAAACCCTAAAACACTACCCCCAGCACGACCCCCTACACTACCCAAACACCACTGCACTAACCTAAATCCTAAAACACTACCCCCAGCACGACCCCCTACACCACCACTGCACTACCCTAAAACATGACCCCCTACACTACACAAACACCACTGCACTACCCTAAACCCTAAAACACTACCCCCAGCACGACCCCCTACACTACACAAGCACCACTGCACTACCCTAAACCCTAAAACAATACCCCCAGCACGACCCCTACACTGACCGAACACCACTGCACTGCCCTAAACCCTGAAACACCACCCCCTTCACGACCCCCTACACTGCCCGAACACCACTGCACTGCCCTAAACCCTGAAACACCACCCCCAGCATGACCCCTACAGTGCCCGAACACCACTGCACTGCCCTAAACCCTGAAACACTACCCCCAGCAAGACCTCCTACACTGCCCGAACACCACTGCACTGCCCTAAACCCTGAAACATCACCCCCAGCAAGACCCCCTACACTGCCCGAACACCACTGCCCTAAACCCTGAAACACCACCCCCAGCACGACCCCCTACACTGCCCGAACACCACTGCACTGCCCTAAACCCTGCAACACCACCCCCAGCACGACCCGCTACACTGCCCGAACACCGCTGCACTGCACTAAACCCTGAAACACCACCCCTGCACGACCCCTACACTGCCCGAACACTACTGCACTGCCCTACACCCTGAAACACCATCCCCAGCACGACCCCCTACACTGCACGAACACCACTGCACTGCCCTAAACCCTGAAACACTACCCCCAGCAAGACCCCCTACACTGCCCGAACACCACTGCACTGCCCTAAACCCTGAAACACTACCCCCAGCAAGACCCCCTACACTGCCCGAACACCACTGCACTGCCCTAAACCCTGAAACACCACCCCCAGCAAGACCCCCTACACTGCCCGAACACCACTGCCCTAAACCCTGAAACACCACCCCCAGCAAGACCCCTACACTGCCCGAACACCACTGCACTGCCCTAAACCCTGAAACACCAGCCCCAGCACAGCCCATACACTGCCCGAACACCACTGCACTGCCCTAAACCCTGAAACACCACCCCCTGCACGACCCCCTACACTGCCCGAACACCACTGCACTGCCCTAAACCCTGAAACACCACCCCCAGCACGACCCCCTACACTGCCCGAACACCACTGCACTGCCCTAAACCCTGAAACACCACCCCCAGCACGACCCCCTACACTGCACGAACACCACTGCACTGCCCTAAACCCGGAAACACTACCCCCAGCAAGACCCCCTACACTGCCCGAACACCACTGCCCTAAACCCTGAAACACCACCCCCAGCAAGACCCCCTACACTGCCCTTACACCACTGCACTGCCCTAAACCCTGAAACACCACCCCCAGCATGACCCCCTACACTGCCCGAACACCACTGCACTGCCCTAAACCCTGAAACACCACCCCCAGCACTACCACCTACACTGCCCGAACACCACTGCACTGCCCTAAACCATGAAACACCAGCCCCAGCACGACCCCCTACACTGCCCGAACACCACTGCACTAAACCCTGAAACACCACCCCCAGCACGACCCCCTACACTGCCCGAACACCACTGCACTACCCTAAACCCTGAAACACCAGCCCCAGCACAACCCCGTACACTGCCCGAACACCACTGCACTGCCCTCAACCCTGAAACACCAGACCCAGCACGACCGCCTACACTGCCCGAAAACCACTGCACTGCCCTAAACCCTGAAACACCAGCCCCAGCAAGACCCCCTACACTGCCCGAACACCACTGCACTACCCTAAACCCTCAAACACCAGCCCCAGCACGACCCCCTACACTGCCCAAACACCACTGCACTGCCCTAAACTCTGAAACACCAGCCCCAGCAAGACCCCTACACTGCCCTAACACCACTGCACTGCCCTAAATCCTGAAACACCACCCCCAGCAAGACCCCTACACTGCCCAAACACCACTGCACTAAAGCCTGAAACACCACCCCCAGCAAGACCACCTACACTGGCCGAACACCACTGCACTGCCCTAAACCCTGAAACACCACCCCCTGCACGACCCCCTACACTGCCCAAACACCACTGCACTGCCCTAAACCCTGAAACACCACCCCCTGCACGACCCCATACACTGCCCGAACACCACTGCACTGCCCTAAACCCTGAAACACCACCCCTCAGCACGACACCCTACACTGCCCGAACACCACTGCACTGCCGTAAACCCTGAAACACCACCCCCAGCATGACCCCCTACACTGCCCGAACAACACTGCACTGCCCTAAACCCTGAAACACCACCCCCTGCACGACCTCATACACTGCCGGAACACCACCTCACTGCCCTAAACCCTGAAACACCACCCCCAGCACGACCCCCTACACTGCCCGAACACCACTGCACTGCCCTAAACCCTGAAACATCAACCCCAGCAAGACCCCCTACACTGCCTGAACACCACTGCCCTAAACCCTGAAACAACACCCCCTACACTGCACGAACACCACTGCACTGCCCTAAACCCTGAAACACCACCTCCAGCAAAACCCCCTACACTGCCTGAACACCATTGCTCTGCCCTAAATCCTGAAACACTAGCCCCAGCATGACCCCCTACACTGCCCAAACACCACTGCACTGCCCTAAACCCTGAAACACCACCCCCAGCACGACCCCCTACACTGCCCGAACACCACTGCACTGCCCTAAACCCTGAAACACCAGCCCCAGCAAGACCCCCTACACTGCCCGAACACCACTGCACTGCCCTAGACTCTGAAACACCAGCCCCAGCAAGACCCCCTACACTGCCCGAACACCACTGCACTGCCCTAAACCCTGAAACACCAGCCCCAGCATGACCCCCTACACTGCCCGAACACCACTGCACTGCCCAAAACCCTGAAACACCAGCCCCAGCACGACCACCTACACTGCCCGAACACCACTGCACTGCCCTAAACCCTGAAACACCAGCCCCAGCACAACCCCCTACACTGCCCGAACACCACTGCACTGCCCTAAACCCTGAAACACCAGCCCCAGCACGACCCCCTACACTGCCCGAATGTACGAGAGTAGGATCTGCTTCACATGGGTACCCCCACTTTTTGCTGATGCTTCACTGTTTTTCGACATTAGTCTGGCTGGGGCCCTGCTAATCAGAACCCCAGCCTAGCTGCTTCCTCTCTAAAATGGTTTCCATGTGCCTTAGGCACATCACTGATTGGGATCTGGAGTGCCCTTATAAGTCCCTAGTATATGGTATACTATGTACCAAGGGCATAGGTACCTCAGAGGCCTGCCAGGGGCTGCAGCATGTATTATGCCACCCCTGGAAGGCCATCCAAACTGACACCACAGGTCTGCTACTGCAGCCTGGGTAAGGTGGTGCATGCACCCCTTACTGTGATATAGGTTACCTATATCATGAAATACATACACACATATAAACCTATTAGTCACTCCTAAGGCAGGCCTTATCAATCCTAAAGGCAGAGTGCATGGTTCCTATGTGAGAGGGTGCCCCTGCATGAGCAGGGCCCCTCTGCAGCGTTCGGAGACCATCTCTGATGCTGTTTGTAGTGCAGCCTGACCATATACTCTTAAGCGCATTATATCCTCGCGGTAAAATGCTAACTTTGGAATGGCTGCACCTAAACATGTCGTGTTTGGTGTCAAACATCTTGGAATACTACCCCCCGCCAATACTGGCGGCGGGGGTAGCATTCCACCCTTCTAGAGGGAACGACATGTTAACTCTGACGAGTCCGGTAACTTCTTTCCAGAGCCCTGGCATCACAAAATGGATGCTGCTGCCACAGACACGAGTCTGGCCTCCTGCTGCTGGACGAAACTCCGGCAGGGGAGGCCTGGACAATAGGTTTCCTGTCCCAGGGAGGTGTGACCACCTCCCCAGACAGGATAATGTGTATTGGGGCTGGGCGGGAGCACTTTCGGGTGCTTTGAAGTCCTGCACTGGGGGCACATTTGGTGTCCCAGTGCATACCCCAGTTCAAACCGGATCAGGGGCTTGCAGCCCCTGCTTTGGCGCGAACTGGACAAAGGAAAGGGGTGTAGCCACCCCTCTGCCCTGACCCACCCCTAGGTGGGGCCACAGAGTAGTCCAACCCCTATTTTTAGAATAAAGGTAGGAACCCAGTCCTTAGGACTTTAGATTATACCTGGACAAAACTCTGAAACTGAATCCTGGACCTTCGACGCTCTACGACAAGATTAGAGGACTGAAGAATCTCCCTTGGGGTCAAGGAGTGACTCCCCTGCTTGGCAGGCACCAAAGAAGCATCTGTCCGGTTCGCATTTCTGAAGCTCCCGTCGGACGCCAAAGTCATCGCATCACCAGAGGTGGATTCTCAGACTTCCCCGAGGCTACCCTGAGTCCCCAGCAAAGCTGAGGCCCGTGGCTATCGTGGGTGACTTGAGACCGTGACCCCTGGACACCGAGCACATTTGCAAGTGCATCATCTTCCTGGTCTCCCAAGAAGTTGTGCTTTGGGCTCCGAGTAGCCCTAGCCTCCAGCACCACCTGCACCGAAGATCACTGGCCCCCACTCCACGAGTGTCCTGTAAGCCAGATCCACATGCGGCGTCACGAGGCTCCTTCGCGGTCGCTAGCCCGTTGGCTAGTAGCCCTTAACGTAGGCCAATCCTTTTCTTACTTGGCATCCTGGTTGCTCCAGGCCTGCCCTCACTTACCCTCGCTGGGTGAGTTCCACAGACCTTGCTGGTCTGCACCATCGACGATCTACATCTTCACCGAGACTTGCCGTTGCCAAGGCTTGTTGGGTCCAATCCGGTCGCCGACACCTCAGCACTCGACAGACATTGTGTACCAGCCCGAATCCTGCTCCTGGTCGCCGACAACGCCTCCTGGACCTCGTGGCTGAAGAGTCAAGACGACCGTCAACGCACATGAAGCACTCGACATCGGTGGGCATCTGTCCATCGCCTTCCTGGTCACTGGCTAGTGACCCAGACTCTGTCCCCTCTGCTTTCAGGTTCTTCAGAACTCCGATCCACTCTTGGATCCACCCGGACACTTTTCTCTTGGCCGCCAGCAGCACTTTGCAGCAGATCGCCATTCGAATCGACGACGAAACCCGACCCCGAAAGGCACCTATGCACCCGGCTTCCCTGGGTGAGGTAACACGAGTACTCCGGTGCTCCCGTGGGTAGAGACTCTTCAAAGTCCTAGATCTCAAAGGGTTTTGTCCTAGTCCTCTTTTAAGTGTCCCTTTTCTCTATTTTCCCGATCCCGACTTTCTCCATAGAAGTTAACGGCGTATCGCGGTTGTGTATTTACACTGCACGCGTCTCCCGTGGGTCCCCTGTGTCACTACCTTGGGTGGTTCCTTGTGGTCCAAGCACTTCTAGAGGCTCTAGGCCTAGTGTCTAGTTCAGTCGTGGTTCGCATACCACTTTATTGGTATATGGTTTGGTACGCCCTAGGGCCCAAACGTGTATTTGTGCTATTACTGTGAATTAATAACTTATAACTTATGTACTTCGAACTCTAGCCTCATAAAGAGACTAGAGGGGTGTGTTTAGCAATAAATACATATATTTTGAATATATACCTGGTGTGGTGCTCTTTCATTTGGTCACTCAAGAGATTATAGACTGGTAAAACAAGCTGCTTTACATTCCTTCAAGACTTAGCCTGAAGGCTGCTCTCCATAGCTACCACTAGGATAGCTATCAATAAGGTTGTCTTTAACCTATCTCCAATAAGGGGTTGTTTGGACTGGCGCAAGGTGCCCACTATAATTAGTGGACAGCATATGCCAGGCCAACTTCTCACACCGAACACCACTGTACTGCCCTAAACCCTGAAACACCAGCCCCAGCACGACCCCCTACACTGCCCGAACACCACTGCACTGCCCCAAACCCTGAAACACCACCCCCAGCACGACCCCGTACACTGCCCGAACACCACTGCCCTAAACCCTGAAACACCACCCCCTGAACGACCCCATACACTGCCCGAACACCACTGCACTGCCCTAAACCCTGAAACACCACCCCTACACTGCCCGAACACCACTGCACTGCCCTAAACCCTGAAACACCACCCCCAGCACAACCCCCTACACTGCCCGAAAACCACTGCACTGCCCTAAACCCTAAAACACCACCCCCAGCATTACCCCCTACACTGCCCAAACACCACTGCACTGCCCTAAACCCTAAAACACCACCCCCAGCATTACCCTCTACACTGCCCAAACACCACTGCACTGCCCTAAACCCTAGAACACTACCCCCAGCACGACCCCCTACACTACCCGAAAACCACTGCACTACCCTAAACCCTAAAATACTACCCCCAGCACAACCCCCTACACTACCCGAACACGACTGCACTGCCCTAAACCCTCAAACACTCCCCCAGCACGACCCCCTACACTACCCGAACACCACTGCACTGCCCTAAACCCTAAAACACTCCCCCCAGCACGACCCCCTACACTACCCGAACACCACTGCACTGCCCTATACCCTAAAACACTCCCCCAGCACGACCCCCTACACTACGCAAACACCACTGCACTGCCCTAAACCCTAAAACATTACCCCCGCATGACCCCTACACTACCCAAACACCAATGCACTACCCTAATCCCTAAAACACTAACCCCCGCATGACCCCCTACACTACCCTAAACCCTAAAACACTACCCCCGCACGACTCCCTACACTACCGAAAGACCACTGCACTACCCTAAACCCTAAAACACGACCTCCTACACTACACAAACACCACTGCACTACCCTAAACCCTAAAACACTACCCCCTACACTACACAAACACCACTGCACTACCCTAAACCCTAAAACACTACCCCCAGCAGTACCCCTACACTACCCAAACACCACTGCTCTAACCTAAACCCTAAAACACTACCCCCAGCAGTACCCCCTACACTACCCAAACACCACTGCACTACCCTAAATCACTACCCCCAGCACGACCCCTACACTACCCAAACACCACTGCACTACCCTAAACCCTAAAACACTACCCCCAGCACGACCCCCTACACTACCCAAACACCACTGCACTACCCTAAACCCTAAAACACTCCCCCAGCACGACTCCCTACACTACCCAAACACCACTGCACTACCCTAAACCCTAAATCTAACCCCAGCATGACCCCCTACACTACACAAATACCACTGCACTACCCTAAACCCTAAAACACTACCCCCAGCACGACCCTCTTCACTACCTAAACACAACTGCACAATTTGTTACAGGCGTTGCAACGCAGGCCTGTGGTGCTTACTGGAAGTACCTAGTGGGCTAGTTGGGCCCCAGGGACCCTCAGGATTCAAGGTGACCTAATCCCCCAATCCTAAAACGCACCACGGGGCGCGTTTGCACAGTGGTGAAGGGAGGGGCGGGGCCTCAGGTGACATGTGCGCAAACACGCCCTGTGGTGCGTTTTAAGTTGGGGAATTAATTCCCTTTGAATCCTGAGGGACCCTGGGGGCCAACTAGCCCACCAGGTACCTTCAGTAAGCACAACAGAGTTGCGTTGCAGAGAGGTGAAAAAAGGTGCGTGGCCTCGGAACGCCTCTCTGCAACTCAGCTCTGTGGTCCTAACTGTAGGTACCTGGGGGGCTAGTTGGGCCCTAGGGACCCTCAGAATTCAAGGGGACTTAATCCCGCAACTTAAAACGCGCCACGGGGTGCGTTTGCACACATCACCTCAGGGCCCCCCCTCCCTTCACCACTGTGCAAACGTGCCCTGTAGCGCATTTTAAGAGGTAGTTTTAATCCACCTGCCCTATTATGTACTAGGGACTTGCAGAGGAGGTCATGCTAATCACAGGGGTACCCCAACTCATAGTGTTCCCTAGTGTATGTAGGTGTTTTCACTGTATTCTAAGTGTCTTTTAGCATAGCACTGGCTCTGGTTAGTCAGAGTCAGTTACCACCAGTACCCGTCTGAAAAAGTTGTGGGCACAGGATGATTTTGCAACAAGGCCTCTTTCTGCTCCTCTGTTGGTTCTTTCTGCACATCTTTGCTTCTTTCTGCGCGTTTTTCTTCTTTCTTCACATGTCCTACCTCTGTAGGCATAGTTAGAAACTAGCATTTAAAAAACCTTTGAAATTCACTTAAAAAATCATAGGTTTCAGGCACGTTATAGTTAGAAATTAGCATTTAAAAAACCTTTGAAATTCACTGAAAAAACCATAGGTTTCAGACACGTTATAGTTAGAAATTAGCATTTAAAAAACCTTTGAAATTCACTGAAAAAAACCATAGGTTTTAGGGACAGTTATAGTTAGTTGGACATTTCACTCGTACAAAACCATAGAAATTCCCCCGTTATAGTTAGTTCAGCTAACTATAACTCGCGCTCCGCAATGCACTGCTGATGACGTCACATATTACATCACTCATGACATGGTCCGTGACATCACTGATGACATCTCAAATGACATCACTGATGACATCATCCATGTGATAATTTCATGCATCTTCTCACACCCTAATATAACTTTTGATACACCCACTCTAAATTACAGACTGCCATTCTCAAAACCATAGACACTCCAACACCAAAAACTACATACCCACTCACTGATTCTTAGGTCTACACACACACATCCACTCACTCACCCGTACAGTCACTCATACTTAGTCACTCAGTACAGGACTATCATATGCACTCACACACTGCCACTCATCCATAGAGGTACTCACACACCTAGTCAGTCATGCAAAAAACTTAATCACACACCCATTTACTCACCTATACAGTTATACACACACCAGCTCACTTACTCATACAAATACTAGCACATTCTTACGCTCTTATACAATCACTGATACAAGTACACACTCATCCATACAGCTACTCTCACAATCACACACTCTCACTTATAGCCATTTATATACTCCAACACACATATATACTGCCTTTCACATATGTAGTTACTCACACATGTACCACTGAGATATACATTCAATCACTAACACACCCATACACACACTCACCCACCCATACAGTCCATCACAGATGCACTCTTGAAACCATGCACCCAGTGAATCACCAACTCACACTTCTATGCACAGAGTCACACACACCCCACCCACACAAACACTCAGGCACCCATACAGATACTCAAGACAATCAATCAATAACGCATGTAGACACTCATGTAGCTATTCAGAAAGCCATGCAGCCGCTTACAAACCAACAGACAGACGGATACAGACATTCACACAGTTTAGTCACTAACCCATGCATTCAGTAAGATACATTTAATCACTCACTTGTAGAGTGTCACTCACGTACTAAATCATCCATTCAGACACTTATACACCCACTCATTCTTCAATACGCCTTTCCCTATATATATTAAACATATTTAAACTTTACAGAAACACACAGTCACTGGATGATGTCATTTGAGATGTCATTTGAGATGTCATCAGTGATGTCACTGACCATGTCATGAGTGATGTAATATGTGACGTCATCAGCAGTGCATTGCGGAGCGCGAGTTATAGTTAGCTGAACTAACTATAACGGGGAATTTCTATGGTTTTGTACGAGTGAAATGTCCAACTAACTATAACTGTCCCTAAAACCTATGGTTTTTTCAGTGAATTTCAAAGGTTTTTTTAAATGCTAATTTCTAACTATAACGTGTCTGAAACCTATGGTTTTTTCAGTGAATATATATATATATATATTATCTACTGGCGGTCGCCAGTAGATAGTTATAGTTAGGACCTATTATCCATAGGAAATCCGCGACATTCTATTTGCAATAACGTTGGCGCCAGTTGACGAATCTTCGCGAAAGCTTCCAACTTGTTGGGGCGCTCCGGTCCGCTCCTACCCTGAAAGTCTCGGGGTGATACGTCAAGTGGGGGCCGAGAAAAAAGGGGGGTCCCAAAACGCGTTTTCCCCATTCATTTTTCCATAGGAACCTTTAGTCGCAGCTACAGCCCGAACTGCTGAACGGAATTACCCCAAATTTGGCAAAGAGGTAGCCATTGGTTCAGACTGGTGCCTTTTGCTAAAATGGTGTAAATCCGTTCAGTAATTCCTGAGAAATTTACAATTAAAATCACATATATATCTATGGCCGCGTCGGATCCGCGTACCCTCCCGATCACGAGCTGCATGCTAATTGGCTGTCAACACTCCAAATCAGGAAGTGTTGGCAGCCATTTTGTCCCTCGGTAGAACCGAGGGACAGAAACAAGTGCGCAAAGCGCACAAAGGGGGCAGGGTAGAAATACCCTAACCCCTAGGCCTGCTCAGGGGTCCCACAAGGACCCCTGGGCAAAAAAAGCATTAAATAAAAAAAAAATGGGCAGGATGCGCTCAGGGTGCGCGGATCCTGCCGAAAAAAAAAAATCGAAGCGCGGTCTTTCGCGCTTCGATGTTAATTTGCCCCCGGGTGGGCCAAGTCCCGGGGGCATGGTGGGGGGGTTAAATTTATGTATGGGGGGCCTCTAAGGGCCCCCCAAGCCACAGAGTACGAGTGCAATGTCCAACTAACTATAACTGTCCCTAAAACCTTATGGTTTTTTCAGTGAATTTCTAAGGTTTTTTAAATGCTAATTTCTAACTATAACGTGCCTGAAACCTATGGTTTTTTCAGTGAATATATATATATATGCACACATATACACACTTTGTTATTGGTGGTAGCAGTTGCTGTCTTAATTCTGCTGATAGTAGCACCGTCTCCTAGAGAGAGTACCAACAATCTGCTTAACCTGCCTCCTTGTGCAGCTCATCATTTTAATAAAATAGCTCTTGAGGTCACTCTTCCATTTCGATAGGAAAGGCTTCAGTTGGATGACAGCTTGATGCAGATGGACTTGGTGACTTGATGATTCCAATTGCAGGGATGTGCTGGCTCCATCATTTCGCTAGAGCTGGGACAGCACTATCAATTAGAAAGGCTATTTTCAGATTCCCACCTATGATTCTTTCAGGCAGCGGCGGCTCCTCTGCAATGGCGGAGGATCGTTGCCCCACTGGCTCAGAGCCAGCAGGTGAAATAAAACGATAATTCATTATCGTTTTTTTTCCATCTGCTGGCTGAGCCAGCGTGAAGGGAGGGGCAATGCGAGAGAGCAGTGGAGTGCACTGCTAACTGTGCATGTCTGTTTGGCCGGCCAAACAAACATACATAATTAGATTCCTCCAACCCAGCTGTCTAGCACAGCCGGGTTGGAGAAACAGCACAGACTCTCTGTGCCTGAGCGAAGCATCAAACCAGCCCGCTCAGGCCAATCCCCGCGCTGTTCTCATAGCTTGAGAGCAGTGCAGGGATTGCACAGGGAGTCTCTGATGCCGCCCCAGGAGCTGCTGGGACCAGGAAGCAGGCGCGAGGCGGTAGCAGCAGCCTCATGTAAGTTTTATTTGAATTCTTTTTTATTATGCATCCCCCCTGCGCTACCCCAGCCCCACCCCTGTTTATATGCGTCGGCCGACACTGCTTTTAGGATCAAGCTCTCATGGGCAGGCTGGTCTCATGTGTAAGCCCCTGTGGGTCTTAAGAGCAGAACCAGGTGCTACCAGTTCTAGAGAAGCATGTAGGTAGGCGTTCAAGGCAGAACTAGAAACAACTAGCAACTTAAAGAGCATTAGAGGATCAACAACTGATAAAAAAGGGAAGTCCCACCTACCACACCCAATTAATAAATTGAGGTGGAGAGATGGACGCAGAAGATGTACAATGAAAATGGTAATATCAAGCATGCTTTATGCTTGATGCATATATACAAAGCAATGGGGTAACCCAGTGTCCCTCAGAACCTGGGCACATATGATACAAGTAACAATCGGTTCTGTCGGGTCAAACAATTTCTTTGTGGTATTCAAATAATTAATAAGAAGGAACAATTAAATATACACGAACAACTTGAACACAACCAAAAAGACAAATTTGTCTCATTCATAGAGTAAACGATATTTTACTTCATATTTGCAAACTCATTGGTTAAGGTCAAGAATTACCAAAACATTAAAGAAAAGAGGCTGTCCGATAATTCAATTAGAAAAGCGGCGCATGTGAGCGTGATTATAGTGACACAGTGAGTGAAGTGACGTAGTGACAGAATATGTATATTATACAATAAGGTGAACTAATACTGTACATATATTTACACAGAGATATTAGAGACAAGATCCAATTAGACATCAGATAGTGGCAGTCGCCCTGGCTAGGTAAATGAATTACATAAATTGGTGTGCTAGGGGACCGGATGCATGGACAACAAGACCGTCGACGTTTCGACCCTGACAAACGGCATAAATTAACGATGTCAACGCGGGTCTTCTTCAGGACAGAGACATGGAGTGGACAGCCGATGCTTCAAAAATCTTTTGGGGCGCACGTAAAACTCTCCCCCAAGGCTTTGGGGTTCGATCCAATAGGTGGTTGGGCTGACTCAGTTGCCTGATGAGGATTAGGTAGACGATTGTTCCTGGCACTCAGGGAAAACTGACACTTGTCCCCATACGCCTTGTAGATGCTTGCTAACATGCCAATGTGCTTAGATATTTTCTTAATAAATTAATCCCCGAAAAGCATACCATTGGAGTTTGGACCATTTTCAAAGGAGACAAGATTGACCAGCTTGCAGTTCTTGAGCAGAATACGTTCTCCTTGAAGGAAATGGTCATGTTAGCATTAACCCTCAAGCATATGGCTGCTAAATTCTACCACTCAAAAATGTAATGTTGAAGGTAGTTTGGTCACATTCTATAGATTCTAAAAGTCCAACGGCCTCAAAGAGCCTGTCTTGACAGGATTTTATGTCTCTCGCCAAGCCCTTGTAAGGTTCTTAGACTGACTTACCAAGATAGTAAATCATTTTTGGATCCAACTATAGGAGGTACAGTGAATTAGGGGCAGGAAACCTATGGCTTGATGCATCTGTGTCCATCACTTTGGATTGACCTGTAAATATTGAATTCCACATTCTCTGCCACACTAGGGCTGGACTGGAAACACTAAGGCAACAGCGGATACTGAATGATTAACAGGTCAAACATGTTTCCCCAATCAGTCCAGAAAGTCATTTGAGTTAGCAGATGCGGATTAAGACTTGTCTGCTGATTTGCAGCTGGCTATGGAAAGCTTGTGGCTAGGTTCAAAAGAGGATTCATCAGAGGAACAAAGAGCAATCCATGGGAGACTTTATCTGGCATGTGTCCCAATGCAGGGTGGATCTAGTTTAACTTTATCTCCCGCCTAATCAAGGTGGCCTGGGCGTACCAAACTTTGAACATTTCTACCCGGCCTCCCAGCTACAGTGGGTGTCCAGGTGATTGGCAGGTTGCCAACTGGAAGACACAATGTCGGCTTCTCCCCATTGGGATGTGCCCGGAGTGGTGCACTTGTTCCACCTGCATACTAGAATGGGATCAGACAGCCGTCCCTGCTACGCATGGCATCAATCAATCAATCTAGGATTTGTGAAGTGTGGCAAATTAACCGTGAGGGTCTCAAGGTGCTGGAGTTGCTGCCTGCATTGTGTTGAACTGTTCATTCGGCCAGCCAGGTCTCGAGTCCTTTCCTGAATTGCTGGAGCAATGGGGTGGTCCTGAGGTGCAAGGGAAGGTTGCTCCAAGCTTTGGTTGCCAAGTGTGAGAAGGAGTGTCTTCTGCTATTGCTTCAGCAGATCCAAGGGGTGTCTGCGAGGAAGAGGGATGGGGATCATAGGTGTATGGTTGGTTGGTGGGAGGTCAGGCGTTTGTTAATGTAAGCTGGTCCTTCGTTATGCAGGGCTTTGTATGCCTCGGTCAACATCTTGAACTGGCATTACTTCTGGATCGGGAGTCAGTGCAGCTTCTTGAGGTGTGGTGCGCTGTATGTCTGGGGAGGTCGAGGATGAATTAAGCCCGTGTTTTGTATTGTCTGTAATCTCTTCAAGAGGCGTGCAGTGATTCCTACGTAAATTGTTCCTGTAGTTCATCCTACTGGTGAAGACGGCCTGCGTGACGGTCCTTCTGGTGTTAACTGGGAGCCACCTGAAGGTCTTGCGAAGCATGCGAAGGGCGTGGAAGCAAGCGGATGAGACTGCGTTTACCTGTTTCTTCATGGAGAGCTTACTGTCCAAGATGATGCCGAGGTTGCGGACGTGGTCTGTCGGGGCGGGGGACGGGCCGAGTTCAGCAGGCCACCATGCGTCGTTCCATGTAGAGGTGTTCCCAAAGATAAGGACTTCCGTCTTGTGCTTGAGGCTGTTGTCCTTCATCCAGTCGGTGACGTTCATCATACATCTGTGGAAGTTAACACTGGCAGTGGAGGGGTCTTTTGACAGCGAGATGAGGAGCGTGGTGTCATCGGGGTAGGAGATCATGTTGATTCTGTTGAGCAACATACCACTGCTTCAGATGGAACCTCTTCCTTAAATGATTGGTGAGGCCTGCTCTTGGGTATACAACAAGGCACGGCAACCACCTCGCGACAGGAACTAGGTCACTGGCATGACAGAAAAACACACGCTATGAGACCTTTACAGTGATGAGGCACTCCTGCCCTTGGAGGAGCTCACAGCAGACACCGGTCTACCCCCAGGCCAGTTCCTACTGCATAACTCCATCATTCGGACACTGAAAGCACACTGGGGTAACATGCAACAGGAGCCAGATTTGCACGTAGCGATACAATAGATCTATGGGCTGGGAGATGGCCACCATCTTGTCCGCTGGCTTGCAAGCTACCTCCCTTGTCGCATTGATTGAGACACCGAGCTGGACTGACCACACACCGATAGGGAGCAGCAGTGCATTGTAGAGTACCCTACACTTGTGCCTAGTAATGCCAATTTTTGCCATATACAATATTATATGCTACACACGGCATACCTCACCCCTCAAAAAAAATCAAGATACTTCCAGCGCACTGACGCAGCCTGTCCACGCTGCCACACAATAGACGTAGATTTACTCCACATGCTCTAGGAGCGCCAGTTGTTCTCCCAGTACTAGCACGAGATTACAGCCATCTAGCCAAATGCATGGGATATACAACACTGCATAACTGGAGAACTTGCTTATTGGGCCAGTTGCACCAGACCAAGAGAAACAGGGCCACAGCTTGGTTCATACACCTAGCAACATAACTTGCTAAGCGTCAGATTATACGCAAATGAAAATCTCCCAACAGTACCACCCTATCTGCCTGGGCACTCTCCTTGAGTGTGTGGGTGCAGGCCGAGAGCAGGACAATACATAGAGAAGACGCTCTGGGGCTGCACAAATATCCCATAGCTGCTGAACTGGATGCACTTCTGACAGAATTCGTGGCCAGCGTGCGCGATGGAGATCATCCCCCTACATCAGAACCTGAGGTACCCACTAGCCGTCTCACATAGAAGTCCGGAACCCATGGCATGGTAGGCATCACAAGGTCATGCTCCCACATGCTGTTGCAGTGATGGGTACTTTAAAACTATCTCCGACTATGCAGACAGGTGCATGTTCGTTTTAACCAACGTTATTGTGAAAAAGGTTTTATCTCGTAACATTTGTCCACATTCTGTATTTTGTGTGTTTACACTAGATACTCAATAATACTGAAGTATTAATCTACAGCTCCTGCGAAATAATAGGGAACTAAACTGATGTTGATCTGTGCTTGTCGCAATATGCTTGATGTTATCAATATATTCCGCCTCTCAATTTATGCATAATACTGTACAATGTGCTGTATTCACAAAAATGCGCAATAAAATAAAAATTAAAAAAATCTGAGGAATCCACAAGAGTCTATATGAGACTCATGTATAAAACAAATACATTGGACTAATGTATAGATCCAACAGGTTAATCAGCTTGGATAGTGTTTCAAAAGCCCCTCAGAGTTTTTGTACACAGTTTACCATCCACGAGATGTTTGTTTAATCTCAACCAAAATAATTTCCTGCTTTGTGATTACAATATTAAAATTTTAGAGGAAAACGTTGTTCCCACAAATCTAGAATTTTATAGTGGCTTATTCCAACTCCAAATAGCTCCACTGCTGCTAAAGAGTATGTGATTTTTCAGAAATCAACAACAATGACTTACTACCATCCATGAGGTGGACATTTCCACCATACAGAGACCAACTTGGAAATTACCCTACAACCAGAATGACCAGGTTTTACATATGTTTACCAAATACAGTTATAAATGGATTGCAATTGACAATCTGAATGTGTTTTAGTACAGCAACTCTGGCCGCAACCCTTGCTTCTCACAGAATACTTCCAGTTTTAACAATCCAACATAACATATTAACATTTTCCAGTAAGAGAATTTAGGACAGTTGTGAGTAGAAGGGATCCTTGACCGGAGCAAAGTGCATTCTGCTTCCCTTTCAAACCACAAAAGGCAGTGCCATTAGTTTGTGCTGTGCACTCTCCTGCATTCCGTACATTGGCTTGGATGTGTTGCTCTTAGAAGTCATGACTTATTTTATTGATGTCTGAAGGTTTGCTACGTTTGTTCTAGGATGTTGCTAGCAGAAGTTACGACTGCTTTATTGACAGCAGAAGGTTCCCCTGTTGCTATAGCTGCTGGCCGCGGTATTGGTTTTGGAATGGTGATTGGGACATAGACATTGGAAGCACTGTGTTCTTTAAGGTACTGGCCACCTTTTTCTTCGTAGTCCTGTCTTGTTATCCAGCCCTCCTCATTCTCCATGTGCTCTAGTGCCCAGTCTCTGGCCTCATACCAAGTATCTAGGATGGGATTGGACGCCATGTTAACCTGCAATACAAAAATAGATTGGGGTAAGTTTAACTTTATATTTAGAAATAACATTCAAAGTACACCAAAAGTGATGACGGTATCTTAGAAGATAATCTACAGATAAGCACCTATGCAGAATTGGGGGCGGTGTTGTTCTCAAGAATATGTGGAAATGTGCCCCTGAACAGACAGGATTGGCAATAAATCAAGTAACAATCAATTAAATAAGCATTCTTGAATCTGATACTATGTTAAAAACCATAAAGGTTTAATAAAGTTTCAGATCATTACAGGAAGAAAAATTATAGTTAATCAGTTAAATAATCTCATCTACGGTGAATTAGCAGGTAGCTCAGTTACATTAAAACATACGTTAATAGTCAAATGCAGCAAGAGGTCTGACAAAAGGTTTTGCCTCAAGAGAAATGAAAAAATTATTCTAAGTCCTAAGCACGAGACAGACTGGCTTGGGTCTGCTCTCTAAGAATCAGGCAACCTACTCTTGCTCACATCCAAAATAAGCCCTCAATTATAGCAAAATACAGAGTAAAATTGATACCGTCCACATGAGGTAAGCAAAAAGACACAAAGGCTACGCAAAGAACAAGTTACTTACCTTCGGTAACGCTTTTTCTGGTGGATACAGTATCTGCCTGTGGATTCCTCACCTTTTGATTCCTCACCTTTTGAATATCCCCCTGCGCTAGCATTCCACGGAATTTTTTCGTAGCTCCTTCGCGCCGACGAGGTCGTCACGAAGCCATGGCTCCGCGCGGGGCTCCGCATGACGTCACTGGAGCCATAAGAAGACCACGTCGGCGTGATGACGTCAGTTCCACCCATTTTTTCCGTGCCACCGAGGCAAAACGGGCGAACCGACCACATAGACAATACATATCAAGTATATAGGTTTCATACAGATACACACAGTGTATAATAAAATAAGAAAGTTTGAATTTCAAACAAGGTAATAATGAAACAAATGAGGCAACCAAATCTTGAGTACATATAAATACATCAACAGTTAATACCTCAGCTTTTATGGTATAAAAGGGTGGACAACGGGGAGGCGGGTGAGTCAGTGAGGAATCCACAGGCAGATACTGTATCCACCAGAAAAAGCGTTACCGAAGGTAAGTAACTTGTTCTTCTGATGGATACATCTGCCTGTGGATTCCTCACCTTTTGAATAGAATCCCACAGCAGTACCTCACCCGGAGGAGGGTGTCCACCCTTCTATACCAAAAAGTCCTGCAAAACAGAGCGAGCAAAATGGCCATCCCTCCTCACATCGGAATCTAGGCAGTAGTGCTTCGCGAAAGTGTGGAGGGAGGCCCAAGTTGCCGCCTTACATATATCCAGTACAGGAACACCTCTAGACAAGGCAGAAGTAGAGGACTTAGCCCTGGTAGAATGAGCTCTAATACCAACAGGAGGCTCCTTACCAGCGAGTGAGTAGCAAATCTTGATGCACAAGATGATCCATCTGGATAAAGTGCGCTTGTGCACCGCCTTGCCCTTCATGCGACCAGCATATCCAACAAAGAGCTGGTCATCTTGGCGAAAGTCCTTCGTTCTGTCCAAATAAAAGCTAATCGCCCTCTTTGGATCCAAACGATGAAGCCTCTCCTCCTCCTTGGATGGGTGAGGGGGAGGATAGAAAGTAGGAAGGGTAACAGACTGACCAAGGTGGAAAGGAGTCACCACCTTAGGCAGAAAAGCAGCCCTGGTCCTAAGTACCAACCTTTCAGCATGTATGGTCAGAAAAGGAGGTTTACAGGAAAGAGCCTGAAGCTCACTCACCCTCCTAGCCGAAGTGATAGCCACCAGGAAGATCGTTTTAAAAGATAGAAGCCTCAACGGACAACTATGCATAGGTTCGAAAGTTGAACCCATTAAAAAAGAAAGAACCAGATTCAAATCCCACTGGGGCATAATAAAAGGAGTGGGAGGAAACATGTTTGTCAGCCCCTTAATAAACCTTAAGACTATAGGAGACTTAAATAAAGAAGGCTGATCAGGCAAACACAAAAATGCCGACAAAGCCGACAAATATCCCTTAACAGTGGCCACAGCACAACCCTGCCGGGCCAAATGAAGGGAAAAACAAAGAACATCAGAAAGACGGGCTTTTAAGGGATCAATAGATTTCTCTCCGCACCACTTGACAAATTTTGACCACCTATAAGAATAGACAGATTTGGTGGAGTGTCGCCTGGCCGATAGTATAACATCCACCACGTTAGGCGGGAGAGAAAAAGAATTCAGGTTGCCCCGTTCAATCTCCAGGCATGAAGGTGCAGGCTCTGGAGGTGGGGGTGAAGAACCTGCCCCTCCGACTGCGAGAGGAGGTCTACCCTGAGAGGGAGACGGAGCGGAGGGTGCGACGAGAGGTGAAGAAGGTCTGTGTACCACACCCTTCTTGGCCAATCCGGGGCGATCAAAATGACTTGGGCCCGGTCTTGGCGAATCTTCCTCAGGACCCGAGGAATCAAGGGTATGGGAGGAAACGCATAAAGGAGTTGCGAGCTCCAACTCAACTGAAACGCGTCCCCCAACGCTCCCTGCCTCGGAAACTGGAGACTGCAGAATGACGGGCAATGCGCGTTCTCTAGAGTGGCAAACAGGTCCACCCGAGGAGTCCCCCACGTCTGGAAGAGGTGTCGAACTTCCTCTGGATGAAGCCTCCACTCGTGGTCGGCGGAAAACTGCCGACTGAGACTGTCCGCACGAACGTTCAGCAACCCTGCCAGATGATTCGCCATTAAGCAAATCTGATGATCCTGTGCCCAGGACCAGAGCCGTAAGGCCTCTCTGCAGAGACGGTACGACCCTACTCCTCCCTGCTTGTTGACATACCACATCGCGGCCGTGTTGTCCGTCAGGACCTGAACTGACCGACCGCGAAGGGAAGGGAGAAATGCCTTGAGCGCCAAACGTATCGCCCGCAATTCCAGAAGGTTGATGTGAAACAACCTTTCCTCCGGAGACCAAAGACCCTTGATCTCCAGATCCCCCAGATGTGCACCCCACCCTAGGGCAGAGGCATCCGTTACCACTATGGCCACAGATGGAGGAAGATAAAAGGGCTTTCCTTGAGACAGATTGCCCTCCACACTCCACCAAGACAGACCCGCTGCAGCTTCTCTGGAGATCCTCACAGACTCCCTGAGATCTCCATTGTGTTGATACCACTGCCTGCGGAGACACCACTGGAGTGCCCTCATGTGCCAGCGTGCATTTGTGACCAGCAGGATGCAGGAAGCGAACAGACCAAGCAGGCGAAGGACCTTCAGAACTGGAACGACCGCTCCATTGTGAAACAAAGGGATCAATTCCTGAATGTCGTGAATCCTCTGTGGTGGTGGAAAAGCTCGACACACAGTGGTGTCCAGTACTGCCCCTATAAACAGGTTGCGCTGAGAGGGCACCAGGTGAGACTTGGGTACATTTATTGAAAAACCCAATTTGTACAACAGCTGGGCTGTAACCTGCAAATGGTGACTCACCATCTCCGGAGACTCTGCCTTCAACAGCCAGTCGTCCAGGTAGGGGAAAACTGGAATCCCCGACCTCCTGAGATGAGCTGCCACCACCGCCATCACCTTGGTGAAGACTCGAGGTGCGGTAGTAAGACCAAACGGAAGGACCGCAAACTGGTAGTGTTGCGACCCAACCGTGAAACGGAGATACTTCCTGTGCGACTTCAGGATGGGAATGTGGAAATACGCATCCTGTAAGTCGATGGACACCATCCAGTCCTCTTGTTGCAGCGCCTGAAGAACCTGCGCTAGAGTTAGCATCTTGAACCTCTCCTGCCTGAGAAACAGATTCAAGATTCTGAGGTCCAGGATGGGACGTAACCTGCCATCCTTTTTGGGAATCAGGAAATACCGGGAGTAGCATCCCCGACCCCTCTCCTGCTCCGGAACCACCTCTATTGCACCCTTTTGTAACAGAGCAAGAACCTCCTTCTGAAGGAGAAGTAAATGATCTTCCGTGCAAAACCCCTGACAAGGAGGGTAAGGTGGGGGAAATTCCTTGAAGGGAAGAGCGTACCCATTTTCTACAAGATCTAGAACCCAAAGGTCCGAAGTTATTAATTTCCAATCTTGTAGAAAATGGGTAAGACGGCCTCCCACAGGACCTACATGATCCAGGATGGCGGATCTAGGGCTGCCTTGCTGCATTACCAGGAGGGGTCGGGGAGGTAGAGGAGGAAGAGGAAGAGGGATGTCGTCCAGATCCACGAAAGCGACCTCTGCTTTTACCTCTGTAGGCCCTATACAGAGGGTTTTGCTGCTGCTGTTGCTGCTGAGGCTGACGGGAACGAAAGGAAGATTTCCCAAACCCACGGTACCTCTTGAATCCAGAGCCTCTTGACTGTGCTTGAAGGCCCAAGGACTTTGCTGTGGCCTTGCTGTCCTTAAATCTCTGCAACGCAGAGTCCGCTTTTCTCCAAAAAGCTTAGAGCCATCAAAAGGGAGATCCAGCAGCGCAGCTTGAACATCCGGTGAAAACCCTGAAGACCTCAACCATGCGTGCCTTCTAGTGGCAACAGAGGAGCCCATTACCCTTGCCACCGAATCTGCCGTGTCCAGACCCGACTGGATTACCTGGCGAGCAGCCGCCTGAGAGTCCGCCAAAACCTCACTTAAATTGTCCCTGTCCGTGTCAGACAACTTCGGGAGAATCTTCTTGGCAGAGTCCATAAGGGCATGAATGTATCTGCCCAACAAACAGGTGGCGTTGGTGGACTTTAAAGCCATGCTGGCTGAAGAAAAGACTTTCTTCGCAGACTGCTCAAGCTTTTTAGAATCTCGGTCCGACGGGGCCTGAGGAAAAGAACCCACAGACTGCTTTGAGCATGATGCCTGGACCACCAAACTCTGAGGCGATGGATGAGAGGAAAGAAACTCAGGGTCCCCAGGTGCTGGTCTATATCGCCTAGAGACTGATCTAGAGACTGCAGGAGCTGAAAGAGGGTTACTCCAAACCTCCAGAATTGGTTCCATCAGGGCATCATTGAAGGGCAAGAGAGACTCCACCACCAAGGTAGGAGAATGAAGAACCTCCGTCAGAAGATTCGGCTTGTACTCCGCTGAGGGAAGCTGCAGGCCTAACAGTTCAGCCGCCTTCCTGATGACTACATGGTAAGGAGCCAACTCCCTTGAAGGAGAAACTTTCTGCGAGTCAAAAACTGGCTCAGGTGAGAAATCCAATCCACTTGCTTCACACAAGTCTTCAAACAAGTCCTCAGACTCATTAATCTCACCCTCTTCCATCTCACCAGCTTGATATTGCTCCTCTTCAATAAGCCGTTGCGCCTCCCTTCTGGAACGCATCCTTGGCTGCGGCGTCGACGGCGCCATCAGCGACGTCGATGGCTCCGGCAGCGGCGTCGAAGACGGATCCGCGACAGCAACCCGCGCCGCACGGACCCGAGAAGAAGGGACGCCAGATGGAGCCGGAGACTGATCATACGGCGTCGACATCTTCGGCGCCGGAAAGTGCCAAGACGGCGTCACAGGCATATAAGGCATAAAGGGTGCCGGGGGTAATGTTGCGGCACACCCAAATTAAATGCCAATGGGCCCATGGGACCCGAAGGTGCTCCAGAGGGGCAAGTGGCTCTGGCAAAGACCCCATACATCGCGTTCAAAAACTGCGATGGATCCGAGCCTGGCGCCGGGAAAGAAGGAAACTGCGCCGGTTCGACTTCCGAGAGTGGAACCTCCAGAGCCGGGGTCACAGGAACCACAGGCGACGCCACAGGAACAGCAGGAGCCGCATCATCCATCGGAGCCGGAGAACCCACCGACGCCGGAGACTGCGCCGGAGAACCCACATAATGAGACCGGGCCGGAGACCTTTGTGGAGAGACGGAAGGAGAAGGAGAGACAAAGTCCTTGGCACGACGTCGAGGAGCCGGAGAATGCGACTTCGAGGTTCGAGGCTTCGACGACCGACGTCGAGATCCATGCCTCTTCTTCTTCTTATGCCTTCTCTTCGACCCATGCGAAGTCGACGACTCCGACTTCGATCTTTTCCGACCCCTTTTCTCCTTTCTCACCTTCGACAAGTAGAGCTTAGCCTCCCTTTCCCTCAAAGCCTTCGGGTTCATCTTTCTACACGACGAACAGCCTTCGACATCGTGGTCGCTCGAAAGGCACCAAAGGCAGTCCTCATGCGGGTCCGTGATCGACATATGACCTCCGCATTCCTTGCAGGGCTTGAAACCCGACTTCCTTTGAACAGACATCTCGAAAAGGATACAAACAAATCCAAGAAACAAAGTAACAAGACAGGAGAGTCCCAGAAAATCCGTTAGCGTCGACAGCGCGGAAAAAAGGGAACTGACGTCATCACGCCGACGTGGTCTTCTTATGGCTCCAGTGACGTCATGCGGAGCCCCGCGCAGAGCCATGGCTTCGTGACGACCTCGTCGGCGCGAAGGAGCTACGAAAAAATTCCGTGGAATGCTAGCGCAGGGGGATATTCAAAAGGTGAGGAATCCAAAAGGTGAGGAATCCACAGGCAGATGTATCCATCAGAATCACAATACAGAAATGCAACAATACTTAACACCATCCCCTAAATGAATAATAATTAGTCCCCATTTGGAATGAAATTGGATGTAACAGTACTACAAATCTTGTTACCTGTGAAACAATGACAGACTTATGAAATGAATAGGCTCACTGAGCCTCAGGCAGGAAGAACAGCTGGAACCATGAACAGCAACTTTTTGAGAAGACAACCCCACCACCAAGTGGTCCTAAGTATTTGCAGAAACCATTGGTTGGTAAATCGCAGTTTCCGCTGGGACCTATTTAGAGTAAATTTGGCTGCAGTGAAATCAGAAGTATTGATGTAATGCCCACAAGACAATAACAAGAGACAGAATCAAGATATATTCCCTGACAGGCGGTCAATATAAATAAATTAAAATTGGGGCATTAGAATCCCTTTTCCTGATATATGTTAACAAATCATGCTGACACAAAGAGTCACGTGCAGCATTCTTATCAGTATGTCTGGGAGACCAATGTAGAATGAATTACCATTGTTCAGTCCTGAAAGTAGTATTAATGCACTGGCTACAGGGATATGATGTTGCAAATCAACAACAGACAGAATATTTTTTAGCAGTTTAACCCCTTCGATGCTCATGACGGAATGGTTTCGTCATGAGCATCGGTGCCCCTGTGCTCATGAAGGAACAATTCCGTCATGAGGCCAGGGGCACGAAATCCCTCTGCTGCAGACAGCAGAGGGATTTCCTTTTCTCCCCCACAGCCTCGGGAGCTGGGGAAGAGCTTCCCCAGCTCCCGAGGCCCCCCCCTCCCTATCAGTGAAATGAAGATCAGCGCGCACGTCGCGCTGACTTCATTTCACTGAAAACGAAACTAAAATGAGCCTTTAGGCTCATTTCAGTTTCACTTTCTACGTGCTCAGGGGGCTATCTCAGCCCCCTGAGCACGTAGAAAGACGGGAGAGGTATCATTGGAAAGGGGAGAATCTCCCCTTTCCAATGGTACCCCTCCCCAGTGGATCCCTGCTTGGGGATCGCCCCAGGAGGGCGATCCCCAAGCAGGGATCCACCCACTAAGGCACCAGGGAGGGGGGAGCGGCCCCTTGGGCAAGGGCTTTTGCTCCCCCCCCAAAAATTGTTAATGTTCAGTCTTTCTGCCCCCCCCCGGGGGGGCAGAAAGCCCACTAGACACCAGGGATTTTTATTTGGTGCATTTTTTTAGGGTGGGGGCTGCCCGAAACGGGCACGCCAATGCCCCCACCCCCAGCCACCATTACAGCCTTTCTGCCCCCCTGGGAGGCAGATGGGGGCAGTAGCCCTCAATCTGCCCCCTAAGGGAGCAGAAAGCCCACTAAATGCCAGGGATTTTTTGTGTGCAATTTGTTTTAGGGTGGGGGCTGCCCAAAATGGGCACGCCAATGCCCCCACCCAACCCGCCACCATTACAGCCTTTCTGCCCCGTCTGGGGGGCAGTAGCCCCCAATCTGCCCCCCCGGGGGGGCAGAAAGCCCACTAAACACCAGGGAGGTTTTTGGACGCATTTTGTTTTAGGGTGGGGGCTGCCCGAAACTGGCACGCTAATGCCCCCACCCCCCCACCACCATTACAGCCTTTCTGCCCCCCCTGGGAGGCAGATGGGCGCAGTAGCCCCCAATCTACTGCCCCAGGGGGGCAGAAAGCCCACTAAACACCAGGGATTTTTTTGTGTGTAATTTTTAGGGTGGGGGCTGCCCAAAACGGGCACGCTAATGCCCCCACCCCCACCACCATTACAGCCTTTCTGCCCCGCCCTGGGGGGCAGATGGGGGCTGTAGCCCCCAATCTGCCCCCCCGGTGGGGCAGAAAGCCCACTAAACGCCAGGGATTTTTTTTGTGCAATTTTTTTTTAGGGTGGGGGCTGCCCAAAACGGGCACGCCAATGCCCCCCTGCCCTTGCCACCATAACAGTCTTTCTGCCCCCCCTGGGAGGCAGAAAGCCCACTTGACTCCAGGGAATTTTTTTTGCGCATTTGTTTTTAGGGTGGGGGCTGCCCGAAGTGGGCACGCCAATGACCACATCCCCGCCACCATTACAGCCTTTCTGCTCCCCCTGGTCTCCCGATAAATATGGTACCTCACACGCGTGGGTGGGGCAAGTACCCGCGACAGGCAAGGGCCCAAAACCTAGTGAGGCGACATCAAAATTACCTTATCACAAACCAACCTGGTTTCAAGGGGGGTCCCATGAGTTTTTGGCCCCGGGTTCGGCGGCCAGCTAGGGAAACCTACCAAACCCACACATTTCTGAAAAGAAGACACCCGGGGGATTCCAGGGAGGTATGGCTTGCGTGGATCCCCCAACGTTTTCTTACCCAGAATCCCCCAGAAACCTGAAATTTTGCTGAAAAAAAATCACTTTTTTCACATTTTTGTGTGGGAAAGTTGTGGCATTACCGGGCTGAAACAAATTTCCTACCACCCAGTGTTCCCCCAGGTCTCCCGATAAAAACGGTGCATCACTCGGGTGGGAGGCCCAAGTACCCGCGACAGGCAAGGGCCCAAAACGTATTGAGGCGACATCAAAATTGCCTATCACAAAACGACCTGGTTTTGCAAGGGGGGGTCCCATGAGGGAAACCTACCAAACCCACACATTTCTGAAAACTAGACACCCGGGGGATTCCAGGGAGGTATGGTTTGCGTGGATCCCCCAACGTTTTCCTACCCAGAATCCCCCAGAAACCTGAAATTTTGCTGAAAAAGTCACTTTTTTCACACATTTTTGTGTAGGAAAGTTGTGGCATCACCGGGCTGACACAAATTTCCTACCACCCAGCGTTCCCCCAGGTCTCCCGATACAAATGGTGCCTCACTCGGGTGGGAGGCCCAAGTACCCGCAACAGGCATGGGCCCAAAACGTATTGAGGCGACATCAAAATTGCCTATCAGAAGACAACCTGGTTTTGCAAGGGGGGTCCCATGAGTTTTTGGCCCCGGGTTCGGCGGCCAGCTAGGGAAACCTACCAAACCCACACATTTCTGAAAAGAAGACACCCGGGGGATTCCAGGGAGGTATGGCTTGCGTGGATCCCCCAACGTTTTCTTACCCAGAATCCCCAGAAACCTGAAATTTTGCTGAAAAAAATCACTTTTTTCACATTTTTGTGTGGGAAAGTTGTGGCATTACCGGGCTGAAACAAATTTCCTACCACCCAGTGTTCCCCCAGGTCTCCCGATAAAAACGGTGCATCACTCGGGTGGGAGGCCCAAGTACCCGCGACAGGCAAGGGCCCAAAACGTATTGAGGCGACATCAAAATTGCCTATCACAAAACGACCTGGTTTTGCAAGGGGGGTCCCATGAGGGAAACCTACCAAACCCACACATTTCTGAAAACTAGACACCCGGGGGATTCCAGGGAGGTATGGTTTGCGTGGATCCCCCAACGTTTTCCTACCCAGAATCCCCCAGAAACCTGAAATTTTGCTGAAAAAGTCACTTTTTTCACACATTTTTGTGTAGGAAAGTTGTGGCATCACCGGGCTGACACAAATTTCCTACCACCCAGCGTTCCCCCAGGTCTCCCGATACAAATGGTGCCTCACTCGGGTGGGAGGCCCAAGTACCCGCAACAGGCATGGGCCCAAAACGTATTGAGGCGACATCAAAATTGCCTATCAGAAGACGACCTGGTTTTGCAAGGGGGGTCCCATGACTTTTTGGCCCGGGGCTCGGCGGCCACCTAGGGAAACCTAGCAAACCCACACATTTCTGAAAAGTAGACACCCGGGGGATTCCAGGGAGGTATGGCTTGCGTGGATCCGCCAACGTTTTCTTACCCAGAATACCCCAGAAACCTGAAATTTTGCTGAAAAAGTCACTTTTTTCAAACATTTTTGTGTAGGAAAGTTGTGGCATCACCGGGCTGACACAAATTTCCTACCACCCAGCGTTCCCCCAGGTCTCCCGATACAAATGGTGCCTCACTCGGGTGGGAGGCCCAAGTACCCGCAACAGGCATGGGCCCAAAACGTATTGAGGCGACATCAAAATTGCCTATCAGAAGACGACCTGGTTTTGCAAGGGGGGTCCCATGACTTTTTGGCCAGGGGCTCGGCGGCCACCTAGGGAAACCTAGCAAACCCACACATTTCTGAAAAGTAGACACCCGGGGATTCTAGGGAGGTATGGCTTGCGTGGATCCACCAACGTTTTCTTACCCAGAATCCCCTGCAAACCTGACATTTTGCTGAAAAAAATCACTTTTTTCACACATTTTTGTGTGGGAAAGTTGTGGCATCACCAGGCTGACACAAATTTCCTACCACCCAGCGTTCCCCCAGGTCTCCCGATAAAAATGGTGCCTCACTCGGGTGGGAGGCCCAAGTACGCGCGACAGGCAAGGGCCCAAAACGTATTGAGGCGACATCAAAATTGCCTATCAGAAGACGACCTGGTTTTGCAAGGGGGGTCCCATGACTTTTTGGCCCGGGGCTCGGCGGCCACCTAGGGAAACCTAGCAAACCCACACATTTCTGAAAAGTAGACACCCGGGGGATTCCAGGGAGGTATGGCTTGCGTGGATCCACCAACGTTTTCTTACCCAGAATCCCCTGCAAACCTGAAATTTTACTGAAAAAATCACTTTTCACACATTTTTGAGAGGGAAAGTTGTGCCATCACCGGCCTGACACAAATTTCCTACCACCCAGCGTTCCCCCAGATCTCCCGATAAAAATGGTGCCTCACTCGGGTGGGAGGCCCAAGTGCCCGCGACAGGCAAGGGCCCAAATTGACTTTTGATGCATTTCTGCCTTCCAAATGAAAGACAATGTGTAAAAAAGAAGTCATTTTGAAAAATGTCCTATAATTCTCATGCTAGTATGGGTACTCCCAATTTCGGAAATGTGCAAATATCTACTATTTCTAAACTCTATATTTTGTTCCCATTTCAGAAATACATAGGTGTCTTTCATACCGATTTTTCCATGTATAAATTTTCCCAGAATAATTGCTATATACCCGGTACATAATAAAAAACCATTGCAAGACGCTGCTCAGTTATTGGCTCTGGGTTCGTCGGGTTCTTGGTGAACCTACAAGTCCTATATATCGCCACAACCAGAAAGGTCCAGCGGATGTAACGGTATATTGCTTTCAAATAGCTGTCATAATTAGAAGAAGTTACAGGTGAAAACGTTGACACAAATGGCTGATTTTTTCAACTAATTTTCAATTTTTCCTATATTTAACTGTTTGTTTCTATAAAGAAAACTTGAAGGATCTATACAAATGACCCCTTGCTGAATTCAGAATTTTGTCTACTTTTCAGAAATGTATGGCTTTCCAGGATCCATTATTGCTTTCATACCCATTTCTACCATTAACTGGAAGGAGGTTGAAAGCACAAAAAATAGCAAAAATAGACTATGTCCCAGAAAAATGCCAAAACTGTGTAAAATTTTTTGGTTTTATGACAAAAGTCTGCTTGTCCCTGAAAGCTGGGAAGATGGTGATTTCAGCACCACAACCCCTTTTTTGATGCCATTTGCAGGGAAAAAACCAGACGCTTTCATCTGTAGCCCTTTTTTCGCATTTTTCCCCCAAAAACCAAAATGTAGCTGTATTTTGGCTAATTTCTGGGTCCCCTCCAGGGGAATCCACAAACCCTGGGTACCTTTAGAATCCCCATGATGTTGGTAAAAAAGGACGCAAATTTGACGTGGATACGTTATGTGGTCAAAAAGTTACAGGGGCCTAAGCTCGAACTACCCCAAATAGCCAAAAAAAGGCTTAGCACAGGAGGGGAAAAGGCCTAGCAGCGAAGGGGTTAATCTGCCAGGAGCAGATGCCAGACACTTATCTTATTTGAGCCTAAGAGGATATGTCTATGTCATTAAGAATGCCAAGCTTGTAGGCAGCTTTTGATTGTCTCTGCAGAAAAGCCATGTATGCCTGTTGGGAAATATCCTTTATTACGAAGCTGGAACCACGCTGTGCCTTTACAACGCAGGCAATAGAACAAACGCGTCATTAGCATGCAAGTCGTTACAACTAGGGGGCGTAATGGTGGAGTGGTGTTGGATATTAATTCCAAGACCTTCCCTTCTGTTGCGCAGACTGGAGTTGGAATAGTAAATTATACTATTCCAAAGTCCAGCGCCCCCCTAAGGCAAGTCGTGCTAAAGGAACGCATCATAACGAAGCGTTTGTTCTAATGCCGGCATTGTAAAGCATGCGTGCCAAACACATGCAGGATTACATCATACAACCATTTCTGTTATCGTAGTGATTCTTGGTGATCAAAGTATTTAATGGGTTAAGCTTCAAAAGTTACAGGACATCCTCCGCCGGGTGATGATCAAGACATTTGTAAGATGAGTTTGATGTGATCAAGCTAATGCCTTAAGAGGCTTAATAGGAGTGAGTGAGAAGAACAGCTGTATGCCATCAGCATACATATAGTACTGAATTCCAGCCAAATGTACCAAATGTAAAACTGGCAACACGTATATATTAAACAATAGTGGTGATAAAATAGAGTATTGGAGACCAACACAGCAAATGTTTTTAGGCTTCAATTTGAAAGGGGGAAGGATAGTAATTTCTTCCTCTAGGTCAGAGAAGAGTTTACTCAATAAATACTATGGGGCTTATTCACAAACTGCATTTTGTAGTATATTAGTACTAAAATAGTATTACTAACGTATCACAAAATGCAATTGACTAACCTACAGAGTTCAATGCCGCAGCCTCTACTATTTTTTGTGTGCAGAGATCCCTGCCCCGACTGCGGAGACCTCGGCACACATAGGTATACACGTTAGTAGTAAATGTGGGAGGGACAGAGGAGCGGCTGGAAAACGGGGAATATTTAATACTAACGAGGGGTTTATGGGAGGAGTAAGGAGAGTTTTTTTTTACTATTTATTTAAGAAGTTACAATACAACCACATATAAATGGCAGCAAGAAGAAAAAAAAAAGATATCTATACCCAATCTTTATCAGCATTAACATTCACATACAGTTCATAGAAAATCAAAACAGAGAAAACAGAATAGATAGAAAAGATATCACAATAACAGAATAAAATATGTCAGCTGCATGGTACATAGGAATCAAACATACATCATATAGAAAAAAATGTGTCCGTAAGTATTATATAGTTTCATAAGAGCTCATTTCCCTTTGACTTTGAAAGCTGCATGTCCCAATAAATTTTTTTATTACGGATCAAGATAAGGGTGGGGACTGGCTTTTCCACTCCTGCGCAATGCAGAGACTGCAACAATAATAGAACTGAGTAAGATAGACACATTTACCCGGGACGCTTGTAAGTTGGTGCCAAGCATGAAGTTCAAGGAATGAAAGACTACATCTGTCCTCAATTTCTTCACTACCCAGCTCATAACACACCCCCCTCCCCCCCAAAAAACAAAACATGTGGAGGAAGGAGCATGTCGCAAACATGTGGACAATATCTCCTGCCCAGAAGCCAAAATGTGGGCAGTGTATAATACCTTGATTTCCTTTAGCCCATTTAGTAAGCTGCTCTGGAGTATAATATAGGGCATGCAAGTATTTTTAAATGGTTGCAGCTTTAACCTGGCTGAGAGAATTAGTAAAGAAGAGCTAGTAAATTCCATCACGATTTGGGCATCCACCGTCTGGCCTAACTGCTTGGACCATTTATCAGCCAATTTCACCAAATCATTCTGCCTAAAAGCAGTAAAATAACCGTAAAGCTTGTTTGATGTAAATCAGGGGCCTCCCCTAAAAAAAAAATATCCAGTAGATCATTATTCTCTGAAACAGAGGGTGGATTGTGAGTTAGGTAATCACCTACCAGTAGATATTTTTAAAAAAGTGTTAGACAGGAGTACTAATTCCCCTTGTAGATATGAGAAAGAGCGAATAGTGCCAAATCAGAAATTATATAGGTGATAGTTTTTAACCCTCTATTATGCCAAATGTAATATGCAGGATTGTTAAAAATAGAGGGAAACAGGGGGCTGTTATGTACTTGCATATACAAATGGATAGGCATAATAATGTATTTTCTACACCATTCAAGCCAGATAGACAATGCATCCCGAATAATCTTAAATCTCACATGCTTAAAATAATAGAGATCATTGTGAGAAAAGGAACTACAAACATCTGTGCCCAAAGCAATTTGGTACATATGAAGCATTAACTTATCACAATTCTTAGTCACAAGACAACAAATATGTTCCCCAAATGCTGCCCAAAAATATTGTTTGAAATCTGGTAATGCACATCCTACCCCTTCTTGGGGCAACTTTAAAAGGCCTCCTGCACGTCTTGCCCGCTGGCAACCCCAGAGAAAGCGAATAGCAGAATCAAGGTGTTTGAAAAAAGAACTGGGCACTAAAAGTGGAACGGCACGAGATTGATACAAAAACTTTGGGTGCACATTCATTTTAATGATATTGCATCTCCCAATTAATGAGATAGGCAAACGTGCCAAAGACGCATAAGCGAGATACATTTGGAAAGAAGAGACTCATAATTGAGTTTGAAGATTTCATACATACTACTTGATATAACAATATCAAGATAGGCAGCGGGTAGTTTCCCTGGAATCTGATAATGTAGTTGGTTGATTTGATTTGACTTGCGTTTTACTTGTGTTTCGCTTACAGCCAAGATACCCTTCTAAAGTCTAGTGCTTCTTGCTCAGTATGCGCTATATCTGAAATTGATTTTCCCGATATATTGCGATATCATCCTCTTATACCGTTAAATGAACAATAATGCCATTCACTGCTATAGGCGTTAGGGAGTGATTATTAAAAAACAGACTTAAAAATAGTTCTACATATAGAATGAATAGTAGCAGCAACAATGGACACCCCTGACAAGTGCCCAACTTAATCACGAAGGCTTCAGAAGCTTCTCTGCCAATAACTACCCAGGCATTTGTATTTCGTTAGAGACAATTGACAAAAATCATGTATTTAGCACCAAATTCCATTTTTTCCATTGTAGCCCAACGACAGTGCCAGAGGTCGCTGTTGTAGCCCTTCTCTGTTTCGAGGGGGATCATACACACATATATCCGAAGATTATTTGCAATGTTGAAGAGTGCAATGGCTGTCTTAGTATGAATGGTAGTATCTCGGCTAGGGATGAAGCCATGTTGGCATGAACTGGCAATTGTATCAATTACTGCGCTGAGTAGCCAGAATTCTAGTACAGAGTTTCATATCTGTGCTGATAAGGGAAGTTGGTCGGCATGATCCTCTCTCCGTGAAGGGCTTACCCTTCTTTAAAAAGATTGCAATATTAATAAAGTCCCAAGAAGCAGGAATAGCCTGGTTTTGCTTAATGCTCTTAATAATCTGGAGGAAAACGGAGACGAGTATGCCCATGAACATTTTATAGAGTTCTACAGGAATACCACTCTGGCCCGCAGATTTACCTGAACAGAAAGAAAGAATATCAGCAGTGACTTCATCTATAGTTTTATCAGCCTCGAGCATGTTAGTTTGGTGTTCGCTCAAAGCTTGAATTTCTGTAGTTTATAAATAATGGGGAATTGCATGTGAAAGTAGATTGTTTTCAGGGATATAAAGAGATTGATAGAATATACCAAATTGTTTCAAAATCTCTTGGGGCTGGAAGAAAATTAGCCATTTATCATCTTTCATATATTCTATACTGAATCTGCTCGGTTTGTCTTTGATTTTATAGGCCAAGATTTCTCCAACATACTCTTCGTTCTCATAATCACACCCCTTCTGCACCATGTAAGAAGCAGCCGTTTTCTCTCTCAGAGCCCGACCAAGTCTCTGCTAGGACTCTCGACCATACGCCAAAAATAGTCTCTTTTTGATCATCCTTTAGTAAGATTGTGTTTGTATGAGCATTGTCTAATTTAGATAAATCAGAATGTAGCTGGGTTTAGGGAGGGGCATGCACCCACCCACAAAAGAGTCTTTGCTATACCCAAACTGCACTTCCATAGTTATTTCAGAAGAAAGCACCCAAAACAGTAGTAAATGTACTTCGGCTCTGAGCAGTAGTAAGTCCAGCACCACACATGGCCAAAGTCTTGCACAGCAACAACCTGATATAGCAATTATTGGAGACAGGGGCTTTAAACAGAAACCCATAGAGACAGGACCTAATGTTAAATTAATTTATTTTAAATGTTGAATTGAAACACATACACGTTTATATATAAATATATCAGAATTTGTTTATTATAAACTATTTTAATAATCTTTAAACTTAAAAAATAATGTAACTAATATTTAAAAAATATATATTTTTAATTAATTCGACATAACTAATAATTTTCTACTACTTAATAAGTAGACATTTTCTAATTTAAGAGGGATTTTTTTAATTGGCATCTTATGAAAATTGATTTTAATTTATTCAAAATAATGAAATATTCAATTCAAAATTACGTTCATACTTCTGTAGGTTTTTATTTTGTTCTACATTAAAAAAATATTTTAAATAATTTTACAATAAAATGTACATTAAAAACAGTTTTAGTATTTTTTATTTAATAAACTTTTCTCTATACTTTAGCATGGGGAGATCTCTGCCCAGAGGGTAAGAGACTTTTGCCTACGCATGAAAAGTTACAAGTAATAAATAACCTTACACTCCTAAATTAGTGGGTGCGGAAATGCAAGTCTAAACTTTTGAGTAATTTTACATTTGTTAATGGTGAATAGCCAAAAGTAGTAAAGTTACGTAAAAGTATAAGAGAAGATTTTTAAATATGCACAAGTTAATAAATTTTTAAGGATAAGAACCAATGTCTCCAATTACTATTATTAGAAGTCTGGCAATGAGAGATCGATGGCGTTGAAGGCATTGAACAGATTTAAAAGGAACCACCACCTCAACACCATCTTCACCAAGCATTCTACATAAAAACATGCAGAATGCCAGTTACCAAAAGTTCCTAACGGCGTACATGACATGGGTGATTTCTATAAAAGCTTGTAACTCTGAGTTCATCCCAAGCATGTTATCAAAATATGGTACAAGACGACAGGGAAAATGTTGTCAGAGCCACTTGGAGATTGGGAAGATTTTTTATTAAGGGATTAACAATAGCGGTTTTCCAGATTGACTGTACTTCACCAAGTCGCAAAGAGCTGTTAAACAGTGGCAGTAGAGATCGCAAAAGTGTTGGGTCATTAAAATGGCATGGGATGTTCTTAACTTACATGGCGTCATTTTGGTTCCAAGCCCGTCTGCATTACAGGCTCCATTTCTCATGTACACCCACTCCTTTCTAACCTCAGTTTTTCTCATCTACACCAAAGAGTCCAGACAAACAGGAAGAGTTGCCCTACTGATAAAATAGTTTTTATGTGCGGTATAATTAAGTAACTTGAAAACCTATTTCTTAAGTACTGTAATTTTTTATAGATTCACAAGCTGTTTTTTATATTTGCTGATGTCAGACCAGAAAATTGAACGGAAAATAATATACATAAAATTATATAATTTTGAAAGGTTATTTTTCCAATATTTGTATAGCTTGTTACCTAGTAATTCAACTCCGAGCCACCATCTTAGATTTTGAGCATGTACCAACTACTTAGTTGTATATAAGACTATAAACTTAAGGAAACTCCTGAAAACTGAAATGTTCAAACTTGCACTCGACCTAGCAACACAGAACACTGGTCATATCTGTAGTATATCAGACTTAGTTACCAATCCAACATGAGTGAGTTCTAAAGTCTCCTTTCTATCATAAAAAGAGACTTCTGTGTTTTTTCTGTCAGCCCTATGATGTAAGCAAAAGTACTCATGTTTTAATTTACAGATCTCATGAGTAAATAAATAAATAGAAGGTTTAGCATTATTACCAATCTTTTCTGGGAAGATGCACACAAATCTATACAAGTTGACAATGGTGGCAAACCATATTTACTGGTAAAGTAAACAATTTTTATAGCACTGAATCTTTTCTAGATTCGCATGCTTTTGTTAATACAGTCACAGATGGCAATTTACTGAGGTTTGGGCAAGACATCTTCAAGAAACACATTGTTGGGACCAGTTGTCTAACACAAGAATATATGGTTGCATATCAAAAAGCAGAATGTAGAAACAGATTCAAACAAGTAGACTGCTGAAAACTCAACTACATAAATATCTCCTTAAAAACATTATGAACATATTAAGTTCCTAAATCCTAACAAACTCACTTCCCACCCACTACCAGGTTAGGTTAATTTAATGTCCTCTCTAACCCTAGCATTTTTGGAGGCAAATGCTTGATAGTGATCTGAGGTGTGCGCCAACTGATGATATGTATGCAAGGTCAATATCTTGTAAGTCTCATATTTTTTCAAGTCATATTTTTGCTATCTTTGTTTTTTCCAGACTGTTTTCAAATTGTGTCTTAGGTAGCATTTTCTAGGCAGTGTGGGCAACAGAAGACTGAGGCATTTCCATGTTATCACTTTGTTGCCCTAGCTGCTCTATTGGATGAGATTTTGTTCATTACCAAAAACCTTGACATTCTTGCACACGTAGTATCACAGGATGCAAATGATTAATTGTTTTCTTTTTTTTTTTTGCAGGAATTTAACCTTAAGCCTCCAATGCTTTTTCACATATGATTCTGTCCAAATGTTTACAATTCTTATATTGCTCTGACTAAAAGAAGTTTGTTTTATCTTTTTTTTATGTTTATTGTATGAGATACACGCTGCATCTCAGTATTGTTAATAACATGTTTATTGCCTATTTCAAAACCATAAATATTTCTAAAAATGTTTTGGCAGTGTTAATACATGACACACTGTTTAGGCCCAACACTTAAAGATAAACGAGCAATAATTAGTCTACTATTTAAAGATTGCAACTTTTTTATATGTTTATTGCTATTCTTAATATGCTTACATTTTTCGAAGCTTTTTAACCTGTATATTGCAACGTAAAACTAAAACAAACAGATAAAAAAAATTTAAAAAAAGGAAAATTCAGGAAGCCATTCACCCCCAAGAAAAAGGCGCTCTGGCGAGCAAAAAGGATTCATGTCTTTAGGAGAATGTGGCATTTTAGCTAAACTGATAAAATTCTCTCTTTCGTAGGTTGCCCTCCTGTGTCCTGCATGTCCAACACTAACTGAGGAAGTGAATAGATTGAACTGGAATTGCAGTTGACTTCACTTGTTTGAATAGCCAGCTGTAATAGCAAAGGATGGCAAGTGCCAATTGATAGTGGTCTCAGCTTCCATGGAGTTGAAGATTTTTCATCACCAAATCTTCCACACAGGAGTAAACAAAAATATTTTGTTTTCTGAGGTGGGCAGCTACAACCACAACACACATTCATAACATTCTTGGTATGCGCTACAGAATCAATGGTAAGGATTTTTTAGTGGAAGTAGTACCTGCTCCACCTACCCCTAGAAACTTAGGGGCCAATTACCATGTCTGTCGTATTACGACCGACATAGTCGGTTTCACTTCTGACTGGCTGATTACAATACAGCCGGTCGGAATTGAAACCGGCCGGTCATTCCGACTGGCTTCCGTCGGAACAGGCCCGTAATCCATATGGACGGTGGTTTACGCCGTCTGGATTACGATGCACGGTTTCCAACAGGGTTTCCATGCCGGCCCTACCGACATGGAAACCCTGTTGGCATTAGTGTTCGGGGGCCCCTAGCAGGGACCCTATCCCTTGCAGCCTCCGGGTGGGAGTCAAGGGGGCACCTATGGTGCCCCCCTGTTAATCCCTGCACCTTGTGGTAGGCACCATGAGGTGCCTGCCACGGGGTGCAGGGATTAACACACTGCCATGGGGTGCAGGGATTAACACAACCTCACGTTTCCTTATGGGAGCATGTACTACGGCCAGTTTACGGCTGTAGCACATGCTCCCATAGGGAAATGTGGGAATGCGACCGCACCATGTGTGGTTGCATCATAATTAGGCGGTTGGGACCATTGACCGGAGGTCGGCTGGCCCCGTTTCCGCCACGGTGTCGGTCGGAGGAAACTCGGAGGAAACTCTGATAACCTGAGCCAAGATGGCCGACGGATGAGGAGCTCCGGCCGGGAGCTCCCGGCCAGGGATTGCCTTTTTGGCTTAAATCCCCCGATTTCTTCCTCCCCCTGGACCCTCTTGCTCACCTGGGGTCCTGCTCGACAGCGGTCTTCATCTTCTCCAATCTCCCGCATATCGGCTCGAGATCTTCAGAGGATTGCGGGATCGTTGTTTTCAGGCTGCGGAGCTCGAGCAAACATGGCCGATACCCGATGGAGCTGCCAGACAGCTGTAGGGGAGATTGGCTCCGGTTTCGCCGCCGCGGCCGTCACCTACCCACCCGGGCATCAGGCATAGTCTCTCCTCGCCTCTCCTGCGTGCCTCCCTCTTCCCCCGTCTTCCTGATGATGCCCTGATGAGGGGTTTCTTTCTTCAGTGGTGGCTGTTGGGGAATTGGCGGGGACGCTCTCCTCCGGCCATCACCTATCTTTCCGGATCGAAGACGGGGTTGCTGGGCATCCTGCTGCGCTGGAACGAGAACCAACGCGAGTGCAGAGTTGCTCTTCCTCCTGACCGGCTGTTGCCTTTCCACTTCCTGGGGCTGCTGCCTGGACGCCCGCGCTCTCTTCCCCTGCAGTGGATTACCTGGGAGAGAGCAGCGATTTTCGACCTTGCCTCCCTCCAGTGCCAAGCTGCTGCCTTCCCCATTCAGCTCTGCCTTTGGGGTAGGTTTTTGCACTCACGCAGCCCCGCCATCTTGTCTTTGTAACTCTTGGGGTCTGAGTCCTTGGTGCCTCCATCTTGTGATTTTGGCTGTGCCCCTGACTGTTCCTTGCCACTAGCCAGCTCCCTCTGCCTCTGGTTTGGTCATTGCCCCTCTTGCTCGGCTTCACCGTGCTCTTCGTGTTTCGGCTTGATGGGACACCCCGTCCACTTCCAACCTTCTGCCCCACCCAGTGATGAAGTCCGGCACCGGTTTGTTTGTGGATCCCTGGACCCTCTCCGGTTTTGTTCAACTTGTCTTCTGACTTTTGTTTATCCACAAAAGTTCTCTTCTCCATTACCAGTAGTCCTGACTTGCTATGTACTCTTAACCCTTTACTTTTACCCCTCTACCATCCTTGCTCCTTGGACCTGTTTATATTTTATTCTTATGCTCTAGTAACGGATGTATTTTTGTAATAATGTCTTTCTCCATGCTATGTTTTTATTCTAGGAAATTATGTAACTATGTAACAATATTCTGTTGTAACCACTTCCTTATGTAAAGCGCTCTGATACCTCCGGGTCTAGCCAGCGCTATATAAAACTCTTCAACAAAAAAAAAAACATCGTAATAGGTCCCATAGTCATGTTTGATGTTTCACTGCAATGGGGATGTGGAGATACACGTAAGTAAGGTCTCCATCTAATTTTTCAAAAATTTGGTGTAAAGCTAAAATTCTTAATATTTGTATCTTCAACCAATTTTTTGCTTTCTTTGGGAACGAGAATGGGTCTGAAGGATTAGTTACTTACCTGTAATCCTAGTTCTCTTCCAGGGGTATACTCATCAAAGTCATAAGCACTGAATTATCCCCGCCCATCTGCGGGATCCCGGAGCATATAGAAATATACATATATATATATGAGTATGTTGGGGGATCACAAGTGCATAGCACTTCCGCGACATACATATATACATGTATATAAATACATAAATATGCAGCCTAACAAATTCCAATAAGGCAAAATGCCAAAATTACAAAGGTTTTCCCTGTACAGACAATCTCCTATATACACTCTGTAATAGAGAACATACACTGTAATAGTGTTATGCAAGAAAAACCTTTATTTTCAGAGAAGAAAACATGTAATAGCAGGCAGTTGGCCCATAGGCTGCATAGCTGAATAAATATCACCGTACAGTAAAACACTGGCACCTTGCCTTTAAGGCTTCCAAGAACTTGGACACTTTGCCTTTAAGGCCTCCAGGAGACCCTCTGCTCCCATCATGCACCACAGGTGACAGTTAGGTCAGTTCTTTTTGCACGGTGTACTAACTTGTAACAATTACTAAAAAATGCTCGTCCGGGGAGGCGGGAGGGTTGCTTATGACTTTGATGAGTATACCCCTGGAAGAGAACTAGGATTACAGGTAAGTAACTAATCCTTCTCTTCCAGGGGATACTCATCAATAGTCATAAGCACTGAATAGAGTAGCAAGCCCATATCCACTACCTCGCGGACGAGCAAATAGTATTAAAAAACAGATCATCTTAACATGACATTAAGCAAATAAATTCCTCAGTGAGGCTTGTCCCACTTGGGCATCTTCCTGAGCATCTGAATCTAAACAGTAATGGCGAGAGAAAGTATGAACAGACCGCCATGTAGCTGCTTTGCAGATTTCTGCTATAGGGACGTTCCTGAGGAGGGCCGTAGTAGAGGCCTTTCCTCTGGTTGAATGCGCTTTAGGCCTTCCCTGAAGAGACTTATTAGCTAATTGATAGGCTAGAGATATGCAGGAGACTATCCATCTTGAAATAGACCTTTTAGAGGATGCCAATCCTGTATTAATGGGGCCGTAGTTGACAAACAAGCGGTCCGTCTTTCTTATTACCTTGGTCTTATCCAGATAAAACTTCAACACCCTCTTAAGGTCTAACAAGTGTAAGGCCCTTTCAGGAGGTGTAGAAGGATTAGAGAAGAAGGTAGGCAAAGTGATAACCTGATTAATGTGGAAATCTGAAACCACTTTTGGCAGAAAACTTGGATGAGTTCTGAGAACTACCCTATTTGAGTGAAAAACAGTGTAGGGTTCCTTACAACATAATGCTTGTATCTCGCTGACTCTACGAGCCGACGTGATAGCAACCAAAAAAGCCACTTTCCAAGACAAGTGCTGCAAGGAGGACTTGTGTATTGGTTCAAAAGGTGCGCCCATCAGTTTGGTAAGGACCACATTGAGCTCCCAAGGAGGAGAAGGGGCTCGTACTGGTGGGTATACCTTTTTTAACCCTTCAAGAAAATCTTTCACCACTGGCATTTTGAAAAAAGAAACCTGTGAAGGTGATTTTCTATATGCCGTTATTGCTGCTAAGTGTACCTTGATAGATGTAAACTGCAGGCCCGACTTAGCCAGGTGTAAGAGATACGGCAAAATGACCTGTTCCTGCCCTCTAACTGGGTCATGACCATTATTCAAACACCATAAGTAAAAACGTTTCCACTTGAAAGCGTAGGAAACCCTGGTAGAAGGTCTTTTCGCTTCCTTAAGTATGTTCATATAGTCCGCTGGCAAGTCTAAGTGACCATACTGCAAGACTTCAGGAGCCATGCTGTCAGCCTGAGGGAAGGAAGGTTGGGGTGAAACACTCTCCCCTGGCTCTTGGATAGTAGGTCCGGACGACAAGGCAATCTCTGTTGCGGAACTTCGGAAAGTTGTAGAAGATCCGGATACCACCACTGGCGTGGCCAGTCCGGAGTGATCAGAATCATCCTGGAGTTGGACTTGTAGAACTTCGTGATCACTGCTGGAATGAGAGGCAGTGGAGGAAAAGCGTAGAGTAAGCTCTGAGACCATTTTATCAACAGAGCATTCCCGCTTGAACCTGGTTGGTGATACCTGGACGCGTAGACGGGGCATTTGGCGTTTGTTGCATCTGCGAACAAGTCTATGTCCGGCACACCCCATCTTTGAAAGATATCCTGAGCCACTTCGGTGTTTAGCACCCAGTCGTGCGCTTCTACGAACTCTCTGCTTAGGAAGTCCGCCTGTACATTTAGGACGCCCGGCACATGGACAGCCGTGATGGTGAGATGCCGTGCCAGAAGCCACTTCCAAATGGCTTGTGCCTCCTGAGACAGAATTCTGGACCTGGTGCCTCCCTGCTTGTTCAGATAAAACATCGTCGTGGTGTTGTCTGTCTGAATCAAGAGGGAGTTGGACTGAAGAGAAGGAAAGAAGGATTTTAGGGCTAGTTGGACAGCCCTCAACTCCAGAAAATTGATATGGTATCCCTTTTCTTTGTCCGACCATACCCTTGCACTTGAAGGTGATTCATATGAGAGCCCCAACCTTGCAGGGAGGCGTCTGTCACTATAGTTTGAGTCGGAGTCTCTTGATGGAAGGGAACACCTTTCATTAGATGTGATCGCCTTGTCCACCACACGATGGAGTCCCTGGCAGACTGGGGTAGAGTGATCCGATCCTCCCAGCTGCCCGAAGCTTGCACCCACTGGTCCTCCAGAGCTTGCTGCAGGGGACGCATGTGCAATCTGGCATTGGGAACTATGAAGATGCAGGAAGCCATCGAACCCAGGAGAGAGGACACTTGTCGGACTGTTGGGTGGCGAATCCGCAGGAGTTCTCTGCATTTGATCCTGATTGATGAAAACCTCTCCGCCGAAGGACACACGCTTGCTTCCGCGGTGTCCAGCGACGACCCTAGGTAGTGAATGTTCTGGGTCGGATTGAGAATCGATTTTTGAAATTGACTCGTAGACCCAACTTGTTCATTAACTGGAGACTGTAGGAGAGATGAGACTGAAGCAGGGAAGGAGTTGCACTCTTCAGAAGCCAGTCGTCCAGATACGGGTAAACAAATATTTTGTGTCTGCGGAGAAAAGCTGCCACCACTGCCATGCACTTTGAAAAAGTCCGTGGGGCTGACTTCAGTCCGAAAGGTAGGACTCGGAACTGGAAGTGACGTAGAGCAACCTGAAAACGGAGAAATTTTCGATGTTTTCTGGACACTGGAATGTGGAAATAAGCGTCCTGCAGATCTATGGAGCACATCCAGTCTCCTTGATGTAGATGGGGAAAGATCTGGTGAAGGGCAAGCATTCGAAATTTCTCTTTGCGGATGTATTTGTTCAAGATGCGCAAGTCCAGAATTGGTCTGAATTCTACTGTCGGACCTTTTTTTCTGACCAGGAAATATCGAGAGTATATTCCCTGGCGCCTCTGATGAACAGGGACGTATTCTATGGCTTTTTTCTGTAGAAGACCGTTTACCTCCTCGTGTAAAATGTGATGACACAAGCGGACTCGTCCTTCTGGAGGAACCGAAGGAGGTGGGATCTTGAACCGTAGCAAGTATCCATCTTGAACAATGTTCAACACCCATTTGTCGATGGTTATGTTTCTCCACTCCTCCAGATGTAATGCGATACTTCCTCCTACCGGAGTGGAACACGTGTCTAGAGGAAGCACTCCCTCATTGTTTTGATGGTTGCTTTGAGGTAGAGGCCTGCTGTCTATTGGTCCCTCTTCCTCTTCCTGGTCTCCGTTGGTGGAAGTGAGACCTCTGCTGCTGCTGACCCTGAGCCGACCATTGAGGGGTTTGAACCCTCTGTTGGAACGGGCGTTTATCATAGGGACGGGAGCGCCTACGGAATTCCTTCCGTTTTTCGAGACCCACAGCTTTCACCGTGTCCAGCTCTGCTTTCATCTTTGCCATTTCTTCGTCCGCATGCGGCCCGAAGAGAGAAGAACCGTTGAAAGGCAGGTTGGTTATCTTCCGCTGGACGTCGGGTTTGAGGCCAGTCAAGCGTAACCAAGCAGAACGCCTCGAACAGATACCATGGGAGTATCCGTGGGCCGCCAGATCAGATGAGTCAGCGGAAGCACTAATCACCTGATTAGCCACTAGACCTCCCTCTTGTAGAATTTCTCTAAAGTCTTGCTGGTCCTCTTTTGGGAGTTTGTCTGCAAAACGTCCCAGTGAATCCCACAAGGATCTATCATACCTCCCCAGCAGAGCGGAGGAACTGGAGACCTTCATGATAGAAGCTGAAGTGTTGCACATCCTTCTACCTAAAGAATCCATCAGTTTACTATCCTTATCCGGAGGCGCTGAGGATGAAGACATAGCTGAGTGCGTCTTTCTAGCCGCCGCCACAATGATGGAATCCGGAGGAGGATCCGATCTAAGGAACAACGGATCTTGGTCCAGAGCCTTGTACTTTTTGGCTATTCGGGAAGGAACAGCTCCCACCGTTACCGGTGTCAAAAAAGTTTGCATAGCAGGTTCGAGAAGGCCTGGGACAAGAGGAAGCAAAGGCCGAGTCGAGGAGCGATGATGAAGAGTCTCAAAAATCACTGAGGAGGTAACAGTCGGGACATACATAGAAATGTTCAGCTTATTCGCTCCTCTACAGAGAACTTCACTAAAAGTGCTGAGGTCATCGATTGGAGAAACTCTTGACGGAGGTGTAGCTGTCAAAGTTGGAGAATAGTCTCTGATAGAGGACCTGGTGGAAGAAGACCGAGTGGGAGACCTATGCCGCCTTCTCTTCGGAGAAGAATGATAAGAGCGAGATCTGTCCCTTGATCTAGCATGGAGAGCATGTGAAGATCGTGATCTCCTTGGAGTCCTCCTTCTGGAAGAAACCACAGTCGGTGATCTTGATCTTCTAGGCGTTTTAGGGGATGGAGAATCCCTGGACAAGCGTGAAGGAGAATAGGTACGGGAAAAATCAGACCCCGGACTACTGAGGGCCCTAGGCTTCCTGCGCCGTGCATCTTCACCAACCACCGGAGAGCCTTCCGGGGAGATCTGGACAATATGCAGTCCTGGAGAAGATCCAGATTTTGACGATAGAGATGCAGCTCTAACCTCATCCGAGGCAACAGCAGGCTCTTTAGCTCTCGACGTCGAGCGCCTCGACGTCGACCTTTGTTTTTCCCTCGACGTCGACTTCTCCCTTGACGTGGGATGATGGCTAGGAGGAGTTAAGGACTTCGCTGCCCTCGACGGCGACCTCACCTCCCTCAAAGGTGTCCTCGACGTCGACCGTCTACTCAGGGACTTCGACGTCGAACGCACTCGCCTCCTCGACGTCAATAGCCTCGACGTCTTCGACGCCGACTGGTCTCGCGGCACCCTTGCCGTCGGCAAACTTCTCGACGTCGACCTACGGGGAGGTGACGGAGAGTGCCTTGACGTCGACGGATGTCTCGACGTCGATGGATGTTTTGACGTCGATCGGTCTTTGCCATGACTATACCTCGAGCCCGAGGTAGCATGCTTCGACGTCAATACCTTTCTCGACGACGGAGACTCACGCCGTCTCGACGTCGGAGATTGTGTCGGTCGCTTCTTCGACGGCGGCAACGACGTCGACGGCGAACAGTCCGGAATCTGCCGTTTCCTCGATGTTGAAGAGGCAGAATGATGCTGGCGTCGATGTTCTTGAAGAGAGGAGGGCTCTTGACACGCAAGGCCACTTCCCAGCCGGGTTTTTCCTCTCTCGATCACAGCCTGAAGGCGAATCCTCTCCCTGTCGCGAAGAGTCCTCGTAGAAAACTTACTACAATGGTAACAAGTGTCAGTCTTGTGACTGGAAGGAAGACAGGCGATACACACAGAGTGTGGATCAGAGATGGCCATCTTCTTTCCACAGGATGGACATTTTCGAAAAAGAGCTGGCATTCTGACAGAAAAAGTTTGAAATTTTGTCAGAGAATGATAATAAAACACTGCCAGCACAGGAAAATCGCAAAAAACCAAAGAAGAAAACAATTCCTGACAGAAAAGTCAGAAAAACTGTTGAGCTCAAGCTCCAGGATCCTCATAGAAGGAGCCGGAAAAAGAACTGACCTAACTGTCACCTGTGGTGCATGATGGGAGCAGAGGGTCTCCTGGAGGCCTTAAAGGCAAAGTGTCCAAGTTCTTGGAAGCCTTAAAGGCAAGGTGCCAGTGTTTTACTGTACGGTGATATTTATTCAGCTATGCAGCCTATGGGCCAACTGCCTGCTATTACATGTTTTCTTCTCTGAAAATAAAGGTTTTTCTTGCATAACACTATTACAGTGTATGTTCTCTATTACAGAGTGTATATAGGAGATTGTCTGTACAGGGAAAACCTTTGTAATTTTGGCATTTTGCCTTATTGGAATTTGTTAGGCTGCATATTTATGTATTTATATACATGTATATATGTATGTCGCGGCAGTGCTATGCACTTGTGATCCCCCAACATACTCATATATATATGTATATTTCTATATGCTCCGGGATCCCGCAGATGGGCGGGGATAATTCAGTGCTTATGACTATTGATGAGTATCCCCTGGAAGAGAACTCTTGTTTCAGGATCTTTCCTTAAACAAAAAAATAATGTCAATAAATCCTCTTTCCGTTTTGAAGAAGAGGAGGTTGTTTCGCCATTAAGTTATTTACTTCTCTTTGGAGTTGCTCTCAATGGAACTGGGAGAATCTTTTTGGTGGAATTTCTAAAGAAAGATATTTAAACCTTAAGAATTGTATTCTTCACAAGATTCAGCACACATCTGTCTCTTTTTATTTTTTCTTACTTTTCCAAATGGTTTGTGATGCTTCGCTACACATCAGTGACAGAGAATGACAAACTGAGGTGTCACAGCTTCACTGGAGGCTTAACTGCTGCCGCCTAACGTTTATAGATACTTCTCCATTTAACAGACTTTTGTTGGTGCCAAGGCTGCTTTGCTGCTGATGTTGTTGGGCCACTAAGAAGTTTGAAATCTCGAAGGATATAAAATCTGTATATGATCTACAAAGGTGTTTCTTATTTTTCTTGTCATTTTCATGGCTTACTGACTTCAGCGTTTCAATTTTCATCAACCACATAAGGTTGCAACGTCTTCCATTTGTCACTCTTGGGAAGGATCATGGAGGCGGAAAATAATGAAACTGTCTTAATCGAACAACAGCAGCTAAATAGTTCTAGATATCCATCTAGAATGCATGGAATGATGGCAAGGACTGGCATCAGATCTTGATCTCCATTGAAGACTATGACAACCAACAGGTGTTGTAGAAAATGGGTGCAGAAAAGAATATCGTTGAGTAGGAGGAACCGGCAGAGCTGGCACTGTTAAAGACATCTGTGGTGAGACCGGAGAGGAAGGAGAGAGACGTGGAGAAAAAGGCGCTCTTGGGGAAGGGGTTGCTAAAAGATGTACAGAGGGAGATACTGTGAAAGTCCGTGATTGTGTCCTTGAGTACTCCGAATATGAAGTCTCATGGAGCCTTCCCTCTCTTAGCATCCTAACCCACTCAGCAGAGAGGTGCATTCTGTTTGACATTGACTTTCTTGATGGAATTGATGCTTTGACATGATAGCATTCTTTTACAGCAATGAAGACCAGCACATAGTCAATGGATGGTGCTTTGCTGTGATGGAGAGGGGTGACTCGGCAGTGTACTTGCTTTCGACAGGGAGAATGTAGCCACCTTGATGGGCCTCGACATCAACCGAGAAAGTTGTTTTCCCCAGACAATACTCTTTTCAGGGGCATTTCTTTTCCTAAATCTCACCCTCTGGCAGGCTTTGAAGACAGTACATGGAATAATGATAGAAGGGAGTCATCCTCCATGCCCTTCACACCATCCTGAGGCATAGTCCTCATGCATGGGTTGATAGAGTCCATGGAGTAAGCCTGTGTTAAGCATCATCATGGACATTTTCTGTGGAGAAAGTACCAGGCATAAAAGTTTAAAAACTAGAGAATCCAATAGGGAAGGCAGAAGAAATGAACTCATGGACAAAAAGACTTCTAGGTGGGTAATGAATGTGCCAAAAAATAGGTGAACAAATGCAATGTGACATCCATCTCAAGGCAAAGACTCCTTGGCTCCGAAGACTCCAAGCTAGAAATGACATCATAGGAAAAATGGTTAGCATCATCTTCTGAGTATAAAATTTGGACAAAAACAGAAAGGACAAAAATCTTGATAAGAATAGATTTAAGGTTAGCCACACCTCCTTCAGGAGAAAGGTGTCTTTCAGACATGAGAAGAAGATCTCCTGCTTTGACATCCTTCCTCTTTTTCATGCTCCTGCACTCGGCACTCTGCCCTCCACCCTCTCTAGCTGGTGCTCAAACGGACCACAGATCAACCCTCTGACCTGCAATGGAGATACAGACATCTCCATTTCAATTATATTTTATAATTTTGTTGTTATACCACTCTATACTACTGAATTACACAGTATTTTGCATTTTTGTATATTATTGTATTGTGTTGCTTCATTTATATAGCGCTTCAGACGCCTTTCTGGTGTGCAAAGTGCATTACTAAATGGATGCTATACCATATGGGGAGTGGTTGGTTGAAAGAGTGTTGTATTTGCTGTGAACATATGTAGGATGCACTTTGGCTTTGCACATGAGTGACCATATGGGCTCTGATATTGTCGTGGTTGCATCTTCCAATTCCAGTCTATTCGTTTTGAAGTGTCAAGACCATCTGGACGAGTTCAGAGAAAGGGTCCTTCCTGTGATTTGGATGACTAATAGTAGCAGACTTGCCCATTACGCAAAGGGCTTGGACGTACTGCCCCAGAAAGCGCATGGCCTTGGCCATACATAAGTCGAGGCTACCTGATACAAACACCTTCATCGTCATAGAATCAAGAAGTTTGGACTTGTGGTCCGAAAAGCTTAGGTTTTACTTTCACTGAGGACGCCTCTGATACTAGGCTTTCAGGTAAAGGATGGGTACGGGGCACACTGCGCCACCGGAACCAAGCTATACCCGACCGATAAGCCCAAACAAGGGCAAAACCGTTTTTGGGTTGCTTGTTTTCCATTTCAGGGAGGAGCTGGTCTGGGAGTTTGGACTCGATGGTCCTACTGGAGCAAGGTCATGACTGATTTGCATATTGCTGGTCCTAAATGAGGTGGCCTGGCATGCAAAATAACGATGGACTGGGATGTGCCAAGAGTAATTACAAGTGGCTGAGATTAATTTGAGCATTCTATCCATCACTTCTATGTATTCTGTAACGCATACACCATCAGGGAAAAAAGGCAAGAAGCCCGCAATTGAAACGGGAAATGCTGTTTCATAGCAGAATTACTTCTTCACACTTCACAATTACAAATAATAGGTGCATGCACAAAAGCAAATGAGCTCGTAAAATAAAAAGGAAAAATCTGACATGGACACTGCGGCTGGGTATAGTTAGAGGTGCCTCACACACACAATAAGCCTCAGAGGAAGAGCAACTTCAGCCTAGGAAAGTCTGTCACTGGTGACTGCCTTATCGACTTAACAAGTGAGCAAATAAGAAAAATTAATTAGTCTCTGAAACTATCTTCCTGGTGGATACTCCATCTACTTACAGATTAGTCACCTATTGAATGTCCCTCAGTACCAGTACTGGTGAGTACACACCGGAGCAATGAGGATCAGAGTGCAATGGTCTATCTTTGCCTTCTTCAACACACTGGGGATCAGGGGAAAAGGAGGAAAGGCGTAGGCAAATATCTTGGATCAACTGATCGAAAGAGCATTGCCCATCGCTCCTCGATGCCAAAACCTGCTTGCAAAGCAAGGGCATTTCCTGTTGTTCGGAGTGGCAAATAGACAGACTGTAAGGCGACTCTACTGATTGTAAATGTAATCCACATGTTTCTATTCTAGTTCCCACTTGTGACAATTCGACATTTTCCGACTGAGTGCATCCACCTGATGGTTCTGACAGCCTGGCAGATGTTCCACAGCAATGTCTATCCTGTGAGAAATGGCCCAGTTCCACAGCAGCTGAGCTTCTTCTGAAAGGATTTTGGACCGTGTTCCTCTTTGCATGGCTATGTGGAACATAGATGTTGTGTTGTCTGTTCTGATTAGGACCAGTTGACCTGCAATCTGTGGATGAACGCTAGTAAACCTAGTCTTATGGCACGGACTAACAACACATTGATGTGGAGCCTCATTTCTGCATCTGACCAGAGGCCTCTGGTTGAAATCTCTTGCAGGTGGGCTCACCAGACATCCATGGACGCATCTGTGGTGAGTAACAACCTCACTGTTATCGGCAGAAAAGAAAGACCTGCAGTTAGGGTCACTGGAATCCTCCACCACATTAGAGCTTGCTTCAAACCCTGTGACACGGACAATATCTTTCCATGAGGCTTCTACCCGTTTCCATTGTAAATCAAGCTCTTGCTGAACAGGTCTCATACGAAGTCTGCAAAACAGAATGAGGCCTATACATGATGCCATCAGGACAATCAGAGATTTGTATTGCCTCTCTGTGATTGTTTTTCAGAAATAGTCTTTCCAATTGTCTATAACTTTCTCACTCTTTCTGCTGATGGAAAGGCTTTCCTCAACTGAGTGTCTAGTATTGCTCCCAGAAATTGGATCTTTGTTTGGGGTTCCAATGATATATTTCCCTGTTCAAAGTGAGACATAATCTCCGGAAGAGATCGATGCAAACATTCGAGGAAGCGTTTGCTCTTTTGCTGGATGGCACTTTGACTAACCAGCCATCCAGGTATGGGAAGTTGGTGACCTTCTCTCCTGAGAAAAGCAGTAACTGGAATGAGACAGTTGGTGAATATTCTCAGCGCTGATTTGAGTCTAAAAGGCAATGCCTTGGACTGGTAGTGCTGACACGCTACTAAGAATCACAGGGACTTTCTGGGTTTTCAACGTATGGGTATGTGGAAGTATGCATACCGGAGATCCAGGGAGGTAAAAAAAACCCTTCCTGCATTTTCAGGAGAACTTCATGCCAAAGTAAGCATCTGAAATGACCGTTTCTTTAAAAACTTGTTCAGCTCTCTCAAATCCAGTATTGGTCTCCATTGACCCATTTTATTTTTGATTAGGAAGAACCTGGAATGAAAACCTTGATTTCTTTGCGATTTGGTGATACTCTCTATGGCTCCTTTGAAGAGAAGCATGAGAATTTCAATTTGCAGCTCCTTCAAATAAAGATGATGTTCCTTTCTTGGTGGGCAAACTGGGGGTCTCTGAATGAACTCCAACGTATATGGCCTGATTGGACAATTTGCATCAACCATTTGTCTAATGTTATGTTCTTCCATTCAGGAGCAAAAAGGAAATTCTACCCCGCCAAATTCTAAGGACTAGAAGGAAAAGGGGGTACGAGCTGGGAGTCAAGCTCATTTCTGGCTGTCATTGATTCATGCTTGTGAGGATCTTATCTTCCTTCCTGAAGACCTCCCATAAGTCTGCCTTTGTTTTCCTTGATCGTATCCGGGCTTCCTTTGAGTATATTAAAGTCGTCCCTTACCTCTATACTGGTTGAATCCTGCTCTGAAATGTTGTCATCTTCGTGAGGCACGAGAAGTAGACATCCCAAATCTGCGATACTTCAATGGTCCTAACGCGTTTGCTGTGTCAGTGTCGGTTTTAAGGCCTTGCAAAGCTTCATCAACATGTTTACCAAAAAGAGTTAGCCCATCAAAAATTATGTCTAAGATTTTAGATTGGACATCAGTACGGAAGGCTGTGGTTTTAACCAGCCTTGTCTCCTTAGTACAGTACCTCCTGCCAACTGGTGAAAACCTGTATTTAAAGCATCCTTCCCTGCGTCAATAAGGAAAGAAGAAGTTAGTTCTCCTTCCTTTAGGATAGCTCTTACCATTTTACTCTTATCCTCAGGAATAAATTCCAGTAAAGGAGCAATGTCATGCCACACTTGGCGATCAGAATGACCTAGAATCGCCAGGGCATTGACTGTCTTAATCGAGGTTGCTGCCACAGAGGAAATTCTCCGGGCCAGATTGTCAATACATGTGCTATCCTTGTCTGGCGGACTAGATGATAGCATTATTGGGGTTTTGATTCTTCTCTGAGCTGCTGCAGCAACTACTGAATCCGGTCTAGTATGACCAGTGAGGCATGCTGGAGCTAAATATGGGCCTTGTATTTCTTCTCCAGACGAGGTATCACAGCTTGAGCAGTAGCAGGTGTCTTCATTCATTTAAGACCTTCTGACAAGACAATCAAGAATGGGTATGGACTTAACGTAGGTTGCTCTTTAAAGTCATTAAGCAAGCATGGCTCATCTACAGAGGCCATTGGTAGGTTGAATTTCTTGGCTGCTCTTTCAATCAATAAATGAAATTTAGAGATATCTGTAGGATCCTGTGGAATTGGCCCATCATTTCCACTTGGGACAATGAATTCTCGCCCATTATCATCTCTTCCATCACCTTCTGGTGGTAGCTCTCCTTCCACATCAGAATATACAGAAACATTTGAGTAAACACCATCTATATTTTCTCCATGGACCAATCCCCTTGGCACTGGAGGAGGAGGTAGCGGTGATGGCTGCCTAGGAGGTGAAACTGTTAAAGTAGCCGGTTGAGGAGGTGGGAGGATGGGTGGTAAGCAGGTAACACCATGTTAGGATTATTAGTTGGCTGCTGCTGTAATAATTTATTAAAAGTATGCATCATTTGTTGCAACAATGATAAGGCCATTGGTACCTGAACACATTTAGTTCTCTATAATATTTAGGTGGTTTTTGCCTTAAATCAATTAGATTACTTCTAGGCTATTACTCCTGCTGACACACATTAACTGTAGGACTCTTCATCCTCCATGGCTTCCTCTCCAAAATCTGGGACATATCTCACATCCAATTGTGTTGGGCTGTAAACTGTCAGCTAGGCATATACACTAGCCTCTTCTTCTTGATATGATATAATTGCACGGGAGGTAAATTCATCACCCTTAAAGGAGAAATAACATTTTCTCATGTATCCTTTATTGGCTGGATGGTTCCCAATGGTGATGCTTTCGCTGTTATTTAATAGTCGATGGTATGGTTGTCATCGTTGACGGTATGGTCGTCATTGATGGAATGCTCGACGTCGATGGAATGCTCCACGTTGTCATCATCAATGAGGTGTCCTTTTAAGACTTCCCTTTTTTTTTTTTATTACAGGTGAATCTCAGTAGCGCTTGGACTGGTTTGTCAGCAGAGGAGGTGGCTGCAAGCACTTTACCAAATAAATCATGCTCAGAAAACTGTACAAGTCTCCTCTTTTGCGCAGCCTTCCTGGAAGTGCTTGGAGGGGCACTTCGCACGGAATCTTCCTCTGAAGAGGGGGCATCTCGTTTAGGAGGACAATTCTCCATACTCATAAGAAAGAAAGCAAACCTCCTTTCTCTGTCCTTAAGAGTTTTATTTGCGACGGACTAATAAATCTTACATTCTGCTGACTTATGTTTACGATAAAGACAATAAATACACAGAGTCAGGGTCATCAGTGCAAATCATTTTGCTGCCACAAGATAAGTAGGTTTTAAAAAGAGATCTCTTATCTTTGTCAGCCATAGTGACCAGCTGGTGACAGTTGATTGTCAGACCAAAAGATCTCCCTGGTCCAGAATTTGTAACAATCTTCCCTAAAAACAACGCACTGTACAGTAGTGCAGAAGATAGGGCTAGTTCAATTCTAGGGCAGATCAAAATGGAAACAATTTAAGGTTCACTGAAAGGTTAGAGCAGAGCTATAACAGGGGACTACCTCACACAGGACGTGCAGTAGAAATCTGAGCTATGGTGACTGCTAGGGGGAGTGAGAGAGCTTAAGCTTCTACTTCATTGGCTGAAGTTTGGGTTCTTTCAAATGAGGTGGATGCGCTACTAAACACACTATGTTGTTTCAGGCCTATGGCCATTTTACATTATGTACCTACCGTATGCTGTATATTTTACACTGTATACTGCTATATTAACATGCTATATTAACATATCAGGGATTCCCTGACAATGGAGAATTATTAAAGAATGTGAATAAATAAAAGATCCAGTGTTGGAGAACGATGCGAGCATGACATCACTCTAGCCATATCCACGTCAGTTTGTCCATTACTTCTGTGCCCTAGGAGGCAGAGGTGACATAACATAATTTGCAGTCGTGCGCTGCACTGTGACTCCTACAGCGTAATTCACGGCGCCTCCCTCGTGTATGCCCAAGAAAAATTACTCTGTTCTTATTGTATCAAATGTATGGGCATCATTAAGAGTACACTGTATATATTACTTTTTGGGCCTTTTTTCCCGCTGTATATACGTTCACCTTCTCACGAGCCCTTGTGCAGAGGGTAGTACAGGTTACATGACATTTAATGTAACACAGTGTGTTTATAATTGTTAACTTGATCGTATAACTAAATATATGTAAAAAAACATTTCCTCAATCAAAAGTCTCCTGGTCTCTTGTCTCCCTGCTTCCCACCCCTGTTCGTTGCAACTTATTGTGCTTTCTTGTAAATTGTCTACTAAAGAAAACCCTTTGAGACACTGTTCTATGCTATGCACTAATGTAATTGGCACCTTTTTACTAAGGCCTATGATAATCCATTAGAGTGGGCAGGCGGGTGGAATTGATGAGGACTCTGCAGGCAGAGTATCCACCAGAAAATGTATTACTGAAGTTAAGTAACCTTTTCTTCTGATGGATACTTCTACCTGCAGACGCCTCACCTGTTGTGTTGTATAGATTACCAAGCAGTACTGGGCCTAAAGTAATGGTCAAAGCAGGAAATCCTAGAGCACAGAACAGGCAAAATGGCCATCCCTTCTCACTTCAGAGTCCAGACAACGGTGTTTGGTGAATGTGTGAAGGGAAGTCCATGCACCCCCTGACAAATGTTAACTACAGAACACTTCTAGCCAAATCTGGTAGAATGGGCCTGAATCCCATCAGGAGAGTCCTTCTTGGCAAGAGCGATTTTAATGCACAAAGTTATTCAAGAGATAATGTCTTCTGGATCACCTTGCCCTTCTTACTGAAAGCATAACTGACAAAGGGCTGGTCGTCAGATCAATCTCTTTAGTACAGTAGATGTAATAGCAAACTGCCTGTCTGGGATCCAGTCAGTGTTGGCGGACTTAGTCCTTAATGGGTTGGGACAGAGGTTAAAAAGTGAGGAAAGAGCTAAATTGCCCCAGTCAAGCTAACTGACCCTTGGAAGGAAAGGCACTTTAGTTTGCAGCACCAACTTGTCCAAGAAGAAGCATGTGTAAGATGGGCAACCCTGTTGGGCTAGTGAAAGTGTGAGGTGAACAATCTGACAGATGAGCATTCGAAGGGTCAACACCATGCTCCACATACAGAGCACAAATCTGTCCCATCTTCCCAAGTAAACCGTCTGTACATACCAGGAAGAGGCAGCTAAGATCATGCAATCACCCCCCATTGCAGTTGAAAAGAACTCAATTGCCCCCGCTCAATCTCCCGGCATGAAGGTGGAGACTCTGGAGGTTAGGACACTGAACCGGCTCATCAGACTGGGAAGAAGAAATGCTCTAAGATAAAGACAGAGCGGAATATAGGTAGAGGAGCAGGAGCTCTGCATAACACATCTTTCTTGGCCAATTCAGAGCAATGCAGGTGACTTAGACCCAGTCTTGGTTGATCTGCTTCTGCACCCAATGAATCAAAGGAATTGGAGGAAACACACAAATTCCATCCAGTTCAACTATTTAGGGTCCCCAAGGCTTTCTGCAGCAGATACTAGGGGGCACATAAAATCAGCCAAGTGGTGTTGCTGCGAGTGGTGAAAAGATCCACTTGAGGCGTGCCACACTGGGCAAATGTTTTGTATCACAAGTGGGCGAATCTTCCACTCGTGGGATGTAAGATGACACAAAGTCAGACAGGATCTGGTGTTCAGAGAGCCGGCCAGATGGTTGGCAACTAACCAAAGACCACTAGGGTCCCCCCACGCCCAGAGGTCTCAGCACTTCCCGACAGAGAAGGCGAAGACCAACTTTGCCCTGTTGATATACAACACCGACATATTGTCCATCAAGATCTGGACGGACTGACTGGGAAGGGAAGAAGGAAGAAAGGCTTTGCGCGCTAATCGGATTGCCCTCAGTCTGAACAGGTTGATGGGTGGAACCTCCTACCCTGGAGACCACAGACCTCCGATCTTCAGCTGACAGTTGAGGGAGCCGTCATCACTGTGATCACTGCTAGTGGAGAGTGGAAATGCATTCCCTGTGACAGGTGTTCCTCCATCTACCACGAAGTCATTGTCTTATGTTCCATGCAGACCCTTCATAGTTTTCCCTTAAGTTAGCATGAGCACTTTGCAGGCTGCTCTCTGCTTTGTGCACGTTACTATACAAACGTATTTTGCTTCATGCCGCACTGTACTTTCACACAGAACCTGCTGTTGTTTTTGGATTCTGTTCTTTTCTGGGATTTAGTCAGCACACTGTAGATAAAGTCAAACAACAATGCCCCTTGTTATTCTGTTCTGGTCACGCTCCAGCACCTAAAGAAAACACACATGCAGCTGTTTGGAAACACAGACTCTTTGTCATATAGGTATGCACAGACATGCAAATACACACTTGGAGAGAGATTTTACACAGAAGAGATTGCGACTGCCCCTGAGATGTAGAACTTTCATTTGTGAATGGTAAGGTACGGGGTTCACTGCAAACACCCAGAGATCTTCTGATATATAATCACCTTGCTTCTGTAGAAGGGGAAGGGGGGTTAGTTTGCCCTGTCTAATACCATGACAGCTCCTTCTTTGATTTATGGATTACTTACTAGCTGACCGTAGTTGTGTTAGACAGCTTCTTACTTATTGTGGCACGTATACTGCATACTAGAGCACAATAGTTAAAATAAATATTTTAAACGTTTCTTGTGTCTCTCTCAGATCTTATTGTGGACAAGTACGAGTGTGAGAGGGAAAGGGTGTGTCCTGTCACCGCGATTCCAGAGAGGGTCGGGAGTGTTGTGTTCTGGGGTGTCTAATCACTTGTTCCTCTGTGAGTGAGTAGGAGGGCAAGTGAGACACTATAGCTAGTCGGTCCCAGGCTCATGGGTACTAAGGTGGTAGGATATCTCAGTCCCTGCCTACTAAGTTTCTATGGTCTCATGCATAGTTTTGTGCCTCCGCAGAATCCTTGCAACATGACGCTGCCAACGTTTGGCCTGGTACTTATTTGCGGGACGCCTGAGTAGCGCTTGTGCCTGTCCAAAATATCCTTGCACCGTTTCCCAGAGACGTACATGGTGTGGGGCTTTGCCTCCTCAGTTTGTAGGGACTTCCTATTGCTCTAGGTTTTTCAAGCTTGGATTTTAAAAGGTGTCTTACCCACTTTTGTGCTATTGTTTGGTTCCCCTTCATTTCCATATGGCTCAACCTGTAGCGATTCTGTCTCATTGCCGTGCAGCAGCTACTCAACAATTGTTGCAGCATGGAGTCCCCAATGCGGGGATCTCCTGTTATTTTTGTGGTCGAAGCGGATCCTGCATTCCGATTTGAAGTTTTTTTACTCCTGCAGTTGATGCGAATGATAATACTTTTCATTCTTATTCCGTGGCCAATGTCCCTGTGGCTTATTGCTTATATGCGATCATTGAGCTTCCTCTAACGGCCTAGGAGCACTCTTAAGTGGGACGGTGCCACATTGCCCGTGTTGGCCGGTTTTATTCCATATCCACATTATGCCACCGCTACTGTGGTGGATGTACATTTGTTATTCGCTCAAGTAGTCCATCTATATAGACGCTTGATTCAATTTGTTGCCCGTGCATTTCTGGCAGCTCCTCCTGGGGCAGCGCCACCTGCAGGCTCCTCCTAGTGGAGGGCTCGTTATTAGCCTTGTAATTATCAACTCTATTATGGGCAAACGTCCCCTTAACCGTGAAGACTTTCCGTTTTGGATTGCTCAAAAAAATTGATCAGCTTAATGCAGTCTTTTCCCTTATGGGTCCTATGGAGAAACATAGGATCCTTACCATGTGTTTGCCTAGTGGTCTGGTCTCCCCACCCCTTGGCCGAATGCAACGCCTGGCGGACGGTGTTCGCTACAGTATAAACGCTTTGTTATGGTGCCCCCTCGATGAGCGTTCTTCTGAACGTTCTCAAACATGTACAAAACGAACATAAGGCAGGTCTTGCCCTAGATTTGGGGATGAAGCTACTGGGTAATTTTCCTGTGGTCTCCGAAATGATTCTTTCCAATGTTAAAGCTGAAGCAGCATCCTTGATTATACGCCAACGGCTTTTCGCTGTGGCCGCAGTCGTGAATTGCCTGTTATTATCTCTGATGTTTATACATCTTTGGGTCGTAATAGTCTGGGGTCCATACCATCGGCGCAATCTTTGGGCAAACCGCCTCCTGAAAAGTAAGGTCGTCTGGTTTTTCCTACGAAGTCTTGGGATAAATCTAGACAACAACAACAGAAGCCTAGGGTTCGTGGTGGGTCACTGCCGCCGGACGCTTCTGAACGATATGATTTGCATGATCGCCGTATATGAAGACTTCGGAGCGTTTTCAGGTTCCTGATCCTCGTTCGTTTCAGGAATCGTCTGATCAACAGTATGACAGAGGCGTGCGACAAGATCGTAGACAAGGCGAGTCCGTGCAGGTCATGCGGGACACGCAACGCTCTTTTGACGTAAAAGTCAAGAGGGAGGAAACGCCTTCGTATAGAGCACCCTTCCAAAAGAAGAACGTTGCAACTTCAACAGCGAAATATGCCCCAGACGGTGAGAACCCTTCTCCTGGACAGGAGTTGGGCGGAGACTCTCCTCGACAGCGCAGCGGAAGTCACCGTAGTGCGCCAGACACTCCACCAGTTTCTGGAGGCGAGAGCAACTGAAGTTGAAACCGCGGACACCTGCGTTGCACCCCCTGAATGACTATCATTTAGACATTCAGATTGAGGGTGATGTTAAATGTACCATTAATGCTATTTTATGGGATAATTTGATTTTTTCTTATGGCATTTTGCTAGGGGAGGTTGATTGGCCTCCGCCTTTATTCTCGACTGTCCTCGAGGCGACCAGGTGATTCTCCCTTCTTTTTCACATCTCGTCCCGGATGAGACCAAGTATGCTTATGCTTCTGAGTGGGCCCTTGCACTAACCCCTGCCTTATACCGCAACCAGGGTGGTTGGGATAGGGATTCTCCATTACATGTTATTCTGATACGTTCCACCCCACAGCCTCAACCTCAATATCCAATTAAACATGACACTAAAGCATCCATTAACGACATTCTTACGCAACTTGAGTATCAAGGTGATTGAGCCCTGTGTCTCTCCTATGAATAATCTTCTACTTCCAATTTTGAAACCTAATAGTTCTTATTGCGTTGTCTTAGATTACAGACATTTGAATAGTCATACACGCACTTTCACAGTGCAAAATACGCATAGTATGACTGATTAACAATATCGAAAAATACACTTGATATTTCTAACGTTTTTTCAGTCACAACCTGGTTCCTGAGAGCCATGACTGGTGTGCGTTTACCGCCCTCAGTTCCCAGAGGTGCTACGTCCGTTTACCAATGGGGTATAAGAATAGCCCCCAGTGTCTTTTAGGCACGTATTGTGTCCCTTTTACATGACATTGATTCTGAAGCTTTGTCGTATGTCAATGACATATACCTTACTGATGATGAACGGAATCCTCATTTGGCCGAAGTGGATCGCATTATTACGCAATTTGCAGAACTTGATTACAAGTCAGGGCCGCCCTGATCCTCTTGGATCTATCGGCGGCGTTTGATACCGTGAACCATGACATCCTTATCAGAAGGCTCCTAGAGTTAGGAGTCAAGAATTCTGCTCTAAATCTGATCAAATCTTATCTGAACAATAGGTTTCAATATGTTCAGATTGGGGACTCTTGCTCAGAGCAGTTCACACTTCCATGTGGGGTGCCGCAGGGCTCCTCACTGAGTCCCACCTTGTTCAACTTATATGTGACCCCCTTAGCTAATATCATCAGGCAGTTTGGCTTCTCATTGGTTTCCTACGCGGACGACACTCAAATAGTGGTGTCCATCTCAAGTAACTCGAAGGAAACTTCCGATCGTTTTAGCCAATGTATGTCCCACGTAGACCAATGGATGAGTGCAAACTGCCTAAAGCTTAATGGAAACAAAACAGAGGTTCTTCTGCTGGGATCTGACACCTCTTTCTGGTCACAAAACTGGTGGCCTTCGAGCATGGGAACTCCTCCAGCCCCAGTTCATAAGGTAAAGAATCTGGGCATCATCTTTGATGACAGACTAACTTTACAACATCAGATCAACAAGGTTGCCTCTCTGGTCTTTCTAACACTAAAGTCAATCCGGAAGGTGCGCGTCTTTATTCTCCTGAAGCAGTAAAAACACTGGTGACGGCCTTAACCATGGCCAGACTGGATTACGGAAATGCCCTATATTTGGGCCTTCAGAAACAGCACATGCTCAAACTCCAGCGAGTACAGACCGCAGCCGCCAGAATGTTGCTGGATATCCCCAAATTCCAGTCCATCTTCCAAGGCTTAAAAAAACTCCACTGGCTTCCGGTAAAAAAAGAGGATAGAATTTAAATCTTTATGTCTAGCATACAAAGCTATGCATGGAACAGGACCTGCGTTCCTGAAACAACACCTCACCTGGTATCATCCATGCAGAAATCTACGTTCAGCTCAGAGCAAACTCCTCCAGACACCCAAATTTAAGAAAGTTCGCTGGGGAGGAAGCAGTTTCATCCTGAACACAGTGAAACTGTGGAACACGCTTCCATTAGATATTAAAAATTGCCCAACTCTACTTTCCTTTAGGAAACTACTGAAAACTTGGCTTTTCTCGAACTAGTTCTCACCTTCTTCCACTGGAATCTTGGCAGACACCTCCGCGCAGCGCCTAGACGCCCTTGGGCATTCGAGTGCTATATAAATTTCACAATCAAATCAAATCACAAGTTCAATTTTGCAAAGTCGCACATTGTGTTTCTTGCTGTACATTTCCTTGGTTGTGAATTGACCAAAGAGGATAGGGGCTTGGCCCCTCATTTTTTGGAGAAATGTGCACAATTGTAACCCCCTTCTACCCTCATAAAATTGCAGTTTCTGCTGGGTTTTTTTAAATTTAGGCAGAACAGACATTCCTGATTATGCTCAGTGAATTAAATCTCTTTATTCCTTGATACACCCTACTTTTTCTGCTTCGCCCTGGCTTCCAGAACATACTGCTGTCTTACATGACTTGCAGTCGGATCTGCTAGCAACGCAGTTCCTACAGACCAGGATTAATACCGCAGATTTGTTCATCCAGATCTTGCTGGGTGCAAGTGGTTTCACTTATGTAACATTTAATGAAGGAGACACGGTCCCCATTACTTACAAATCGCATCTGTACACACCTGCTGAAATGCGTTTATTTCTACTGAGAAACTTTTGACTGGGGTGCAGATGGGCATGCTTAAAGAACGGCCTCTCGCTCAAGGTAAATGCATCTTTGTTGTTTCACCTGTGCCTGCCTAAGAGGCTGTAACAAAGGCTAGCGTTCCTAATTCAAAAGCCCTGCATCTCCCTTTGGATTCAATGGGCTACATCTTTGACATCAGTTGAGGTTACCTTTGTTTTTGACCCTTCCTTGAAAACGCAGGAGTTTCTTCAATATGAACATGTTCATCCTCTACTTTCTTCGCTTCTTCCTCTTGAACAGTACAAATGTATCATTTACACTGACGGTTCAGCACAACCCACCGTCGGTTCTAAAAAGACTTATTCTGCCGCTTGGCTATTGTTGTAGGCACTATGATCGATGGAGTTTTCCACTCCAATTTGAATCATACACAGTCACTTGGTGACTGTACAGCACAGTTGGCCGAGTGAAGAGCTTTCCTATTGGCTCTCGAGCATTCAGATCCTGAATCGCTCACCTTTGTGATGTGTGACTCTTTTTTATAGCATACAATCTTTTAATGATTGTTGGAAGCTGGCTCTGTATATACTATACCAAAGTAAGGTATAGTGTGCAGAGCCCTGGGAGTCCTCTCCCTGAGGAGAGGGGTCCTGATCTATACGCTGTGTGGAAGCTGTTTCACCAGTCTTCCTACCTTTCTTCTTGGGAGGTTGGGCCATCATTTCAGGCTCCAATTCTCCTTTTTCACCCTGTGCTAGGCATTGTGCTCTTGGCTGTACAAACACTATCTCAGGGATTTGCAGCATGGCTGCACGTGTCTTTCTTTCTACCTCAGCCCAGGCTGAGGTTTCCAGATCATTTCCAAGCAGACAGACGGCTGTGAGCTTTGGAGAGACCACTACCTGTTTCAGGCCAGCAACCCCACCCCCCCCCAGTCTAAAATTGTGGCATGGTTAGTAGTGACACAGTCAGCATTGGTAACTGGAAACGTTTTTCCAGTTAGGTATTGCTCTGGGAAACCAGTGTATCTCTCACTATAGTGACACTGGCACCTGTATCCCTCAGGGCTTCTATCTTAGTCCCATTCACAAATGGGTACTGGAAGTATTTCTTCAAATTAGGGGGCCAGGCAGCCAAAGTGCCTAACCCTCCCTCCCCTTCAGAGACAAAACAGCCTCAGGGTGAACCCGGATTTACTCTGGGCACACTATTGATCCCATCTGGAGATTTGTTATACCAGTAGAAACTGGTGGGGGACTAGGGGCTGGTTTGTTGGGACAGGCAGCATCTCCAGTTCAGTGTCTCTTCTTGTTACAGTGGAAACACCAGGCCTTTGCAGGATCAACATTTTCCCCCTTGTACCCACTAGTGGGCTGGGAAGAGTTCTTGGGCCCACCTTCCTGACCAGGATTTTGGGGGCCTTTAGAAGTCTCTTGTATTTTATCTCTGGGTTTCTCACCCCCTTTCCCCTGGGGAGGCTTTGTGACCCCTTTCTTTTGGTCACCCCAGTGGTTGTCTTGGTTACCCTTGTCTTGACCCAGTGGTCAGCCTTTTTTCCCAATTCTTGGGGAGAAATTGGACTTAGGTCTGCCAGATATTGATGCAACCTTTCATTGATGCAATTACTTAAAATATGTTCCTTCATAAACAAATTATAAAGTCCTTCATAATTCTGCACTTTACTTCCAGTCAACCAGCCAACTAGTGTCTTTACTGAGTAGGCTACAAACTCCACCCAGGACTGACTCTGGGATTTCAGAGGCCTCCTGAATTTAAATCTGTACTTCTCAGTAGTGAGTCAAATCACTCAATCAGGGTGCCCTTCATGAGTTCATAGGACTCTGCTTCTGCCCCAGCAAGGGCCAGAAGTGTGTCTCTGCACGTACCAGAAAACAGTTCCCAAAGGAGTGCCCCCTCCCCCTGGTGAGATTTCCTCACTTTTCTGGCTTCACAAGCCCTCTCAAAGGCTGTAAACCACTTGGATTGGGGAGGTCAAAGTTCCCTCCCTCCCTAAGTAGTTGAGGTAGAGGGTTAAAGACCTCATCCACTTCACTACCTTCTCCATCTTCCTGGGAGTCTTCCTCGTCAAAAGAGGGGTGGTCCTTCTCATACTCTGCCAGAAACTCCAGAAGTTCTATTCTGGTAGGGTTGGACCCTGTTCCTATTTGTCTAGCTGTACAGAGAAGCCTTAGCTCCCTAACCCTAAGGTTTGAGTAAGGAGTGAGGTTGAGCTGCTCAGCCACATTCCCTGGGTTGCTCGTTATTTCTTTGAGGTGGGTTTCTTTTTAGAAGACCTACACTAACAGTGCTAAGTACTCCCCCACCCTAACTTCAGTCACTTTTACTTTCTCTAAAAATACTACAAGGACTTAATTCAAGGCCTTATCAAGACTTTTTAGTAATTTGAAAAATAGTCAATTCAAAAAATGAGCTGTACTGAAGTCAATTTTTGGATTCTTGTCATGTGATCAGAGGTTTACTAAGTTAGTCCAATAAATGTAAGGCTTTACATCCCACCGCTGATCCATCAATGTAGGAAGCTGGCTCTGTATATACTATACCAAAGTAAGGTATAGTGTGCACAGAATCCAGGGGGTCCCCAGAGGTATAGCAGAGGCTAAATTAAGTAAGTACTAACAGCTCTCTTTGTGGTAGTCTGAGCGACCAGTTAGGCTTATCCACAGGGTGTGTTAAGCATTTATTGCATTCACCCAATTAAGACTGATGGCACATACTCAGAGACAGAATCCAGACCAATTGGGTAAGTATAAAAAACATTTACACATTTTATTTCTAGAACTAAGCAGGACTTGGAACAGGTAGGTAAAATATACTTGCAATTGGAAACCTTCACACAGAAAGGCAATTGAGGATGGATTTGCAATTGTTACAGGTTGGTATTAATTCAAAAAGCTGTTTATATTACACAATAATTAATTTTACATTACTTTTCAGTTACTTTTAGATTACTCCGATTACAGGGGGTGGTATGCATAGATACCACACATAAGGATCTCACAATCCAAGGGTAAATAAGACTTTTCTTGGCTTGAGTTATAGTTACTGTTTTCTCCATACAAAGCAACAGTTCACCACTTAGAACATTTTAGCCCCAAAATCCCATAACATGGGTTCCTATGGGAAAAATACTTTAATTATTTCAATAACGTTTTAAAAATAATTATATATATATATATATATTCACTGAAAAAACCATAGGTTTTAGGGACAGTTATAGTTACTTGGACATTGCACTCGTACAAAACCCGTGAAATTCCCCCTTTATAGTTAGTTCAGCTAACTATAACTCGCGCCCCCGCAATGCACTGCTGATGACGTCACATATTACATCACTCATGACATGGTCAGTGACATCACTGATGACATCATTTGAGATGTCATCAGTGATGTCATCAGTGATGTCACTGACCATGTCATGAGTGATGTAATATGTGACGTCATCAGCAGTGCATTGCGGGGGCGCGAGTTATAGTTAGCTGAACTAACTATAACGGGGGAATTTCACGGGTTTTGTACGAGTGAAATGTCCAACTAACTATAACTGTCCCTAAAACCTATGGTTTTTTCAGTGAATTTCAAAGGTTTTTTAAATGCTAATTTGTAACTATAACATATCTGAAACCTATGGTTTTTTCAGTGAATATATTATCTACTGGCGGTCGCCAGTAGATAGTTATAGTTACAACCTATTATCCATAGGAAATCCGCGACATTCTATTTGAAATAACTCTCTTGCCGGTTGACGTATCTTCGCGAAATTTTCAAACTTTGTGGCCCGCTCCGGTCCGCTCCTACCCTGAAAGTCTCGGGGGGATTCGTCAAGCGGGGGCCGAGAAAAAAGGGGGGTCCCAAAACGCGTTTTCCCCATGCACTTTTTCATAGGAAACTTTAGACACGGCTACAGCCCGAACTGCTGAACGGAATTACACCAAATTTGGCAAAGAGGTAGTTCTTGGTTCAGAAAGAACCCTTTTTGTTAAATGGTGTAAATCCGTTCAGTAGTTGCTGAGAAAATGAAAAGTAAAAAGTTAGTGATATCTATGGCCGAGTAGGGTCCGCGTACCCTCAGCGCACCGAGGGACAGAAACAAGTGCGCAAAGCGCACAAAGGGGGCAGGGTAGAAACACCCTGACCCCCTAGGTTTGCTCAGGGGGTCCCACAAAGACCCCCTGGGCAAAAAAAAAAAAAAATTTTTTTTTTAAAAATCGGCAGGATGCGCTCAGGGTGCGCGAATCCTGCCGAAAAAAAAAAAAATCGAAGCGCGGTCTCCCGCGCTTCGATGTTAATTGGCCCCCGGGTGGCCCAAGTCCCGGGGGCATGGTGGGGGGGGGATAATTTAATGTGTGGGGGGCCTCAAAGGGCCCCCCAAGCCCCGGGGACCGCCACCCCCCGGGGCTTTTTTTTTTAAAATGGTGCGGGAGGGCTCTGAGCCCTCCCGCAGCCCCGGGGACCACCACCTCCCCGGGGCTTTTTTTCTATACATTATAAAACCTGTGTGGGGGGGGCTCCAGCCCCCCCACACGCCCCGGGGACCGCCACCTCCCCGGGGCACTAAACATTTTAATATGGGGGTCCGTTACGGACCCCCAGAGCCCCGGGGACCACCACCTCCCCGGGGCTGTGTACTGAATGGGAGGGGGGCCGCGCGGCCCCCCTCCTGGAGCCCTTGATGGCCCTGGGGACCACCACCCCCCAGGGCCGGCTCCTGCAGTGTCCCGGGGTGCCTACCCCCGGGACACTGCTGTTTGCAATGACAGGACGGGAGCCTCGCGGCTCCCGTCCTGTCATTGCAAACTTGCTTTGGATATTGGAAGAGAGAGCAGGGAAACCTGCTCTCTCTTCCAATATCCAAAGCGATTGCTTTTCCACATGGGGAGCAGCATGTCAGCTGCTCCCCATGTGGAACAGCAATGCCGGCTCCCAAGGGACGTGGGGAGCCGGCGGGACTGTGGGGGGATTGAGGACCCCCCCACAGTCCCCAACGGAGAGGGCCAGCCCCGGAGGATGGGGTCCCCGGGGCAAGTAGTGGCCCGGGAGGGGGGCCACGCGGCCCCCCTCCCCAAAAAAGAGAAAACATTTTTTTTTTTTTTTTAAATGGAAAGGCCGGCCCCGGGGGATGGGGTCCCCGGGGCCTTAAAATGGCCAGAGGAGGAGGCCACGCTGCCCCCCTCAAAAAAATAAATATAGAGGCCATGCCCCGGGGGATGGGGTCCCCGGGGCCAATACAGGCCCAGGGAAGGGGGGCCACGCGGCCCCCTTCCCGTTTTTTTTTTTTTTTTGGTAATTTAAAAAAAGGGGTAAGGCCCTGGGGGATGGGGTCCCCAGGGCCCAAAAAGAGAAAAAAGGAAGGGGGGCCACACAGCCCCCCTTCAGGGGACAAAAAAAAAAAATAAAAAAAAAAACGATCGGGCCCGCAGGCCCCGCCCCCTTCCTTCACCACTCTGCAAACGCGCCCCTGGCGCGTTTGCAGAGGGGGAACAAATTCCCCTTGAATACTGGGGGTCCCTGGGGGCCAACTAGCCCACCAGGAACCTCCAGTATGCGCCAGGGCGCTGCCTTGCAGAGACGTGTAGAGAGGCCACACCCCTTTTACACCTCTCTGCAACGCAGCTCTGTGGCGCTTTTGGAGGTATATGGTGGGCTAGTTGGACTCCGGGGACCCTCAGGATTCAAGGGGAGTTAATCCCCCAACTTAAAACGCGCCACGGGGTGCGTTTGCACAGTGGTGAAGGGAGGGGCGGGGCTTCAGGTGACATGTGTGCAAACAGGCCCCGTGGCGCGTTTTAAGATGGGGAATTAAATCCCCTTCAATCCTGAGGGTCCCTGGGGGCCAACTAGCCCAACAGGTACATCCAGAAAGCGCCACAGAGCTGCGTTGCAGAGAGGTGTAAAAGGGGTGTGGCCTCTCTACACGTCTCTGCAACGCAGCCCCTGGCGCATATTGGAGGTTCCTGGTGGGCTAGTTGGCCCCTAGGGACCCTCAGGATTCAAGGGGACTTAATCCCCCAACTTAAAACGCGCCACGGGGCGCGTTTGCACAGATGTCACCTCAGGCCCCGCCCCCTCCCTTCACCATTGTGCAAATATTCCTCTAAAATCAGCCGAAATAGGAATTCCGATTTACTCACCTGTTATCAGGAGAGACCTCAGTGCTGCATCTTTCAGCCCAGTACTGATCCTGAAAAGTAATTTTAACCGTACTTACCGGTAACTTGAATTTCCTTCATAGGCTAACATGGACTGGTTTCACTTGGAAATTCTTCTAAGTGTGGAGTTTTGGAACTTTAAAATATTCCTCTAAAATCAGCCGAAATACGAATTCCGATTTACTCACCTGTTATCAGGATAGACCTCAGTGCTGCATCTTTCAGCCCAGTACTGGTCCTGAAAAGTAATTTTAACCGTACTTACCGGTAACTTGAATTTCCTTCATAGGCTAACATTGACTGGTTTCACTTGGAAATTCTTCTAAGTGTTGATTTTTGAAACATACAAATATTCCTCTAAAATCAGCCGAAATCCGAATTCTGATTTACTCACCTGTTATCAGGAGAGACCTCAGTGCTGCATCTTTCAGCCCAGTACTGGTCCTGAAAAGTAATTTTAACCGTACTTACCGGTAACTTGAATTTCATTCATAGGCTAACATTGACTGGTTTTCAGCAAAAAAGTTTCAGTGTTGATTTTCACAAACTACAAATATTCCTTAAAAATCGCCTGTATGACTTAAACGCATTCTTTCAACTGTTTACAGGAGATGCACCAGTGCTGGATCCAGGATCCAACACTGAGTAAGAAAAAGTAACGATAACAGTTTTTACCTGCTAAGTGAATTTCCTTCCATAGGATAACATTGGTGATTCTATGTGAAAAAGTTTCTAAGTGTCAACTTTTAAAATACAATAATATTCCTTAAAAATCACGACTGTAACCAAAACGCTTTTACTCAACTGTTTACAGGAGATGTACCAGGACTGAATCTAGGATCCAGTCCTGTGGTTAGAAAAGTAATCCATAAAGTAACTAATTGCATTTAACTAGAAATTCACATTGAGCTGAATGTTGCATTGTGTTTGAAAATGTGTTGCCGATTGCAACAACTGTAACTACTGTACTTAAAAGTCTATTGCCTATCTGCAAAGTATTTAAACTAAAGTAATTCATTAAGAGAAAGTATTTTTTGTAATGTAATGTATAATATAATTACAATGTAATTTAAAAAATAAAATATGTAAAAAAAAATTGTTTCTAAAAATGTAGTAAATCAGTATGAAAAAAATTAATATAACAATTAATACATTTAAAAATTGTCATTTACAAAACCTTTGAAATTCACTAAAAAAAACGTAGGTTTCAGGCACGTTATAGTTAGAAATTAGCATTTAAAAAACCTTTGAAATTCACTGAAAAAACCATAGGTTTCAGACACGTTATAGTTACAAATTAGCATTTAAAAAACCTTTGAAATTCACTGAAAAAACCATAGGTTTTAGGGACAGTTATAGTTACTTGGACATTGCACTCGTACAAAACCCGTGAAATTCCCCCGTTATAGTTAGTTCAGCTAACTATAACTCGCGCCCCGCAATGCACTGCTGATGACGTCACATATTACATCACTCATGACATGGTCAGTGACATCACTGATGACATCACTGATGACATCTCAAATGACATCACTGATGACATCATCCACGTGATAATCTGATGCACCTCCTCACACCCTAATATAACCTTTGATACACCCACTCTAAATTACAGACTGCCATTCGCAAAACCATAGACACTCCAACACCAATAACTACATACCCACTCACTGATTCTTAGGTCTACACACACACATCCACTCACTCACCCGTACAGTCACTCATACTTACGGTCACTCAGTACAGGACTATCATATGCACTCATACTCCTATATAGACACTCAAACACCGCCACTCATCCATAGAGGTACTCACACACCTAGTCAGTCATGCAAATAATTAAACACACTACCATTTACTCACCTATACAGTTATACACACACCAGCTCACTTACTCATACAAATACTAGCACATTCTTACGCTCTTATACAATCACTGATACAAGCACACACTCATCCATACTGCCACTATCACAATCAGTCACTCTCGCTTATAGCTATTTATATACTCCAACACACATATATACTGCCTTTCACATATGTAGTTACTCACACATGTACCACTGGGACATACATTCACTCACTAACACACTCTTACCCACCCTTACCCACCCATACAGTCTATCACAGATGCACTCTTGAAACCATCCACCCAGTGAATCACCCACTCACACATCTATGCACAGAGTCGCACACACCCCTCCCACACAAACACTCAGGCACCCATACAGATACTCACACAAGCATTCAATAACTCAAATAGACACTCATGTAGCTATTCACAAACACATGCAGCCACTTACACAGCAACAGACAGACGGATACAGACATTCACCCAGTTTAGTCACTAACCCATGCATTCAGTAAGATACGTTAAATCACTCACTTATACAGTCAGTCACGCACCTACTAAATCATCCATACAGACACTTACACACCCACTCATTCTTCAATACGTCTTTTCCTATATATATTAAAAATATTTAAACTTTAGAGAAACACAGTCACTGGATGATGTCATCAGTGATGTCATTTGAGATGTCATCAGTGATGTCATCAGTGATGTCACTGACCATGTCATGAGTGATGTAATATGTGACGTCATCAGCAGTGCATTGCGGGGGCGCGAGTTATAGTTAGCTGAACTAACTATAACGGGGGAATTTCACGGGTTTTGTACGAGTGCAATGTCCAAGTAACTATAACTGTCCCTAAAACCTATGGTTTTTTCAGTGAATATATATATATATATATTTTGTTTTAAAATAAACTTCAGGAAAATAATAGTTTTAATACAGTATTAATATGAATAGCTGAGTATTAATACACATCCTCACCCATTACCTTGCACACATGTTGTACACACATTGGGCCATCAATGAGAGGGAGTGCATGCTGTTGGAAATTCAATGGCTGATGAAGCAGTCAAATCTGCAGTAGCCACAACTAAAGTAGCCACTGTTACGCGCTCCATGACTAAAATTTATGATAACATTCTGACTACCATCGCTGAATCTCGGGATGGTACTGCTTTTCCGCAAGGATTTCCTTCTAAATACACTTATCAGTTAAATGCTGACAAAGTTCCCTTTGTCAAAATTCCTCATGTTGGTGATCGCTTGATACCCAACCTGGACCGCAGACACTCTTTGATAGTGGCCGCTCATGAGGGTATAGCTTCTGTGCATGCAGGAGTTGCTGCCACTGTTTCACTCTTACAGCAACATTATTGATGGCAGGGTTTATACCGGCAAGCTCACTGTTATGTCCTATGTTGTGTCATGTGTCAACAAATTAAGAGTTCTACTGTGTCGCGTCCTTCTGAGAGACCCCTATATATTTCAAATCAGCCGTATGGCTGTATTTATGTTGATCATTGCGGTCCCCTTGTTTCAGACAATGCATTCAAATATATTTTGGTTGCAGTGGATTCTTGCTCTAGGTTCCTATGGGTCTGACCACAGCGCTCGGCTGACGCTCAAACTGTTATTAAAGATTTGCAGGTCTTTGTCGGGACTTATGCCTGTGGCGCTTTCCATTCAGACCAGGGTGCGGCTTTCGCCTCTAAAGCGTACCGTCATTCAATGACATCCTTTGAGGTGCAGATGCATTTCTCATCTCCATATAGGCCAGAGGGCAATTCTGTTGTGGAGCAGATGAACCGTGACTTAGAGCAATCTTTAACAGCGAGGGTATTAGGTACAGGATGTGCCTGCTTAACACATCTCTATGGGGTTCAACAAGCTCTTAATAACATCCCTAAAAGATCTCTGGGTGGGCGGACCCTCTATGAAATGATCCTTGGCATCAAGATGTATGTTCCAGACCTTGTGGGGCTAGACAATGTGGCGGCAGCCGCAACATTTGACATAGATAACCACTGTGTTGTCATACAGGATTTACAAAAATGTCATGATGCTCTGGCTAATAGTCATTTGCGTCAACAAAAGCAAAAGGCAGCAGGGTAAATGACAACTGCACCACCTAGGCTAGTCACAGAAAGTACGAAGTGGAGAGGTGTGGTGCAGCGGCCAGGGCAGCTGACTTCGGAGCACAGGGTTCACGGTTCGATCCCCGGCTCCGGCAGCAGCTCAGCTCAGCACCATGTGGCTCTGGGCAATAGCTCACTTAATTTCCACGACGGCTCCCAGCGCCTTGAGACCCGTAAGGGTGAGTAGCTGCGCTATATAAAAACGGACTTACATTTTTATAAGCTCGTATTGCCCACCTCAAATGGTCAGCTGCCACATGACCACAGATTAATTCAAGAAAAAAGGCTGATGAGAGGCAACACACAGAATCAACAGGTTACAGTGTACACAAAGCAAAGTTCAGTCTTCAGACGTTGGTTGAAAGTCTTTTTATTTTTCAAAAGTCCTTTGTATACATGTGGAAAACAGCCAACGCGTTTCACCCTTCCCAAGGGCTTCTTCAGGGCTAAGGCCAATGGTAAGTACCCTTGTGTCCTCAGTCCGGCAGCAGCAGCAGTGACTTTTAGAGTACCGAAAGGGCCTATGTCCGGCAGGAGCAGCGGACATAGGCCCTTTCGGTACTCTACGCTAGGATTGCGAAAGTACTATTACTAATTACATTGGAGGCTTACCAATGCCTTAAGAGTTATTTCTTCGCCGTTTAAAGGCAAACTACGTTTCAAATTGGACACTGTAACCTGTTGATTCTGTGTGTGGCCTCTCATCAGCCTTTTTTCTAATAGTCATTTGGCTTCGACTCTCCCAACGGATGTAGCAGTTCAGATTCCAGTTTCTGGCTGGCTTCCTAAAGTTGGTGATCTGTTTCGTGAAAAGGTGGCGATCAAGAAAGAATTTGGTCCCTCCTACTGTGCGCCTGTTCCAGCCCTTGGTCTTCAGGGTACCCGAGCTGTGATTTTGACTTCTCTTCCAGTCTACAAAGATATTTGCTTTGTTTCAATTGAACATGTCAAGTTACACCATATGGCTAATTCTAAATAGTATGCCTAGAGGTGTCCAAACGCAGAATTTGGCTTTAGAGCTCATGAGCACCAGCTGCCGGAGGGGGATATCAAGTCTTCAGTTAACCTGGTACCTGTTAGACCTTCTTCACACTCCGTGATGGGCATTGTTTATCCTGATCCTCCAGTCGAGGCCCTAGCTGCAATACAAGCCTGAAGTCTACATGCAGAATCACAGCCTCCTTTATTCTAGCTGAGTTCTTCTGGTTACTATATCGATCAAGATAACTTTTCTTCAGACAGTTCTTCCTTGTCTTCTGTTTTACCCACACCACCAGCGCAGAATTTTGTTTTCATCTCCTGGTTAAAACGCACTTACTTGGTTCCACCTTGGATATATATCTGTATTGTGTTTTCCATGGTATTTTTGTTCATGTGGATTGGATTTGTGACAGTATTTTTCCTTTTGATCAACAGCCATTACCTTCCAGAACGTTCTGCTGCAGAACTGATCAATGGGGTGTTGGCCCCCCATTCTTCCTCACATACAATGAAAAGAGACCAGTCCCATGTTAACATTTCAGCGGTCCCAGTTACTGATGGAATTGTATGGGATAAAGTTCCATTCGATGTATTCAGTCCTAAGGAGACCCTGCAGATACCATATGTTTTCCGAGATTCGATGGGTGATGTCATAATACCTGTGTTGCATTCGGATGATTGAGATGTTGATACTGTAAATTCCATGTTTTCTGAATTGCAAAATTGCACTGTCTTTGAATCTGAGGATTTATATTTAAATTATGCTAACTATGCCAATTTGTTCCGTTATCAACATTATGGACATCATTTTTTGCATAGAACAAATGGACAACGTCCTCAATATAATTATATTCAATGGGAGCATTGCCGAACTCCAACTAAGGATAGCTCAACAACACATAAGTTGAAGTATACATATTTCACCAGTTATAATGCTTCGGACCCAAAATCATACTATTTTAAATTGGTTCCTACTACCTAAAAGAAATATATGCTTACTCAAACAAAGCTAATCTATATAGCTTCCTTCATTGAGGAACTAGCCCTGAAAGGATATGATTATTGGAAGGACAATATTGACTTGAAATCAAGTTGGAGCACTAAGTCCTGGCAAGTCCAAGGTACAGACTCTCTATTTCGTGCATGTCTAATACCTACTGTAGGAGAGTAGGATCTGCTTCACATGGGTACCCCCACTTTTTGCTGATGCTTCACTGTTTTTCGACATTAGTCTGGCTGGGGCCCTGCTAATCAGAACCCCAGCCTAGCTGCTTCCTCTCTAAAATGGTTTCCATGTGCCTTAGGCACATCACTGATTGGGATCTGGAGTGCCCTTATAAGTCCCTAGTATATGGTATACTATGTACCAAGGGCATAGGTACCTCAGAGGCCTGCCAGGGGCTGCAGCATGTATTATGCCACCCCTGGAACTGACACCACAGGCCTGCTACTGCAGCCTGGGTAAGGTGGTGCCTGCACCCCTTACTGTGATATAGGTTACCTATATCACTAAATGCATACACACATATAAACCTATAAGTCACTCCTAAGGCAGGCCTTATCAATCCTAAAGGCAGAGTGCATGGTTCCTATGTGAGAGGGTGCCCCTGCATGAGCAGGGCCCCTCTGCAGCGTTCGGAGACCATCTCTGATGCTGTTTGTAGTGCAGCCTGACCATATACTCTTAAGCGCATTATATCCTCGCGGTAAAATGCTAACTTTGGAATGGCTGCACCTAAACATGTCGTGTTTGGTGTCAAACATCTTGGAATACTACCCCCCCGCCAAGCCTGGCGGCGGGGGTAGCATTCCACCCTTCTAGAGGGAAAGACATGTTAACTCTGACTAGTCCGGTAACTTCTTTCCAGAGCCCTGGCATCACAAAATGGATGCTGCTGCCACAGACACGAGTCTGGCCTCCTGCTGCTGGACGAAACTCCGGCAGGGGAGGCCTGGACAATAGGTTTCCTGTCCCAGGGAGGTGTGACCACCTCCCCAGACAGGATAATGTGTATTGGGGCTGGGCGGGAGCACTTTCGGGTGCTTTGAAGTCCTGCACTGGGGGCACATTTGGTGTCCCTGTGCATACCCCAGTTCAAACCGGATCAGGGGCTTGCAGCCCCTGCTTTGGCGCGAACTGGACAAAGGGAAAGGGGTGTAGCCACCCCTCTGCCCTGACCCACCCATAGGTGGGGCCACAGAGTAGTCCAACCCCTATCTTTAGTATAAAGATAGGAACCCAGTCCTTAGGACTTTAGATTATCCCTGGACGAAACTCTGAAACTGAATCCTGGACCTTCGACGCTCTACTCACGATTAGAGGACAGAAGAATCTCCCTTGGGGTCAAGGAGTGACTCCCCTGCTTGGCAGGCACCAAAGAAGCATCTGTCCGGTTCGCATTTCTGAAGCTCCCGTCGGACGCCGAAGTCATCGCATCACCAGAGGTGGATTCTCAGGCTTCCCCGAGGCTACCCTGAGTACCCAGCAAAGCTGAGGCCCGTGGCTATCGTGGGTGACTTGAGACCGTGACCCCTGGACACTGAGCACATTTGCAAGTGCATCCTCTTCTGGGTCTCCCAAGAAGTCGTGCTTTGGGCTCCGAGTAGCCCTAGCCTCCAGCACCACCTGCACCGAAGATCACTGGCCCCCACTCCACGAGTGTCCTGTAAGCCAGATCCACGTGCGGCGTCACAAGGCTCCTTCGCGGTCGCTAGCCCGTTGGCTAGTAGCCCTTAACGAAGGCCAATCCTTTTCTTACTTGGCATCCTAGTTGCTCCAGGCCTGCCCTCACTTACCCTCGCTGGGTGAGTTCCACAGACCTTGCTGGTCTGCACCATCGACGATCTACATCTTCACCGAGACTTGCCGTTGCCAAGGCTTGTTGGGTCCAATCCGGTCGCCGACACCTCAGCACTCGACAGACATCGTGTACCAGCCCGAATCCTGCTCCTGGTCGCCGACAACGCCTCCTGGACCTCGTGGCTGAAGAGTCAAGACGACCGTCAACGCACCTGAAGCACTCGACATCGGTGGGCATCTGTCCATCGCCTTCCTGGTCACTGGCTAGTGACCCAGACTCTGTCCCCTCTGCTTTCAGGTTCTTCAGAACTCCGATCCACTCTTGGATCCACCCGGACACTTTTCTCTTGGCCGCCAGCAGCACTTTGCAGCAGATCGCCATTCGAATTGACGACGAAACCCGACCCCGAAAGGCACCTATGCACCCAGCTTCCCTGGGTGAGGTAACACGAGTACTCCGGTGCTCCCGTGGGTAGAGACTCTTCAAAGTCCTAGATCTCAAAGGGTTTTGTCCTAGTCCTCTGTTAAGTGTCCCTTTTCTCTATTTTCCCGATCCCGACTTTCTCCATAGAAGTCAACGGCGTATCGCGGTGGTGTATTTACACTGCACGCGTCTCCCGTAGGTCCCCTGTGTCACTACCTTGGGTGGTTCCTTGTGGTCCAAGCACTTCTAGAGGCTCTAGGCCTAGTGTCTAGTTCAGTCGTGGTTCGCATACCACTTTATTGGTATATGGTTTGGTACGCCCCTAGGGCCCAAACGTGTATTTGTGCTATTACTGTTATTTAATAACTTATAACTTATGTACTTCGAACTCTAGCCTCATAAAGAGACTAGAGGGGTGTGTTTAGCAATAAATACATATATTTTGAATATATACCTGGTGTGGTGCTCTTTCATTTGGTCACTCAAGAGATTATAGACTGGTAAAACAAGCTGCTTTACATTCCTTCAAGACTTAGCCTGAAGGCTGCTCTCCATAGCTACCACTAGGATAGCTTTCAATAAGGTTGTCTTTAACCTATCTCCAATAAGGGGTTGTTTGGACTGGTGCAAGGTGCCCACTATAATTAGTGGACAGCATATACCAGGCCAACTTCTCACATTGGTGTGCAGCGTGTGGGATTCCAGCTTGCTATTGTTTTAACAGATAATCTCAATTGAATTGATCAACTGAAAACCACTAAAGGTACCTAAGGTACATATAATTTAAGCTTAGAATACAGTAAGTTCTACTGAACTTAGAGTTGTGTGTTAAGGGATAGCACAACCCTTTCTACAACTCAAGAGAGTTGAGTAGGCCACACTAGAGTAGGTAGTGCATACACCACACCACACTAGTAATGTCTTTAAGGGCAGGATCCAAAGAATCCTTGCAGGAAGCCATTGAGCATCCACCCTCCAAGTATGATACACTCCCATTCTTGGAATTGAGAGCTTTATGTAACTTGAGAAAAATAAGGACAGGCCAAAGCCCCACCACCCAACACCTCAAGGAGTTGTTGGTGGCTTATGACCTTAGTAAGCCCTTGGGGACTGAAGGGGTAGGAGCTGAGGGTAGGGCAGGAGAAGAGGAGGAGGCCAGGGGTACCAATACCCCCAGCCCCCCCTCTGAAACTGGCCAGGAGGGTGACAATGACCCCGACCTGGATAACCCAATCCCTCCTGTGGAAGATGATGAGGATGATGCCCTCTTTGTCCCCCCAGGAAGGATTAAGAGTGTGCCCAGGAAGTCTAGATCTCCTTCTCAGGAGTCTAACCACTCTGGCACCTCTATAGGGAGCTCTGTCTCCTCTCACAGGAGGGAATCCTCTCATGAGAGAAGAGCCAGACTGGTCCAGTATGAGGAAACTCAGCTGGAAATCAGAAAAAAGCAATTGGCTTTAGATAGGGAATCCCTAGATCTCCTTAGAGAGAGAAGAAAGTTGGGACTAGAGTCCCATGGTGGCAGCCATGTCCCTAGAGACAGGGAAAGGTCCTATGACCATAGGAACCTGAGCAAGATTGTCCCTCCCTACCAGAGTGGGGATGATATCCACAAATGGATAACTGCATTAGAGAGGGCCTGTAAGGTACAGAAGGTCCCTCAGGAGCAGTGGGCAGCAATCTTGTGGCTCTCCTTTGCTGACAAAGGTAGAGATAAGCTCCTCACTGTTAGAGAGGAGGATGCTGATAATTACAAGGTCTTGAAGAGTGCTCTTATTGATGGGTTTGGCCTAACCACTGAACAGTACAGGTTGAAGTTCAGAGACACCCAAAAAGCACAGACTCAAGACTGGGTAGACTATGTGGATTGTTCTGCCAAGGCTCTGGAAGGCTGGTTGATGGGCAGTAAGGTGTGTGACTTCTCAGGATTGTACAATCTGATAATGAGGGAGCAGATTCTTAATAACTGTCAAAATCAGCTGTTGCATCAATACCTGGTAGACTCTGATCTGACCTCTCCCCAAGAATTGGGAAAGAAGGCAGACAAATGGGTCAGGACCAGGGTGAAGCAGAAGGTACAGAACCAAGGTGGGGAAACCAAGATGCTAAGAACTCTGACAAGGGTGGGGAGAAGGGTAAAGATCAAAAGTCTTCATCAGGCCCCCAAAAATCTTCTTCTGGTGGGGATTCACAATCTACCAAAGGGAAAGGCCAAAGAAAACCATGGTGCAAGGTCTGTAAGCAAAAGACCCACTGGACCAGTGATTGCACCAAGTCCAAAGACTCCAGTCCAGCACCCACCAATGCCCCTAAGGCACCTGTTCCCCCTAGTACAGTTGGTGGAAGTGCTCCAGCAAAGGGTTTAGTAGGGTTCACCCTGGGAACTGAGTTGGGCTCTGACCTAGTCAGGGAACTGACTCAGGCTGTGTTAGTCTGTGATGGAGGCATGGATGTGACCTCCACTGTGAGTCCCAGTAATCTGGGCAAGTACAGACAACAGCCTTTAATCAATGGACGTGAGGCTTTGGCATTTAGGGACACAGGGGCAAGTGTCACAATGGTGACACAAGACCTTGTGCTTCCTGGGCAAGTTATGCTTGGTGAGATGTACCAAGTGACCAATGCTAGCAATGTCAGAACAGACCATACTCTGGCAGTTGTTAACTTCTCCTGGGGAGGGGTAACTGGCCTTAAGAAGGTTGTGGTAAGTGCAAACCTACCAGTCGAATGCTTGCTTGGCAATGACTTAGAGACTTCTGCTTGGGCAGAAGTGGAGCTCAGGACCCATGCAGAAATGCTGGGGATCCCTGCAGATGTGTTTGCTGTGACCAGGTCACAAGCCAAAATGTCTAGCACTGAACAGGCCTTGGATTCTGGAAGAATGGACCAAGTGCCTTCCAAGAGGAGGAGTAGTAGGGTTAAGGCAGTGCCTTCCCCCTTGGCTCAGGAGGAAGATCAGTCCCTTGAGGGGGATGATCTCAGCCCTGAAGAAGGAACTGTCCCAGAGGAACTTGAACCTGACCAGGTTGAGTTCTTGGGGACAGGGGGACCTTCTAGGGCAGATCTGAGCCAGGAGCAGCAGAGCTGCCCCTCCCTTGAACCCCTCAGACAGCAAGCTGCTGCTGAGGCTGCTGGGAAAGCTAGTGGTCCCCATACAGTGTATTGGAATGATGGACTCCTGTACTCAGAGAGTAGAGACCCCAAGCCTGGTGCTACCAGGAGGTTGGTAATACCTTTGAAGTTCAGGGGCTTCCTATTGACCCTAGCCCATGATATTCCCTTAGCAGGTCACCTGGGCCAGAACAAGACTTGGGACAGAATTGTCCCTCACTTTCACTGGCCCCACATGTCTGAAGACAGTAAGGAGTTTTGTCGCTCCTGTGTAACCTGCCAAGCCAGTGGCAAAGCAGGTGGCACTACAAAGGCCCCCTGATACCACTACCTGTGGTGGGGGTGCCCTTTGAAAGGGTAGGGATTGACATTGTTGGTCCCATGGATCCCCAAACAGCCTCTGGGCACAGGTTTATCCTGCTGGTAGTGGATCATGCCACCAGGTACCCAGAAGCTATTCCCCTCAGGACCACTACAGCACCTGTGGTGGCGAGGGCCCTCCTGGGAATCTTCTCAAGAGTGGGCTTTCCTAAGGAGGTAGTATCAGACAGGGGTGCTAACTTCATGTCTGGGTACTTAAAAGCAATGTGGAAGGAGTGTGGAGTGACTTATAAGTTCAGCACACCCTATCACCCACAATGCAATGGTTTAGTTGAGAGATTCAACAAAACCTTGAAGGGCATGATTAAAGGGCTCCCAGAAAAGCTTAGGCGTAGATGGGACATACTCTTGCCCTGCCTTTTATTCGCATATAGGGAGGTGCCTCAGAAGGGGTTGGTTACAGCCCTTTTGAACTTCTGTTTGGCCACCCTGTGAGGGGTCCACTGTGCTTGGTGAAGGAAGGATGGGAGTTACCTCTCAAGCCCCCAAAGCAAGATATAGTGGACTATGTACTTGGTCTCCGCTCCAGGATGGCTGAGTACATGAAAAAGGCAACCAAAAACCTTGAGGCTAGCCAGGAACTTCAAAAGGCCTGGCATGACCAAAAGGCTGTTCTGACTGTTTACCAGCCAGGACAGAAGGTGTGGGTGTTGGAGCCAGTGGCCCCAGCAGCTCTCCAAGATAAATGGAGTGGACCCCACACTATTGTTGAGCAGAAGGGTGAGGTCACTTATTTAGTGGACCTAGGAACACCCAGGAGTCCCCACAGGGTTCTCCATGTCAACAGGTTAAAACCATATGTGGACAGGGCAGACATGGGCTTGCTCATGGCTACTGATGAAGGGCAGGAGGAAGAGAGTGACCCACTCCCTGACCTGCTCTCACAGAACCCTGACGATGGGTCAGTTGATGGTGTAGCCTTGGCAGGCAGCCTCACTACCCAGCAACAAACTGATTGCAGGCAAGTCCTCAATCAGTTTAGACATATGTTTTCACTGACACCCAGTCAGACCACCTGGTGCACTCATGAAGTGGACACTGGGGACAGTCTGCCTATTAAAAACAAGATTTATAGGCAACCTGACCATGTCAGGGACTGTATCAGGACTGAAGTCCAGAAAATGTTGGAATTGGGAGTTATTGAACCCTCAGATAGCCCTTGGGCTAGTCCAGTGGTCCTTGTACCGAAACCTCACACCAGTGGTGGAAAAAGAGAGATGAGGTTTTGTGTGGACTACAGGGGTCTCAATGCAGTCACTAGGACTGATGCCCATCCAATACCCAGGGCAGATGAGCTCATAGATACTTTGGCCTCTGCCAAATATCTCAGCACATTTGACCTAACAGCTGGCTACTGGCAGATCAGACTAGCTGATACTGCAAAGCCCAAGACAGCATTCTCAACCCCTAGTGGGCATTATCAATTTGTGGTAATGCCCTTTGGTCTGAAGAATGCACCTGCCACTTTCCAGAGGTTGGTGAATACAGTTCTCACAGGACTGGAAGCCTATAGTGCAGCTTATCTAGATGATATTGCTGTCTTTAGCTCCACCTGGGAGGATCACCTGGTCCACCTCAGGAATGTTTTACAGGCCCTGCAAAGGCAGGCCTGACTATCAAGGCCACTAAGTGCCAGATAGGGCAGAGTCAGGTTGTGTACCTGGGCCACCTTGTGGGTGGAGGCCAGGTTCAACCTTTGCAGAGCAAGATCCAGACCATCATGGACTGGACTGCTCCCACTACCCAGACTCAGGTGAGAGCCTTCTTAGGCCTGACTGGGTACTATAGGAGATTTGTCAAGGGGTATGGATCAATAGTGACACCCCTGAATCACTTAACTTCTAAGAAAATGCCCAAAAAGGTTCAGTGGACAGTTAGCTGTCAAAAGGCATTTGATGACCTCAAGCAGGCCATGTGCACTGCTCCAATTCTGCAGAGTCCTGATTACTCCAAGAAGTTCATTGTTCAAACTGATGCATCTGAATTGGGGGTAGGGGCTGTACTGTCACAATTGAATGAAGAAGGTCAGGATCAGCCAGTAGCTTTCATTAGCAGAAGGCTGACCCCTAGAGAGAAACGTTGGTCAGCCATAGAGAGGGAGGCCTTTGCTGTGGTCTGGGCTCTGAAGAAGTTGAGGCCATACTTGTTTGGTACACACTTCCTGGTTCAGACAGACCATAAGCCCCTCTTATGGCTAAAACAAATGAAGGGTGAAAACCCCAAACTGCTAAGGTGGTCCATTTCCCTACAGGGGATGGACTTTACAGTGGAACATAGGCCTGGGAGTAACCATGCGAATGCAGATGGACTCTCTAGGTATTTCCACTTAGAACATGAAGACTTAACTGGGCAAGGTTAGTTTAATGTCCCTACGTTTGGGGGGGGGGTTGTGTAGGAGAGTAGGATCTGCTTCACATGGGTACCCCCACTTTTTGCTGATGCTTCACTGTTTTTCGACATTAGTCTGGCTGGGGCCCTGCTAATCAGAACCCTAGCCTAGCTGCTTCCTCTCTAAAATGGTTTCCATGTGCCTTAGGCACATCACTGATTGGGATCTGGAGTGCCCTTATAAGTCCCTAGTATATGGTATACTATGTACCAAGGGCATAGGTACCTCAGAGGCCTGCCAGGGGCTGCAGCATGTATTATGCCACCCCTGGAAGGCCATCCAAACTGACACCACAGGCCTGCTACTCCTGCCTGGGTAAGGTGGTGCCTGCACCCCTTACTGTGATATAGGTTACCTATATCACTAAATGCATACACACATATAAACCTATAAGTCACTCCTAAGGCAGGCCTTATCAATCCTAAAGGCAGAGTGCATGGTTCCTATGTGAGAGGGTGCCCCTGCATGAGCAGGGCCCCTCTGCAGCGTTCGGAGACCATCTCTGATGCTGTTTGTAGTGCAGCCTGACCATATACTCTTAAGCGCATTATATCCTCGCGGTAAAATGCTAACTTTGGAATGGCTGCACCTAAACATGTCGTGTTTGGTGTCAAACATCTTGGAATACTACCCCCCCGCCAAGCCTGGCGGCGGGGGTAGCATTCCACCCTTCTAGAGGGAAAGACATGTTAACTCTGACTAGTCCGGTAACTTCTTTCCAGAGCCCTGGCATCACAAAATGGATGCTGCTGCCACAGACACGAGTCTGGCCTCCTGCTGCTGGACGAAACTCCGGCAGGGGAGGCCTGGACAATAGGTTTCCTGTCCCAGGGAGGTGTGACCACCTCCCCAGACAGGATAATGTGTATTGGGGCTGGGCGGGAGCACTTTCGGGTGCTTTGAAGTCCTGCACTGGGGGCACATTTGGTGTCCCTGTGCATACCCCAGTTCAAACCGGATCAGGGGCTTGCAGCCCCTGCTTTGGCGCGAACTGGACAAAGGGAAAGGGGTGTAGCCACCCCTCTGCCCTGACCCACCCATAGGTGGGGCCACAAGGTAGTCCAACCCCTATCTTTAGTATAAAGATAGGAACCCAGTCCTTAGGACTTTAGATTATCCCTGGACGAAACTCTGAAACTGAATCCTGGACCTTCGACGCTCTACTCACGATTAGAGGACAGAAGAATCTCCCTTGGGGTCAAGGAGTGACTCCCCTGCTTGGCAGGCACCAAAGAAGCATCTGTCCGGTTCGCATTTCTGAAGCTCCCGTCGGACGCCGAAGTCATCGCATCACCAGAGGTGGATTCTCAGACTTCCCCGAGGCTACCCTGAGTCCCCAGCAAAGCTGAGGCCCGTGGCTATCGTGGGTGTCTTGAGACCGTGACCCCTGGACACCGAGCACATTTGCAAGTGCATTCTCTTCTGGGTCTCCCAAGAAGTCGTGCTTTGGTCTCCGAGTAGCCCTAGCCTCCAGCACCACCTGCACCGAAGATCACTGGCCCCCACTCCACGAGTGTCCTGTAAGCCAGATCCACGTGCGGCGTCACGAGGCTCCTTCGCGGTCGCTAGCCCGTTGGCTAGTAGCCCTTAACGAAGGCCAATCCTTTTCTTACTTGGCATCCTGGTTGCTCCAGGCCTGCCCTCACTTACCCTCGCTGGGTGAGTTCCACAGACCTTGCTGGTCTGCACCATCGACGATCTACATCTTCACCGAGACTTGCCGTTGCCAAGGCTTGTTGGGTCCAATCCGGTCGCCGACACCTCAGCACTCGACAGACATCGTGTACCAGCCCGAATCCTGCTCCTGGTCGCCGACAACGCCTCCTGGACCTCGTGGCTGAAGAGTCAAGACGACCGTCAACGCACCTGAAGCACTCGACATCGGTGGGCATCTGTCCATCGCCTTCCTGGTCACTGGCTAGTGACCCAGACTCTGTCCCCTCTGCTTTCAGGTTCTTCAGAACTCCGATCCACTCTTGGATCCACCCGGACACTTTTCTCTTGGCCGCCAGCAGCACTTTGCAGCAGATCGCCATTCGAATCGACGACGAAACCCGACCCCGAAAGGCACCTATGCACCCAGCTTCCCTGGGTGAGGTAACACGAGTACTCCGGTGCTCCCGTGGGTAGAGACTCTTCAAAGTCCTAGATCTCAAAGGGTTTTGTCCTAGTCCTCTTTTAAGTGTCCCTTTTCTCTAATTTCCCGATCCCGACTTTCTCCATAGAAGTCAACGGCGTATCGCGGTTGTGTATTTACACTGCACGCGTCTCCCGTAGGTCCCCTGTGTCACTACCTTGGGTGGTTCCTTGTAGTCCAAGCACTTCTAGAGGCTCTAGGCCTAGTGTCTAGTTCAGTCGTGGTTCGCATACCACTTTATTGGTATATGGTTTGGTACGCCCCTAGGGCCCAAACGTGTATTTGTGCTATTACTGTGATTTAATAACTTATAACTTATGTACTTCGAACTCTAGCCTCATAAAGAGACTAGAGGGGTGTGTTTAGCAATAAATACATATATTTTGAATATATACCTGGTGTGGTGCTCTTTCATTTGGTCACTCAAGAGATTATAGACTGGTAAAACAAGCTGCTTTACATTCCTTCAAGACTTAGCCTGAAGGCTGCTCTCCATAGCTACCACTAGGATAGCTTTCAATAAGGTTGTCTTTAACCTATCTCCAATAAGGGGTTGTTTGGACTGGTGCAAGGTGCCCACTATAATTAGTGGACAGCATATACCAGGCCAACTTCTCACACCTACTCAAATAATTTTCCTAAATGACACAATCCAACAGACTACTTGTCTAAGACTGGCTAAAATTAAAGATTTGAATACTCCTACTATTCCATCTTTTGCCACTTTTGATGATTCGCAATCTTATACAAATTATACTGAAGACAGACTAAATAGCATGATACAAAACCGGTACCTTTAATTCTTCAGTTACGGCTCCTGGTGGGTGGTTTTTATGGCCAATAGATATTAATTTTTGTCATACTCGTTTTTTGAACTCCACTTCTGGGTTCAAATCAAGCAAACCTGATCCCTGATATTCACAATCTGCGCACCCTAACACTGTTACTACTTACTACGTAGGTAAATTATGTCAACAGTGGTTGGAACATTCCACATTTTCTGCAGTGAAACGACATCTTTCCCTCCTATCAGAAGACACGAATCGGTCTGTTTTTCTTTTGCGTCCAAAATCTCCCCGTTCTAAACGATTTGTTTATGCGGCTTATAATGAAATGTGGAAATTGTCGTAAATGGAAGCTGCAGTACGTTTATGCTAAATTGATCAAGATAATTTGGATAAAGTACTTGCTGTGGTGGACAACAGTATTAATACTTTACCGTCTCGTATTTATAGTTTAGATAATATTGCATCGTCTGTAATCGATATTGTGCAAAGTGATGTATCTACATTGTATCATGGTCAGAGTCAAATTCGATCAATTATGCAATATAGCTGGACACTCCAAACACTTAAGAATGGGCCCGTTCCTTGGCATTACCTTAATTCTACTGCTTTGTTCTCACCTTTTAATTTGACCAATAAACAGCAATCAATGGCAATACAAGATGCTAGTTACGCCATGTTACACATAGAGAAACTTGAACAACTTCCCTTCACTATAGCGGAAACACCTTCAGCAGTCAGGTTAATACATGGGGTTATTTCATTGCTCATTTCTACCTTTCAGTTCACTGCCTGTATGAAACACTTCCCGATAGGTAGATCCAAACCTCTTGGGAGCAGCTACATACATGAGTTGTGGTCCCTGCCATTTACGTATTGCTGTCAACAGGCTGAGAGGGACGTTTTTCTTACAGGGGAAGAAAGTGACTCTACTGCCGGTCATTCCCTTGTTTGTCAGCATTTTAAAATTCTTGGCGCATGTAATGAGTCGGCCCCTATTTTGGCTTGTTATTTAAAAGGAACTCCTGTTCCCGCCATTATTCCCACTCTCAAATTGCTTTCGAATGGAAGCTATCTTGTCCTTAATAACCAGGACTGTTGCGGTCTGCGGGCAAGAATCCTGTATGTGGTGTCCATTTCCTAGTAAGTCACTTGCTGCAACAACATCCTGTTTTCCCCTCCTCACGGGAGTGTAGATAGTTCATTATGGCCTTCCATTCCAACTTTGAAAACAGAATTCAATAAGCTAAGCAGACTCAAAGCGTTGTTGTTTCAACAAGAAGGGGCTCTCACTTAAGCTCACAAAACTTTCGAATTGCAGGTGGTGAGAACTTCCAGTGAAATACAGTCATTGTTAAACATGAATCTCCCCCTACGTCGGTGAACTGATACATCAAATATTTAATGCATCTTACCACGGGCCTGGCACACTTTTTTTAACTTGTGGGCTCCGGCCTCATCACATCTTTTGAATGAATGAATGAAATGGCACTTGTAATGCGCTCTACTACCCGGAGGTATCTCGGCGCTAAGCTCCACAAAGAGAAAAGGCAGAAAAGAAAAAATAGTGCTGAAAAAGTCAGGTCTTTAGTGCTTTCCTAAATTGCAGTAATACCAGCTTTTATACATTCTATTTTTTCCAGCGTGTTCGGTGGGTTCCCATTGCTGCTAGTCTTGATTTTGGGCATTATAGTGCTGTTCCTGCTATTCCGCAATGGATGTTCCCTTTGTGGTCCTTCCAAGGCAGGCATTACTGCAGCTGTACCGAGAGCGCATGCTACAGCTCTTTGGAGTGGTGGCTCTGGACGCTGAGTTTTGTTTAACCTTCCGCTACGCTTACTTCACCTGTGTGCAACCTGTGTTTCATTGCATCCGGTGCCCCTTTCAACAGGCTCTAGACGTCTGCCTGGCTACGCCATCACAAGCTGCCCTTGATATCGAACTGCTGATGAGTCCCTTAGTGGGCCATTATCAGGACTGTTCCTTGGGCATTCGACTCGTTCATAACCTGGCGTTATGGCCATTGGACCCTGTGCAACGGCACAGCATCTTCAGTTTCATCTAAATCAACACTGGTTGCCCAATGAAGCTCTTATCGACAACTGGCACTGAAGAGCATGTCTGTTCCTTTGCACTGCTTGACTGGATGGCTGATATTTGTACCTCGGTAGGTTTGGACCTCTTATTGGAATCGCAGGCTTCTCAGTTGGTATCCAGCATTTTGGGTCCCGGCGACACGCTTTAATTGACTACTTTGATGCAACAAGATTTTTTTTCTTCTCCATCTTCTCCATTTTCTTTATTCCTATGCCCTTTATCTATGATACAATGGCTGCACTGATGGTCAAACGCTTTGGTTTTGCTTGTGTCCTGAATTCTGTCGTCACTTTGGTGCTACCATCCTGACCAAGGGGAGGGTGTCTTATGTTCCGTGTAGGCCCTTTGTCGTTTTCCCTTATGTTAGCACGAGCACGTTGCAAGCTGCTCTCTGCTTTATGCACGTTACTATACAAACGTATTTTGCTTTGTGCCACACTGTACTTTCACACAGAACCTGCTGTTGGTTTTGTGTTCTTTTCCTTAATGGGATTTAGACTGAACACCGTAGACAAGGTCAAACAACAATGCCCCTTGTTAATCTGTTCTGGTCAGGCTCTAGCACCTAGTCAAAACACACAAATGCAGCTGCTGATTTGGAACACAGACTCTTTGTCATATAGGTATGCATAGACATGCAAATACACACTTGAAGAGAGATTTTACACAGAAGAGATCGCGACTACCCCCGAGATGTAGAACTTTCATCTATGCATGCTAAGGTACGAGGTCCGCTGCAAACACCCAAAGATATTCTGATATATAATCACCTTGCTTCTGTAAAAGGGGAGGGGGGTTTAGTTTGCCCTCTCTAATACCATGACAGCTCCTTTTATGATTTATCGATTACTTATTATTCTGACCATATTTGTGCTAGGCATCTTCTTACTTATGGTGGCACGTATGCTGCATACTAGAGCACGATAGTTAAAATAAATATTTTAAAGGTTTCTCGTGTCTCTGTCAGATCTTATCGTGGACAAGTACGAGTGTGAGAGCAAAAGAGTGTGTCCTGTCACCGCGATTCCTGAGAGTGTCAGGAGTGTTGTGTTCTGGGGTGTCTAATCACTTGTTCCTCTATGAGTGAGTAGGAGGGCAAGTGAGACACTATAGCTAGTCGGTCCCGGGCTCATGGGTACTAAGGTGGCAGGATAACTCAGTCCCTGACTACTAAGGTTCTATGACCCATGCAAAGTTCTGTGGCTCAGCAGAATCCCTGCAATATCATGTCCACCGTAGTCTCCCAGAAGATCACTATGGGATCCACCATACAGCTCTGTGCTGGAACACCTGCATGATTACTTTACCAGGAGGATGCAGGAAGCCAGCAGCCCTACAGTGTGAGTATGTGACCAGGAGGATGCAGGTAGCAAGCAGACCTAGCAGTCAGAGACTTATCAGGACTGGAACTTTATCTTCCTCCCGAAACATCATATATATATATCCTGAGTGTCTCAAATCCTCTGGCGAGCTGGGGGGGAGAGAGATAGGTGAGAGGGGGAGGAGCTGAGGCAATATTGTGTTCACTACTGTCCCTATGAACAGGAGATGCATAGAAGCCTCTAGATGAGACTTTGGTACGTTGATAGAAAACTCCAATTTGAACAGCAGAGACCATGTTAATTGGTGTGCCACAATCTTCAGCGAACTGTCTTTGAGCACCCAGTCATCCAGATACTGGTTTACTTTAATTTATACCTTCGTCCCTTCATTTGATACTGGAATTTGGTACTAAAAGATATTTTTAAGCTGATAACACGCAGCTTGTATTTAAATTACCCCACAATTTGGCTGAAACTGCAACAGACAATAATAAAATTCTTATGGTTACCCAGGACCACCTACAATACATACAAAATGCAATGTTCAGTACATTGTTCAATATGGACAAAAATTAGCATGTCTCTACTTAAAGAAAGCAGTTATATTGGCTACCAATTGAAAAATGGATCAAATTTAAAGTAGCATGCATTCTGACCAAATGCTACTATAACAATTGCCGTTTCTTTCAAAGTATTGCCCTTCTCGCTTACTCAGATCAACAATATATTGCTCACAAATACAAATTTGAAGCCTATGGCAGACGCTCTCTACGTGCTCTTGGTCCAACGCTTTGGAATTCTCTGCCTTTACATCTGTGACTAGAGTCCAATTTACTAAAATCCAGGAAGCAATTGAAAACCTGGCTACACTACCAATAAACTCCACCATCTCCTAGTGAAAGCAGGTCTCAACCATAGCACCTAGAGAGGATATAACAAGTGATGGGGCACTAACAAATAAAATAAATACTAAAATGCAAGACCTGCGATGGGCTGTAGCCTTCACCATAAACTTTGTGGAGGCTCTGGATGCCGATGTTCATGAGAGGACACTCTATCCACATACTGCTCCTGCACAGGAGATATGCAATGTAGTCAGGCCAAGGGCACCAAGCAAGTATTCTGCTTCCAGCACCATAAGAACCTGAGGCAGGGGCAATCTCTTTTCCTTGCACAGAAAAAAGTTCAAGAGGCTGAGGTCTGAGTTTGTTTCCACAGAAGGTAACTGAAGTTCGAGAACCATAGTCACCTTCTTCAGGACAGTATGAAATGAAATACCGTCAGGAGTGGCAGCCCCGCGAGACCATTCACATCCACCTCGAGGGAGGGGGCCTGCCACATCAGATGACTGCTGTGGTGGGAGATTGGCTAATTCACTACTACCATCTGTGTCATGGAGGAGATGGTCCTATATTTAAATGGGATCAGAGTCTGATACAAAGATTTTATGCATAGTTTGCCAGTACTTGATGCAAGAAGCCTCCTGCTGCTGCTTTCAGTAGCTCTCTTCCTGTAAGTCATTGTGCCCATCGCCTAGATCTTTGCAGGATAACCTCAAATTTGGAGGCAGGTTCAGTAGAGGGTCCTGGAAGTTCGGGCAGCAGGTGCAGGGACAATGGAGTGGAACACCTGGCACAGGGACTTCTTTCGGTGCTGGCACCATAAGAAATGCGTTACTTACCTGTAACTGCAGTTATCCAGTATTGGTATCTTTCATAGATTCACATGCCTGAATCATTCCCCGTCGTCGGGATGGGAGTCCCCGGTACATAAATAAAGTAATGTCTCATTAGACATATAGAGTAATAGGCTAAGAGCCTTACATTAGTAACATATCCATGTCCTTTTGTAAAAAGGACCAAACTCTAGAAAAGAACCAATCAGCTATCACCACCCTGTGGAACCTTCCTGGAAGGAGCTCTAGTCCCTCAGATTTTCGTAAGCACAGTGCTAAGTAGGTGTATTACTGAGAGCATGAGGTGAGCCCTTCCAGGGGAGGTGAGTGGGTTGCATGTGAATCTATGAAAGATACCAATACTGGATAACTGCAGTTACAGGTAAGTAACGCATTTCTTATCCAGTATTAGGGTATCTTTCATAGATTCACATGCCTGAATCAGAGTAGTAAGCAATGATAAGCACATTTTGGATGGTACAGCATATACAAATTCACTGGATAATAACATATCAATGTGAAACATAGAAAGTACCAAACTGCAATCAAAGAAAAAAACCATCAAAGAACACAATAAAGAAATGTGCGTATAAGAGCAAGGATGGTGGGAAGAGTAGAAGGCTCACCTCTATTGGAATAGATGACGTAGCACCGCCTGTCCCACTGCAGCATCCTTCATGAGTTCCGTATCCAAGCAGTAATGCTTGGTAAATGTATGCGGCGTCTTCCATTTTGCCGCTCTGCAAATGTCTGTGATAGGCACACCTGCAAAGAGTGCCATGGAGGTAGAAACCGCCCTAGTAGAATGGGCTCGAACCTTGGAACGCAAGGGTTGATCCGCTTGCTGGTGACAGAAAGTAATAGCTCCAGAGATCCACCGGGAGATACTTTGTTTAGTAAGTGGAAGACCCTTCCTAGGTCGACTGTAAGCCACAAAGAGTTGGTTGGATTTGCGGAACGACTTTGTCCTGTCAAGGTAGAATTTAAGGCAGCGTTTAAGGTCTAGAGAGTGTAGAGCTCTTTCTGCCGGCGTTTGAGGATTTGGAAAAAAAGTCTGTAAGACTATGGGCTCATTGAGGTGAAAGTCTGACGGGACTTTGGGCACAAACTTAGGATTAGTTCGCAATATAACCCTGTCATGTTTGAACTGAAGGAAAGGGTCTTGAATTGAGAATGCCTGAAGCTCACTTACTCGCCTTGCAGAGGTAAGGGCTAGAAGGAGTGCCGTCTTCCAAGAAAGATATTTAAGATCAGCTCTGTGGATTGGCTCGAAAGGGTGTTTCATGATCTGAGAAAGAACTGTGTTGAGTTGCCAAGTGGGAGGCAGAGATTTGACGGGAGGAAAAGTCTTGAATAGGCCTTTGAGAAATTGTTTAATCAGTCTACTAGACCAAAGAGAAGGACCTGCAGAAGATCTCCTGAAACGGGATATAGCTGCCAGGTGAACTTTAATAGAGGCATGAGCAAGACCTGAAGTTGCCAGATGGAGAAGGTAAGGCAAGATTTGCTCTGGAGAAGACGAAAGAGAGTGTATGTTCGCCGACTTACACCAAATACAGAACCTCTTCCATTTTAAGGAATATGTTTTGTTAGTACTGTCGGCTCGAGCCCGAGCCAGAACTGCCCTGCAGTCCGGAGGAATGTTTAGGCCATGGAACTCTCGGAACTCAGGAGCCAAGCCGATAACCTGAGAGATGCTGGATCCGGATGTTGGACTTGTTCCCTGTTCATTGTGAGGAGAGAGGGAAACGGTTTCAAAGGGATCGGTGGCTCCAGGGAGAGAAGATGGAGCTCCGTGAACCAATGCTGGCGTGGCCATGCAGGAGCTATCAGGATGAGCGTGCAGGGTTCTGCCTTCAACTTCCTGAGGACCCTGGGAATTAGGGGAATTAGTGGAAAAGCGTATGCAAAGACGTTGAACCATGTGATCGAAAATGCATTCCCTAGAGATCCTCGTTGGGGATGCCAGCTTGCGAAGTTTTGGCATTTGGCGTTCTGCTTGGTAGCAAATAGGTCCAAGAGAGGAGTGCCCCATTGGGAGAATATGCGGTTGAGAGTCCTCTGGTTCAACTCCCATTCGTGACATGTTGTTTGTTGCCTGCTTAGTGAATCGGCCAGTACGTTGTCTGTTCCTGGAACGTATTCCGCCCGAAGGGAAATGTTGTGGAGAAGTAGCCAGTTCCAGATCTTCTGAGATTCGTGAGAGAGTGTTAGTGAACGAGTACCTCCCTGCTTGTTCAGGTAGTGCATTGTTGTAGTATTGTCCGTTCGGACAAGCACTAAAGAACGTTTGATCCTGGGAAGGAACGCCAGGAGAGCCAGATAGACAGCTCGCAGCTCGAGGAGGTTTATATGAAGCTTCCGTTCGGAAGGAGACCATTTTCCGCTGATTCGGAGCTCTTGGAGGAAAGCTCCCCAACCCTCCAGGGACGCATCTGTTGTGATGATTTGTGGAGAAGCTTGGAGCAAGAAGGGCAGGCCTTGAGAAAGATTCCGTGGACGAGTCCACCACTGTAGAGCAGTGACCATCTGAGGGGTCACCTGAAAGACATCGTCGAAGGATCCTTCGGATTGAATCCATTGAGCCGACAGTGCTTCTTGGAGAGGGCGCATGTGGAGGCGACAATGAGGAATTAGCAGAATACAGGACGACATCATTCCGAGTAGGCATTTGAAGAGGCGTACTGAGAGGGACTTCTTGGTTTTTATTTGGTTTGCCAAATGAAGTAGTTTGTTTTGTCGCTCCTGTGATGGGAAAGCTTTCTTTTGGGTTGTGTCGAGAGTAGCACCCAGAAAGGATATCTGCTGAGAAGGATGGAGGACAGACTTGTCCTGATTGAGAGTGAGTCCCAGGCGACTGAAAAGCTGTAGACAGGCGTTGGAAGACCTGGTCGCGCCGTCTAGAGAAGGTGCCTTGACGAGCCAGTCGTCGAGGTAGGGAAAGACCTGATGGTGTTGTTGCCTGAGGTATGCAGCCACTGGAGAAAGGCATTTCGTAAAAATCCGTGGAGCTGACTTGAGCCCGAAGGGCAGGACTCGAAATTGGTAATGTCTGCCTGCCACGGCGAACCTCAGAAACTTTTTGTGATTCCGGTGGATAGGGATATGGAAATAGGCGTCTTGAAGATCCAAAGACACCATGTAGTCGTTTGCGTTGAGAAGTTGCAGTACTTCTTGGATGGTTACCATGCGAAACGACTGTTTCTTTAGAAACTTGTTGAGACCTCTCAAGTCTAGGATTGGTCTCCATTTCTTCTCCTTTTTGCGCACCAGGAAAAAACGGGAGTAAAACCCCTTCCCCCCGTTGACGAAGAGGAACTTTTTCTATTGCTCCCTTCTGGAGCATAAGTGAAAGTTCCAGGAGTAAAAGGCGTAGATGTTTGTGAAGCATAGGTCGAGGAGGGGTCTGGGGAGGAATTTGAATGAACTCCAAGGAATGTCCAAATTGTATTAGTTGAAGAACCCAACGGTCCGTTGTTATTCGTTTCCAATTGTGTAAGAAATGGGAAATCCTTCCTCCTATTTTGGAGGGTGGAGAGGAAATGGAGACCGGCGGTAGGGAAAAGTCATTGCCACCGAGTAGTGTCCTTCTGTCGTCCTCCTCTTCCTCGAAAGGAGGTCTCAGTGTAAGACGATTGCTGTTGTTGACGTTGCTGGTATTGTGGCCGATATTGGTTGGAGGAGGAATAGGAAGACCGATAGTGTTGGTAGTCTCCCCTGGAGGTAGTTTGACCTCTGCCCCTTGAGCCACGAAAAGGGGGTTTTTAAATTGAAGGGTACCCAGAGCCCTAGCCGTGTCGGTATCCTTTTTTATGCCCTGAAGAGCTTCATCAATATGTGTGCCAAAAAGAAGCTGACCATCGTAGGGCATGTCCAGAATTTTTGTCTGGACCTCTGGCCGGAAAGAAGTCGCCTTCAGCCAACCTTGGCGTCGTAGTACGGCAGCGCCAGCGAGTTGGCGGAAACCAGTAGAGGCGATATCCATCGCACAATCGATTTCGGAAGCCGAACGTTCGCCCTCTAGCAAGATCTTCTTTGCTTCTTCCTTAGATTCGTCCGGCAAGGCACCCAAGTATGGAGCAATGTCCGCCCACATCTGTCTGTTATAGCGCCCTAATAACGCTAAGGAATTAGACGCACGCACTGTTAATGCAGACATGGAAGAAAAACGTTTTCCAATATTGTCAAGTCGTCTGCCTTCCTTGTCTGGAGGAGCGGACAGCAGAGCAGAAGGGTTTTTAGATTTCCGCTGAGCAGCCTGAGTGATGACGGAATCAGGGTTGGGATGTCCGGTAAGGCAGGCCGGAGCGGTGTCTGGAGCTTTGTATTTTTTGTCTAGTCGAGGTAACACTGGGGCAACCGAAGATGGATTGTGCATTATTTTAACACCCTGATTCCAGATGTAGTCTATAATGGGTATAGATCTTACAGACTTTTTAAAAGGTTCCTTAAAGTCATAAAGGAAACAATCCTGTTGGAGAGAAGGCATTGGGATCTGGAAACGTTGTGCAGCCCTTTCCAAGACATTATGAAAACCCCCGATATCCTCAGGAGGCGAATCAGCTTGAGTAGGCACCGGGGACGCTGGACACGGGATAACGTAGTCATCCCACTCATCATGAGTCGATTGGGAATCATGGAGTTCTCCTTCCTCTTGTTGGTCATCCTCCTCATCATCCGTGGAAGCTGGAGGTGGTAGCGTGACATGCACAGACTGTGGAGGTGGAGGTTGTAGCCTTGGCGGTGGAGAGGCAACTGGAGCAGGAGACGTAGCAGAAGTAGGAAATCTCTGCTTGTAGTCAGTAATTAGAAATTGGAGGTCAGAAACCAAAGACGCAGGTAGACAAACCATGGCAAGTTAGGGAGGATGGCTGTCTTCAGGAAAGTATGTCTGGTCTTCTGGTCCTTGTTCGTCATAGTCCGAACTCTCATGGTATTTGACATGAAGTTCAGAAGGACTTGTAGCCGTTCCGAACATACTGCCATCGTCTGAGTCTTCCTCTTCTTCCAAAAGGTGAGTCGGAGGTAATGGCTGGAACCTGCTAGGAGAAGTCAGGGCAGGTGTCAACGTGCGTTTAGTTATTTTAAGATGGACATACGCACTTTGTACTTTGGACTCTGGTGTCGTCGACGAGTCAGTCGTCGGTGTAGTCGTCGACTGTGAAGCACCGACGGACACAATTGAGGGTAACAGCGACGAAGCTCCCAGTGACGGAGCCGTCGGCGACGGTGTTGTTGGCGTCGACGGAGCCCTCGTCGACGGTGTGGTCGTCTTCGACGGAGCCCTGGTCGACGGTGTGGTCGTCTTCGACGGAGCCCTGGTCGACGGTGTGGTCGTCGTCGACGGTGTGGTCGTCATCGACGGGGCCCTCGTCGCCGACGGAACATTCCTCGCTGACGCAGGTGTCGACGCGCTCATCGGCGATTGTAGCGTCGACGCTGGCTTGGTCGTCGACGATGATTTCTTAATTTTTATCGTCGACGATACAGGTTTAACCGCCGTCGACGATGAAGTCGTCGTCGTCGACGATGCAGAGGACGCCAAAGAGGTAGAGACAGTTGTCGTCGACGAGGTCACTCCCGCGGCTGTAGATGGGCATTTTCTCGTCGTTGAAGCCACCGTCGACGAGGCAGTCGTCGACGAGGTGGAAGTAGGCTTTTTAAAGGTGTGAAGAACCTCCTGTGGAGCAACCTTCGCTGGTAAAGCCTTAAGGTGTGCCTCTGAAGACTTTTTGTGCGTCTTCTTTTGAGGGGGCTGCGACGAAGGTCCTGGATAAGTAACTCTGGGCCTTTTTGAGAGGATTTTGAAGATTTGGAGGAGCCCTCACTCTCTTCAGAAGACAAAACTTGGTCTTTGTCTTTAAGTCTCTGCAGCCAAATTAAAAGGCGTCCCTCCCGGTCTCTGAGGGTTTTTGAAGAAAAGGTACGACATACCTTATAGTCCTTTGAAGAGTGATCCGGGTAAAGACAGTAGAGGCAGTCCTTGTGTTGATCGTCGACATGAAGCCTCTTTTTACCACAGGAAGCACAGGGCCTAAAAAGGCCTTTCTTAGGAGAATCTGTCATGAAGATACTGAGAACTTCACACAGAGGAATGGTGGAGAAAAAAATCACTGGAAATCCAGAAACAAGGAAAAACTGAGCAGAGCTCAGTGGACACTCCCTTAGCACGACGTGCGGTAGAAAATCTGAGGGACTAGAGCTCCTTCCAGGAAGGTTCCACAGGGTGGTGATAGCTAATTGGTTCTTTTCTAGAGTTTGGTCCTTTTTACAAAAGGACATGGATATGTTACTAATGTAAGGCTCTTAGCCCATTACTCTATATGTCTAATGAGACATTACTTTATTTATGTACCGGGGACTCCCATCCCGACGACGGGGAATGATTCAGGCATGTGAATCTATAAAAGATACCCTAATACTGGATAAGAATGTCAACTAGGGAAGATTTTGGCACTGGGATAATTCCCGATGGCATCAAAAGAGCTCCCATCAGAGCCATGGGGACTGCATGAACAGCACAGAGGGAAAACCTTCTAGCGGGAACCGAATGGAGTCCCAAATGGCCCCATGGGACCTAAAGATGATCTAGACTGGGCCATAGTACACCGCAACGTTTCAACCATGGGGTGCATAAACAGAGTCGGATTGGCTCTACAGCCCGAAACTCCGGATAGACCTGAAGTTGCAACCATGTGGTTGGAGATTGGGGTGCTGAAAAAGGCTCTCTGACCAGCTCCAGCAGCGCCACTAGCAACGCCTCCCCAGTTGGAGTTATCAATTCTGGAGATGACCCTGATGAAGGCAAGGATTTCTGTGGAGATTTACAATTGGCGTGTCTCGAGCAAGAGTCTTCATGCCTCTTCCACTTGTGACGTCTCTATTTCTCTTTGTAGGACTTTTAAGAGGGTGATGACCTCAAGGGAGAGCAGGACCTAGAACACAACCAGCGTAGAGATCAAGACCGAACCTTGTTGAGGGTGCGTGCCATAAACAAGTTAGCCTCATGCTCTTTGATAGCCTGGGGCTTCACGCTCTGACACAGAGGTCATGACCTAGTGTCATGTCTAGCACCAAAGACATCCTCCTAAGAGTGGGTATCTGTCCTTTGCATTTGTGGGAGGGCCTAAAATATGACTTCCTTAGAGTGGACATTTTCCCTAGCCCTGCACTTGTACAAAGAAATTTGGAAACAAATGAAACCCTGATAGTACAACAAGAATGGGAGCTCTCGATCCGTGCCTAAACAGCATGGAAAAAGGGGAGCAGGTGTTAATGAGGCGCTATACAACCCCCGTTACGTCATGCTGCCCTCGCTTCCGGTGCCTAGATGGAGCCAGCAACTCTTACCTGTGCAGGAGAGAGTATGTCAAAAGATTTCACATACAGTCTGGTGCTAGGGAAGATTCCTAGGACCTGGGTTGGCAGTTCAGGCTAGACTGTTAATACTAGAGCAAGGGCAAAACTGATTTGTATATGGCTGGGTCTAAATTGAGGTGGCATGGTGGGCAAAGAAAGATTGTTTGGAATGCTCCCCCGAGTGACTGGCAGTGTGTTTATTATAACGCCCAAAGTTGCTACGGGTATGCCGAGACATGGGTCTCCTGCTCACTGTGCCAGTGAAACCGAGCTACACCAAACTGATGAACCCCAATCAGGACAAAACTGGTCTTGGGTTACTTGTGTTCCGTTTGGGGAGGACCGGACCTGGGAGTTTTGGCTGGACTGTTCCTACTGGAGAAAGGTCAAGCTTCATTTGCATATGACTGGGTCCTAACTGAGGTGGCAAGGTGGGCAAAAGAAAGATTGTTTGGAATGCTCCCCCGAGTGACTGCCAATGGGGACACTTATTACAAGCATTCCTCCCTTCAGTTTTTGTGTGTTTTCCAGGGGATATTTAACAAGTGAGGAATCTGCAGGTAGAAGTATCCATTAGAAACGTATAATATGGAGAGTGGTGTCCTAATAGGACTCTAGAACATGCAAACCTGGAATGTCGACTGGAAAGGTCTCATTTCAAGAAGCTCTTTCTGAATCCTAGATTTCAGCCCCGGGTACATGACATTGCCACCTGTCAGGAAAACATTCTGCACCAGCTCATCTTGTACATCCTTTGGATACCTGCAGAAGAAAACATTTTTTATATTACTCTTCTCTGCATCTGAGGCTCAGACCGAGATTTCATTTACTGCAAGTCAGAGCAGCAAATGAGCAAAGTGACTACTTCGACGTGCTGACAGACTGGGATTTTTGGGTCAATACTAACACAAAACATGAACTGCAACCTGTTGCTTCCTCTCATGTGGGTCTAAAGAACACCAATGAGGTCCAATTTCCAGTGTCTTAGCTACCCAGTCTATACCACTACTGCAGCATTACCTACCCTTTACATTCAATGTACTCAATATATGCCATCTGGGACATGATGGACGATCTCCACTAACACACTATGGCACATCAATGTCTACGCAGCACCACCTACTTTACTACCTCCTGCCCAACCCCTAACCGTTACCTGTCCACTAGAGGTTTCCTTCTATTCTAGTAGATAAGCACACTACTCATCCACAGAACCATCAGGATGATACTTCAAAGCATATGCAATGATAGCAGGTTTCTTTTTGATACTGCCATGTTTAGCACAAACTGTAAGGTATTTGCTATTGCCATGATTTTCTCACCCTGCGGTCAACCACATATTGCATTACATCAGCTGGCCTTCATGTGAGTCTCCTATACCAGTCCAGGAAATACTGCACTGCAATTACTATTGCATCAAACACTTGTCTCTTGCTCGCATGTCCAAAATATGCAGCATGTTCTATGACCATTATGCAAATTAAACACAATCAGCAGATGTCAGTCAGTCAGTCAGTAATAACTTTATTCGATCATTATCAAGTAAGATCATAAAAGTGCATAATAAAACGTTAAACTACGAGTTACTCCCACAGATAGTATACCATATTAATTCATCATTCCTAAAAACGCTTATTAAAAAGATTACATAATTCATTCTGGGTTAAAATATAAACGACGTGGACGGGCCCACAGAAGAATCCTTAAACAAGGACGACTCTGCTATAAATCTTAGAGTCACCAACACACAACGAGCCCACGGGTCCAGGGTACAAGTCTGATAGATATATGGATTACATAAACCAAACACCGGAGAAAACAGGGGAGGGAAAATATCCCTTTTTAAGGACGGTTCCCCTCACACACCAGAGGTGTCATGCTTCATCATAGGGGTGCCTCCTCGCGTAAAGAACCTACTGTTGGCGCGGGCTACGACCCCCTCTCTAAGAGGGAGGAGCTCAGGGATGTTTTCTCAATTTGAGCGCATGGGTTGTCCTAAAAACCCTATGTGAGCGTGGTGTATGAAAAGATATGATGTGCAGTGCTAACGTGAATGTGAATTAAAACTGCCTACAGAGCTAGCTATCAGCAACCTTTATTCAGCTACCCTGTGACTGGATTAAAAACAATAAGCTGAGTAATGAAACTGTCGACATTAGAGACAGCTACATTAACAAGATCAACATGTTTCGGCCTTAGGTGACCTCTCTAAGTATCATGGCCTTCATCAGGATCAGAAAAACAGCTACTGCAACAAGTGCGTAAGTGAGAAATTAAAAGAAAATGATTGTAGAGCAACAGTGTTTTATACTGAACCAGGGATTCTTGTGATCAGTAGATTCACCGTTGGGACCTATTTAGGTAAAAAAAGTTACCGCTTCTGTCTGGGGCTATTTAGCCACAGGTACATATGCCAACCACCCGCTCAGTCCAAGCGTGGTCTCCGAAGGCGCAAGTCCAAGCAGGACCGTCCTTAAAAAGGGATATTTTCCCTCCCCCGTTTCCTCTGCTGTTTGGTTTATGTAATCCACATATCTATCAGACATGTACCCCCGACCCGTGGGCTCTTTGTGTGTTGGTTATTATGAGTGGGGAGTGTGCCCATGCAGTCCTTAAACCTCCTCTAGGCCCCCTTTTGTGTGTGACATAAATCTTAGAGTGCCAAGAACCACTAGGGTTTTGAAGAAGAAGCCTCACCCAACATCCTAGTTGGTGGCATGCTTCATCATCGGGTCCCCAGCTGGGCAGCCGAGTGCAGCCCAGCTGTGCTTCGACGCCTCAATTACAGCGGAGCGGGTTTTGTTTTTGTGTGAATGGTGCTAAAAAAAAGTGTGGTGAGGTTAAAAATGCCTCTGGGACACCTTGCTTACAAATTTTTTATTCTCAGCGGCCCAGGATATGTTTAAAAGAAAACAGGGGATAAAGTGAAGATTAGCAGTTGGTCTTCGTTATCCATCAAGTACTGGTCGACATGTTTCAGCCTCATGAAACAATTTTGAGGCTTTCTTCAGTACCATTCAACATGAAAAAAATAGTGCTGTGGCAAAAATAAGCCACGTATATTTTTTCAGCACACTCGCTAAGGTGTGCTGTGCATGCAGTGGTGTAACCGTACTTACGGACCCAACGTCTGATTTTATACCTGTAAGACAAAAAACACAACATAAAGGACACACACAACATATATAGAAATAGTTAAGACTGCTCCATTTTGGTTTATCATCCTTTTGCTCGTGGTGCGTTTGTCTTATCAATAGCACTCTTAGTCTCGCTCATTCATATGTACCAACAATCATACAGGAGACATGCAACATACACCTAGTGTATGCAAACTCATGCATGGTGGTTCAGTTCAAGCATGCATGTCTTGCATTGTTGGTGCTATTTTAGCATGAGAAGTCACATATCTATGTGAACGTAGTGCAGTCATTTGTGCTTGAATTGAGTAGCCTGGCCATGGTAGACTATTATTATATACTCTAGATAGATGGCGGCAAAAGTTCAACATCAGTGTAAGAATTATCTCGGGATAGGTGCATGTATATCCATTCTCACGCAGAATAACAAACTTACAAAACTTTCATAATGTCAAAAAGAAAAAGAAACCATAATTACACAAGCTACGTGTTTGTAGTAGCTTTCATAGATCCCGGAAGGGGCGGTGCCTGTAGTCAAACACTATGGGGAAGACAATCATTGCATTAGAAAGGTAGTTAAGGCATTCAGTATTGAGTAAAGTAGCTGCCAGGTGGAGATTGAAGAGAACGGTATTTTTAATTATGCAAAGCAATCGGTAGCGAGAAGTACTTAAATCAAGCCAGGTTTTGGGGAAGAACTTACTTCATCAAGGCTGGCCGCCCGCCCTTTCCACCTACTCTGGTCTTCTCGGGATCTGGCCGATACCAGAGGCCGGAGACCTCTCTTTTAGAAGCTGGTTTCCCGGCATTCGCTGGGAGCGTAGTCGCGTTGGTAGGCGTGATCCCGTCATCGCGTTAGCGTATGACGTGAGACACCGCGTTTCGTCTACTCGGGCGCTAGAGCGCGCGATCCTATTTTATTAAACTCAGTTGTGGAGTCACCCGGAAGTGGGGATCCTGATATTTCTATCGCGGACATCTTCTCAAGCGGATAAATTAATTACGGTGTGGTTGTAACTACCGTATCGGGAAAAAATTCAACGTATGTCGTACATGTGGTCATGACATAACCACCAGAATTTTAAGGGGTAGCATGTCTCACATATATGTGGATGGTTGTGTAAATATTATCCAATTATGATAATTCCATCATTACGGAATACGTTCTTTTGCATCTTGAAAAATTATTATTTGGTCCAGGACACGGGGTGGTCATAAAGTATCTGCCATGAAACTTGCCTCATATAATGGTATTGTGGAAATAGTGTTGCGAATTAAAACCAGTTATGAAAAAAACATTTTACAAGAGTGATTTAGGGAGATTCGCGATAGAAGTGTGCGACCTAGATGGTGTGCAATACAGTGATGTCATAAAAGAGGTAGATATGCCCATATGTCCATTTACGATTTATAAGGGGAAATTTGTAAAGGGAAAGTGCCAGATCTACAGGGCAGATGGTGCCACAGGGGTGTTTTCTATTGTGTTAAGGCTTATTATACAGTATGACCATGTACACGAAGTGTGTGGTTGGACTCTCCTTCTAGGTGTTTACTCAGGGAGTTCCATGGAATGTTGTCATTCAGTCCATTTATATGCATAGACAAACGGTAGACCCACCGTTGTTCCTTCTCTAGAAGGAGGCTCTGGAGGTTGGCGGTGTTTAGTTCCAGCTGTTCTATCACCACCCAAGCAAAACCAAAGGGGATGATGGACGGAGTGTTGAACATTGCAAGCACTCACCCCCAGTCAACTGATCTGGGTTTAATCCATCATCATTCTTTAGCTCACTCCGCCACCCCAGTTCAGACATGGCCATATGCAAATCAGTCTGACCCTGTGCCTCATGGGAACAGTCCAGCCCGAACTGCCAAGCCATGTCTTCCCTGGACCGGAAACAAGCATCCTGGGACCGGTTTCTGGCTTACAGCCGTCATCAGCCAGGCTATCTTGAATCCAGTGGCAAAGTGAGCAAGGGACCCACGTCTGGGCATACCCTGCCAACTTAGGGCAAACATAGCAAAACCAAAGGGGATGATGGACGGAGTGTTGAACATTGCAAGCACTCACCCCCAGTCAACTGATCTGGGTTTAATCCATCATCATTCTTTAGCTCACTCCGCCACCCCAGTTCAGACATGGCCATATGCAAATCAGTCTGACCCTGTGCCTCATGGGAACAGTCCAGCCCGAACTACCAAGCCATGTCTTCCCTGGACCGGAAACAAGCATCCTGGGACCGGTTTCTGGCTTACAGCCGTCATCAGCCAGGCTATCTTGAATCCAGTGGCAAAGTGAGCAAGGGACCCACGTCTGGGCATACCCTGCCAACTTAGGGCGAACATAGCAAAACCAAAGGGGATGATGGACGGAGTGTTGAACATTGCAAGCACTCACCCCCAGTCAACTGATCTGGGTTTAATCCATCATCATTCTTTAGCTCACTCCGCCACCCCAGTTCAGACATGGCCATATGCAAACTGCAACTCCATGAATGTCATCTATCAAATCACCTGCCCATGTGGCTTGCACTACATCGGCACGACCAGCCGATAAATCAAAGTCCGGATTTGCGAACACCGGAGCAATATCCGCTGTAAACGCAATACCACACGGATGACCGACCACTTCCTTGAAGTAGGGCACACTACCAATGACATGACTTGGGTGGTGATAGAACAGCTGGAACTAAACACCGCCAACCTTCAGAGCCGCCTTCTAGATAAGGAACAAAGGAGGGCCTACCGTTTGTCTACGCATATAAATGGACTGAATGACAACATTCCATGGAACTACCCGAGTAAACACCCATAAGAGAGCCCAACCACACACTTCGTGTACACGGTCATACTGTATAATAAGCCTTAACACAATAGAAAACACCCCTGTGGCACCATCTGCCCTGTAGATCTGGCACTTTCCCATTACAAATTTCCCCTTATAAATCGTAAATGGACAAATGGGCATATCTATCTCTTTTATGACATCACTGTATTGCACACCATCTAGGTCGCACACTTCTATTGCGAATCTCCCTAAATCACTCTTGTAAAAAAAAAAAAAATTCATAACTGGTTTTAATCCGCAACACAATTTCCACATTACCATTATATGAGGCAAATTTCATGGCGGATACTTTATGACCACCCCGTGTCCTGCACCTAATAATAATTTTTCAAGATGCAAAAGAACGTATTCCGTAATGATGAAATTATCATAATTGGTTAATATTTAAACAACCATCTACATATTGCCATTATGTGAGACATGCTACCCCTTAAAATTCTGGTGGTTACATTATGACCACATGTACGACATACGTTGAAATTTTTCCAGATACGGTAGTTACAACCACACCGCAATTAATTTATCCGCTTGAGAAGATGTCGCGATAGAAATATCAGGATCCCCACTTTTGGGTGATTCCACAACTGAGTTTAATAAAATAGGATCGCGCACTCTAGCGCCCGAGTAGGCGAAACGCGGCGTCTCACGTCATACGCTAAAGCGATGACGGGGTCACGCCTACCAACGCGACCACGCCCCCAACGAATGCCGGGAAACCCGCTTCAAAAACAGAGGTCTCCGGCCTCAGGTATCGTCTAGATCCCGAGAAGACCGGAGTAGGTGTAAAGGGCGGGCGGCCAACCTTGATGAAGTAAGTTCTTCCCCAAAACCTGGCTTGATTTAAGTACTACTCGCTACCGATTGCTTTGCATAACTAAAAATACTGTTCTCTTCAATCTCCACCTGGCAGCTACTTTACTCAATACTGAATGCCTTAACTACCTTTCTAATGCTATGATTGTCTTCCCCATAGTGTTTGACTACAAGCACCGCCCCTTCCGGAATCTATGAAAGCTACTACAAACACGTAGCTTGTGTAATTATGGTTTCTTTTTCTTTTTGACATTATGAAAGTTTTTAATTCTTTGTGAGAATGGATATACATGCACCTATCCCGAGATAATTCTTACGCTAATATTGAACTTTTGCCGCCATCTATTTAGAGTATATAATAATAGTCTACCAAGGCCAGGCCACTCAATTCAAGCACAAATGACTACACTACGTTCACATAGATATGTGACTTCTCATGCTAAAATAGCACCAACAAAACAAGACATGCATGCTTGCACTGAACCACCATGCATGAGTTTGCATACACTAGGTGTATGTTGCAGGTCTCCTATATGATTGTTAGTACATATGAATGAGCGACTAAGAGTGCTATTGATAAGACAAACGCACCACGAGCAAAAGGATGATAAACCAAAATGGAGCAGTCTTAACTATTTCTATACATGTTGTGTGTGTCCTTTATGTTGTGTTTTTGGTCTTACAGGTATAAAATCAGACGGTGGGTCCGTAAGTACGGTTACACCACTGCATGCACGGCACACCTTAGCGAGTGTGCTGAAAAAATACACGTGGCTTATTTTTGCCACAGCACAATTTTTTTCACGTTGAATGGTCCTGAAGAAAGCCTCGAAATTGTTTCATGAGGCTGAAACATGTTGACCAGCACTTGATGGATAACGAAGGCCAATTGCTAGTCTTCACTTTATCCCCTGTTTTCTTTTAAACATGTCCTGGGCCGCTGAGAATAAAAATTTGTAAGCAAGGAGTCCCAGAGGCATTTTTAACCTCACCACACTTTTTTTGAGCACCAGTCACACAAAAACAAAACCTGCTCTTCTGTAATTCAGGCGTCGAAGCACAGCTGGGCTGCACTCGGCTGCCCAGCTGGGAACCCGATGATGAAGCATGCCACCAACTAGGTTGGTGGATGAGGGTTCTTCTTCAAAACCCTAGTGGTTCTTGGCACTCTAAGATTTATAGCAGAGTCGTCCTTGTTTAAGGATTCTTCTGTGGGTCCGTCCACGTTGTTTTTGAGTATTAAGTAGGGGAAAGGGAAGTACCCCGTTCATAGTCGTAGCTCTCTCTTTTGTTTCTTGCTTAAAATATAAACGTACACAGATGCCATATTAAATATAAGCGGAGTTACAATATATCATTAAAATTGGGATAAAATTAACACAGTATGTAACAAAAACATTAATGGTCCCAGAACTTTCTTCTTTTCATGCAGGCCCATAAAAATGACGCTATTGAAAAGCAGACTAAGTGGTCAGAAAGTGATTTTAAAAAGAACAGTGCGACCCTACATTGTTTAAAATTATGCCTCCTTAAAATCGGTGCGATATACTCTTTACTTTCCCTGAGATAATGTCCACAGAAAAATACTAGATGGAGATCAGTTTGAGCGGAATTCATGTCACAGGTACAGGGGCGCCAATTCTGAGTGACTGAACCTTTCTGCCGGGAACCCTAGCATCAATGATATCCAATTTAAGCGGAACCGCAGTAATATAAATTTGTGTTGCGGTATGGAGACCTCCTCTAGGTAAGAATATCCTCCTGTTGAAACAGTAGGAAATGGTTCGTATGCAAGGACTGACTTTTTCATATAGTTCTTATCCCTATGTCTATATTCCGCCTTCACCTTAAATATATTCACCAACCTTTGTCTTGACATCAACCTACAGGCAATTGGGTCCTTAAATAGGTTTGTCAATCCCATCGCGGTCAATTCTAATTCGACACAGTTTAGCCATCTAATCCTTTTGTAGTTATCCAATCTCAGGCAGTCTCTAATTATGTTTTGAATTAGAGGCACTGTGTCCCTTCGCCAAGTGGAGAGCCACAAGAGGACAGGGGCCAATCTAATTGCATCCGTAATATACGGCAGGCCCAGCTCCATGTGTAGTATATAATTTGAAGTAGTCTGCGGAAGAGAGACAAGGGATTTAAAAAATGTGTTCTCTGAGGATTGTAGTAGGTCGGCATGGGCCATGCCCCAAACACCCGCCCCATAAATAGCCGCGGCCTTAGTTTTCGCTTGGTAAATGTTTTTAATAATGGCTAAAGGTTTCGCACCGATCCTAGACATAAATGCCTTTAGCGCTGTTAAACTACTCTCCATACCCATGGCCCTTCCATTGATTAGCCGTGACCAGGTTTGACTTATATCAAAAAGTACCCCAAGGTAGGGGAAAGACTCCACCACCTCAATTTTCCCTGATTCCATGTGAAAATGAGGGATTTTCTGTCGGACACCACCCCCAGCTGTAATTACAAATGATTTTGTCTGGTTAACCTTCAGGTCCAAAGAACCCATGAAGGTTGTATAGGCGGTAATTAGATGTTGCAGCCCTATCCCAGTTCTGGCAATAAGAACAGCATCGTCTGCATTTGCCAGAATTGGAAGCTGGGTGGAATCACACACAGGGAGGTCAGGGGTTACGCCCAAACGGGCCTTCTCCAAGCCATTTGTATAAATGGAAAAAAGGAACAGCACGAGGACACAGCCTTGCCTTACCCCCCCCTTAAAATTTTAAATGGGCGGGTACACTCCCCATTTTTCCCATATCTGACCATCGCGGAGGCGTCAGTATATAGTTGTCGTATAAAATCAATTATTGGGAGGTCAATCGCCATTTTTTCCATTATATACCAGAGCCTAGAGTGGGGAAACGTAGTTGAATGCTGCTGAAAGATCCATAAAGGCAAGGTAGATTTTTCCACCCTTGGCCCTGGTATATTTGTCCATGATCAGTGAGAGGTTTAAACACTGATCTACGGTACCTTTTCCCTGTTGAAACCCATACTGAGATTGCAAAAGCACTTCCTTATCTAATGCCCATGCCTCTAGCCTAAATAAAAGTAATCGGCCCATGAGCTTCGCAGTGGCATCTAGAAGTGATATTGGCCTGTAATTTTTAGGGCATCCCTTATCACCCTTTTTAGGTCGAGCCTAGAGCAGCGCATGCGCTGCTTGCTCGACTTTTAGTAAGGGGTTTTTAAAGTGCTACCAAGCTGGCCACCAGCTTGCTGTTACGCGCACAAGCATGCGCGACGTTCACAGCAGCTGCTGCCATCTGGCTTTCAGTGCGCGCGACGTGCACAATCCCCTCCCCTACCCCCTCCCACTCCCTCCTCGTCAGCTTATTGCGTGTGTGCGCGCACACAACTCCCTATTTTCACCGTCTTCATTTCTTTTTACATTCCTTTCCATTAATTTATTTTTCTTTTATCGGCTTGTTTCCTTCCTTTTATTTTTGCCGCCGTCTCTCCTTGTTCCTTTCTTCCTCGCTCCTTTTTCGTCATCCCCTTTCTTTTCCTTTCTCTTCCTTCATCGCTTTCCTCTTGGTTTTCTTTCTTTTTACCACTTCCCTTGTGCACGCCTAGCTCTTATAGACACCGCAGGTTACATTTCAGTTCCATTAAAAAACGGGAGATGGTTTGCCATTATCGAGCCCGTATTTCCATTGGCGTTGAATCGGCAGGATCATTCCCCATTCCAGCATGGCCGTCATATACAACAAACGTACCATCGATACTGTGGCTGCTTCAAGGCATAACAAGCATTGGCATAGCCAATAGGTCTCGCCTTTGGGACCTTATAAGTATTTAGTTTATGTTGTTGCACCAATGATATTGTGCTGCATAACTAAATACTTATAAGGTCTCAAAAGCGAGACCTATTGGCTATGCCAATGCTTGTTGTAAATTGGGACAATTGTGCTGGTTTTCCACGAGGGGAGGGGACCTAGTACAGCTATATTATTAAAAACATTGGTTAATAGTGGAGCCCATAAGTCGCTATTGTCCTTGAAAAAATCTATCGGGACCCCGTCCGGGCCTGGGGCTTTTCCTATACTACATGCCTCTAGCCCCTTCCTTACTTCAAGAAGTGAGAATGATAAAAATGATGAATTCTCCAGCGTGGTTGATGGAGGGGGGGTGGGTTGTTGAGCAGGAGAGAAGATGGGCGAGATGTTTGCAAAATGCTCTACCCACTGCTCCTCTCCCCCATTAGTATCTAATGTAGGGTCCCTATGGGTTTTAAAAAAGGTTGAGTTGATTATAGCCCAGAACTCTCTGCTATCGGCCAACGTCGTTGCTTGACCAAGCTTTTCCCAAATCTCCTCCCTCAAGGTCCTCTCCCTTTGTCTTCTAGCTAATCTATACTGGGTGCGAAGTAGAACAATCTGTGTTTGGATTCTCAGATGGGTTTTGAGGGCTATCGTGAGGGTTTTTCTGGCCTTTGAACAGGAGGAATCGAACCAGCCTTTTGCCTTAAAATTTTTATCTTTTATCTGGCGAGTAAGTGCCCCCTTTTTGTGTTCCACTAAAACCATAAAGGAAGAAACCAGGACTGCTGGAGCTGATCCTAAATCCTGACATTTACCGATAGAAGTCTGAGTAGTTTTTATTATTTCGGGGATAAATTTAACCTGGTCAATTTGGGCCCACTTTAAATGGTAGCCATTTTTCCTGGCCAATATAGGGAGATCGATGTTCTGGTGCGTCACTTCTTCCCTAGAATTCAGGGCTAATTCACCGGTTAAAATAACGTGGTCGCTAAAGCTAGTAAATTGGGCATCTGTGTGTTTAAAATTACCCTCAATAGAATTGGAAACCATTATAAAATCGACCGTGGATTCCTGAGCTTCACGGCGGAAAGTTTTCGAGGGGGAATCCTCTTGGTTATTCCAGACGCCAACTATAGCGATATTCCTGGTAAACATAGTCGTATTAAGAATGTTTCCATAATTACGTTGGGAAAAGTGAAAAGCAGGGTTTCCTACCAAGTCAACCAGGCCGCAGAGATTCTTTTGAGTGTGCTTACATGGGTGAATATTAAAATCTCCCATCCAAATTATAATAGGTGCACCATCTCTCTTTTTAGATTTCAGGGCCTCATCAATTGACGTATTTACCTCATCTACAACTGTATGCATTTTCGGGCCAAAGTTGTTATTGTAATAATTTATCAAAACCCAGGTGACTTCCTTGGGAAGCTCAAGGATAAGGAGGTGGAAAAAAGGGCTCCTGCTATCAAATTTCTTTATTTTAGATGTCAGTGTATTTGGAATTAGCGTTAAAAGACCCCCCTTAGATCTTCCTGCAGCTGTTGGGGTTGCCTTTGTCTGGAACGACCGATAGCCATTAATAAAAACAGGTTTCGTGGCCCATGTTTCCTGAAAGCAGGTGATGTCGTTGTCCTGCCAAAGGTTTTGCCAATGTGCGTTACCCAGTTTACTCCTAATGCCTGCCACATTCCAAGAGGTTATTTTTTTGTTCTTTCTTAATCTCGTTTGGGTTAGGAGTCACTGGGAGAGTAGAAGATACAGAGTTCTCTTAAGGACGCCCCTGGATTATAAAAGAAGGTAGTCAGTCGCATTGATCTAAATCAGAGAGTACCGCAAATCTATTCGTAACAGGGACACCAACCCCTACAACATCCCTGTTGCACTCGGGTATCAGTCTCGATACTCCGCCTGTTGGAGTCGCTCTAAGGTCTTGAGGAGGGAAGTGTGGGAGTCTATAAAAGTAATCTAACGGGAGTCCTACAATCTGTGTGCCCCTCGGGGGGTGTCTGTGCAGTTGGTCTAATATGAATCTAGGTGCAAAATGATTGTTAAAATGTATTACTACACAGTCACCTTCCGATGTTTTCCTGCCTGATCCCAACCATGGTATCCTTCTAGCGATAATAATTTGACTGGCCAGTGGGGCACACCCTTTGCCCATGATAGATGTATCGCGGGATAGCCAATGTAAGGATTTGTCCATCAGTTGGACGGTGGTTTCAGGCTGTCCCTCCCGAAGAGTCGGAACATTCCCCAGAACTAGTACAAGAGGAGAGGATGCTGGGGGGAGATGGAGCGGTTGATAAGAAGTAGCCGACAGGCCCACATTAGTCCCCACAGTAGGTCGTTGTTGCCTTGGATTGACATCATTTCCTCTATCCTCTATTAAGTTTACCCTTAAATTAGACACTGACCTAGTCGGGACATTTCTAGCGGGTTGATGCGAAGTCTTGTCAATCCCTACAGCTGTAGCATGGGCATTAAGGGGTGGATGGGGTAATTGTTGGGAGATGGAATCAGAGACATCTGTATTAATATTTAGATGGCATGGTATTTCTCTATGTTAGTAAAATCCTGAGGTGCCCCCTTCCCCACCCCTCGCCCTGCGCCTGCCCCTGTGTCTGTCATTGTGGCAAAGCCCCGGCCAGCCCCTGAAGAGAGGGTAGAGGAGGAATTAATTATGCTTGCGCCCTCAAAGTTTTTAAGTCTCTCTTCCATTTTTATTAGTTTGATTAGGAGTGGTTCCAGGAGCGCGGTAACCAAAGACTCCATCCTTTTCCATGCGTCATCGACAGGCAATCCGAGGGCCAATATTGAAGTCAAAGTTGGGATACTCTTGGTGGCAGTTTGTCCAGACCCAGTTCTTTCATTCCCACTGATCTTGCCTGCTCGAACAGTTTGAGAGTTTTTGTTTTTTGGGACCTCCAGTTTTCCTCCTTTTAACCGGTGGCTCTCTGTTAATTACGGTCTGGGATTTGGCAGCCTGGCCCCAGGTGATAATGTTAGTGCCCGTTACTACTTCCACTGGAAGGGAAGGGGAGACTTCAAGTGCGGTTGGGAAAGGGAAAGTAAGCGAGTTTAGGCGGGTACTTGAGACGTCACCATCCATCAAAATACTACCAAGAGAAGAACGCTTCTGAGAAATCAAAGACCCCAGCGAAAGCCGTCGTTCTGCTAGCTGTATCTTGTGCGTAAGTACAGACTCTGCCCTTGTTAAAAAAGCATCCAGTGTCCCTGCAGCTCCTCTCCCCGGTTGGTCACTAAGGCCCTTGTGTTTGGCCATTCTATTACCAGATCAATGGCAGATGGCACCCAAGAGAAAATAAAGGCACAGTTCCTTGTGGCGGCAAATACGGCAGGTCCCAAATGCCAGATGTCAGAGGTGGGGCCCAGCCTCCTCCGGGCGTGGATGGGCCCGCCCTTGGCCCGGGCTTTGCCGGGCGCGTCCCCGCGCTGCGGGACTACTGACACGCTTTTGAGCGTGGCCGCGATGGCAGCTGGCGGCACAAGGGCTGCTGGGAGTCCGAGTCCCCCAAAGAAGATGCGTGGCTCACACCGGGAGTGTTCCAGCTGAGGTGAGGCGAGGCTGCGGCTACAACGCCGCGGGACTCCTGGCGCGCTTTTGAGTGCGGCCGCGACGGCGGCTGGCGGCACAAGGGCTGCTGGGAGTCCGAGTCCCCAAGAGAAGATGCGTGGCTCCCAGCTGGAGTGTTCCGGCTGAGGTGAGGCTGCGGCTGCAGCAGATGTAAACAAGCATTGGCATAGCCAATAGGTCTCGCCTTTGGGACCTTATAAGTGTTTAGCCAGAGCTATTGGCTTTGCCGATGTCTTTAGGCTATGTTGTAGAGCAGCGTGGCTGCCGTGCAGCATGTTGAAAAGTTATAATAAAAAAGCGTTATAAGTATTTTTGTTATCTTATATATAACCTAGAAGACATTATGGACAACTGAATGACCCTATTAAAAAAGAGTTAACATAAAAAATGTCTTCCAGTCTTTTTGTCCTTGCAATGCTGGTAACTTCTTCCTGCCTGTTCTAATGCTGGTTTGTTATTGTTTTTTTTGTTGTTGTGGAGGGGGTGGACATAAACACCGGGAAGGGTGGAGGTTGGGAAATAGTATCTGAATTACAACATGATGAGCAGACGGACACTAAGGGAGAATGAACAAATGTCAGATTCCGAGGGTAGACTGAGGTGGTGCCGAGTGATGCTAAGGTGGTGGTGTGCTGGTGCAGAGGTGATGCTCAGGTGATGCGGAGTGATAATGAGGTGCTGCTGAGTGATGCCGAGGTGGTGCTGAGTGATACTGAGGTGGTGTGGAGTGATGCGGAGTGATGATGTGGTGGTGCTGAGTCCTTCTGAGGTTGTGGAGGTGGTGGTACTATGCTGGTTCTCAGTTGATGCTGCGCTGGGGCTCAGGGGGTGCTGAGTGATGCTGTGTTGGAGCTTTACTGAGGTGATGCTGAGGTGGTGCTGCGTTGATGCTGAAGTGGTGCTGCATTGGTGCTGAGTTGCTGCGTAGGTGGGGCCACGCTGGTGCTGAGGTGGGGCTGTGCTGGTGGTGGTGCACTAATGCGGAAGTGGTGCTGTGCTGATGTTGAGATGGTGCTATGCTTATGTTGAGGTGGTGCTGCGCTGAGGTGGTGCTGCGCTGGCACTGAGGTGGTGCTACGCTCATGCGGAGTTGGTGCTGCACTGGTGGTGGTGGTGGTGCACTGATCAGTAGGTGGTGGTGTGCTGATGCTGAGAGGTGCGTTGCTGATGTTGAGGTGTGCTCAGGTGGTACTGCACTGATGCAGAGGTGGAGACCCATTAAATGAACAGCTTGTACAAAGTGAAACCAGAAAAACAGGGATTAATCCCGACTTCCCACTTAATCAAATTGTGTGATCTTAGGCGAATATTTTATTTTCCCAGTCTTCTTATTGCTTCATTATCACACATGACAGTACCTTGAAATATGTGACTTCAGAATATGAGCTATACAAAATCGTATTGTGTTTGGTTTAATACACTATAATTTTGTGCCTATAATAATCTGGACCGCATACAGAGGGCACATGAAAACTGACTTGCCTCTTAGGTCACGAATCCCACTGTCTCCAGGGCACAGGCGGGGCAAGAATGGTTCTAAGTTTAGGTTTAAAAAATATCACTTTTAATAAGTACCTCTCAGTGCAGTGATAAAACGTGACTTAAGAAAAAAGCCTCCGCATGTTAAAGAAATACTCGTTTGACTTTTAAAGAGACTTTGCCATATTTTACATGGTCTTGTTGCATAATTTACATGGCAAATATTTTCAGGGCTCCACTCTGTGCATTTCCGTTTGTAAAACCCTCCCTTGACAGAAATGACGAAAGCTCAACATTCATTTAATTCTACGGGCGCGTGAAGAGCGAGTGCCTCGAGGCACAGCGTGAAGGGGAGGCAGCCATTGGAGTGACAATTAGAAGAAGGCTGGAGAGATGGGAAGAGGGGCGAGAGAGACAGATAAGGAAACAAGCATAGGCAAACCCAATAAGTTTCGCTTATGTAACATCTATTGGTGTTGTCAATTATTTTTAGACATGTTGCACTGCACTGCAACGCGGGCTGCTGTGCAACATGGCTTAAAGAAAAAAAGCGCTATGACATGGTCAATTCTAGCTGCGTCATAGTGTTTTTTTATTTTTTTACTTTAAGCTTTTTTTCTTATTTAGTTATAAGAGATTTTGCCCTGAGGCTAAAACAAACATATGCTCCCTATCCATGGTCACTCATTGTGTAAACAATCGCCCAGTCACTGCAGTGCTCAGCGAGGCATCAGAGATTCTGTGCCTGAATGCATGCCTCTGAGAGAATGTGGTGGTGTAAGTCAGGCGCGTTGTCATTAAATATTTTGTGGGTGAAGAGCAGCGGCTTAGGCCCCGCACCTCTCGAGATTGTGCTTGGTTGGACAGGGACAGCACTGGTCTGCTCCGGATACTAGTGCTGATGTGTATGTCAGATTAAGTATTTGGCACTGCTCAGGTATAAGTACAAGGAAACAAAACCAGTTTTACATTAATTACCAAGTGCCAGAGGGCACGTAGCTAGCAGTACAAGCCATATTAACAGTACAGGACATCTGTACTCTATGTACACGACAGCCTATGCTGTTAGTACATGTGCACCTGCAAATAGGAGGGCACGGAAGAATACCCTGCGGCACTATCAACCTTTAATGATCGTCGTATCATGTCACTAAGTGCACAATCTATACACGATGCACAATTTCCTTGAATGTAAATTTAAATGTAATCATGTGTTTTAAAACGACTGCCAAATATAGAATATATAACATAATGATGTGTATAACTTCGTAACACACTTCATCCAAAAGTAAGGGCTCTAAATTACAGGAGTGATGTTACTTTTACTAATGCGTTGCATGCAGTTACCAGCCTCAGAAGGGTTACTGATGGAAGTCTGAATTAGTTTTGCCAAAATTCAAACTCGTAATCTCCAAATCCACCATGCATCAAAGGTAAGCGTTTAACTCTCCAGGTCTTCCTACCAGCATTAGCCTATGTTCTTTAAGAGTGGCCAGTATGTGTATCGCAAATATTACAAGTCATCTCTGTTCTCTAGCCATCAGCAATATGTGCACACCACAACCTCTGCTGCAGCTAGTGTTTTGGATGATGAAAAGGTTTTAAGTGATTTTCAAATGTTTTTAGTCAGGTTGTAGCACAGCTTAAAACAGTATAGCCATTCTACTGCCCCGGTGTTGTATAAATAAAAGTGGTACACCTTGTTCCTGAGCTGCATGGCCCTCGTTTTCAAACACATTGTGGCACCTTGGCCAGGTTTCTCTGCACCCAGACAGCAGTGGTGCCATTAGCAGCCCGGGTCACGATGTGTGGTGTTTATTCACTGTAACAGCACTGCACCACTATGAACCCAGGGCTGAAAGTACACATCCCACCCATAGTCTGCTCTATGGTCCTTCGTTAACTTGCTACAGATGCATGTTCAGGTGTCACGCAAGGGTGGCGTGGGGAAAAGAAACCCTCAATTAAAGATATGAGGAGGGAGGGCGGGTGAAAGCCAAATGCGCAGCAGGAGGGTGGGGGGGGCAAAACGGACAGGGGCTTGGGGGTAATAGCAGGGCACAATTCAAACAAGACGCGCGGCCAAGAAACGCGCTCTCTGGTGAGGGAGGGGGAGGAGGGGTGAGGGAGGGGAGGAAAGGCAGATGGCGCCTCGCCAGCGATGCGAGGAATGGAAACGCGCTCTCTGGTGAGGGAGGGGGAGGAGGGGTGAGGGAGGGGGAGGAAAGGCAGATGGCGCCTCGCCAGCGATGCGAGGAATGGATGGCAGCTGTGCGCGTGCACGCCATCGTGAACGCAAGCTGGTCGCCAGCCGAAAGCCAGTGGGTTTGCACTTCCAAAACCCGCTTACTAAAACTCTCGGCCAGACCAGCGCAAGCGCTGGTGCAGGCCGAGACCTAAAAACAACATGGCTTCTGTTCAGTTCTTAGAAGTGTGTTTTTTGTTTTTTAATTTGGATAAACCCGTACACACATCATTCATCACGTGTTAAATAAGACTGAAATCACACAGACCTGCAATTTATCACAAAAGCCCATGCCGGATCATGTTTTGCTCTTAGTTTAGGCAAATCAAGTTAACGTACAGAGCTCTTAAGCTATAAAGACATAAGTAACACTGGCTAGAAAGATCATAAACACGATTTGAAATCTGATGACCACCGTCAGTTGTGTAGTCAAACATGCATACATTACATCCTTCCACTCTAGGCATCCAGTCTCTGTACGCCATGTGGTTTATTAGGACAGCATGCACCCTTCGCCCATATATGCAGCACACACAAATTAACTGCTATTCCAGTATGCACCTCTTCCAGGTTCTGCACTATACTAGATATACTTCATCTAGTGAACACCATACATTCCGCCATGGCAAGTACATTTTCAAATCTTACAGATGTCATTTGTTTAGATTTTACATAGATAACAGATATGCAACAATAGAAAGCAGTGCGGTGTTTTGGAATGTTTGAAGTGTCTGGTAGAAGTGTCCTAAGACAGACACATTAAACTTGGATTGTTAGAGTTGAGATACGAAAATTGCTACTTGAAGAAAAGAAGGACTGAAAGGGGTGTAAGATATGAAGGGCGGCATTTGAATACGGAGCACTGAACCAGCCCTCTGATGTCCTAGAAAAGACGTTTTACTCAATACAGAGGATCAAGCCTGTGCTATTCTTAATGTTCAATGTTTTATTTTCTCTCTCTTTTTTGGTAATGAAGAAGGATCAGGTTCTGCAGAGGTCTTCCCAGAGTATGTTTTTCTCTCTGTGAAGATCCTTCAATTAAGCAACATTCTTGTAATGAAGGTATCAGTTATGGGTTTCAGAGGGTTAGCTTGCCACTATCGCACGAGACAATGGAGGCAATATTGCTACATGGCAGAGGGCACCCTTTTCTCTATTCCATTTAAAGCGATAGGTGTAAATTTACTACAGGTGATGGAGCCTGAAGAGTACATTTGAAAATACCATGCAGTAGTGGGTGGACACAAAAGGATAGCCTATCTGGAACACCCTATCTATCTCTTACAGTTCTTAAATCCGTAATGCTTCCATAAAATGCTAAAGAGAGGCCAATGATGTGGGGAGGTACTCATGGTTGAGAATTCCTGCTAACGAAATTTGAAAATGTATTAAAATATTTGCATAATTACAAATGAAGGTGACTGTTCTAAAGCTAAGAAAGAGGACTTGACACCTTCGTACATCACTTACAGTTATACTGGGTGAGTGTTTAAATTGCACAAAGGGCTAGATGTACTAACATTAGAAATACCGATTTCCCAATTAAGATTCTCTCCAAACAGCAATTAGGAAATCGGTATTCCTAATGTATGAAACTCTTTTGAGTCACAAACTGTCCAATTCTGTGAATCGGGTTGCTTACGACTGGAAAAATGCTTTGTACATCTGGCTCTTTAAAACTGTTTAAAACTGTACTGATTGCTCTGTTCCAAAAAAAAAACTTATCCATGTCAAGCTATAATGAAGATTTATTTGGTGAAATTGCAAGGTGTAAACTATTCCCTTGCTTGAGGACGCATGGAAAGCATCTACAAATGTTTTTATTTTGCAGTACTGTACTGCATACATGCTTCTTCACTCTCCTGTGAAGTCAATTCGTACTGCTCCCCTGTTTGGGTGTTGTGGGAACAGATAGCCCATTCAGCTACAACCCACCAAAATACCCTCTTAATTCCCTATGTTTAGTATGAAACACAAGAGGCAAAGGGGAGAGTGCTCAATCACCCAGTGTTAACACTGCAATATAAATGTAATGACCGTGTTTAAATGTTTGTGTGTAACGTCCATTCAATAAACACATTCAACTAATAAACTCCCTTGTGGATTGGTTTTTGTGTCGTAAATTAGATATCACCCCATTACGGACAGCCAAATATCCACTTCATGAACAGTCAAAATGTGTTTAATTGGAAAACACAGATTTCTCAATACATAAAGCTTAGATAAACATGGCAACTAAATTGGCTTACTAAATGTTGGAAAAGTGCAAACTTTTCTTCTGGATAGTAGATCGGATTAACAGTGAAATTCTCCGACTTCATATGAACCACAGTTGACAGGATCATCCCTACAAATTATTTATTTACTTCAATTTACTAGAAGACGACATACAGGTCAAACCATGATAAGACCAGCTCGCCAGAAAGTATGAGGCGAGGGTGCAGAATTGGTCATACTAGTCAGCAAAAATTATATGGTCACTAATCCCAATATGCTCTATCACAAACCTGCTTAGCATACGTTAGATGCTCTCTGCTGCCCCAGTATGCACGTCTTAAACAATTGCATGCTCTGCATATCCCGAATAACCTTTGCTATCCCTATGCCATCATACACATTTACTACAGTGCACAATGTCAGCATACGCTGTATGCACCTCTCTCAAACCCACCTGTCCAGCACATACTGCATGGTCTCAGCTATGCCAGCCTGCTCCTCTCCCATCAGGGAAGGCTGGAAGATGATCTCCGGAGCTCGGATCCTTTCTGTCCCCAGGTACATCTGGTGGTACTCTGCCAGGTTAAACATGGGCTTTGAAAAGAAACCATAAGTGGAAACATAATCAACACAAGCACGATATGGAACTATTACTAAATATTCCCACACAGTCTATCCACAGACTCTCACATTGATGCTGCAGTGCAGATGTTAGTATAAGTATACCGTAAGCAAATCACACAGTGGTTCAGAGATATCTCTGTCCACTGGTTACTCACAACGAAAGGAAGGAGACCTACAGTTGACTTAAAGAAACAATGCTCCCAAACAATCAGAATAAAAGTCATCTACACCTAGTAGAAACTGTAGAACTGGACTGATTGCACTCGTTCAAGGGAAAATAATCAGATGTTTCTATAATCTAAGATACAGCTGCAAAGAGTAGATACTAGATTCTGCTGTCATTTTTTTTTTTACTGATTTTTGATAAAGTAGAGTAGGGAAAGGATATGAAGACATCAACTGACCAAAGTGATTAAAACGGACAAAATTATCTTTACGGAATTCTGTCACTCTTAATCAGTGGGAGCTCAATCCTATTGTCAGTGAGTGGGTACTCTACCCTCTACTGGCTGGACCGGAAACTGCTTCAAAAGCTTTTACCTTTGAGCTGTGTAAACTTGTACTGCTAGGGTTTGGAGTAAAAGGACACACCGCAACCGGCATTAAAAGACTGGAAAGCCTTCACCAGCTGGGAGGAGGCTGTGGTATCAGCAGTGCTGCTTGAAAAGCAGTGAGAGATTTGGATGTTACAGTTCTTGTTTTGTTCTGCCGAAGTATCAACACAGAGCAAAAAGTTTGTTCCGTCAATTACATTTTGCTGTACTTTTGTCTTGAAATCCAAAGTCATAAGCCAAGTTACGCAGTACATGGGAAAATGAAAAAACCTGGTGGCAATATTAATTACGCCCTGAAGATCAGGACTTTTTGCTTAGATTCTACATTTCCCAAGTGAATCATAAACATATACTCCTCCTGGACATTCTCTGGGACCAAAGAGAAGCACCGCTCAAACTTGCGCCTCAAATAACAGTTATAGTCGACCATGATGTCAATGGTATTAGCCTGCCTGAGGAAGAGACCGACAGATTGGTACATCCTCTTCAAAAATCTTTTGAGACATTTTTACTCATTGTTCATACGGGAGGACGTGCATTGCTTTTCATTGAAGTATAAAGCCAGAGTTGGAGATTTCCTTGAGACAAACCGAGGCTGTCTTTAGCGGTTCAAGAAATTGTCCGAATAAAACCCAAAGGTTACAGGGACATTATAGTCAGGAAGCAGAATTTAAAAAAAAACTTACATTCACTGAAAAATCCAAAGGTCACAGGGACGTTATAGTTAGGCTCACTCGTACAAACCATTGAAATTCAGCAGTTATAGTTATCTGAGCTAACTATAACTTATGCCCCTGCAATGCACTGCTTATGACCTCACATATTAGATCACTAATGACAGGTCAGTGATATCACTGATAACATCTCTGATGGCATCTCAAATGACATTACGGATTACATCATCCACAGAACCACTCACACATCATACAACCTCTCATACATCCACTCACACACCCACACAACCACTCACATACCCATTCACAAACCCTTCAATGACTCACACACACCCACTCTCTCATACAGCCACTAACACAATCAAATCACCCACCATACAGCCACTTATACACCCACTCACTCACCCATACAGCTACTCACACTAGCATTCACTCACCCATAGAGCCACTCACTCACTAATACTGCCACTCACCCAACCACTCACACTAGCACTCACTTACCCATTCAGCTACTCACACATCCATTCACTAATCCAGTCAATCACTTACATACCCATTCACACATCCACACAAGCAGTCACACAGCCACTCACTCACCTATACAGCCAGTCACACAGACACTGCAAATCAGCCACTCGCACACAGTCACTTACCCATACATCCATTCAAACTGCCACTAACTTACCCATACAGCCACTAACACACCCACTCACCCACCCGGAACCGCTCACACAGGCAATCAGTCACTAAAACAGCCACTTACACACTCCCCCACCCATATAGTCACTAAGGCAGCCACTCACTCACCCATACAGCCAATCACACTCAATTATCAATACAGCCACTCACACAGTCCCTTATACACCCATATGGCTTCCCACTCCCCCTTATTAACCTATACATCCACACACCTACAGCACTCCGACACCCACTCCCACACTGATAGTCACACACACCACTCAGATGACATATATTAGAAACAGCATCACTCATTACTAGTTTAGAAAGAATATTACTTTAACTTAAGCAGTAGCTTACTATATATCTTTAAGTCGCAGAATCATTTACTAAACACTTTCACTCACTGGATGATGTCATCAGTGAGGTCATTGACCATGTCATGAGTGATGTAATATGCGAGGTCATAAGCAGTGTATTGCGGAGGCGTAAGTTATAGTTAGCTCAGGTAACTATAACTGCTGAATTTCTCTGCTTTTGTATGAGTTAAATCTGAGCCTAACTATAACGTCCCTGTAACCTTTGGTTTTTTTCAGTGCGTTTTTAAGGTTTTTATTAATACTATTTCCCAACTATAATTTCTGTGTAACCTTTGGTTTTTTCAGTGAATTTCGACTTTTGTTTTTAACAATTTAATCCTAATTGTAACCCGTCACCTTGGAAGTGGGTGAGTGAGTGGCTGTGTGGGTCTGTGAGTGCGTGTGTGAGTACCTGAGTGATTTGGTGAGTGTGCCTGTGTGGGTCTGTGAGTGCCTGTGTGGGTCTGTGAGTGCATGTGTGAGGGGGTGTGTGAGTGCCTGTGTGGGTGTGGGTGTGCGAGTGCCTGTGTATGTCTGTGAGTGGGTGTGCGAGTGGTGTTATGGATTTTGGGCATTTGCATACTTAGGGTATTTAAAAGGAAAAACCATGGACTCTGCTCTTACTAGGAGACGACAAGAAAGAAACCACTCATCACAGTCACTACACATCAGATTGTGATCAAATAGATCAACGATGAATTCACCTCCATTACGGATTTCATATCCTTTTTCAATGTGGAATATGAGAGGAAACACACCTGCTTTGCCTTCGCCAAGCCCAAGAAATTAGGATAGTTTGTGCTTTACTGAAGTGGAGCTTCAACTGGGGCACCTGCTATGTTTATATTTGTAAGTGAATCATATTGAGGTTTCATTTCTGTGAAATCAGCACAGGGGCCAGAATCAAACTTAATTTTTTCCAAGAAGAGTCCCCAGTTTCTTTTATCAGAATGCAGGGGGTTCCCAACTCGCTATATATCCTTCACGCTAGCATCAGTAGATATGTGAAACGTACCTAGTCGCCTGACGGCACGGAGCCCCAGACACATGAACTTGTGCATATGTTATATCTCATGGGTAATGGAGGTCACCTAACTAGATGGCTGTATAGAAGTATCCGCTCACGGGCGGCAGTCCCACTCCAGGAGCTTAGAGATAAATGGTCCGGAGATATTCGACGTGACATGTCGGATAAAGACTGGGAGAAACTACTGGAATACCCCAAGAAAGTATCTTGTAATCCCAAGTTTAAGCTGATTCAATACATGCTATTACACAGAGCGTATCTGACTCCACACAGACTGAGCAAAATGTTCCCGGGTGCAACAGATACATGTCCTAGATGCCACGCACAACCTGCTGAATTATTACACATGCTATGGGCGTGCCCACGACTGACTTCCTTTTGGGCGACTGTCCTCAAAATCCTTAACAAAGTTACACCTGGGATTGGGAGAGATACAATGGAATACTGCCTACTGGGATTGGGTAAAAAGCGTAAGTCACAAGGAACGCAGATCAGGTTTGCAAATTTGGTATTAATACTGGTGAAACGATCAATCACAATGCGGTGGAAATCTGTACAGCCTCCGACGATATTGACATGGCATGAGGAGGTTGTTCGATGGGGAAGGGCTGAAAGTATGGCGATTAAAAGAGAGGAACATAGAGGGTTGAGGAAATATCCGATATCCTTGGAATGGGATGTGCTGTTGGAATGGTTTGCCTCTACTGAACCTTCACTGCATTGAACTATTAATTCACATAGGAACCTTGCAGGTTTACTGTGGCCCAATTAGTAACGGACCCCATGCGGACCCTACAAAACATTCTTTGCAAGCCTATAAGTTAAGTACTAGGAACCATGGGCTACACCATGACTTGTTTGCCGTTGATAGGCTGATTTAACATAGTAGTGAGTCTGGGGGAGGGAGGTTGGGTGGGTTGATAGCTAATAGTAGGAGGGGGGGGAGGGACCATGTTTTACGGATTGAACTTCCCGAATGTATACACAGTACTGATACTCTGCTGATATTTGTATGCTGGATCTATGTTATGTTGGCATTATATTAATATTGTCATATTGGGCTGTTCTCCCTTTGAAAATCCAATAAAATATGTGTAAAAAAAAATAAAAGAATTTTTTTTTTTAGACGATTTTTGGAATTTGCGTACTTAACGTAATTAAAAGGGATAATTATGGACTCTGCTCTCATCAGAAGACGATGAGAAAGAAATCACTTGTCACAGTCACCCAAGATCAGAATGAGCTTAAATAGATCAACGATGCAGTCACCTCCATTAAGGATTTCAGATTGTTTTTTAACGTGGAATACGAGAGGAAAGACATTTGCTTTGACTTCCCCAAGCCCAAGAAGTTAGGATCCTTGGTGTTTTAAACAAGGGGAGGGGGGCCACGATGCCACCCTCCCCGGGTCGATTTCAGTCCCGGAGACACCATCCCCCAGGGGCCCAGTCAAAATTCAATGGGGGAGAGAGGCGCGCGGGCCCCTCCCAGGCCGATTACGTCCCTAGGGGCCCCATCCCCCGGCTACATCAACCTGGGTGTCCTGGCCACACCCAGGGTACCCAGTGTGCATCGCTGAGGACCGTGGTGTAAGCCTCAGGGCCCCCACGGTCCCAGCCGGCTCCCCGCTTTCTGCAGGAGCTGGCATTGCTCCCGCACACAGGGAGCTGCTAGAAATGCAGCTCCCTGTGTGCTGGAGCAATCATTTCATCGGTTTCCCTGCCAGCATGACAGCGAGCAGGGAAACAGATGAAAACTCAGCTCCCAGCAAGCGGGAGCAGTTTGACAGCTCCGGCTTGTAAGGAGCGGACTTAGTCTTTGCTTTCACTTGGCGGGAGCTGTCACAGCTTTACAGCTGCCACAGTATTAAGATGTAGGATAACATGGAAGAAAAGCAGTTGCTTGGTTCTAGATAAGCTGGCCAGGGCAACTCCTAAGCTAGCTGCTCTCGATTTAATGGGTCAAACAAGGCAAATTTGTCCCCATGGACAACAACTATGACCTACTTCTGATGCTGGTACCCACCCTAGGGCACCCTTCGCTAAGAAAGCCTGCACTTCCTGGAGGAGCAAAAAGATGTCAGTCCACCGCAAGTGGCATGGGTGGAGGGGTAGTCACAAAGGGGAGGGAATATTGCCTTTGGACATTCTTGAGAACCCAGCGGTTGGATGCTATTGACCTCCAGTGGTGCAGGTGAAGGCACATCCTCCCTCCCACAGGGTGTCCATGGTGGTCGGAGGGCAACTAAAGGGGCTTGGAGGCTGCAGCTGCCAAGGGGTGGTGGAATAGCCCGACCTCTGGCTACCGGACCCACAAGACCTGTGGATTCGCATCCTTAACCACGCAAAGACTGAAAAGCCTGCTGGCCGTGGCGGTTGGGCAGTTGGAGACGCGACTGGAAGCCCCTTCCGTGGCCACGAAAGGAGTAAACGGTGGACAGTGGTTGGCGAGAGACCATGGAAAGGCCCAAGGACCTGGCAGTGCCCTGCTGTCCTTGATGCGCTCCAGCGGAAACCATCAAAAGGCACGTCCAGGAGTGAGGCCTGGACATCCCCAGAAAAGCAAATCGTCCTCAGCCAGGCGTGGTGCAGTAAGGCCACAGACTATGAAACCGCTCTGGCTAGTGAGTCGGTCATATCTATCCCACAGCGCATGGCAAAATTAGCGGTGTCTCTCCCGTCAGCAATAGCTTGAGAGAGTATGGCTCGGGCCTACTCAGAGACCATAGGCAGCACCTGCGCAACAGAGTCCCAGAGCCAGTGAGAGTATCAGCCCAAAGGACACACGATGTTCAACGACTGCAGTGCCAGGCTGGCAGAAGAGAACATCTTCCCTAAGGTAGCCAGTCTCTTAGATTACACGTACGGGGGAGTGGTAGGTGATGTGCCAGGATTTAATTTGGAAGTGGAGGCTTTGACCACCAAGCTCTCCAGGGTGGGGTGTGTTGTGAGGGAACCGGGGTTCCCTGGGGCGAGGCCATGGCCGCAGACAATTGACCTATTCACAGGAGCTCCTGTGCAGTGCTTGGACAAGGCCCCGAGTAGGACTTTCGTGAGGGCTTTGCTAAACGGGAGAAGTGGTCGGATGTGACTCCCGGCTGAAGCATCTCAGTCAAGATATCCGTCTTGACAGCCACAGTGGGTAGCTGAAGGTCTAGGACCTAAGCCGCCCTCCTCACCACCATAGCGAATGGGGCTCATTCCTCCATAGCCACGGTATGAGGAAAAACCAAGCCAGAATCTGGGGAGGTGTCCCATCCTCACACCAGGTGTCCTCTGTGACATCTAGGGGCTGGTAGTCATCAGGGCGCAGTGGCCCCTCCTAATCATCTCCAAATCCTAGCCCAAAGGAATAGGGCACAGGCTCTGGTCTGGGTGGTCTTCCCCCAAGCAGCTTCAGACAACGCCCATACAGCTCCCTATTGGAGTTGGGAATGAGTATGGGGATGGCACTGCCAGTGGGCACAGTACGCGTCAAGTACGTCAGCAGTGGAGCGGGCGCCATGAAAGGTCAAGGTTGCTTGACCAGCACAGCTCCGGATCCATCCATGGATCAAAGGGGCTTAATTGGATGCGGGAGCAAACCTGCCGGCACAGCAAATGACTAGTAGGGGCCTTTCCCGGTCCCGCTTGGCCCAAAAACGCTCTCCCGAGCCCGTGGAGTCAGAAGGCGCTGTAGCATGGAAGGGACGCCCCAATGAGGTGCATGGCCTCATAAATATAACAAAGTTGGGTGGGGTTCACTCCGGTTCCTGGAAACTCGGTGAGGTTCATGAGATGGCCCAGGTGCAGGCTCAACCGTGAAACAAGGCCTCGAATGCTGACACTCCCTCTCCTCATGAGATGACTTTGACAGACAGGGCGAAGTTGAAGACTTCAACTTCTTGCTCTTCTTCCATTTGTGGGACTTATCCAAACAGCCAATACGACATTGGGAGCAACGAAGAGATCTGGAGTGGATCCGCAACTGATCCCGGGACCTTCTTCTCGGCTGGAATCGAGACCGTCGCAGCGTCGCACGACGAGCAGCAAGGAGTTTGAGGGACTGCTCGCTCAAGGCCTTGGGGAGCATGCCCCATAATATGTGCAGGTCTTGGGATCGCGCTCACTACACCAAAGACAGACGAGGTGTGGGTCTGTCACCGACATTTGCAGGTGACCAGCCTTCCTTGTGGACATCCCTGCCACACCAGGAGACAAAAAATCGTTGCCAAAAATTAGAAAAAGAGTCAGTCAAAGACTGGGGTTAGCACTTCTCTGGATCTGTGCTAACTGAGGTGGCGCTTATATAGGGCCCGCGCATGTCATTTCCGGTACGGTCGACGCCGATTACACCATGTGGAGCTGAATGACTCCACCTATGGTTGAACAAGCATAATGCTTACGAAAAAAATTCAGGATCCAGTCTGACACCTGGGGATTATTCCAACGTAAGGAATCTGCGGCTGGAAGTCTCTATCAGGAGTGTGTATCAAGTATGGCTAATAAAAAACTACCAAACAGCATCTCCAGGGGTTGTACCTTCACGTCATTTCCTTTCTATGCTGCATCTCTAACCACTGATTAAGCTAGTGAACGGGATGAGACTAACTGCAGGAGGTCAACAAGATTTGAGAAGTCTTTAGGCACACAAAGAAGTGCAAGTGAGCACTTCCTTAAATAGGTTCATGTTGCCTACAAGGTTTGGTGAAATCACATGTAGGCATCTCATACCAACTGCTCACGTTTTCCCTTCTCTTTGTTGGTTTCATCACAGCTTTGCAACTCCGCCTCCTACGACATTTATGTCTTGCAGACATGATATTCAAAGGTACGCCAGCATTTGCCAGGAAGCTGACAGCTCACAGTTCCAGAGTGACCTGGGTTGCCTAGGCAGCCTTTGAATGTGGGATGTAATGAGAAAATGAGACAACAACATAAGCCATCTTATAAAACCTGAGCTTCAGGTTTCAGCAATGGACTGCAATGGACACCAGGATTGGTTACTTCCCCAGCTTCATTGACCTATCCCTTTAATATACGTCATCTGTCGTTCTGCATTAGCATTTGGAACAGACCACTTGCTGAAAAATGCTCTACGCTGGACTTTGGTGCCTGCTCAGATAGTCACAACTACAAGGCAGCATCCTCTATCCTTGCATGTACACTCCATCAAGACCTTGCAGAAAATACAAATAAACCTTCATTTTTTCTTGGATTTGAATAGATACAGACATAGCATTTTAGTGCTACAAATTACTTTCACAGTATGACTGTGGTGTTTTGAGGGGTCAAGAAGTGTTTTTATCATTAATTTCTTTGGGTATACATGTGATCAGGAGACAGATAGTACTCTAATTACTATCGCCAATGTAATAATTCCAGGGAATAATTCACCAAACATGTAAATAGGGAGAATATTGCACTGTAACACACTGAATATGCTGGCCCCTTAGCAGAGACTCTTAGTGTTTGTCAAAAATAAGGAGGTAGTAAGACCTACAGGTGTTGCAACTGGGTAGGTTGAAGGTGCATGGCATAAGTGTTCATCCTGTTCTGTTACTTAATTTGATCCCGCTGTTCACTTAATGAAGAAGATGGAAGAAACTTTAAAGAGCACAATAATCTCATCAGTCGTTTCCAGGCCCAGCGACTACCTGAAAGGTCAGAGGAACTGCAGAGTAGGTCTAATCACTTATATTTTGAGGGCTTTACACAAGAGACTACCATGCTGTAGCCATGTGCATCAGGGCAGCAGCACTACCTTGGTCTATCACAATTCTACGTTTCTCAGTGCAGCCCATGTGTGCTGATTCAGATAGAGAAGAGACTGAAATTCTGACTAAACAAAGAGAAGAAGAATGCAAAATTGCAAACAAATCTGAAATTTAAAGTTTAATATATTTTCCAACCACCTTAAAATTGAAAGAAAGAAGAGCAATTGGGTGAATATTGATTGGCAAAGAATGGTCTGCTGAAGGCGTCTAAAAGGAGTTGTAAAACAAGATCTTGCTTCAATGCAGACAGCACAGAGACAGAAGCAATCCAAGCATTGTATAGATTTAGAGAGGACGGTCATCATGGGCGTAGGGGCAGACAATTCAAGTAAATAAATCTGGAAGAAGCCATCAATGTCTTGACATACAATTCTCCCTTTCCAAAAACACAATATTTTGAGAGGGTACCTGTTCTCAAAAACTACAAATCTTTATAGCCAGGCTCGGGAAACCCATTTCTGCTGGACAGGACTAGTCCTTTCAATGTAGATCTATGATCATCCTTCACTATGATGCGAGGCTTGTCTTGAATCACCCTAGTCGACTGAAGAGATTTTATGTTTTACATGATGATTTCAAGTTCGTTTTGATCTACTTCACATCTTCACTTATATTTAGCATTTCATCTGGTGTGGTACCATCTGGCACATACAATCCCATGCTCCTGTTACTTTTGCGATGTCGGAGTACCGCCAATTTTGTCCTCCGCGGTCTCAATAAAATTATCTTGTACACATCATGGTCATTGTTCTTGGTACAATAGCTCAACGGATATGACTTGAGCAAACTTAGTTACTTGTATTTGGTGGTGTCCTTTCTAAAGTACAATGTAAAGTTATGACTAAATCTCTTGATTCTATGCCATGCCCCTGTGAGGGGAATTCTGGGCAAACAATGATGCATTTTATGTTCTTCTGTGGATTTTTTGTTATGTATTCATAGCATTTTTTGACCACCCTTCTAAATAAAATGACGTATTAACAACCAGAGAACCGCCCTGAAATTTTTTTCAACTGATGGATGAAGAGGAGATTATTCACATGGGCACTATTCTGCAAGCAGCAGTGAGAGCTTGCGGCACCATGAACACTGTATAGATCTGCTGTAATGATTAAACCTGCATTCTGCACTCCAAGCTCTTTTTGTCAGGGGTTTGCAATTTTAATCTTCTCTATGTTTTCACTTAACACTGCGTTTTAAATTATTTACACTATATATATATATTTTATTGCATTGCACTGTACTTTTATGGATACATACTGTATTCGAATACGTTTTTGAAATTGAGTTGACTCAATCTCCAGTAATCCATTGACAAGAATGGGGATACTGGGGCTTTTTCACTATATTAATAAACCCTTTTATAAATTTGTACACCCCCCCCCCCCTCCCTAAAGAGCCACTGAACAGCACTGTCCATATAGACTGGAATCTAGGCGACACTAGTTTACCAGATTCACTGCCCCTCTCTGCCATGTCTGGCTTTCGAGCATAACTGAACCACCAGTCAGTTTCAACTTTATTCGAAAGTCGGAGGGAATCATAAAACTATATGCATGAAAACATAAAACATACGTAAAAACAGCTTTAGAACAACCATATCCCGAAACACAGTATTGAAAGTCAATAGACAAGTAGAACTACTAAATATTGCCCACCGCCGTATAGCCTGCATCCAAGCTCTTACTCCTATTAAAGCAGATGAATCTCATGGCCTCAGGGTTTTCAATGAGAGATGGGCTGTGTTCGATCCTCTATCGCAGAGCACTCTGCTGCAGTTCCTACGCCTGAATGACTGAGAAAGCAGTAAGTGTGTTTGTATTACTACCTCTTATACTCGGACAGGGAACGTCAGTTGTTATGACTCACTGAGGGGACAGCCTCTAGTGCACCTTCTCTCATATACAAAGCTTCACACCAGTCACCCAGACAATTCAGCTGCGAAACTCTCCCTCTCTCTGGACACACCCACACCTCCAACTTTATGAAACTTGCAGAGCCCCAAGAAAAGAGAAAGCAAAATAAACAGAATGTCTTTTAAACCTGCCACCTCTATAAATATGGAACTTGCCATCTTACTCTGACATTCAGGGAAAACAAATTAAACTCAAGTTTCTTCCATAACCACTATGTAACCTAAATTGCTAAGATAATCAGACCCTTAATGGCCATATGTTCTGAAATATGAAGGATTCATAATCACAACAAGCAAGTTCATGGTTTCATCACCAACAAAATTAAACAATGGGTCAAGTTAAATCATAACAAAATGACAACATAGTTACTGCAACTTGTCTACAGTTGATCGACGGACAGCCTCTTACACCTCTAATAAGTAATGAGAACTGGATGCTTGAAACAGACTGCCAGTAAGAAACGTATTAAATCAGGAGAAAGGCAGTGAAAATTCCTTGCCAAGCAATGTTATGCCAAAATCATTTATAGAGTGCGGGTCACCTAAAGCCGTGATAGTGCTGTTGATTAGTACAGGAGGGCATGGTCACAATACTGCTATATAGGGTACAGGCAGGATTTTAAAACCTGTGCAGATTTTAGATGTTCCTTCAGCATGAACCGGTAAGGGTAACTCATTTCAAAACTCAGCAGAAAGGTAAGAAAAAGATTGGGTACATTTATGATCAACATAATATGCAGAATCATGACCATATATAAGTCACCTGAATAGAGCAGGAAACCAGGGTAGCAAGAGATTTTGGCACTTTTAAAATTCCGAGTCCTCTTTCCAAGAGCTCTGAGCAACACCTCACCTCTTCCAAGTCTCAAGATGAATGCAACAAGTGAACTAGCAACTTGAGCATGCATCTGGAAGGCAAACACAAAGATGAGAACGACAAAGGCACTCTGTGTACCACAGCTACACAGAGCCCGATGGATGACAACTGTGTAGCATCAGTGTATCCTTGCCTGCCCCTCAACTGCCACAAAAGTTACACTTTAAAGATGCACAGCAAATGAATGACACTGGAAGGAAGAGTACATCCGGTATGTAGGAGGAAATGACATATGAGCTGCAGTTTTGCTATACCTGCACTGTGGTAACTGGCCTCTCTGTTTCTGGGGCCTCCTCCGGAAATAGAGGATCCAGGTCAGTTATGGTTTCCATGTCTTCCAGAGAAGTGTCATTGCCCAACTGTTCCAAGTCCGGTACCTGAAAAAGAATAAGCAGATATTGGTAAAGGCCTATTGAAACATGACAGACAGAGAGTGAAGCAGGAAGACAGCGATAGGGAGGATAAAGGGAAGACCAAGATAGAGCATGTGGGAGGGATTAAGACGGGGATAGAGTGAGTGTTGGAGACTGAGAAGATAGAAAGATAAGAAATAGAATAAGAGAAATGGAAAAGAGGAAGAATGAACGCAATAAAGAGAGAAAAAATAAGAAGAGAGATAAAGTAAACTGTAAAATCTTAGAAGGAGCATTTCCTGTTAAAGTCAATGTGGCAGATTGCCCAGTGCGATTTCAACATGTATTTATTTTCATGGCAACATGCATTATGCCACCCTAAATCCCTTCCTTTGGTTTTTAGCCACAACACCCCATACACCTTTATAATCTTCATTAGGGTCACAGGGCACATAGTCTGCACTCGAAAATATCTGCCATTAATTGCCAGTCAACCAAGGTAAAATATTTCTTTACCTTAAATTAATGAGAACAAGGCTCGATAACTTGGAGGAACGAGTATGAAACTATGGCAATAGTGAGCCTTGTGGCTAAAGATGTGAATCTCCGGTGTTACACCCCACCACTGCCAAGCAGTATTCCCTGTAGTGTATTTGTTAGAGCTCTATTATGCTACTCTATTACAAATTGTTATACACGAAAAAGGTCAACAGTGCGAAGAGAGCATGCTAGTGAGAGAAATACATTCTTGAAATACTGATGACAAATCTGAACAACAGCTTCTCTTAATTTTCTGGGAGAAACAGCCACAAACTTCCATACTTAAAACTCTGCCGGCCTTTACCACTGTTCGAAAAGTGTAAATTTCCCGGTGTACAATCTTTGTAGCTAATTAACTTTAACAAATAAAAACGGAAGGTCAACAACAAAACCACAACTTGACGATTTTCAGTTTAAGAGTAATTCCTAGGACTCGAATCTGTAAGAAATAATTTAAACGATTTCATTTTGAAGATCCAAGGCATTTCTGGCATAATGCAATAACAGAAACATTTAACATAACATATTATGGAGGCGAATCGTACCACTGTAGTTAGGGTGAAACCTTACTTCATAGGAAATCTAGTTTTTGCACCACTAGTGGCTTTGCAACCACCTCTACACGAACTGAACAAAAGCTGAAAGATCAGTATTCAAAATTCAAGCTTTCACAGAGCCAAATTTGGCGGAGAAGGAACAAAGTTGTTAAAGTTACAAAGGGGCCTCGGCGCAAAAACAGTGACTTTTCCAAATACCACGAGAATCACCAAGGATTACTTTTTGTATTCAGAGCTTTTTTTGGTTTGGTTAATTTCTGTCCAAAACAAAAGACGCAGAGTGCCAACTGTGCTTGCGCCGGGCTGTAATTTGCGTTCAAGGTATAATTGTTAGAAAGTCCAGGAAACGCTCAGCAATTCTTCGGTAGTTTTATTCAGGAGTACCTACACAGACCACCAGCCCACGCAGCAGCTCAAATCCAACTGCCAAAGAGGCATCTGAGGAAGATAGAGCATGTGTTGTCATGGATGACACATGGAATGTAGAGGTGCTGCCCAGCAACAAGAATAGAAGGCAAAGGAAATAAAGCATAGCTAAGTAGATAGCTAGCCAGGAGATGAGTAATGAAAACACAGCTAGATGTGGCAAACTAAAACCCACAGCAATAATCCATCACAAATCAATGGAAACTGAGGCCACTGAGCATGTGAGGAGTTGGCGCATGGTTCTTTTCATAGATAACCCAAATGTTCATAAACACTACTGGTAGCGAACATCACAATCAAAACTATGCTGAAATGCTGCACCAATGACTCAGCTGTCGCCCCTACATTACACAAGTACAGGCCTCAAGTTATGTTTGGTTAGAATTCTGACACGGGCCTATGTTCACACACACCAAATTAAATGCATGAACAAACTCTGCATAGTCAAATTCCATTCATTGATGGTCCAACTGTCACAGCTACAACAAAATGGCCATTCGTTATGTATGCTCAAACACCACAACAAACTCACGGTAGAAGCACTCATCCTGGTGGGCCCAATTGACTACACTTCTAGGCTAAAAGTTACGTTGAGTTTAAAAATTACCATACTTCAATGTCCATCAATTGACCTAACACATTCATTTTTTTGCGATTCTACGATTAAAACACATCACAATAGCGTGGTGGGAGACTGTTGTAATGTAATAAGTCCAGTAGCCGAGGTGTAGAATAAAGATGAAGGTTTATTGATAATAGTTCTTAGGTGGTCTTGTAGTGGATAAGTATTTAGCCCCACCAGGAGCAGCCTCCCTGCTGCTCAGCCCACACTCCAACTGACACTCCACATCCAGGCATCCTCACATTCCATTACATCACCATGCACACCAACATTCCACAGCACATTCACACTGGCTGAGCAGCAAGGACAGAGAAGCAGGAAAGATGCATTATACCATAAACCAGATACAACACATCTTCCCCCATATAAAACACACATGAAATAGATAATGCAAGAAGGAAGCATAACAATAGCATAAAGTAGCTTGCATGTGAACATGCTGCAATCACATAATGGAAACTTGCATAAGATGGAACACAAAACATTTCATGAGAAGACATGCATGTAAATACATAAGATAAGATTCAAATGAAACACTACAATATGAGAGATGAGGGCATTGCATCAATTAACAAAGAGTGACACATCTTCCCCTTTAACAGAGCAAACGAAAAAACAACAAGAAAATGCAAGATGCCAACAATGATCTCTATTGAAGGTAAATCTTGCATGCTAAAGGGCTAAAAATGTTACAAAGATTAAGCAAAGAAATAAATCCAAATAAGTAAGAAAATATGAGAGGAAAAAAATGTTTCCCTCCCCACACGTAGCAATACTAACGCAAACCAAACAGACGCAAACAAAACCTGACGATCCGAGTTACCACCAAAACACACCAGCTGGCCAGACTAGCATGGAGAAGAGAAAACAGAGAACGCCAACCAATGAAAAGTAAGAGCAACAACAAGAAAGACAAGAAAAGGTACTCCCAACCTACAACACCGAGCAGGACTCTCCTACACACACGCAAAGGACATGTAACCTGAAAAGAAGGTAAAGGTTGGCAAAAACCCACACATAGTCCTTGAAGAAAGGTAGCTGGGAAAAAGCAAAGGAAGAGTGAAGGAACAGCACCCCACTAGAGAATAAACTAAAGTGAAAAAGTAGAAGAAACATGACAATAAATAAGTGCGGGATCCACGCACAGAAACCATGGGCACAGGTGGAAACGCATACTGTCATATGAGGAAAAAGAAAGTAGTAAAAATTATCAAGTTCTCTCGCACAGAAAACTTGCTCAACTGTAATAGGAATAAAATCAAACCCACATGCCAGAAATAAGAATGACTGTTCCACGCACAAGACCCTTGTGCACAGGTAAGAATAGACCCCGACAGAAAAACCTTAACGTAGCAAAATCACAGCAATAAATCCCACACACAGGAAACTTGCAAACGAAGTACTGAACTGAAATATCATGAAGGAAAAATATAAGTGACAAGTCCACGCACAAGTAATTTGTGCACAGGTGGACGATCACACTGCAACAAGCAATTTCAATACAAACCACTATCAGACATAATTCCCACATATGGGAACATGCATACAAAGTACTGTAAATTAAATAAAAATGAAAGAAAACATAGATAATGAGTCCACGCACAAGGATATGCGCACAGGTGGAACACACTAAATAGAGAAGACCTATGGAAGAAAAGAAAACATTCCAATTCTCTCGCACAGGAAAAATGTGCACAGACTACAAAGCAAACTCACTTGACAGTAATAAAAGTGAAAATTCCACGCACAAGAATTTGTGCACAGGTAGAAATACACACTGTTATAAAGAAAAATAAAGTACTAATGAAAAGAAGAGAAGCGCTCTGGGAAACATGCCTAAAAAATCATGGCAAAAAACAATAAAGCATTGGACATAGAAAACAAAACGATCTTAAAGAAACTGGTACTTCACTCCGGTGAGCGACTCCTCACCCGAAATCCCTCTCAACTCCCAGGTACCTTAAGATGTTTTGCAGAGTATACTCAAGAAGAAAGTAGTACCCAAAAGAATCTGGAAGTGCGGAAATAAGACAGAGTACACAACGCTGGAAAACTTGACTCCTCTTGTAGAAGCAGCAAAGTGTTCGAGTAGAAAGATGTTAAACGCTACCATGACCGTGTGCTATATCGCCAGAGCCCTTCTTGCAGGGTGCTTTGTGTCATTTGAGAAGCGGTGCAGCTGTGCGAGAGAATAACATTGTCCAAAAGCTCACCGGGAACCATCCATACAGACCGCAAGTGAAGACTCACACTTGCAAAATGGCGGCACATACTGAAATGAGTGCCGGGTGGCTCCGAGCACGAACGTGCACACAAAACGAAAACCAACATGCGCAGCATCCAGGAGACGTCGCACACTGAAACACCTTGAGAACGTTGAAAGGAACAGCACAATCCAGCTCTCCATGGCGCATTACGCAAACCCCAAGGCAAGGTAAGGGTGCGCGAGCTGTCTTTGTCACGCGGCGGATTCAAAATCAGCATAACAGCAACGGCCAAACAGCTCGGTCTGAAGAACCATGCCGAAACAGAATCGTAGCAAAAAGTAGAGCACAGTCTTTCGGCCTTGGCCAGATGGTGAATCATGAGTCTTGAGTTCTCCATTATCAAAGGACCAACGATAAAATACAGTTGTAGAAATAAGCGCATCACCGCACAGAGTGCCAAAGTCCCCTCGACCGAATAAATACTGTTAGAAGTGCCAGATCTCATCCTCATTTGTAAATAAAAAGTAAACAATGTTGCTTGAAGTAAGAGCTGCCTCCTGACTTGAAGTGGATGTATACTGAAGCTTGAAAATTAAAATCAGGCGGAAAGACATACACCCTGTCTTAAGGGCTGTCCGAATGTAGCTGGACACTGGTGGGGCAGCAGGGTGTAAAATCCTTAGGCAAGCTCAAATGATAAGTTCACCAAAAGTTTCTTCAGTTACCTTTCCTTTATCTTTTCTTGAAGTAAATCCTCATGTGTAGTTTCTGTCGATTAATCCCAAATCGTCGCCAAAATATATTGTAATGTAATAAGTCCAGGAGCCGAGGTATAGAATAAAGATGAAGGTTTATTGATAATAGTTCTTAGATGGTCTTGTAGTAGATAAGTATTTAGCCCCACCAGGAGCAGCCTCCCTGCTGCTCAGCCCATACTCCAACTGACACTCCACATCCAGGCATCCTCACATTCCATTACATCACCATGCACACCAACATTCCACAGCACATTCACTCTGGCTGAGTAGCAAGGACAGAGAAGCAGGAAAAGATGCATTATACCATAAACCAGATACAACACAGACCCCCCAACCTTAATTAACTTCCTTTTAGCTTTATTTTATCCAATGAACGTGAGCACACACACATTTGGATTACGTCAGGCATTCGACTACCATGAAAACCAAGAGTACATATTTAAAGAGTCATACTACGCACTCACCACATGAGGGCAGCATTACAACATAAATTAGCCCTGTAATGGATTTTAAATTCAGTTTGAAAATAATCCATTTAGATAACTGGATCTTGTAAGGATGTCATTTATGATTGAGTCTTTACTATCGATTAGATATCTAGTGATTAATCAGGTGGTTGATTGGTCGTAGTCGAGGTCCATTCCACAAGAACGCAGGAATATTGAACTTAAACGTTTAACTTTTGGGAGAAGAGAGTAGAAGCAACACGAGTTTTATATGGGAAGGGACTGCAATCCATGTGATGCGACGCGTTGAGCCAACCTGCGCTTTGTAACCAAAATCAGTTTGCATGCTGGGATTTAAAACCATATCTACAAGGTTGTGAAGGCTTTCTGTTATGTTGTGCTTTATATTGCATTCTGTGTATCTTTGGAGCGTGGGTAGAGCGAGGCTTGGAATGCCTGCTAGTGTTCCTTGCGGGTTCCGTTCAGGACGTCAGTTGCTACTGGTGTCCTGGAGGGAAGCCCTGCTGCCTGGCTCTCGCCTGTTTCCATATTATCTTGGAATAAATACTTGGAATTCTACCCGCCTCGTCATCTTTACACTTTCCCTTCTGATCCTTAGTGTTACTCAAAAGTATCCAAGTGGGGACTGTTGTTTACCACTGCAGTCCCTAGTCCACCAATTCTACTGGACTTAAAATAAGCCAAGTCTAACAGTCGAGGTTTAGTCCTGCATACGCTAAGGGTTATAATCACTGACACAGTAGTTGACACGCACACTCTACTTCTAATCAGTGTTATTTCTTGGAAGATGAAAAATTACTTTCATTTTCAGGTAAGTAAAAGAATACCTAAAAAAAAAAAACCCAAAGAAAACCAGAAGTTGCCAACGTCTGCTCTGTGTCCGCGTTTTAATCAGTTTCTGCTATCATTCTTCCGACTGCCTTCATAAATTACATCATTTAGGTGGATTGATCGAACAACAAATCGCATTATCATAGTAAAATGAATCTAAGGTAGAAAGGTATTTATATGACCTCATGTGTGTACTAGTAATTGCAATATGTTCACAAGGCGAGCATTTACTGTGCACATCACACTGCGATCCTGCCCTCAAAAATGACCGCAGCCCCTTGGTCAATGGGTTATATTATGCAGGACATTGTCAAAATAAAGCAGATACCGCCATGCATTTTCCCCAAGAAAATGCCCAATAAAATATTCAGACGTCACCTGCCCGTAGGACCAATTCAGACACAAGTAACATTGTTCCAGCAATTCCACTACTAAAACCCAAGAGCATATCAAATTAGGTCATGGGATCTGGTTCTCTATTTTTTTTAACTTAAGGGGTTGTATATAACACAGACCCAGCTACAGGTAGAGCTCCAGAAAGAAGAATAACTGATAAGGTTTGCAAGCAAAAACCCTAAAGATAATGACAGAGAGGGCAAGAGATAAAGTTAATTGGGGAGTGTTGAGACAAGGAGCACCCCCTTTAGAACTATGAAGCTATATTGTGAGATGAGAGGGCAGCTATGACAGGGACTTACCTGGAGCTTGCTATCCACCACCTCCACGCTGGCCTCGGCCTGCAAGATCTTCTGCTTGGTCTGCTCAATAGCTTGGCTCAGCTTCTGGATGTACGAGTGCAGCTCTTCAGCAGAGTCCATGTTAAGGTCCACCAGGCCTTTGTGGAACTGGTCCATGTGTCCATCTTCAAGTAGCTCCTGCGCAACAGACAACAGCCATTAATGTATCTCTCAAGTCTATCCTCGTAAAAATAATTCTCAACTGATCATTGTTGGTAAATTGTGACACTAGTGCACATTTGTCTTAATACTGTAGTTTGTATGGATTTTATGTCAATGTATTCTATTTTTGTTAGCCCCTCAAGTAGACTGTTACAACATTGTTGGCACTTCAAATAGAAAATAAATACAAATAGCAAGTGCCAGAACAACAGTTGAATATCCACTGTGACCTTACAATATTAAAGGAGAACAGCTATTCATCTCATGTGTTTAGCAGCTTGAGTTAGAGTTGCAAATTTAATGTACCATAACTTCTCCTGAAACTTTGTCTAGTGCACTGGCTAGTGAAAAGGTTAAAAGTCATGAATTTGATGTAGTAGGCCATGTTCTCAAAGCAAATTAATTTCCAAATGCCAACTCAAAAAACAAAGCTTGAGCTTACCATAGAGAGTTTGGCATCCTTGGCCCCCTAATTATTACAACAACACAAGGACTTTCCGAGGCTGTCGCTTCAGATTTTTTGGCAGGATATCAGGCTTCTCCCCATGAGTCCTCATCCATCGCATGCTTGAAAGACTGAAATCACTTAGGAATACTTCAATACAGGTCCCTCTAAGTGGACACAGAGTCTGGCGAGTCGCCTTTTGTTACTTAGGAGAAAAGGCACTTGATATATTATAGTACTGCTCTCTCCTCACATTGTACGTGATACCCCACAACTACTATCTCTAATGGAATTGGGAGGCAACATGGCTGCCAACAAGCAAAAGGCACCTAAAACTCCCTCAATTAACGAACCGTTTGCCTACGTGACTGTGGTAAAGATGATTAGAGTACCTGATCCACCTCCTACGAACAAACAAATCTTATGCAACATTCCAGCACCAGCAACTAATGCTGATGTAAAAGTCCTTAATCAAGAACTGTGAAAGGACCCATCATTCTTGTGACATGTTGTCTCCAAAACACTGTCGGACAGCAACCACCATTTGCAGAAGAAAAAAAAAAAATTAAAGTGGACCAATTGAAGACCTTCCACGGAAAGTTCTCATGAAGAGGATGAACTGCTTGAATGAGAGTCAATTCTGAAAAAAAGATCAACAAATCATAAAGGATAATAGAGATGATGAAGAAAATAGTTTCAGACTTAATCTATACATTAAAGGGATCAAAGCGGAAATAGCCGACGGAGAACTGGAGAACCATGTACAGAAGTTGTTCATCAGCATCCCCGGAGCCTCAAAGGAGAAGAAGATAATTTTAGATAGCATCAAAGGAATCTGCCCCCTGATGTGCCAACCAAGGTACACTTTTCTCAACTGAAGGAAGAGATCGCCTTAGAGGCCATATTGAGCGTGGATATACAATTTGAAGGAGATAAGATCTCAATTTATCAAGATATTTCAGAGTACACACTAAAGAGAAGATGAGATCTCAGAAACATTTTCCACATGTACAATTAAACAAATACCTATTGTTGGGGCTTTCCCCTCAGGCATATGCTCAAGTATAAACGTAAGCAACATTCAGTCTCTACCAAGCCAGAAGCTGCCCTAATCCTGAGCATTTCAACTCCTGAGGAGGAGGCCCCACCTACTGCATAAAGAAGCAATGGCCCCTGGCTAACACAATGCTCAAAGATAAGCTGTCTCCGGGTATAAAAAGACCAGGTAGGCCTCCCCTGAGGAAGGTCAAACTTAGAATGTCCCTAGCATCGCAAGCAACTTGACCTTATCCTTGGAGATATTTTAGCTGGGTTTGAATGGTTACCTCAGCCTAGTTATCACATCTAATAAAAATGGCCCTTTCCAAGTTAACATTAAACCATGATTTTTACATTTTAAAGGTGGCATATAATATGGGGCCTGTGATTCTTGCATATTGTGCACAGTCCTGCTCTAATTTTACTAACAGGTAGCTGCCCCTCCTCTGAGGTGCTGCTTGACAACCAGGCCTACTTCCTACCTACTTTATTGTTCTCCATGATGTGGGCAAATTTATCATTTTGTTGCCCAGTTCACTTATACCAGAGTTCTGGTTTACTGATTCAATGGTACAGTAGATACAAAATGGGCCATTTGATCACTATCGGAAATGGCATGAATTCAAACTCAATGTTGATTCAGGGAAAGTGTTTCCACCACAACTTATTATTCATTTTGTGTAGGCATAATTACTATCAAGACATATGATGGCATTCGTTTCTGTGATGAATTTGAATGCCTAGGGTTTGAATACCACTCTGAAGCGCAGAACACTTGTAAAATGGTATAAGATACCGCCACTCTGTACAGTGTACTAAAATGAAGTACACTATGTAGAGAGTGAGAGAAATCCCCAAAGGAAGAAGATAGAGGCAGTAAGGAGATAATACTAAATCTCTTTTTGTGGTAGTGTGGGCGAGCAGTTGGGCTTATCAGAGGACAGTGTAAAGCATTTGTTGTACTCACAGAGGCAATAAATGAGACACACACTCAAGAAGAAAATCAGAGACCAATTTTGTATAAAAATAAGAAGGATTTTTTTCTTTATATAGGTTTTGAGAAGCAAGACTTCAAATCGGAAATATACTTAGTACAGTTTCTACACTTCGATAAATACTTTGTATACTTGTGAGGATCGAAATAAATGCAGTGCAGTTCAAAGTATGCAGTACTTTGAGTATCTCGGCACTCAATACCGTCAGATAGTTACCATCACAGTTGGCGGGGAGTGCAATTGCAATGGAGTTCATTCGGCAGCCAACCCGGTTACTGTCGCGGTCACAGACACCAGGTCACTTTAAGCCAATGGATTCGGAACACCGTCAACCCAGCAGTTGCTTTTGCGGTTACTGGAGGGTGGTGTAGAATCTTGGTAGCGGAGGTTCGCTAACTCAATTACCGTTGCGGTTACTGAAAGGAGAACTCCGCCACGGAGTTTCGAATGACCACAGTACCTTGGAAGGTCAGAGGCGATCTTGGCAAAAAGTGTCATGGTCTTTGGGGGCCCAGGACTCTGGTACTTCAGGCAGTCGGGCTGGACCTGGGTCAGAGGTACCGGGGGTCGGTTTCAGAGATCACAGGCAGCGGTCAGGCCACAGGTGTGATGCAAAGCAGACTACCCCGGAGTAGGCGGGTGTGCCAGCGATGCCGCTGTAAGCCGTCGACGCCACTGGCAAGGAGGTCCGGGCACCTAGGAGCGGGGCTGGTTCCAGAGTCGGTCGCTGTGCTGAGAGGATCCCTCCAGTTGATGGATGCGTGAAGGGGTCGATTCCACCAGACTGGGGATCCAACAGGCCTGGGAAGCTGCAAGGCTTATTTTCAGTGGTGGGTCGCATCGACACGGAGTGTGCTGGTCCTCGACCACAGTGGTTTTTTTTTACCAGCGGACGCTGGGGACTAGAGCCTTTAGCCCAAAGGGAGGTTCTTGGCAATTTGCAGAAGGCTGGGGGGGGCTCCGGGGTTTCTTGGAGGCCTCACAGGTTTCAGAAGAGACAGCAGGATGCAATTGTCAAGTCCTTGGCAGCAGCAGACTTTGTGCCTATTTCTTCTGCGTCGGGTCTCAGTTCTTGAAACCCTGCGGTCTTCTTCCGCCATCTTCTTGTGTCCGTCAAATCTGAAGTCAGGTTCTCGGGGAGCCACCTAATTTAGGGGTGTTACTAGGGGAGGCCACGTGGTAGTCAATGGGCTGTCTACCTGTAGGGTATCTAGATCCCCTTTATGCTCACCCCACGTGGGGGGTGGGCATACCCTGACTGCTAATTGGCTACTGGCCCCATCCTCAAGATGGCAGACAGTGAAAAGTGGGGTCTACCTCGTCTGCCCCACCTGAGGGGAGGTGCAGGGTGAAGGCAGACCCACCTCCTATTTTCCCTAATTTTCCCACCAGTCCTCCCGCCAAAATTGGAGCAGGATTGGGGGGCGCCACCAGCTTCTAACAGCAGAGGCTGGGGGCAGGGCTCAAAGGCGACATGTCCTTTAAAGTTCCCGCTTCTGCCGAGACAGATCCTGCAGGGGAGAAGGTGTGTCCACCTCCGCCCAGAGCAGGCATTGTTTCTGGATCCAGAAACATGTCTGGTGATGGCAGGCAGGCGAAAACTAGACAGAAACAACACCAGGATTTGGAAGGTTTCATGGGGTCCTCTGGCAGGGTCTCCTGTATTCAGAAGAGGAATTCAATTTCACCTACAGGGCTGTACTGACTCAGATGAACTGGATTTAGTTCCTGAAGGCAAACTAGAAAACAAAGATTTAACTTTTGGCTTTGTATTTATGGCCCAAATAAAAACAAGGAGGCTTTTTACTCAGACTTATTCCCTTGCATTCCAACTTCGCAGAGAAGCAGGTGCTCATGGGTGGAGACCTCTCTGTCACACAGAACCCAATGTTCGATCATTCAGTACCATTGACAGACAAGCTAATTTCCCAACCTTATAAGTTCAGGGTTTACAAGATCTAGACTAGGTCGACATATGGCACCATTCCCACTTATAAGATAGGACCATAACATTTTATTTAAATGCCGACAGATCTTCATCCAGAATTCATTACTTATTCAATTTAGAACATACCAATACAAACTATCAAATCAAGTAAGATAGGTACCCAGATCTTTTCGGATCATGCCTCAGAATTGGTGATCTTTACTAACTCAGCATTCACTAAGTAAATGTTCATCAGACAATAGAGAATGGACGAAACAGCCTTTTTTGATCCAGTACTTTGCCATTTAATCAGAGAGGCTATTGAACCTTACTTTCACGAAAACACAGACGAAGAGGTTGCTTGGGACACAATCTGGGACGGAGCCAAGACATTTTTAAGAGAGGAACTTATATCCCACACTAACACTTCCCCCCCCTCCCCCCCAACTAAATAAGGCTTAAAAACCACTTGATTTGGAACATAGAATATACTAACTAAAGAAAAACCATTAGTAAACTTGCTCTAGATATATATATATATATATATTCACTGAAAAAACCATAGGTTTCAGACACGTTATAGTTACAAATTAGCATTTAAAAAACCTTTGAAATTCACTGAAAAAACCATAGGTTTTAGGGACAGTTATAGTTACTTGGACATTGCACTCGTACAAAACCCGTGAAATTCCCCCGTTATAGTTAGTTCAGCTAACTATAACTCGCGCCCATAATGCACTGCTGATGACGTCACATATTACATCACTCATGACATGGTCAGTGACATCACTGATGACATCACTGATGACATCTCAAATGACATCACTGATGACATCATCCAGTGACTGTGTTTCTGTAAAGTTTAAATATTTTTAATATATATAGGGAAAGGCGTATTAAAGAATGAGTGGGTGTATAAGTGTGTGTATGGATGATTTAGTAGGTTCGTGACTAATTCTATAAGTGAGTGATTAAACGTATCTTACTGAATGCATGGGTTAGTGACTAAACTGGGTGAATGTCTGTATCTGTCTGTTGCTGTGTAAGTGGCTGCATGGGTTTGTGAACAGCTACATGAGTGTCTATAAGAGTTATTGATTTGTTGTCTGAGTATCTGTATGGGTGCCTGAGTGTTTGTGTGGATGGGGTGTGTGCGACTGTGCATAGATGTGTGAGTGGGTGATTCACTGGGTGGATGGTTTCAAGAGTGCATCTGTGATAGACTGTATGGGTGGGTAAGTGTGTGTAACAGTGTGTTAGTGAGTGAATGTATGTCCCAGTGGTACATGTGTGAGTAACTACATATGTGAAAGGCAGTATATATGTGTGTTAGAGTATTTAAATGGCTATAAGTGAGAGTGTGTTATTGTGAGAGTGGCTGTATGGATGAGTGTGTGCTTGTATCAGTGATTGTATAAGAGCGTAACAATGTGCTAGTATTTGTATGATTAAGTGAGCTGGTGTGTGTATAACTGTATAGGTGAGTAAATGGTAGTGTGTTTAATTATTTGCATGACTGACTAGGTGTGTGAGTACCTCTATGGATGAGTGGCGGTGTTTGAGTGTCTATATAGGAGTAAGAGTGCATATGATAGTCCTGTACTGAGTGACCATAAGTATGAGTGACTGTATGGGTGAGTGAGTGGATGTGTGTGTGTAGACCTAAGAATCAGTGAGTGGGTATGTAGTTATTGGTGTTGGAGTGTCTATGGTTTTGCGAATGGCAGTCTGTAATTTAGAGTGGGTGTATCAAAGGTTATATTAGGGTGTGAGGAGGTGCATCAGATTATCACGTGGATGATGTCATCAGTGATGTCATTTGAGATGTCATCAGTGATGTCATCAGTGATGTCACTGACCATGTCATGAGTGATAAATATTCCTCTAAAATCAGCCGAAATACGAATTCCGATTTACTCACCTGTTATCAGGAGAGACCTCAGTGCTGCATCTTTCAGCCCAGTACTAATCCTGAAAAGTAATTTTAACCGTACTTACCAGTAACTTGAATTTCCTTCCATAGGATATCATTGCCTGCTTTTTGCTGAAAAAGTTTCTAAGTGTTGATTTTTGAAACATACAAATATTCCTCTAAAATCAGCCGAAATCCGAATTCCGACTTACTCACCTGTTATCAGGAGAAAACCCAGTGTTGCACCTTTTAGCCCAGCACTGACCCTGAAAAGTAATTTTAACCGTACTTACCAGTAACTTATATTTTCGTCCATAGGAATCCATTGTCTGGTTTTCAGCAAAAAAGTTTCAAAGTGTTGATTTTTACAAACTACAAATATTCCTTAAAAATCACCTGTATGACTTAAACGCATTCTTTCAACTGTTTACAGGAGATGCACCAGTGCTGGATCCAGGATCCAACACTGAGTAAGAAAAAGTAACGATAACAGTTTTTACCTGCTAAGTGAATTTCCTTCCATAGGATAACATTGGTGACTATATGAGAAAAAGTTTCTAAGTGTCAACTTTTAAAATACAATAATATTCCTTAAAAATCAGTACTGTAACCAAAACGCTTTTACTCAACTGTTTACAGGAGATGTCCCAGGACTGAATCTAGGATCCAGTCCTGTGGTTAGAAAAGTAATCCATAAAGTAACTAATTGCATTTAACTAGAAATTCACATTGAGCTGAATGTTGCATTGTTTGAAAATGTGTTGCCCATTGCAACAACTGTAACTACTGTACTTAAAAGTCTATTGCCTATGTGCAAAGTATTTAAACTAAAGTAATTCATTCTGAGAAAGTATTTTTTGTAATGTAATGTATAATGTAATTACAATGTAATTTAAAAAATAAAATATGTAAAAAAAAATTGTTTCTAAAAATGTAGTAAATCAGTATGAAAAAAATGTATATAACAATTAATACATTTAAAAATTGTCATTTACAAAACCTTTGAAATTCACTGAAAAAACCGTAGGTTTCAGACATGTTATAGTTACAAATTAGCATTTAAAAAACCTTTGAAATTCACTGAAAAAACCATAGGTTTCAGGGACGTTATAGTTACAAATTAGCATTTAAAAAACCTTTGAAATTCACTGAAAAAACCATAGGTTTTAGGGACCGTTATAGTTAGTTGGACATTGCACTCGTACAAAACCCGTGAAATTCCCCGTTATAGTTAGTCCAGCTAACTATAACTCGCGCCCGCAATGCACTGCTGATGACGTCACATATTACATCACTCATGACATGGTCAGTGACATCACTGATGACATCACTGATGACATCTCAAATGACATCACTGATGACATCACTGATGACATCATCCATGTGATAATTTCATGCATCTTCTCACACCCTAATATAACCTTTGATACACCCACTCTAAATTACAGACTGCCATTCGCAAAACCATAGACACTCCAACACCAATAACTACATACCCACTCACTGATTCTTAGGTCTACGCACACATCCACTCACTCACCTGTACAGTCACTCATACGTATGGTCACTCAGTACAGGACTATCATATGCACTCATACTCCTATATAGACACTCAAACACCGCCACTCATCCATAGAGGTACTCACACACCTAGTCAGTCATGCAAATAATTAAACACACTACCATTTACTCACCTATACAGTTATACACACACCAGCTCACTTACTCATACAAATACTAGCACATTCTTACGCTCTTATACAATCACTGATACAAGCACACACTCATCCATACAGCCACTATCACAATCACTCACTCTCGCTTATAGCTATTTATATACTCCAACACACATATATACTGCCTTTCACATATGTAGTTACGCACACATGTACCACTGGGACATACATTCACTCACTAACACACTCTTACACACACTTACCCACCCATACAGTCTATCACAGATGCACTCTTGAAACCATCCACCCAGTGAATCACCCACTCACACATCTATGCACAGAGTTGCACACACCCCTCCCACACAAACACTCAGGCACCCATACAGATACTCACACAAGCATTCAATAACTCATATAGACACTCATGTAGCTATTCACAAACACATGCAGCCACTTACACAGCAACAGACAGACGGATACAGACATTCACCCAGTTTAGTCACTAACCCATGCATTCAGTAAGATACGTTAAATCACTCACTTACAGTCAGTCACGCACCTACTAAATCATCCATACAGACACTTACACACCCACTCATTCTTCAATACCTCTTTTCCTATATATATTAAAAATATTTAAACTTTACAGAAACACACAGTCACTGGATGATGTCATCAGTGATGTCATTTGAGATGTCATCAGTGATGTCACTGACCATGTCATGAGTGATGTAATATGTGACGTCATCAGCAGTGCATTGCGGGGGCGCGAGTTATAGTTAGCTGGACTAACTATAACGGGGAATTTCACGGGTTTTGTACGAGTGCAATGTCCAACTAACTATAACTGTCCCTAAAACCTATGGTTTTTTCAGTGAATATATATATATATATTATCTACTGGCGGTCGCTAGTAGATAGTTATAGTTAGGACCTATTATCCATAGGAAATCCGTAACATTCTATTCCCAATAACTTTGGCGTCGTTTGACGAATCATCGCAAAATTTTCAAAACTAGTGGGGCGCTCCGGTCCGCTCCTGTCTTGAAAGTTTCGGGGTGATTCATCAAGCGAGGGCCGAGAAAAAAGGGGGGTCCCAAAACGTGTTTTCTCCATGTTAATTCCCATAGGAAATTTTAGCCACGGCTACAGCCCGAACTGCTGAACGGAATTACACCAAATTTGGCAAAAAGGTAGCGCTTGGTTCAGAAAGCGACCTTTTTTTTAAATGGTTTAAATCCGTTCAGTAGTTGCGGAGAAATTGAAAAAATAAGAGTGAAAAAATCAATTTCCCATAGGAAACTTTATGCAAGGCTACAGCAAAAACTGCTGAACGGAATTACACCAAATTTGGCAAAAAGGTAGTGCTTGGTTCAGAAAGCACCCTTTTTAAAAATGGTGTAAATCCGTTCAGTAGTTGCTGAGAAAATCAAAATAAATGTTTCGATATCTATGGCCGCGGTGGATCCGCGCACCCTCCCGACCACGAGCTGCATGCTAATTGGCTGTCAACACTCCAAACTAGGAAGTGTTGGCAGCCATCTTGTTCCTCGGTAGAACCGAGGAACAAGAAAGCAGTAAAACAAGTGCGCAAAACGCAAAAAGGGGGCAGGGTAGAAACACCCTGAACCCCTAGGCCTGCTCAGGGGGTCCTACAAGGACCCCCAGGGCCCCAAAAATTATTATTATTTTTATTTTTTTTGTTTTTGTTTTTTTTAAATCGGCAAAAAACGCGCTGGGTGCGCGGATCCTGCCGATAAAAAAAAAACGAAGCGCGGGCTCCCATGCTTCGTGGTTAATTGGCCCCCGGGTGGGCCAAGTCCCGGGAGCATGCGGGGGTTTATTAATAATTATATGGGGGGGCCTCTAAGGCCCCCCCAAGCCCCGAGGACCGCCACCCCCGGGGCTTTAAACAAAATGGTGCGGGAGGGCTCTCAGCCCTCCCGCAGCCCGAGGACCGCCACCCCCGGGGCTTCTTTTAAAAAAATAATATACCTGTGTGGGGGGCTCGAGCCCCCCCACACGCCCCTGGGACCGCCACCTCCCCGGGGCACTAAAATAAAATGTTAATTTGGGGGTCCGGAACGGACCCCCGAGCCCCCGGGACCACCACCTCCCGGGGGCTGTGCATTTGAAGCGAGGGGGCCGCGCGGCCCCCTCCTGGAGCCCTTGATGGCCCTGGGGACCGCCACCCCCAGGGCCGGCTCCTCGCAGTGTCCCAGGGTGCCTACCCCGGGACACTGTAGTTTGCTATGACAGGACGGGAGCCTCGCGGCTCCCGTCCTGTCATAGCAAACTGCTTTGGTTTTTCTCTTCCAAAAACCAAAGCAGATTGCTTTTCCACACGGGGAGCTGCATCTTAGCAGCTCCCCATGTGGAAAAGCAATGCCGGCTCCCGCAGGACGCGGGGAGCCGGCGGGACCGTGGGGGCATTGGGGACCCCCCCACGGTCCCCAACGGAGAGGGCCAGCCCCGGGGATGGGGTCCCCTGGGCTAGTAGTGGCCCGGGAGGGGGGCCACGCGGCTCCCCTCCCCATAATTATAACATTTTTAAAAATAAATAAAGGCCGCCCCGGGGGATGGGGTCCCCGGGGCCAGTAGAGGCCTCAGGAGGGGGGCCACGCAGCCCCCCTCCATAAACAAAAATATATATTTGGCCATGCCCCGGGGAATGGGGTCCCCGGGGCCGGAGTGGCCACGGGAGGGGGCCCACGCGGCCCCCTTCCCGTTAATTTTTTTTTTTAATTAAAAAAGGGGTCAGGCCCTGGGGGATGGGGTCCCCAGGGTCCAAAAAAAGTAAAAAGAAGAGGGGCCACACAGCCCCCCTTCCAAAAAACAAAAAAACACGCGATCGTGCCGAGGCTCCGCCCCCTCCCAGCAACACTTTGCAAACGCGCCCTGTGGCGAGTTTTAAGTTGGGAAATGAATTCCCCTTCAATACTGGGGGTCCCTGGGGGCCAACTAGCCCACCAGGAACCTCCAGTATGCGCCAGGGGGCTGCGTTGCAGAGAGGTGGTCCAGGCCACGCCCCTTTTACACCTCTCTGCAACGAAGCTCTGTGGCGCTTACTGGAGGTACCTGGTGGGCTAGTTGGACCCCAGGGACCCTCAGGATTCAAGGGACTTAATCCCCAACTTAAAACGCGCCACGGGGCGCGTTTACAGTGGTGAAGGGAGGGCGAGGCTTCAGGTGACATGTGTGCAAACAGGCCCCGTGGCGCGTTTTAAGATGGGGAATTAAATCCCCTTCAATCCTGAGGGTCCCTGGGGGCCAACTAGCCCACCAGGTACCTCCAGTAAGCGCCACGGAGCTGCGTTGCAATGTGTTGTAAAAAGGGGCATGGCCTCTGAACACCTCTCTACAACGCAGCTCTCTGGCGCATACTGGAGGTATCTGGTGGGCTAGTTGGCCCCTAGGGTCCCTCGGGATTGAGGAGGAATTAATTCTCCAACTTAAAACGCGCCACAGGGCGTGTTTGCAGACATGTCACCTCAGGCCCCACCCCTTCCTTCACCATTGTGCAAATATTCCTCTAAAATCAGCCGAACAACGAATTCCGATTTACTCACCTGTTATCAGGAGAGACCTCAGTGCTGCATCTTTGAGCCCAGTACTGATCCTGAAAAGTAATTTTAACCATACTTACCAGTAACTTGAATTTCCTTCCATAGGATATCATTGCCTGCTTTTTGCTGAAAAAGTTTCTAAGTGTCGATTTTTGAAACATACAAATATTCCTCTAAAATCAGCCAAACTACGAATTCCGATTTACTCACCTGTTATCAGGAGAGACCTCAGTGCTGCATCTTTCAGCCCAGTACTGATCCTGAAAAGTAATTTTAACCGTACTTACCAGTAACTTGAATTTCCTTCCATAGGCTAACATTGACTGGTTTCACTTGGAAATTCTTCTAAGTGTGGAGTTTTGGAACTTTATAATATTCCTCTAAAATCAACCGAACTACGAATTCCGATTTACTCACCTGTTATCAGGAGAGAACCCAGTGCTGCTTCTTTTAGCCCAGCACTGACCCTGAAAAGTAATTCTAACCGTACTTACCAGTAACTTATATTTCCTTCCATAGGAATCCATTGTCTGGTTTGCAGCAGAAAAGTTTCAAAGTGTCGATTTTCACAAATTACAAATATTCCTTAAAAATCGCCTGTATGACTTAAACGCATTCTTTCAACTGTTTACAGGAGATGCACCAGTGCTGGATCCAGGATCCAACACTGAGTAAGAAAAAGTAACGATAACACTACTTACCTGCTAAGTGAATTTCCTCCCATAGGATAACATTGGTGATTCTATGTGAAAAAGTTTCTAAGTGTCAACTTTTAAAATACAATAATATTCCTTAAAAATCACTACTGTAACCAAAACGCTTTTACTCAACTGTTTACAGGAGATGTCCCAGGACTGAATCTAGGATCCAGTCCTGTGGTTAGAAAAAGTAATCCATAAAGTAACTAATTGCATTTAACTAGAAATTCACATTGAGCTCAATGTTGCATTGTGTTTGAAATTGTGTTGCCCATTGCAACAACTGTAACTACTGTACTTAAAACTCTATTGCCTATTTGCAAACTATTTAAACTAAAGTAATTCATTCTGAGAAAGTATATTTTGTAATGTATAATGTAATTACAATGTAATTTAATAAATAAAATATATAAAAATAAATAGTTTTAAAAAATGTAGTAAATCAGTATCAAAAAAATAAATATAACAATTAATACATTTAAAAATTGTCATTTACAAAACCTTTGAAATTCACTGAAAAAACCATAGGTTTTAGGTACGTTATAGTTAGAAATCAGCATTTAAAAAACCTTTGAAATTCACTGAAAAAACCATAGGTTTCAGGTACGTTATAGTTAGAAATTAGCATTTAAAAAACCTTTGAAATTCACTGAAAAAACCATAGGTTTCAGACACGTTATAGTTAGAAATTAGCATTTAAAAAACCTTTGAAATTCACTGAAAAAACCATAGGTTTTAGGGACAGTTATAGTTAGTTGGACATTTCACTCGTACAAAACCCGTGAAATTCCCCTGTTATAGTTAGTTCAGCTAACTATAACTCGCGCCCATAATGCACTGCTGATGACGTCACATATTACATCACTCATGACATGGTCAGTGACATCACTGATGACATCACTGATGACATCTCAAATGACATCACTGATGACATCATCCACGTGATAATCTGATGCACCTCCTCACACCCTAATATAACCTTTGATACACCCAATCTAAATTACAGACTGCCATTCGCAAAACCATAGACACTCCAACACCAATAACTACATACCCACTCACTGATTCTTAGGTCTACACACACACATCCACTCACTCACCCGTACAGTCACTCATACTTATGGTCACTCAGTACAGGACTATCATATGCACTCTTACTCCTATATAGACACTCAAACACCGCCACTCATCCATAGAGGTACTCATACACCTAGTCAGTCATGCAAATAATTAAACACACTGCCATTTACTCACCTATACAGTTATACACACACCACTCACTTAATCATACAAATACTACCACATTGTTACACTCTTATACAATCACTGATACAAGCACACACTCATCCATACATCCACTATCACAATCACTCACTCTTGCTTATAGCTATTTATATACTCCAACACACATATATACTGCCTTTCACATATGTAGTTACTCACACATGTACCACTGGGACATACATTCACTCGCTAACACACACTTACCCACCCATACAGTCTATCACAGATGCACTCTTGAAACCATCCACCCAGTGAATCACCCACTCACACATCTATGCACAGAGTCGCACACACCCCTCCCACACAAACACTCAGGCACCCATACAGATACTCAGACAACCATTCAATAACTCATATAGACACTCATGTAGCTATTCACAAACACATGCAGCCACTTACACAGCAACAGACAGACGGACGGATACAGACATTCACCCAGTTTAGTCACTAACCCATGCATTCAGTAAGATACGTTAAATCACTCACTTATAGAGTCAGTCACGCACCTACTAAATCATCCATACAGACACTTATACACCCACTCATTCTTCAATACGTCTTTTCCTATATATATTAAAAATATTTAAACTTTACAGAAACACACAGTCACTGCATGATGTCATCAGTGATGTCATTTGAGATGTCATCAGTGATGTCATCAGTGATGTCACTGACCATGTCATGAGTGATGTAATATGTGACATCATCAGCAGTGCATTGCGGGGGCGCGAGTTATAGTTAGCTGAACTAACTATAACAGGGGAATTTCACGGGTTTTGTACGAGTGAAATGTCCAACTAACTATAACTGTCCCTAAAACCTATGGTTTTTTCAGTGAATATATATATATATGATGGAATTGGAAATGATTCTCAGACTAAAGTCGAAGAAGGGCCCTGCTAGCTACGTCTCATATCAATCATCCCATTGCCTTACTTAACACAAATTTAAGCAAAGGTCCTTCTTAAAAGATAGGAGGATGTTTGGCCTACGTCAATACATATTCCCCATTCTCAATCAGACAGCATTTGTAAAGCGCAACACTGTCACCCCTAGGGGTATCTGGGTGCTGTGTTTCCGTCAAATAGCAAAGTCTTGAGTCTCTTTCTGAAGTCCACCAGCGAGGAGGCTGTACGGAGCTAAAGTGGAAGGTCATTCCAGGTCTTGGCAGCGATGTAGAAGGAGCAGCCACCGCTGCGACGGATGCTGTGGGTGTGTACGAGGGGGAGTGAAGAGGAGCGCAGGTGTCTAGCAGGTTGGTGGAAGTTCAGTCGACGGTTCATGTAGGCAGATCCTCGGTTTATCAAGCATAGAAAGGCCACTGATAATGTCTGTTTGGCTTTAAACTTAGCAGAAATTGTAACCAACTTACAGACACAAATGCTCCTTAGCTTGCTTGACAAGGAGAAGGCATTTTTTAGGGTCAACTGGAATGATTTTAAGAAAAACATGGAGTAAATCTGGTTTGGGCCTTACTATCAAAACTTACATTTTAGCTAACTTCTGTAAACCTTGCGCAAGACTACAAATAGTGTTAAAACCTCGCCAATCACACTAACTAGGAGTACAAGACAAGGGTGTCCACTTTTACCATCTCTTTTTGCTCCTAACATGGAACCCTGAGTACAAAAGATCAATAGTAACTGTAAGAAATGGAAGTATTGGTTAAGGGTGATGATAGCCCACGTCAAATAGTAATCACAATCCTTGTCAGGGTGAACCATTAAAGTCACTATAACAAACCTGCACTTAACCCTCTGGCAGCTTGGCACAAAGTAGTCAGGCTTAACTTGGAGGTAATGTGTAAAGTGTTCATGTAGTGCTCATACAGTAATAAAGTGAAAGCACAACACAGAAAAATCTCCAACCAATTTTGAAAAATAGAGTAAATTTCAATAAATAAAATGACCCCAAAATGAAAAAAAAAACTATTGGTAGAACCGTATATATGAATTTTTAAATTATGATTTAGAAATAGTACCAAAAAGCCGTTTTTCTGGTCGAGCTCGACTGGGACAAAGCCAAATTAAGGCTGAATGCTATGGATCTCCGATCAGATAAAGGGACCATGTGCGTCTCAGTGGAAGTTTTTATGGCATAAAAGTGGTCGTCGACCAGTTGTAAGTGGGGCAGGCTGCAAGCTGAATCAGACGCGTAGCTCACCATCGGTGGGTTGCAAAAGACTGGGGTCCCGGTAGCGATTACATGCAACTGCACTCATGGTCTAGGGAGAAAGTTGGGAAGAACTCTCTAAGTAAAAATAACAAATGATGGACGACTGGGCATACCCTTCCCACTTAGGACAACAAAAGCAAAAAGAACAAATGGTGGAAGGAATGCTGAACAAATCAAACATTCACCCCAGTCACAGATCTCAATCAATCAATCAATCATGTCACTTATAAAGCGCACTACATACCCGCGAGGGTCTCAAGGCGCTGGGGGAAGAGGGGGGTGGTGCTGCTACTGATCGAAGAGCCAGGTCTTGAGGAGTCTTCTGAAGGCCAGTAGGTCTTGGGTCTGTCGGAGGTTGGTGGGGAGGGTGTTCCAGGTCTTGGCGGCGAGGTGGGAGAAGGATCTGCCGCCGGCGGTCGTTTTCCGGATGCGGGGGACTGTGGCGAGGGCGAGGCTGGTCGAGCGGAGCTGGCGGGTGGGGGTGTAGAAGCTGAGTCGTCTGTTGAGGTAGGCTGGTCCGGAGTTGTGGAGTGCTTTGTGTGCGTGGGTGAGGAGCTTGAAGGTTATCCTCTTGTTGACAGGGAGCCAGTGCAGGTCTCTCAGGTGGGGTGTGATGTGGCTGCGTCGGGGGATGTCGAGGATAAGACGTGCAGAGGCGTTCTGGATGCGTTGCAGCCGTCTCAGGAGCTTAGCCGTCGTTCCTGCGTAGAGGGCGTTTCCGTAGTCCAGCCTGCTGGTGACGAGGGCCTGGGTGGCTGTTTTTCTTGTTTCGGTGGGGATCCACTTGAAGATCCTGCGGAGCATTCGGAGGATGTTGAAGCAGGATGAGGAAACGGCGTTGACCTGCTTAGTCATGGAGAGGGTGGGGTCGAGGATGACCCCTAGGTTGCGTACGTGGTCGGTGGGTGGCGGGGCTGTTCCCAGTGATGTTGGCCACCAGGAGTCGTCCCAGGCTGAAGGGTTGGAACCAAGGATGAGGACCTCCGTCTTGTCCGAGTTCAGCTTCAGGCGGCTGGTCCTCATCCATTCGGCGACGGCCTTCATTCCTTCGTGGAGGTGGGCTTTGGCGGTGTGAGGGTCTTTGGTGAGGGAGAGGATCAGCTGGGTGTCGTCGGCGTAGGAGATGATGTTGAGGTTGTGCTGTCGGGCGACGTGGGCGAGGGGTGCCATGTAGATGTTGAACAGCGTTGGGCTGAGGGAGGAGCCTTGGGGTACGCCGCAGATGATCTTGGTGGCCTTGGATCGGAAGGGGGCGAGGCGGACGCTTTGTGTTCTGCCGGAAAGATCTCGGTTTAATCCATTCTTTTTTTGCTAACCACGCCACCCAAGGGTATGACCAGATGTGGGTCCCTTGCTCACTGTGCCACTAGATTCAAGCTAGCCTGGCTGATGAGGTATGATACCCGAAACCGGACCCAGGATGCTTGTTTCCGGTCCAGGGAGGACTCTGCCTGGCAGTTCGGGCTGGACTGTTCCCATGAGGAGCAGGGTCAAGACTGATTTGCATTTGGCTTGGTCAAAACTGGGGTGGCATAGTGAGCAAAAGAACAAGAGATTAAACCCATATCTCTTGACTGAGGGTGAGTGGTTGAAAAGTTTCAGCACTCCATCCATCATCTTGTTGTGTTTGCTAAAAACTCTCTAAGTCCCACATCTTGTAGTCTGGGAACAGAGGGAGGAGTACAGTAATAGCAGCCGAGGGTCCAGGACCTGGGGGGCACCACTTCATGGTTTGGATTCACTCGAACAGAGGCCAGCAGCAGGGTCCAGGGTAGGTCCGGTTGTAACTTGTCAGTTGGGCAGTTGCAGGGGAGGTCTCTGGATGCTTTTTGTGTCCCTGTAGCTCAAACAGGGGGTGAGCCAACTAACCCGTGGAGTCACTTAAAAATGCACATACAGGTTGCAAGGAATAACCCAGAGACATGCTTTAGAGTGCTACTTTACTGGGTGGCACTACGAGTGCTGCGCGCACTTGTAACATTAAATTTACAGCCCCAAGGTAAATCTTATAACATATTCTAGGGATTTATAAGTAACTTAAATGTGCCAATTAGGTGTATGCCAGTTTTAGGTTTGAAAAGAGAGAACATAAGCACTTTGCGCACTTTACCCCTGCCAACCAGTGGTAGAGTCCTACGACCAAGAAAAATGGGTTCAGTTAAAGCAGGGCAAACTTCCAACAGCAACTCTCATTCATGGTACAAACACATACAAATTGGCGCTGTTGTCTGATGATGCCGATGCTTCATCACGCAAACCAACTACTCGATTCCCAATTAAGTTAGAGAACTTAATGACTCTGCTAAAGCCTCTGGTAACCTGATCAAATATACCAAGTCTACAGACTATACGATCTACACTTGTTGCTATGATTGATACCTGGGGGGGAATAGTTTCACCATCTCAGCAAACCCCTTATAATACTCAGGGATTCATATAACGGCTTCTTCCAAGCAGCTTAATGATGCCAAAATACTCCCTAATGGACGTTCTCTTTAAAGACATTTAACACTGGGGAATAAGGTATATCTTTTGGTTTGGCCGAATAAGCACAAGAGAAATGAATTTTTTACCCAAACACTTATACGTCTCTCAGACGTTGCCACTTCTGTTACCGCCTACTACTCTAAATCACATCTAGGATAAACTACTGGTACTTAACAAAAAACTTTGTATGAATCCATATATGATGGAGGTCTATCAATCCCTCATCTAGAAACTTATATCCAAGGTACATATTTAAAACCATTTAAGATTGGATCCATCGGGGTAAACAGAAACTAGGAGTCCAGACAGAGGAGACCTCCATGGACATACTTGCACATGTTTTACCACAACTTCCACCTATAACACATAATATGACACAGCTATTATACACTACAAATACAACCATGAGATACTGGACAAGGTGGTAAGATGTTGACGGGGTCACTACATCTCATTCCCCTTTGACCCATATGTTGAATAATCTTGACTTTCTCCCAAGCTATCAAAGAGAAAGTTTTACTGCCCTTAGCAACACTGGGCGATCTATAAGATGAGGGACACATTAGATCTATGGCATAATTGTTCTAACATTTCCATCTAACCAGTGTGTATACGTACAAATATATGCAATTAACCAACCGAAAGCAGCACTATGATCGTTAAGTCTTATTTAGACTTTCTTAACAAGTGTGTCCACAAGAAGGGGTTTAGCAATTGTCAGAACCCCTTTCAGTGGGCCATGGGGCAAGCAGGAGTTACTGGGCCCACCTGTGCTGGCCGAAGCCTTTTCCTCCCTATGTCCAGGGGCCTGACATACTATGGATCCTGCTCAACTGGGCCAAGCTCCCCTTTTGCACTAGTCTCTCAGGTGGCGTCTGACGAGCATTCAAGGTTCCTTCGGGGGGAAGCATTGATACAGATCAGTGAACACGACTCATAACGCAACATGCAAGCGTGCGAAGAATAAATTAATGTCCTGTCAAATACTTCTTTTTACATAAAAAGAAGTATTTCAATTCTAATTCTACACATGCAAAGGTAAACAACATCCAAAAGCAATAACACAATCCCCCTTGAGGTCGGGCCCTAGTAGTTGTTAGACCACTTCCTGTCCCACTAACTTTAGTGCAACGGGTTCAATGCTATTCCCCATTCCCTGCTGACCAAATTCAGGGAATTTTAGCTATTAGGCCGTATTCAAGAGTTCACTCCTCTGACTCCTTTCGGAAGTTCAGTCACAAGAGTCAACAGGGTCACAGTACTGATCAAAGTATGACCCCCAGGGCCCCAAAAGCCCAATTAATGGCTTACCCGCTCCAACGGTATGGAACCCCTCAATGACACAGCGAAGTCCAGCTCCGGATCAGTAAAGTCGGGCTGCGCACGGTCACCCACTGCAGCACCCAGCAGGCATAGGCTCTCTCCTTCGAGCCACATCACCGGCTGATTCTAGCGATTGGGGTTGTTCCCGCTCCGGTGATCGCACAGTAAGTCACAGTTCTGTTCGCAGGTGGGGGAGGTTGATCTCCGTGCTCCGACAGGGCTATGGTGAAGTCCTTTGATCCCTCTGGCTTCCTTCTGTGCAGTTTGCATTATGCAGGCCGGACCCGCCTTCGTCACAACAGCAGTTTCTCGGTCCCAGATAACGGCCCAAACCCTTGGCCTTAGTGTCTCCGGCAGCACTTTCTGGCGTACGGGGTCGTCGCCACGGCACTCACAAGTCTGGCCACACTGGCCTGGCACTGATTTTCACGGTGGCCCCCTCTTTGGCACACTGGGCCAACCACCACGAGGCTGTGCAGGCCTGGCGCCTTTCACACAAACCTTTCTCCTTGGTTCAGTCCACTGCGGTCCCTACTGGCACATGTGGTGGATTGATTCGGAGACCCCCATGGACTGCTGCCCAATCGGTGTACGAGGGGATTCCCAACACCTCGCACAGGGAGTCCTCACAATAGTGCTCCCTCCTTGACCTTGCTCCTTCCAACGCCCTTCTCTTTTTCACAGGGCACACTGGTCTTGGCAAGCAGGCAGGCACTGGTGCTCCAGGCTCCTGGACAGGTGGCCTTGGTTTCCCTGGGTAATGTTCCCTTACCCAGTAGAGAGACTAGCAGGCCTGGGACCCCAGTCCTGATCACAGGCAGAAGTCTGGCAGATATTCCCCTTCTCACACAGCCCATCTGACTGCTCGGCAGATGACAACGTTTGGTCTCTCAAACTACCCTACACAAAATGTAACTAGCGTCTGAGTTTTTGATGTTTTAATGTTGGGGTTCTGCTTCTTTGAAATGGACATCTTTCCCCTTTCTTCTTCCTCCTCAGAGAGGTCTATCACAGCAGGCAGGACTCTGAAGTTGATTAACCAATAACAAGATTCATGGGAGTGACCAGAGTTCACACCTGGATGTCCGCCACAGTGATATGTGCATCAAAAGGTTAATTCTGGGCTTCCAGCCCTATTCTTTATGATTCCGTTATCAGCACCATCTCTTTTCCGGAGATGTGTCCAGGCCCCTTCCTTGTGCTCTATCATTGAATCAAAGAGCTCTTTGAAATGCACAGAGAGAGCCTGTGCCACCCTCCAGTGCATGTCCCTTGCAGCTTACAGGAATGTAGCATCTGTGTGTGTGTGTGGGGGGGGGGTGGGGGGGGTTGCTATAATCCTCATGCTTTCCACAAGGCAGGCCTGGGCTTCCCAAAATAGAACCCAAGGTCCTCTATGTAATGTACCAGTGCAGGCTCACTTGCATTGAATGTACATCCACAACACACTTACTGCACAGCGCTATTATCCTCATGTATTATGCCACTGCAAGCATAGCTACATGCAGCAAACGCATTCAGTCTGTGCACACTGTTCAGTACTGCATCCTTTCTGTATTGTACCGGGGTGTTATTTTAAAAACACACACTGCCAGCATACACACATTTACCATATGCACACTGTATCATTCTTCAGCAATTGGGTAGTGTATTTCTTGCGAGCACACATGCAATCAGCACGTTTGCTTCATGCATGCCCTTCCACATCTACCCGACGTAGGCCAGGGGCGAGTTAAGCACACAGCAGCGGAATTTAAAAAAAGGGGAGTGAGCCTATAGGCCTCACTCCAGTGACGCAGGGTAAAAAGGTCCTGCTTACTTCTACTGATCACTACATGGTATGCTGTCACCACCAAGCATGTGCTGCGTAACTCTGGTGTAAGCGTGATCTCTCCACCACTATGAAGGCAGCACTTTGGGCGCCCCTCACGGTCCAACAGGACCGCAATCCGTGAGGTAGGCCTAGGTCATGGTGCACATGCATGATCCGTGTTCGCCTATGACAATAAAAATCAGCATTAGGGATCCAGACAACAGTACAGTTGGGCACTCAAGAAAGGGGTACACGTCTCTTACAATGCAGAGAACTTATCCGTCCCAACAGCAAAGTTATACAAATTGCTAGGCAGCCTACATCTAACTTCGAAGTCTACATGCATGGCCACTTGGTAAACTGAACTTGATACAAAAATACGGGAGGACACCCGGGCGTAACATTTGGACAGGTTTAGTTAAAACCTTGATTTGCACACAACGCAAAGAAAATAGTTGCGAAATAATCCTTTGGTGGTACTCAACTACAGCCCACCTTCCTGCAATGTTTGGGTCGTCAGACAGTTGCTGGAGAAACTGGACGGAAAAGAGAACTGTGGGGCATATCTGGTGGCCTTGTATGCTCGTTCAGTAATTCTGGAGAGGTTTTATATCAAATGAAAATAATGACAGCTGCTGATTTGCCCATGAATTCTCTCTCTTACTGGGAGATTTGGGAGAGAATTTGGAGTACTCCTTAACTACTCCTACAAGCAAACTTATAACTCACTTTCTTCTGGCTGCATGTCTGACAATAGCACATTCATGGAAACAAAGACATCAGGGCTATCTCGATAGAAGAACTTAAAAGGTTTGAATGTTGGGCTACCTATTATAAAGAACATTATCCTGCCATGCATTAGCTAAGGAAGGAGGTTCATTCCACAGTCATTTAAACCTGATGGAAAAACTAAAGAACCTACATCCTTCCAACATTGATTTTGTAGGGCTATTACCAGATTATCAACAGAAATAGAAGTCTGAGTTATCTTTTCTTAAGATCAAAATGGAGACTAGGAACAGGCTGAGTAGGTGTTAAGTGGAAGTGTTAAGTGTCCAGTGTTTTCCAATTACCTGCACAAACAGCAAACGGTCTAGTCGCTCCTGGTCGAGCAGGAGTTTCTCCTCACGACGGCGGGCATTCAACTCCTGCAGCCGTCGAAGCTGCTGTTGCCGCCGCTCTTGCTTCTCCTCCGCAGTAACTGCACTGCCAAGAAACTTTGTGGAAAAAGGCAGTTGCATTTTGTGCACATTGCTTTCGTAATACTCGGGTGATCGCCACTTCTGGAGCTCTGAAATGAATGACTGCAATCAGTGAAGATAAAACAACTTGAAAAGTGCAGCAAGTCTTGAGCCAGCACCTGGTTCTTCAATAACACATTTATAGCAGATGTATTCAACAATAATAAATCTGTACTAACTTGCAAAACATTTTACCACAGCCCCAACTGCGTCACAATTATTGAAAAACCTTCCAAACCTCGCACATGACAGCTGGTCTTCTTACACTGGCCACTCTATAGACCAACACTACCAATTATACACCCAAAACACAGTAGCCTTGGGTCTCATCAAGGCGTGAGCTATACAAATCTACAAAACAATGAAGACACAATAATACTACTGATGTATTGGTTTCAAATGCATCAGACTGGTTTCCTCCACCAGAAGGAAATGCTACTTACCTGTAATCTTATTTAGCCATCATAGATTCTGTGTGTCCTTTTTTACATGTCAAATTTGTAAATTGGCAATGCATAGAGTCTAGGGACTCAAGCAGTTGCCCTGTCTATAATACACTGCATTGTCAATTAGCCAGTTCTAGTTTATGCAGGAGATCTATCACACTATCCTCCATCTTTTCTTCTTGTTTTACAGAGAGCAAGACAAAATGTTTATGAATTCAAAGTAAATGTCAGAGAGTGAGAAACCAAATGTCAGTGACATTTTATTATTCTGGCATGTAATCAGCATTTTGATTTGCTGCCTGAACTGAGAATCACATTCGATCATTCCCAGACTTAGTGATGATTCTTTCCTTCATAAGTCCTAATTCTATGAATACTTACAATTGAGGCATGCACCTGACATATCATCCAATCCTCCACGTCCTCCCCAAACTTAGTCCAATTAGGCACCTCACTCTTTTTACAACCCTGAAGGGAAAGAGCTCTCCGAGGGTATACAAGACCCTCCTCAAAACTAGCGTCCACAACATTTTTACCAACCCACAAGAGCAAAGGGTAAATGGCGTAAGGTTATTGACATATGACGAGTAGAGGCAAGTGGAATAGTCGAAAGGGAAATAGGGAAATAGCAATCTCTGCCAAGCTCAGTCTGATTCAATTGAAGTAACTTTACAGGGTTTACTCCATGGCAGACAGAATGAGTATGATGCACAAAAGTAACTCCACAAACTGCTTTATATGCCTTACAAAGGTGGGAGGATTTATCACATGGTTTGGGGCTGCTGAGTGGGCCAACACTTTTGAGAAAAGGTTGCCCAGGGTTTGTCAGAAGTCTGCTGGCGCCTCAAGCTCATCTGCAAGATGGTGCCCAATAGCCTGTTCGAGGACACAGACTTCATGTGTGGGACAAAAGCACTCACAAAAATGGGACTCCTTCTGGCCAAAAGATAATTGTTAGGCAATAGAGATCCAAACAAGAGCAGGAAAAAGCACAGTGCCTTTCTAACCTGTCCATATGTGCAATAGGTATGGATGCTATTGCCACAGACTATTTTGTTAACTGTATCTCGTTTTCAAATGCCAATAAAACTGATTACAAATAAAACTTTTCCTTCTGCATTCTAAGACTTTCTTTGATATTAATAAACAGTGGAATGGAGTGAATCCCATCAATGACTAAAAAAGAAGATACAGGCAGCAGAATAAACTTAAGTAAATATATTTTATGAAAAGGCCTGACCTTTTAGTGTGTCCACCATGGCGAATGAATCAGTGAAACAATGGTGAGGACTTAACTCCAGGTAGTAGCCGTGTACATCTAAAAGATGGAGATTGTTTTCCTAAGACAACAGCTGTGGCTGTCTTGCCCAATACAAAATGAGTGTTAGGTTTCCATGAATGCTTTTATTTTTTAGCTTTCTTAACACGCCATTTTATAAGGTACTATCTACCAAGCAACGGATATCCTTAAAGAGACAAAGTCAGTGCAGACAGATCTTTAACTTGTAAACAATTATTTTGAATTGTGCATCACTTTTGATTTTTGAGACAGCTAAAGGTTGTATTAACAGCCAACAAATGAAGAAATGGAGGCTCTGGGGCTGTATTAGAGAGAAAAATAGTCATAAAAAGACAATTGCAGCAATCTGAAATTAAATCTGAAAGTAAAGCAGTATGGGTTACCAGTGATAAAAAAAAGGCCGTCAAATCTCGACCATGTATTTAACTTGCACTTTCATCTGACGTTATAAAAACTAGTAAGGCTACCATCAGCGACATGCTGCACATCAGCTCTATGGACATTTACTAATGGGGGGAGGGTGGTCGAGGGAGACCAGGAGAAGGGCCATCATTCTGGCAATACTACTTTCAACTTCCAACGAGTGTCGTGCTTCCAAATTGGCAGAATGAACTTTTTAAGACCGTCATGCAACTCTTTAGCCACTAAAAAAGTTAAATGAAATGACCAATGATATTTATGTTGACAGTGACAGCAGCAAAATATACTTTGATATATGAAAGTGGCCAAAATGTTGACAAAAAAATGGAAGGCGGTCCCAATTCCTGGCATTTTAGCAGGTCAACCTGCTTCTCTAGATGGGGGAGCGGTGGTTTGAATTATCAGTTTTTTGCACTTGCAAATCCACCACCACGCAAATGGCAAGACTCTGAAATGGAAAATGGGAAAATACAATTTACAATTGATAGAACTTCCATCTACCTCAACGGCAATTTGGCAGAACCAGAAATGGTTGTGGCACTCAGACCACTTTAAGTGAAGGCTCTTACAGACATTAAGGTCTGAACATGGGTCGTCTCCTAGAGGACTGCTATGCTGTAGTGATGTTGGCATAGTCTTCCTTGTTTCATCCAATTGGTTGCACTCCGAAACCGATTTGTGGTGGGTAGGCTGGGTCTGGACACTAGACGTCAAATGTCTTAAAGGTCTGTGAATAAAGCTTCAACAGTCAGGTCCAAGTCGGCATAGCCCAGACTCACAGAGAGGTCCTCAACTTGATACAGTGCCTTGAGACTGACCAAGTCAGTGGCAAAGCCCTCAATGGCAAAAGTGTTAATGGAAACATTTCTTTGATGCCCTGAAACTAGTGTAGGTGATGACATCTCTCCTCTTAGGGACACCCCAAGTATCAAAGTGGGGTCCCCCAAGTCACATGGAAGAGGTATCTCCTCCACTGGTACTCTGATGCAGTAAAGTTTCAGCTTAGTCTTCAGGCTCCTTCCTCCCGTCCTTCAGCCTTAGCATGATCTTTCCTGACATATACTCTGCTGCATTTTGGCTAAGTTCACACTATAGCAAAATCATATACATACACATACTGCAATGCTCAATGGTACTGAAGTTCCGAAGGCAAACAAAGCAAATCTATTTTCTTTACCAGAGAGTTTTTTAACCAACAAAGGAAACACACTTGTCAAAGAGAGTTCTGAAACAGAGAACAGGTGAGGGAAGAACTACTCTGGAAAGAAAAGGTGAAATAAACTGTATCAATCAGGAAAATAGCTCAATACAGTGGCTGATACCATTAAAGAGGAAAGTAACCCTCCAAGGCAGAGATCTGTTTAGGCATCCTTGAACTATGGAGTGGAACAATCAAGTGTCCAACAGATCCTACATGGCATTTTGGGAAACAGCAAATGAATAGCCTCAATATTCCTAAATGTTTCCAATCCCACCATCACTAGCTTACCAACCTTCAGTCACAAGAAACGGCACGGATGTTACAATCTCACTTAGACTGCCCCAAAAAACTGCATTCCTGTCACAGATTAAGAAGTAACTGATCCTGTCAATCTCTCCAGAGTTGGCGGTTTGGTACATCAAAACACCAAATAAAATTTCATAAGGAGCATGGCTCAACAAAACACATCTTTGAATATATTTTAAGGCTCTCTGTGCACTATGCGGTGTGTACAACCACGATGTATCATTATCTAGAACCCTCACCGTGCAGGCTTGTTTTTTTTGCATACTTCGTTGCTTTCTCGACTTCCTTGTTTGAACTGAGCCTATATTCAAATGTATCTACTGACTCAAATGGATGTGGTCCAGTTACACAATTTAGAGGGAATGAGAAGCTGTTTTGTTTCTCTAAACATTAAAAGCCACTAGTAACACTCTTACATAATGTGTAACATAGCACACACTCCAGCATGTGTAGAGCCTATACCTTCATGACAGGCTTTAATTAGGTTCAACCAGTTAGACTTGTTTGGTATGCTGCAATCCCAATCTCGGGGATACTGACTCCAGAGGGCTATATTCTCCTAGGAAAAAGTTGTACTTGCCTGGGTGATGACTGAACTGCTGAGTACATGTTCTGATTGATCATAGTATGCGACTGGGTGACTATTCTACTTTCTATACCTACATGGCACATTTTGCAGAGAGATCAGCAGTATAACTATCTATGGCGTGAATAGCCTCACTTATGCGCTAGTGCGTCTGGACCTCCACCAATGGAAGCAGTCGTTGGATGGCAAAGCTCAAAGCTGCTTTACTTTTATCGTTTTTCCCCTTTAGTCTTGGTAACCACTGTTTTCCCAATGATTTAAAATAAACACTGTACCCTTGTGCCCAAAATAATTAAAACAGATACAATCAATGTAGGAACTGAATTATAAGCTTTTTGCACGGCTAAGATGAGTGCATTCAATTCTGAAATTTGTGAGGTTGAGTCACCCAAGGGTTTTCCATGCATATGTTTTATTTTGAATTCTTGTACAGCTCCACATACTTATATGTAACTGTCTCATAGACCGGGTTTCAGGTATTACTTGTCAGAAGTTTAAGAATTATTGCATTTTAATGTGGGAGCATATTCAAACTGCACATCTAAACTGGACCAGATTCGTCAACCATTGTACACATGTAATGCATGGTCATTCAGAATGCTTACTTTATTTGCAGCTTCCAAAGAAAGTATAGATTTTACTATGATTCATTTCTTGCCTTAGGCAATGGGTTGGTCTTTATTAAATACAGTCTGCACAGCAGTGAGAACTCTGTCAGAGCGAACCACTCCTCTGATGAAGTAGATGAATATGATTTATAGACAACGGGTTTTGTTTGCCCCTCGCTCTAGAAAATGTAGGTGTATCTTGAGTGATTGGAAATTACTCTTATCAAATTATGTGTATTATCTTGCATTTGTAAATGTGCTATTACAAGCATCTCTCTCATTAGGTCTCTAAGAATCTATGCATGCTCATACTTCCAGTCTTTCTGGGAAAATATAGATGTGATACAAGGCGGTCACCCTTTCTGCATGGTGTGGTAGATCTGTGCTACCAATGATCACAAATTCCTTTAATGCTTGTAATTCTTTAAGCGAACAGGGAGACTCAAGCAGCCCACATCATCCAAAGAAACAAGGTGCAAGTCTGTTTCCTTCATGGGATAACTCGCATCCTGGGAGGATCGCACTCACTAAACAGATATTGCCTTTCCTGAAGTTCAATTTATACCCTGCCTCAGCAAATACTGTAGTTAGTCTACATGCTGTAAATATTCATGCAAATCATCTTCTGTAATACATACATCATCAACTTTTGAGATCTCCCTAATTCTAGCATTCTTTCACGTCTGTCTTTCCTGTCTCCATCTCAAATGATTCCCTATGGAGTGGAGGAGTGGGCACTACTGCGCTGCACATTTCATGCAGCTTCAGAACACTGCCATTGCTGCTTTTGCAGAAGTACACGGAAGGCAAGCTACAAGGTAGATGGCCTTATGGCAGTAATCAACACAAAGTTGAGAGGTGTGGTGCAGCGGCCAGGGCAGCTGACTTCGGAGCACAGGGCTCACGGTTCGATCCCCGGCTCCGGCGGCAGCTCAGCTCAGCACCATGTGACTCTGGGCAATAGCTCACTTAATTTCCACGACGGCCCCCAGCGCCTTGAGACCCGTAAGGGTGAGTAGTTCGCGCTTTACAAATACGGATTTATAAACCCATGCAGTTCTCGGTTTTATTTAATGCGAATAATTGTCAAAAATAAAGGAGATCGGACGAGGGAGGCTTCCGTGACGGTGGGGCGGACTTCAGGGCTCAGCGCCCGTGAGGGAGAAAATGGCGCCGATGGCGGACGAGCGCTCGGCCTGAAGCGGCAGGTCCCGAGACGTGCACCGGAGCCGGACTGGACGGCGGGAGGCGCTCGGGCTGTGGCGGAGCCCGGGAGTGGAGCGCATACGAGCGGCTGGAGAGGCGGCCTGAGGAGATCGGCGGCCGCAACAGAGGTGGGTGCGGAGGTGCCCCGTGATCGTCGCTTGGCCAGCTTGGGGCCAGGTGGTGAACTTGCAGTGCAGGCGCACAGATGCTACGGGCGATCCCGCTGTCGGAGCGCGCTGGGCGTGCTTGGCAGACAGTACAGTGATCCGGAGGCCGGGGAAGCGGCGAAGAGAGCCTGTGATCCGGGGAATTGGCCACATTGGTGGGGCCCGTGAGAGTGAGTAGGGCCTGCTGAGCGTTGGTGCCTCCCGCCGGAGGGCCAAGTTATTGGATAGTCCGGGGTCTGTGCCCCGTGAACTCTGGGGCTAATTCATCGTGGTAGGAGGCCTGGACAAGCATCGAGTGACCCGGGAGGTGCTGGGGTGAGGATTCATCTGCCCGCCCCTGGCGCCCCGCTGCAGCCGGAGTGAGTGATTGGAAGCCTGCTGCGTGGCCGGTGGCAGTAGGGTCTGCTGAGCCGGCCGGCGTGTGACGCGAGGGTACGCGGTGGTGTCCCCCACGGCTGGGGTGGCGGGCGACCAGGAGTGGACTGGGCGGTTCCTCCGGCATGCGGTTGGACGGCTGCGGCAAAGGCAAGGGGCCCGGCGTGTGAGCCCTCCCACCACGGCCTCGTCTACGGCCATGGGCCGGCATAAGCTGCCCCTTCAGAACCAAGCCAACCAGATTGACAAGTACACGGTGGCCATGGGGAAGGGAGAGGGCCTCCGTGATGGGGGTCAACAGGGTGACGACGCGGACGGCGGATCAGACCCGTCACTCAGAGACATCATGCAAGCCATCAAAGATATGCGTGGCACCATGGAGCCCAAACTTGACTCGGTCACCGAGGAGGTCAACCTCCTCCGTGCTGACTTTAGGAACATGTCGGGCAGGGTGGCCGAGACGGAGAGTGGCATTGGGAATCTGCAGGCCAGAACAAAGAAGCTTGAAGAGCAGGTTGCCACGCTAGTGAAGGCCCAGGGCGACGTCGTAGCCCGCCTGGAGGATCAGGAAGGCCGGGCGCGACGCAACAACGTCCGTATAGTAGGGGTGCCGGAGGGCCGTCCATGGATTGTTTTGTGGAGGAACTGATATTGCAACACCTTAAGCCGAAGCGTCTCTCCAAATTTTTCTCCGTTGAAAGAGCCCACCGTGCATTGGGGGGGAGGCCCAAGCCTGGGGCCCCTCCGCGCACCATCATTGCCCGGTTCCTGAACTACCGGGTCCGGGATGCCATCCTGCAGGCCTCACGCACCACTGGGGACCTACGAATGGAGAACGCAACGATCCGTTTTTTCCCCCGACTTCACTCTACAGGTCCAGCGCCAGCGCAGGTCCTTTGAGGGCGTCAAGCGAGCCCTCAGGGACCAGGGTGTGAAGTACATGATGCTTTTCCCTGCAAGGCTCAAAATCCTGGATGGAGAAAAGGTGTACTTTTTCGATTCTCCGGCGGAGGCGAGCGACTGGATAGAGGGATGGCGGACCGTGGGCCGTCAGGGTGGATCGCGACGCCGGACCTCCAACGACACCTCTTGTGAGGTTGGGAAGGACATAGCACCAACCCGAGAGAGCCAGGAGCGTGAACGCCCGCCGCCTGAGGACTGATGGCGACACAGGCCGCACTGAGGGCTACATATGGGTGAGGCAGGTAAAAGCGCGCGCCTCTTGCGCCCTGGAGAGTTGGGGGCCACTAGTCACGCTGCACAGACATTTTGAACATCTCCGAGACTGTAAGTGGCCGCGCTGGCTGATAAGGACTGCACATCCAAAGGGCTTTAGGCGTTGGCCCGTTGGGGTTTGGGGGAGGGGGAGGGGGGGAAGGGTGTGTGCTAGTTTTTCGCTCAAGGGGTGGGAATCCGACAGTCAGTTGTGCCAGTTTCTGCGAGTTGTGGGCTTACGTTCCCTCATTTAGTTGGAATGGGATTATTTGGGCGACAGGCACTCTGCAAGTTTTTAAGGTGGGGGTTGGGGGCCCACTTAGCAAGGAGGCAGGGAGGGGGGGGCGGATTGGGGGGGGGTGGGATGGGGTTGATGGGAAGTTTAAGTTTAGCTCATGTCAATATATTTATTTCAATGCTGTTGTATTGTGGGGGCACTACGCAGTGGCAGGTTGGGAATCCGTCGAGGTCGTGGACTCACAGTGGGGATGGGGGATCAGGCTAAGATCAAAATATGGACATGGAATGTCAATGGGATGGGCAACAAGATCAAGAGAACTTTGGTATTGCAGCACTTGAAACGCCATTCCCCAGACGTGGTGCTCTTGCAGGAAACCCACCTCCGGGGTAATAATTGCAGGGCCTTGGATAGGTTCGGGTACAAGATGGTAGCAAACTCAGGATTCACGTCCGGCTCGAGGGGTGTGGGAATATTGGTCCGTAGGAGTCTGCCAGTGACCGTATTGGATTCCTGGACAGAGGACTCTGGGTGCTTCGCGGCGGTGGCGGTGAGATGGGAAGGACGTACGGTGCTCCTATGCTCATGCTATATCCCGCCCGGCCTGCATGCCACACTCTACAAGAAACTGGGGACACACTTGGCGAACCTCCCCAACGGCACTCTGGTCCTGGGGGTGACACTAACGCGGTAATGAACGTCGAATTGGATCGGTCAGGGGACAGACGGGCCAGCGGAGGGGAGATGGGCCTGCGGGGCTTCACGGACGCAATGGGTCTTAGCGATATATGGCGAACATGGTTCCCAGCCCGTAGACTCTACACCTTCTATTCGGCCAGACATGGTTCCTTCTCGAGGTTGGACCATATTTTCACGCGGGGGATCAGTTGGGAGATTTTGTAGACCCGTGCATCATGGCGCGAGGTATATCGGACCACTCTCCGGTGGGTGTTCTCCTTAGGGGGACGGCGGTAGACAGGGCCGCATTCCCGCGAATAGATCCATGGCGGTTAAAAGACACTTCGATTACTGATAAGCTTCGGGAGGGTTCCGAACATTATTTCTCCGACAATCAGGGGTCGGTTACCTCCCAGCTAACGTTGTGGGAGGCATACAAGGCGGTCCTGAGGGGACAGGCCCAGGCTTTGATCGGCGCCCAGAAGAAAGAGGAATCGCTGCAGATTCAACAGTTGGAGCGCGAAATCGAGTCTCTGGAGTGAGAGGCCAGTGCGTCGCCCTCGCCGGAGCGCAACCATGCCCTGGCCATGAAACATAAGGAACTTCGCTCGTTAGCGGAGGGTGAGGCACGCGCCTACTCCCTCGCCACGCAACATCGGATATACGACGCAGGGGACAAGAGTATGAAGCTTCTCGCGTGGCTGGAGCGTCGTGACAGGGAGCGTTCCTGGGTTACGGAGGTGCGGGATGGCTCTGGGGCCCTGGCTTCCACGAGCGCGGCCATAGCGGAGGCTTTTGCATCCTACTATGAAGGAGTATATACCCCAGTGTGCACTAGAACTGAGAGAGACTGTGAGGAATTCTTGCGAGACTTTGCGTTGCCTATGCTATCTCAGGAGCAAACTGAGCGTCTGGATGCAGACCTCACAAGAGCGGAGCTGGGAGAAGCCCTTAATGCCCTCCAGGCCGGCAAGGCGCAGGGACCCAATGGACTCCCGGGTGAAATTTTTAAGAAACAGGCGAGTGTGGTACTGGAGCCCATGCGACGCATGCTCCTTGAGGCGCGGGAGGTGGGCGTGCTTCCGCCCGACCAGAGAGAGGCCACAATTGTGGTTATTCATAAGTCCGGGAAACCGGCGGACTGCTGCTCTTCCTATCGGCCTATCTCCTTCCTGAACGTGGAGGCGAAGGTATTGGCCAAGGCCTTAGCGACAAGACTGCTATCCGTACTTCCCGACCTTGTGCATGTGGACCAGTCGGGTTTTATGCCCCACAGGAGCACTCGGCACAACCTGCGGAGGCTCTATGGTATTCTGCACATGACTAAGGACGTGGGCAATGCGCAGACGGCATTGATGGCGCTGGACGCCTCAATGGCCTTCGATAGCATCGAATGGCCATACCTATTTATGGTGCTGAATAGACTGGGCCTGGGCCCGGTGTTCGGTAGCTGGGTGAGACTCCTATACACGCAGCCGATGGCAAGGGTGAGGGTCAATGGGGTGATGTCCAGGGCTTTTTCCTTGTACAGGGGCACTAGGCAAGGCTGCCCCCTGTCACCACTCCTGTTTGCCCTGGCCCTGGAGCCGCTCGCTCATTGGATCAGAAGAGATGGGGCCTTTTGGGGCCTGGCACTCACGGATGAATGGGAGGAGCGTATTTCTTTATACGCAGACGATATTGTCCTATATATGGCCAGACCCTACCACTCGATGGCGCGGGCTCTCCACCTCTTCGCTCTTTTTGGTAGCTATTCTGGCTACTCGATCAATTGGGCCAAGTCGGTGGTTTATCCTCTGTCGGGTCCACCTCCTCGGATCCCGAGGGACTGCCCAGCATCGCTGGAGACCGCTGGATTCCGGTACCTGGGAGTGTACGTCACCAGAGACATAGAGGAGTTTTTCGCCCGTAATCTGGAGCCTCAACTGACGAGGCTGGGGGTGGACATTGGACACTGGAGGTCTCTGCCCCTGTCCTTGATGGGGCGCGTGGCGCTCTTTAAAATGCTGGCGCTGCCACGACTTCTATATATCCTACAAAATACACCGTACCTGGTCCCGACTGCGACATTCAAGCGGATCTCCCGGGAGTTGCGGACGTTACTTTGGGACGGCGGCAACCCGAGGATTGCACTGCAGAAGCTTACGCGGGGGTGTACGACGGGGGCTGGCCCTCCCGGACGTTCAACTCTACTACTGGGCAGCGCAGTTGCAGGTAGTCAACGACTGGGTTTATGCGCCGATCTCGGAGCCGGCTTACAGAATGGATAGGCACGCTATGATTGGGGGAACCTGTGAGCCATATCTCTACTCCCGCAGGCGGGGTCGTGACCTGCCCGCGCATACCGGGGTGGTGCTCCACTGTTGGAGGGAGGCCAACAAATTCTTGGGCTGGGCGAACACCCTAACGGGACGGACCCCGCTTTGGACGGGCGACCAGCTAAAGGAGGTGGCGGGACTATCAGGCTATAAGGGGTGGAAACTGATTGGCATCGAGTATCTTGGTGATGTGTGGAAGGGGGGGGCTCCTGTCCCCTTTGCGGCTCTGAAAAAAGAATACCAACTTAATGACTCCCAACAGTACCACTACCTGCGCCTTGTACATGCATTGCGCGCCCACATCCACGCTGGCACTTCCAACCCGGAGTACTCCCCTATGGAGGACAGGCTCCTTCTCGACCCCATCCTAGCGAAACCCACGTCAACGATCTACCGAAAACTTATAAATAATATGCCGGACCCCCTTGGTCCCCTGCGGGCGAGATGGGAGGGAGACATTGGGACACAGGACGCCCTGCAGAGCCCTCGCGAAGTTGCGATCCGGCCGCGATTCCGCCTCGTGCAGCTAAAAATACTTCACAGGGTCTATTATCCCCGCACCCACCTGTTCTCCTGGGGTAGGATTCCATCACCCTTGTGCGTGAGGGGCTGTCAAGGGGAGGGCTCATTCTATCACATTCTATGGGATTGCCCACTCATAATTCCGTTTTGGACCAGGGTGGCGCAGACGATGGAGGGGGTGGTGAGGTCCCCGGTCCCAATGGAGCCCAAGTGGCTCTTACTCATGATTAAAGGAGCCACAGATTGGACACGGCATAATGAGATTTGGTTAGGGCTGGCAGCAGGGGTGGCGAAACGCAACATTGCCAGGTGCTGGGGTGCACAGGCGCCCCCTCGTGGGATCAGTGGCTCTGTGACTTGGATTGGTGTCAGAGGGCGGAGGAAACGGTCTATAGGTCTCGGGGTTGTGTGAACAAATGGAGGAAGGTGTGGGGTCCCTGGCAAAGGTTTCGAGCCTTACAGGATGGGTTGGGATAGGAGATTGTTGCAATTACTCATCTGTATTTCCATGCATGCAAAACCATATGACGAACTGTGATCCCTGTTACTGTATCATGAACTGCCGCTGTGTACTGTACTTGAACATGAGCAATGTTAATAAAAAGAATTAAAAAAAAATAAATAAATAAAGGAGGAGATTAAGCACACATTAACAGCATTACCATTTAAACAGTCATTTAGCTTTCTATGCCCTAAGCCTGTCACATGCACACTAAAGGAATACGTGTGATTTTGTGACATACAAACAAGCCTAAATTATATGCAGCATACTTATTACCAGGAAAGCCATGCCACGCACTACAGAGAGCGGTTGACTTATTTCCACTTTCTCTGTGTATTGATAGTATGAGATCAAAAAACAGCAAGGTGACTCTGGCCAGACCTAAAAAACGGGAAGTCTACATATTACTCAGCCAAACTTACTTTAAAGTGCTATGTACCTGTTAGACCTGGCACCACTGGCGTGGGTCTCCCTTCCATTTTTTGATGTTGCCTCCTGTGTTTTTGCTATGTTTTTGCTGGTCTAAATGCTTTGGGCACCTTGCCACTGCTATTCAGTGCCAAAGTGCAAGTGCTCCCTATTGTAAATTGTTGTAATGGATTAGTGACTCCATGATTGGCTTATTTGATTTACTTGTCAGACCCTAGTACACTGCACCATGAGTGCCCAGGGCCTGTAAATCAAATGCTGCTGGTGGGCTTGCAGCACTGATTGTGCCACCCACAGAAGCAGCTTGTAAATTATGGCTCAGGCCCGCCATTGCAGATCCTGTGTGCAGTCTGGGACTGCCATGTCGACTTGGTAAGTGCACCCACTTGCCAGTCCCTAAACCTTCCCTTTTCTACATATTAGTCACCCCTAGGGTAGGCCCATGGGCAGGGTGCATTGTATGTGAAAGGTAGGACATGCCCGGATGTGTGTGGCATGTCCTGATAGTGAATAACAGCCAATTTCATTTTTCACTATTGCAAGGTTACCTGTTCCCATAGGCCAGAATGGGCAGTTTGATTATACCATCTTATAATCCTAACTGACCCTAGGAACACGATAGGAAAATAAAGTTTAGTATGCCTGAACTCAGAATGTTAAAATACATCTTTTAGTGTGGGTGATTTTTACATTCTGTGTTTGAAAATACCACTTTTAGAAAGTAGGTATTTTCTTGCCTAACCATCCAGTATGCCTCTGCTAGGTTTGTGTATTCCATGTCTGGTTTGTGAGTGACAGGGGACTGGAGAGGGCTTTGGCTCCAGCAGTCTGATGGGTCAGGGCTGGGCTGAATAGGACCTGCACTGAATAGAGAGTAGGGGGAGGAGATTTCCTTTCACTTGCCTGAGCCTTCATAGATTTGAGAGTAGGGGGAGGAGATTTCCTTTCAGCTACCTGGGCCAGGTCTGCTTTCAATAATGCTGTCTCCACCTCCTGCCAAGAAGCTGCACCAGGGAGGACAGAACTGGTTTTGGCTGAGCACAGACACTCTCTGCCTTCAGAGAACAAAGGATTTTGCAGTATAAATATTGGGGCCCAGACCCCAGAACTTTAGATCACTTCTGGGAATCAAGACGAACCCTTTGCCAAGGAGAGAAACCAAGGAAGCTGAAGGAGGAGACTGCCCCTGTGCTGTTTGCTGTTTGGGGTTGGCCTGCAGTGGTTTACTCATTGCCAAGGAAAGGAGAAAAGGAACTTTGTGTGTACTTTTACTATCTTGAGGAAGATCTCCAAGGGCTTGAAGTTGAGCTTGCCTCCTGTTCTGAAGTCTCAGGGACACACAGACTTCACCACCAGCTCCCCCTGAATTTCCTTGCTGGGAATTCTACCTGCAGTGAGGTGCCTGCTGTTGTTTTGGGCCCTCTGGAGACTGCGTGACGCTGGGAGCTGGAAGCGCGACGCAACGAGGAAGAAGCGTGTCGCCGCCGCAGCAGTTGCCGTCGCATCGCAGAGGAAGCGTGTCGCATCACCGGAGAAGCGTGCCGCCGCCACAGAGGTTGCCGTCGCATCACCGGAGAAGCGTGTCGCAGGGCCTGTCGCCGTTTCAAAGTTGATCGATTTCGCCGCACGGCCGTCGGGCGTGCACGCATCGCATCCACGTTGTCGCATCGCATCAAAGACGCTATTTTGTTGCATCGCCCCGGATCGTCGCATCGCATTGAGGCGCCATTTTGGCGCATCGCACCGGATCACAGTAAGAAACAGACGCTTCGCCTCCTCTCCGGTAAGGAACAGACGCATCGCCTCCCCTGCGCTGCAGGAAGGAACAGGTGCGCCGCCTCCCCCGAAGCAAGGAACTGACGCATCGCCTTCCCTGCGACCCTTTTGTTTGGTTTGCGTTACGCATCCAAGGTACTTTGAGAGTAGTGTCGCATTTACCATCTACATTGAACTAAGCTATTTCTACCATCTGAAAGTCATATTTTGATTACTGTATTGTGGATTTTTGTCGTTTGGTCTTGTGTTAAGTCTAGATAAAGATTACTTATTTTTCTAAACTGGTGTGGTGTCCATTTGTAGTGTTTTCACTGTATTACTGTATGTGTTCACAAATGCTTTACACACTGCCTCTGAGATAAGCCTGCCTGCTCGTGCCAAGCTACCAAGGGGGTGAGCAGGGGTTATTTAGGAGTGTAGCCCCCTTACCCTGACTAGAAGCAAGGACCCCTACTTGGTCAAAGGTACCTACCTCTGCCAACTAGAGACCCCCATTTCTAACAGTACCTAAAAATGGATATTAAAAAAAAGGAAAAATGTTCCTTCTTATTGGCATGCTTTCATTACAAAATTCTTTTGAAAATTAAATGCATGTTGGCAAAAAGTATTTCTGCCTTTCAGCACATTTCAAGATGGCTGCTGTGGTTGCTTGCATATGTTTAACTTGAACACAAGTCCCTTCCAAAAAGACAATATTCAGTGTGACCTAGAGTTACAATGAAAACTAAGTGTATGTTCTCCAAATGGAGAATTAAGTCATTTATTTACTCAAACAACAAACGAACACAATGGAAAAATAATTAGAGAGTTAAGTGAGCAGAAGGAAGGAAATCACAGGATTTCCAAAACTCAGGCAATGTTCATTTGAGTGACTAAGCAGAGAAAGTACAAATGTTTAAGTCACAATTATACAAGTGTCTTTGCTTATAGACAATATAAATACAACAATTGCAGTCAAAACACTATGGATGACGACGTTTCGATCCCAGCTTAGGTCGAGGGATCTTCATCAGGACACAAGAATTTATGCGTGAGAGCTTTCCTTTTTAGAATGAAGAAAGAAAGCAGTGAAGAAAGAAGGGACAAAACGGAAAAGAAAAAGGGGGGTGGGGGGAGAAGGTTATGCCGGTCCTACCATGTTAGGGCCACTCAAAGCCTCAATACATCTTATCACATATTCAAGATATCTACAAAAGGTAGGGTGCAGGTATGCAAATCCATATGAGGACAACCAGCTTAGGGATAAGACACAATGTAACCATGTAATTGAGAAGTGCGCAAATATAGATTATATTGAATAAAAAATAGAAAATGAAAAAAGGCAACCATGCCATTAATTGCTCCACAATAATAGGAGTCAGACTGATATGCAATAAAATAAAGTAAATAGTGCAGCGCAACCAACAAAATCATCCACTAACCATGTAGCAACAATCTGTAATGCTGTGTGGGAACAGAGTGTAAATGGGCAAGGATTTAAGGAACATAATAGCCAGGAGCAATCTTTCAATATAAGCGAACTCTAAGGGATTAAAAATTCAAATTTCATGATCCAATCGTAAAGGACTTGTGTACGTGCAAGGCCGTCTCTGTAGGGGGACTTACCAATGCTAGAATTTGTCCTTGTGGAGTAAAGGAGTCACCTCAGAGTTCCCTTTCCGTATAAAGGAACTCGGCCTTAAGCCTCGTTCCTCTATATTTCTCGGTGACTTGCAATATTCCTTATAATGTGTGGCAGGTGGTACTTTATCCCTTATATAATTTCTTGGAGTTGATCTCTTTATAAGCCCCTAATTGTGATGTCAGTACCCACTCAGACGGGAAGCAATGCTTGCTCCCCTCAAAAGCCCATTTATCACTTGAAGAAAAGTGACGGGCACATTAAAAAGCAAACAGATGCCCATTACAAAAATAAAAAACACAAACAAAACAAACAGTCCTGAACACTGAAACATTTATCATAAGGACAAGGCACCTGAAGGCTACTACAAAAGTAAAATATCCAATGTCATTTTGGTAGTAAGTAGCATTGTGTACCTGGCATCAAGCTCTGTTTAAGGAGAAGTTGAATCAAACCTCGACTGAATTTAAAAAAAAATACAGTCTCCAAAATTAGGTTTCCTACAGCATTGAACGTCTTACCGACTATAAAGTCTTGAAAGGGGTGTACTATTCTGTATAACAGGAACTTAAGATCCCAAAAATATGATGTTTTTAAAAGTACCTACATGGGAGAAGATTCTTCTTCCATGTAGCCAACACTGAAATAGGCTTCCAGAAGACTACATATGTTTTCTTGGACGCATAACAGTATTTAGTGCTTTCTAAGTGGCCTCAAATGGAGTTGACTATCTAATGCTTGTAAAAGGAGTTTGGCATTTTATGTTAACAGATGTGTATGGTGTTGTTTTGCCATTAGTATGGGCTCAAAACACTATGTTTTGTTTCACCCAAGTGCATTTAGACGATCACTTTTGCGTAGAAATGTATCAATTACATTTGCATTGTTTAATATTTTACATTAGAGCACTCTACTTTGCTCTCCATCCTGAAGGGTATCCGAAAGGACGGGGCTCCTGGATCAAATGGTCTACCGGGCAGCATCTTCAATGAAGACCGAGAATTTTGGGCATCTCACATGTCCAGCCTGTATAATCAATGCTTCAACACATCGGCAGTACCGGACTCATGGAAAGGCTCCATTTTGCATCCCATCTACAAAAAGGGGGACGCCTCCCGACCAGAGAATTACAGACTGATCACCTTGCTGGACATTGATGGGAAAGCATTTGCAAAAGTGCTCTTGAAAGAGCTAGAGGCCTGGAAAAATAAAAATCATATTATACCTCAATACCAGACAGGATTCCGGCCCAATTCATCCACGCTGGACAATGCCATTGCCCTGTCATATCTGGCAACAAGAGCCACAAAGGTCGCCTCTCCACCACTTTGTGCCTGTTTTGTCGATTACAGCCCCGCCTTTGATGGCATCGACCCCAACATACTCTGGGCAAAACTTGCAAAGTGGGGCATCCCGAGGAAGCGGTGGGCGGCCATTATGATGCTCCATATGGGTACATGGGTTCGTACCACGCTCACGCAGAACCACATGAGGGCCAAGATCTACACCAACAAAGGGCTAAAACAGCGTTGCGTGATCTCTCCCACCCTGTTTAACCTATACACCGCGGACCTGGGAGAGGCGTTGCTGAAATTTAACATCTTTCCACCCAAATTAGACCATCTCAGACTCCCCATTTTGCAGTACGCGGATGATCTGGTACTAGCATGAAAAGGTTACTGGAGTCTTTACATCTATATAACATGGAAAATAAACTTCAAGCGAATGCCACAAAAACGAAGGTCCTGGTCTTTGGCCACAAATCAAAAAAGCATCTGCTGGAATGGCATCTTGACCCGTTAAGGATCACCACTACCAACAAATATAATTATCTGGGAATACAACTCAGACACTGGTAGATCAATCCTGCAGGCCAAGGCACTTGAAGCAAAGGCGGCTAAGGTTGCATATGGGTTATGCAAACTAAATCACAACCTCCAAAGCCACTTGACAGAGGGTATCCGATGGGTAATGCAAGCAAAACTAATACCAACACTGAGCTACGGTCACCTCACCTTCCCGGGTCAACTCACCGAAAAACTGGAGCGACTGCATATAATGGCTTACCGAAAGGTATTCAACCTTCCATACTCAACAATACTCACACAGATTCAGCTGGAGTTCAATATTTCAACGATGGACATCGAATGCAAAAAAGACAAGAATTAAATTTTATCATCTGGTGACCAAGGCGGGTCAAGACACATTTAGGGAAGCGCTAAAAGCAGTTTTCCAGGACAATAACAGCCATTGGGCCAGGTATCTCTCAAAGGCTAATGAGTCACTGGTCTACCCCCAGACACCACAATTGACACATCCTTAAAAATGGCCAGCCTGAAAAGTTTGCTAAAGAAACAGGGCAAGCGCATTTCAAGGTCACAGGACCTTCAACGAATCAGACACATCCCTGGCGCAGAGGGTCTCGCTTACTCACATGAAACCACAGCAAGTCAACCATATCTGAAAGCAGGGCTGGGAAGGCAAGCCCTACAGAACATACTGAGAACCAGGCTCCTAACACTGCCAATATGGGATTACAGGGCCCACTGGAAACACAGACTGCCAGGAAACAAGGGTTACCGCCTGTGTCAGTATCACACAGAATCAACTGAGCACATCATCTGCTGCTGCCCAGTTTTGCTGGGACAGAGATGACTATATCTAAGAACAACGTTCCTGCAAAATGGAGTGAGAACATGCAAAAAGGCCCTAGCGCTCATTTACACCATCACGGCACCGATGGCCCTTGCACGAATCGGCAAATTCTACGCGGAAGCAGCAAGGATATGAAGAACAACCCAAGTAACGGTGATAAAAGACAACGTACAAGCCACTGATCGTCAATTACCGCAGTAAAATCTTCTGGAGGAGCATCCCACACGAACTGGCTTAAACGATTTCACTCTTGCACCTTGCACCCTAGATCTCCAAGGAGCACATTGGTATGCATGAAGGATGCACCACTCAAGGGGCCTGCACACGGCTCTGACTCTCCATCTAGCACTCCACCTATCTTTGGCATAATCTCCTGGTGGAGTCCTTTGCATAATTACGCACCATACAGACCCGCGTGCTTACACAGCATGCATTGTTGGTTCTAACACCAGACTATCACTGACCTGGGAGGAGTACCACTTTTAACCCGCGTCACATGCTGTATTAATTCTGACATGCTCATGTACGCACGCCTGCATGGCACAACACTGCACGCGGAGTACCCCCCGGCTTTGGCCTTGCCCAGTGTTGCTTTATTCTGCACTCTTTATATAAATCACTTGCTATTTCCACACCTCTGGGCTGTGGTATTTTCCGGAGCTGTCAACCTTTCTCGACAACAAACGTCGTGACACTTCACACTTTTATACGGCGTCACTTTACAGCATAATTCACATTGCCTTTTTATATTTTTATACTTGGGGCCCTCTTATGCCATTTTTTTTTTTTTTTGTAAAGATTTTAGGTAATCATACAATAAAGATTTAACATGACATACTTTGCTTATTGATGAATTTCAGGGGAAGGCAAGATGAAGGAGGTGTCACAGTTACCATAACATTCATCTTGAAACATGGATGCAAAACGAGGAGTACAGGTCTAAAAAATATTTCAGCACTTAGTTTCCCTAAACTGGATCACGATCAAATGCAGTGGGCCTGCCGATTCAGTTACCTGCAATTATCGCTGTCATTCAGCGCAATCCGCACATTGCCAGATTTGTGTCAAGAAGGAGCAACTTTTTTGCAAGATTCTTAAATTGATACAAGGGCCATGTTCTGCATGAGTGGAACCGAGGGGCTTACAGTGATAGCCCATGTCACATACCTTCAAAGTAATCCTCGGCCACGTAGCAATGCTCATGCAGGATTTCCTCCACTCGGCTCAGTGTGATGGCTGCCAGGTGGCCAGGGTATTTCAACTGCAGCAGGCGCTGGAGGTAGGTGGCAGCCTGACCACCTCCCAGGTTAATGCGCTTACAGTTTTTTGCGTCAAACCTGTTTGCCACAAAGAAAAAATAAGTTAGCTAAGGCAATCTTTCTGTCCAAAGATACCTATAGCTTGACGAGATACAAGCACTTATAACTGTCTATCAATTGATGCTAGTGAATGCATCTGTCCCCAGGGAAGACGAGGCTGGACAAGTGACATCGGCACATAAACTGATGTTCCACATAGGTTAAATTCACTTCTGGTTTCTTAAGGTAATATGACAGAATACAACCCTATGGAAATATGTTCTGAGGAAACATTTCATTCTGCCTAAATCTGTACAAAATGGACGAAAAAACAATTCCATACACATCCCTGAGAAGTTAGAGCAGCTGGTTTCTCATTCACATTTTCTATTTGCTTTCAAGCTAGTTTGATCCACGCATTATAGTTTTAGTGTTGCATCCATTTCATGATTATGGTAAAATACACCTATTGTATTGTTAGTGCCTCACCCAAAGCACAATCATGTTAAACTAGGTTATAAAACATGATGTTAAAGTAGTGTCCTTCTTGACAGGTGAGCTAAGGCCTGGAATGCACTAAGGCAATGAGCATTCTAAGGCGTTTGCCAGAAAAAAAGGGCCTCCCTCTTAAACCCAAAAGTACCGATGTAATTGAAATGGGTATCACAAAATGGCACTGTAGGTGTACACATAATAGAGGCTTAACATTAGTTTACTTGTTACAGCTTAGCAACAATTGCTACGCATTCAAATTAGAGAACATTTTTTTTAAAGTTTAGAACTCTGTAGCCAAGTGCAGTTATCTAGAGTAGGATTATGACAATGTGATAAACGGGGGGAAGTAGGGTGTCAAAATTGCTTAAAGGAGACTGATGGGTTGAATAAAAAGACAGAAGGGGGAGGGCAATGATGCATAATGACACTAGATAGGTAATACTGCGTAATTGAAATGGTACAGGATTTATATGCAGGAATGTTTAAATATATAGAATCGAAGACTACAAATGTATTAACAAGTCGATGTTTCTTTTGGAAAATGCATCAGTTTGAAAGTCCTTCATCAGAACCAGAAAACAATTATTACACGTTGCATTTTCATCAAAAATTCACTTCATTGTACAATTTCTCATGTTGATATGATTATTAGACTGCCATGATTCAAACTTGTACCTGCAGGACAAAGATGTTAGATGTGTGCGTTTCACTTACCAAGTCATCTTCTGACAGGCTGTTCAGTGAGTTAAACACTTGCTGCTAACAGCTGGTGTCTCTATATTTTCTCAAACTAACCGTTTGGACCACGAGCTACAGCAATTTAAAGTCCCTCTTGCTGAAGTGGCTGCGATATTCTTACATGTACTGGAACTGGTAACTCCAGGGTGCAGGCACACAGAGTTATTTCAAGGCTGCCACTGAGAAATGGGGGAACAACTAGAGAAATCTGTCTCTCTGCACTGATTATCAAGTTATTACTTTCAGGCATTTGCTCAGCAGATATTTCGCACACTTCTATCAGGTGAGATGTACAGGGGAAACATCAGAAGGGGTGTTTTCCAGCAGACCCTATTTCCTGATTAGGCTAGCAACTCAGTTTGCAGTCAAATTGCAATACACACAGATCTCGACTTGAAAGTTCTCCCCAGATGAAATCCTCAGGTATTTGATATGGCAAAGCTTGAGGCAACCACTCTAAAGCGCACACAGAAATTTGTCTCCAAAGGAATTAAGTTCCACAGAATAGGTAGTCAACTCAAAGTAAAGATAATAAAGCATACTTCTGAATTAGACGATTGGATAGCATCAGGAAAGTTGGAAAGGTTGGGGTAGCAGTAAATATAAAACACTATTATCATATGAACGCTTACTTAGCTAAGCAAAGTCAATATTTGTGGCAGGCTGGCTCAACAATTATTGCAGCGCTATACCTCACCTGCCCTTTAAAACCGGTAATATGTGTGTACACTGGTAACCTGAAGAGATGATCAGGCCGCTGGGTGTGGTTTTGTCCTTGGTATTGTGGAGAAAGCTGTAGAGACCATCAACTCCGTATGAGACCTTCGGAACCTGATAACATTCAAAAAGTAACTCTGACATCATCTGCCGGGCGTACAGAGAATTACAGGGTGCCTCAGTCAGCACAATGGGGTGGTCAATGGAGCCCTGGTTAACAGTAGGGGGAAAAAACACAAAATGAAGCACTTTAGAGAACCGATGTACTAGAAGAAAAAAAAAAAACAATCAATACTTCATAGTTTCACCAGATACACCAGCTACAATTCAATTTACTTCCTTCTGCATGCTTTTCTGAATTTCCAGTTCTGAGCGTTTGAAGCTGATCTCTGGTCAAATAACTGTGAACCAGTTTAAGCCCTTGAAAAATACGCTGTTTTTCACGAGGCCACCCAAAGCAAGGTCAGAAAACAGCGTTCCTGCCCCTTGTCCCAAACCAAAGGCTTGTGCGTGAACAAAGATGTATTTAAAATAAGTGAACAATATCTGGGGGAGGGGGCAATATTAAATCTTGCCACAGTGAGCACAGAAAATTGAAAGCTAATCTCTTAAAAATTGTATGTGCCGAAAGGTCTTGTGATTTTGACTGTGTTCCAGTGGCAGGCAAAGAAAAGCACTGCGATGGGGGTAAACAGAAGACCCAGCTCTTCTTTACCAGCCTACTGGCAGCTTGCATCAATCGGCAATCTTTCAAGACCCTGCAAAGTTCAAACACATGCTATAGAAGGGAATAACATTGCATTATTCAAGTAGCCCAGAGAAATGTCCCAGTGGACAGGTACATGGCTCAATTCTCAAAGTAATTTTGCATGTGTGGACCTACTCAAGTGTAAATCTATTCGAAAAGGTACCAGGACAAGTAGTGGTATTTATGAGAATTCAGTAAGGTCCAAATTCAGTGTCTAGTTTTATTTTAGGACTGGCAAGAATGAAGTTAGAAACTCGTAGCTTCTCCAAATTTATTTGTGGTCATAGATGATCTTGACAAGAAAATATTTATGTTTTTTTATTTATGAAGTACGTGTTTCGGCCCGCAAGCTGGGGCTTTCTCAAGGCTGAGGTGAAAGACAAAGCGAAACAAAACGTCCCCATTCCCAGATTGTCATATATGCAACATTACATAGAAAAGTTGACCCATGAACAATTTGGTATGTCGTCGATAATCAGAGAAACCAACGTTATTATCATATGGCAAACCCAAAATAAAGAGAGAAGTAGTCAGACAGAGCAAAGGACAACGTGAAAAGTCAAAGAAATAAGCAGATAGGAAAAGAAAAGAAAGAAGGGGAAAGCCAGGACAAGAGAGAGAGAAACTGGAGGAGAGAAAGTGGGGTAGAGAACAGGAAGAAATAATAATGGTATAAAAGAAGAGGATGGTAAGAAATAATAGTGGTATGGAAAAAAAAGAAAGAGATACGTTATCAGAACCCAAGTAAGAGCCAGGGAAAGAGGAAAGGCAAGGGAAGAAGGACATTCCAATAGATTATTATACATTAATCGTCACACAATAGAAAACGGTTGGTCAAGAGGAACCAACTTCGAATATCACACATTTTTAACAATATCCGGTTCAGAACAAGGGTTACAAATTTGCCTGGATTTCCAAAACTAATGGGTATGGGGTTTCCCATTTCGAAGGACAAGTGACACCTGAATCATCCTCATTGATGGGCAAAAAACTGGAGCCATTACCCCTTTTAACCTTTCGCCATCAGGTGTAGATTTACTCTTACACCTATTTGTAACTCTCCACATTTTTGCCATTCAGCATTTCGGAGTGGACAATTACACCTAGGTGTAGACTTAAGACTCTCCACCTTTCAAATCAGAGGATTTCGACTCTGACAACTGAATCTACACCTGTAAAGTTACTACTGATCACTTTCTACATTCTTGCGGAAATCTCCGTCATTGGGGCTGAGATCTCCCAAGAGAAAAATATGGGGACATTTATTAAAGTTTATTAAATAAAATTAATTTAATGTAAAATAAAAGAGTAAGATGCATTTAAATATTACTAAACTAGGACTACTTTGCGTGCATGTGGGTTGATGAGGAGTGTGTTCTGAAACCATAGGTTTAAATTACTTCATTTTAACTTCCTGCATCGCACTTATGTGACCCCTATGCTCTTGAACAGGATACACCAGACGAGGGAGGTGCACTGTGCACGATGCAGTGCGCTGAGGCCACCTTTTAGGTCTCGCCTACGCAGGGCGCATGCGCTGCATAGGAGGAGACCTTTAGGAATCGATTCAGTTTTTCGGCCAAAAACGTGCACGCTTTGCATTGCTTTCAATGGCAACGCGTGCACGTTTGGCGATTCCCTTGCAGGAGCGAGCTTTGAAACCATCTGTTTGTAATTAACTTGCAAACAGATGGTGCCCCTGCTCGCTCCCGCAAGGGAAACAGGCGCAGGCCCCCTCATCTCTCCCCTCCCCTGCTGCCTCCTCCTCTCCTCGTCAAACTTGTTTCATTTGTCGCTTCTACCTTTTTCCTTCTTTTTCTAAGTCTCCTTTCATTAATTTGTTTTCTTCTTTCTTTCATTATCATTCTCCTTCATTTCACTGTTTTCTCCTTTCTTTCATTAAGAGCACTCAGCACCTCAAAGGTATCTTTTCATTCATTAATGTTTTTTCGTTCTTGCCAGACCAGTACACTAAAGACCATGGGGGAGGTGGGGCGGCTGCAGAGATATGGTTACCTTTAGAGACCTATCACAGCCGTAATGTGTCCCAGCTACATGCCTGAGTAGCTCGTGTAGTACAAGTATGTTTTGTTGCCTGCTGAGATTCGAGGCACTAAGTTAAAGAAATAACTTCCTGTTTTTGTGCGTGTGTCTTATTTATACAGAACTAAGTAATGTGTGTGTAAAATTGGACATTTTCGCCCAGGGTAGCAAATAAACTCTAGGGCCATGCTGACAACAGATAGCAGAGTGCATCGAAAAGCACAAGCGTGGTTGGGTTACCTGAGAAAAGAAACAGGAAGTTGAGCAACGGGAGCGGCTGCGTGAGCCAGGTGCAGCCCGGGCGGTGCAACTAGATCGGGCCCGTGGAGGAAGGGTGCAGCGACCGTCCGCCCCCGTGCTCTGGCAGGAGGGGTTCACAGGCCAGGCGCCCTCGTGCTGCAACCAGCCGACACTGACTGGAGGGAGCAGAGATAACACCCCGGGCCCCGTGGATCATTGCATTCAGAACTCTAGCCGCTTTGCTGTATTGAGGGGTGCAGGGACCAGCGCCCCAAGGATCCGCGGAGGAGTGTGCACAGACCAACACCCCCTGGGCTCTGTAGAGGGTGCCTCTGTGCCGATGGGCCTCTGATGCGTGTCAAAGGAAGCAGCTAGCCAAAGCAGGCGACGTGTGAGCCATCACAGATTGACGGTCGCCCATGTCCCGTGTGAGTAGCTCATCTGTCTCATCTTTTATTTCATTTAGCATTTTGCTGTCAGCGTTCGTTTACTTGTTGAAACTGCAAAACATAGTCCATAAGGTGCGGCTCCATCGTAAGCGCCAACACCCCGCGCCCCAGGACTCCTCCCCCCCCACCTGTTACCGGAAGAGACCCCTGCAAAAGTCCGGGCCACTGACTCTCCCCTCACTTGTGATTGTCAGGTCTTGGGGCCTTCCCCCTCCTTGAGTGTGTGCACCGGGGCGGCCTATTTCCTCCCTTCCTCCTATGGATATGCACTGGGACCGGAAGCGGACTGCCCACCCACCCCCGAATAGTTAGCAGCCCCAATGCACACATAAGTGCACTAGGCCTGCAAACAATAGTGGTGGGTGCATACGCTGGCTGCATTTCCCCTCTCGGTGTGCACTGGGGTGGCTGTTACCTCCCAAAACACACATGCAAACCACATTGGATGAGCACTGATTTGAGGGGTGACTGAATCCCCCCCTCCCTTCAATTCCTTGTCTAATTGGACGTGCACCAGCGGTGCTAAGAATCCCCTTCTTGCTCGTAGGTGTATCCTTCAGCTCCCCCCCCCTCCTATATAGAGCACGCGTGCTGCTCTCCCTCCCCCACCCCACCCTTCACACTTGTGCCTCTTCCCCTCCCCACACAAGCAACCTGTCCGGGTGTGCACAGTGGGGGCAGGCTTGCCTCGCTTCTCTTGCTCTGTCTTGTGTGTGGGGGAGGGGGCTTCATTGCGGTCTTGCTGTCATGGAGGGGGTGGGAGTTTCCAGCGCCTTTCTTTCTTTAATCACCCTGGGCCCCGCCCTCATTGTTCGACGGGATTGTCATGTGGGTGCGTTGGAGTTCCCAGTCTGTGGGGGCGCTGATGAGATTGCACTGTGAGGGGCGTCAGACAGGTGGGAAACTGGATGTAGATGTGACTCAAAAGGGGCGACAGGTGTCTGTCAGGTGTCACCGAGAAGCCGGGGGCCAGAATAACAAGGGGGTGTCTGAGAGCTTTTGCGAGTCCACAGTGGTCTGTGAGGCATCATAAACTAAGGATGTTGGAGGTGTCTGTAGCAGGGGAAACAAGCATTGGCATAGCCAATAGGTCGCGCCTTTGGGACCTTATAAGTGTTTAGCCATGCAACAGTTGATGTTGTTGCACCAAGGATATTGTGCTGCATAACTAAATACTTATAAGGTCCCAAAAGCGAGACCTATTGGCTATGCCAATGCTTGTTTACATATGGCATGTGCTGTGATTCAAAGGTTCCAGAGAGATGTGGTGGCTAAAATAGTGGAGGTGCCGAACATTAACATTGCTCTCTCTCCGTTGGCTTCAATATGCTCTTGTCCCCTAGCTGTTATATGCATCTGGTGTTTAAGTTCAGCTGTGAACATTGCTATTTTTTTTTTTTCAGTGTTCTGCCATGACATATGACTGGAATTTCTCCTCTTCTCAGAGTGGGGCCATGTACTGCTTGTGTTTTCTGTTTCTCTTGCATAAAATCAATAAAAAGAGTTATTTTTAAAAAAAAACTAGACTACTTACAGAAAACTATAATACGACAAATAAAGAATACACTGTCAGAACCCCTTTCAGAAGGACAAAGGGCAAGTAGGAGAAGCCCAACCGTGCAGGTTGTGGCTTTTACTCTGGAGTAACTGGGCCAAATATTACCCCTTCATCATTTGACTCTCGGTGGTAATGCAGGTTGAGCAGACCAAGACTTCTTGTGAGGGAGGTAGATGCAAGGTGTACAGGCACTCACAACTAAAAAAAACACCCAGCAACCCCAGTAAATGAACGTCCAGCCAGATACTTGTTTTAATGATAAAGAAGTTCTTATACGCTAACACAAAGTAAAATACGGCACACAGCAAATATACACAGTCTTCGTAAGGCCGGCATTCTAGTGTGGTCTGGATACGTCCCCGAGTCCCAGTCCCTTATTTAAGAACAGCAGTTATTCCCCATTTACATGAGCCAATCATTCAGGTTAGGCCCCCGCTAGAAAGGACAAGCCTTAGAAGTTCCACGATGGTTTCTTAAAAGTCAGAGTGTCCCAACGAACACAAATCAGTCTTCCCAGCTCTTGCTTGGAGCTGCGTTTTGGCAGGCCCGGGTCGCATGTCAGCGTCCCAACAGTGAGCAGAGATCTGAATGCTGCTGCGAGGCAGCGGGCGCCCACAGTGCTCCTCCAATAGTGTGATAAGTCTTCACAAGTCTAATGTCGGTCTCGGGTGCTCCTTGGTTTGGGTGATGGAAGCAACTCTTCGGAAGGTCACAACCCACTACGCTTGTCTAACGTACGATGCTGCAGAGTGACTGCTAAAAATGCAGGACTGGGAAGGCGTGGCTTGGCTCAGCCTGGATTGGCCGGCATTTGCTAGAGCTCCTGCCCCCACTGCCAAATTACTTTGGATATCAGCAGCTAGTCTGTCCTTGAAATGGCAATGACTTGTCCATGGCTCAGAGAAGACCACAGTGCACCCATTTGAAGACCCCGAAGGTGAATGCCTGACAATCTGGAAATGTGGAAATCTGCTTCGTATCGCCACCTACTGAAACGCCATACGAAGGTGACATCATGAAACTGCCCAGTCCACTATATTGTACCAAAAAAAGTCTCTCAGAATATATGTGTGTAGGTCTATAGGGTGGCGCGCTCTCCTATACCCTTCTTCAACTGTAGACTCGCCCACTTCCCCTACTGTGTCATGGATGGCGGCAAAGAGAGGCCTGCTCGTCTTGCGGACAATGGGAAGGGAGATGCTCAGCACCACAATGAATTTGATGATTTGAGGGGCTACTGTTGTGTGCAGCCCAGTCTGGAGCAGCCAAATCTGGACTGATCGTCGTCAGATTAGGAACAAAATAGCAACACAGTTTTCATTTACCCTGATCCAGACGGGCCAGATCCCATCGCCACACTGCATTAGCTCCTCAAATACTGCAAAAGCAAAACAGTGACTCACTCTTTCAGAGGACCTAACTGTGAATGTCTGATTCTCCTTTCCATACAGTTTCCTGCGCATTAAGGGGCTCATTATGATGGCGGAAGGCCCGCCACCGCCAGCCGTGCGGTGGCGGGCTTTCCGCTATCTGACTGGCACTTTCCCCCCGCCACATTACGATGGCGGGGGGGGAATCGTTCCGCAAGCGTGGCGGGCGCAAAGACCACCCGCCACGCTTCCGCCACAGGCAATCGTTACGATTGCCTGGCGGAGCGGACAGATGGAGGTGAATGGTGGCAGTGCCTAGCAGGCACCGTCTGCCAGATCACAATGCTGGCCTCAGCCAGCCTTTCCATAACGAGGAAACCGCCATGGAAAGCCTGGCGGAGAATGGATTTGGGGGCCCGTTGCGGGCCCCCTCTGTGTGGGGGAGGGTGGTTGTGCACTGGGGGGGGGTAACCTGCATTTCCCTGCACAAAGTGGCAGGCACCGCGTGGTGCCTGCCACGTAGTGCAGGGAAATGCACTATGTGTCATTTTCGCATTGCGAACGGTGCTGCAGCCAGCAGCACCGTCCGCAATTTTAAGGGCCCTGGATGCGCCCGGCATAGTGGTGGGCGCATCGTAATGAGCTTAGCGGGACCGCCGCCTTACCGGCGGCCGGTCCCAAGCACCGCAACGATGGCGGGCGGAATCAGGCCCGCCCGCCATCGTAATGACCCCCTAAGTCTTCGAGACAAGTCTCAAAGAACCTGCTTCAACCAAGGGGACAAAAGTACTATGCACTCTCTCTATCTAGTGATATTTTGCATGACCATCGTCCCTCCTTTTCGCGCACAACTTTCTACTACCAGAAGTAAGCGAGGTTAGGACTACAGTGATTGGCTTTGTCTCCTCAACAAACAAAATATGTCCATTGGAAGCTGAGCCAAGCCAGCCCCCTGTAAATAACAGCTTATATCAGCATTCTATCCAGGCCTACCCTCCCCGTTCACAGTTGCAGGCTGATATATTGATGCAGGAGCCACCAATCGCAAGCCAGTAAAACGGCTGGATACCCAGGGGAGGGTAGGCCTGGATAGAATGCCGATATAAGCTGCCAGCCGTTTTACTGGCTTGCTGGTTTACTGTACTTTAAACAGTTCTCATGGGAGTGAAACCCATGCATAGTGTCCAGAAAAACCCCTGTAGTGTCCCGGCATATTTCACAGCCTAAAGCCACAAGTGGGCTCCTGTTCTGAGCTGGTGGTGGGGAAGACAAAGGTTGAATCTGACAAGAAAGCAGAAGGCATGCTAGACACCCTCATGAAAAAACTCACCACAACAAGACTCACAATGTACTCTGAAGGAGGATACCATGTTCACAGCTGCAGATGTCAAATCACGGAGGTCTGGGCCTAGCAAACCAAATACACCTAACAGAAAGGAGGGTGACAATGTTAAAGGACTAAATGGAACACCTGGTCAATAGACCGGACGTTGGACAGGAACCAGAAATTAGTAAACTGCCTAGAGCAACAGCTGAAGTCACTAGAAGCCTCTGCCATGAACACCTCACTTTCTGTTGAATACTGACTGTCCTCTGCCCCATGTAATGTTATATAATCTCTGTTTTCTGACTAAAATTCTATTTATAATGAACAGGTATTGGCACGAGATCCTTACAGCTGACACTGGAGCGTGGGGCAGTGCTCCATGGTGGCTTGTTTCACCTGTTCAAAGTTTTGAGGTTAGTATAGCAACTCAATAGATTATTCCTTGACCTGTCTGCTTTAATCTCCCAGCAATAGACATGTTTAGCTTAATAACAATAAGGCCCTGTCCCACAGCGTTAATTCTTGGTCATCTGCCATTCACACATGCCCCGAAAGACTGTTCCCAACCACATTATCCCACTACCACCGCTCCTTTCTGCCTCCACAGTCACTGTTTAACAGCCATTTCGGTGTTACCATAAATTATGCTTGAGGCATCTTTATAGTATACATAGGGAGCTTTATGCATCAGTGCTGAGATGTCCCGCTGGAAATCTCTCACTCTTTTGTCCTCAAATGTAAATGGCATGTCCCAGTACATTTAAAGAGCAGAGGTATGACCACCCTGAGCCTCCAAGTCTCAGACATAGCATTGTTTAAGATGACCCACCTATCGCAGCTGAATATCAGAAAATGAAGAGGGATTGGGTAGGGAGGTGGCAAGCAGGAGCAGAACCCAACAAAACAGCTCTGTGTTGGACTCCTACACGTCCTCTAAGAGGTGTGAGGTTACAATTCAGTTCTGCAAGTCATTACCAAATATGATTTTGAAGACCTGGACAGACTCCCCTAAGGAGATAAGCTTTTAAATAGTTACGCACTCTCAACCCGCTGGTCGCAGTGGGCCTGAATATATACTCCTAGCTCCTCAAAGGCCCCTGTCCTCACTGACCTCTCTAAAATCCTCACACAACTCAAATACATAAAGACGACCTTTGGGGCTGACTGACTGGAATGCAGTGCTTTACCAGGTTCTGGACAAAAAATGGCATACCAATAGTCATAATGCCAGGGGCAGAGTAGTACCTCATAACATGAGTGACCAGGGAGTAGTTGACCCCTGAAGACTGTTATACCCTAGGGAAAGCAACTTAACTTTTATGTCCTGTGTCCACAGCACATGTTCCCAGATAAATTATTTCCTCGTCTCACATTCAGTCCTGCAATATCTGTCTGAATTGCTTGAGGGGTGTCACTCTGCAATTAGTATCACTCTAGATCTGGGTCATGCTCTTCCAGTGTCCAATGAGTGGAACATGAAAATATCCAGGTATAAGCTGCCAGAGGCTAAGTCTTCCCTGAGATCTCATGTGAGTGACTACTTGGATGTCAATAAGGTCTCTGAGTCATCCTTGCAGAACCTCTGGAAATCGGCCAAGGCAATGCTATGAGACTGTACGATGAGAGGCTCAGCCTCGTATAAAACCAAACTTAAATATAATTAAATCGAGCTTGAAAATTAAATCGAGCTTGAAAATTAAATCAAAACACTTGACCTGTAATTAAAATGATTATCCATACCCAGAATGAAGACAAACTGTTGAATGTAAAAACTACGACCTTAATACTTTATTCATTGCAGAGTGGAATACACCTTCACCTGACTACAATGGAGATAACAGAGGCTTGATAAATACGCTGTCTGGGAATTGACCAGATGGTCTGCATTACAAACTGTCCCACGGGGGCAGGATACTGGTCATAAAAATGGTAGTGTGTCCCTACATATTTGGGATTCTACTACCACAGGTGTCCATCTCAACAATAATAACCACTAACAGTCACATAAAGAACTTTGTGTGGGTGGGAAGAAATCGATCACTTAAACCCCGAAACTGCATGCATTCGCTACATCAAGAGGTCTTAGACTAGCAGATATTTCTTAACACTCTCTATCTGTCACATCACCGCTCACAACAAGTGTTTCTAACCCCTACATGTTTGGGACCCCATTGTGTTGTGGAACTGAGAGGCACCACCTTGGCAGCTAACCGGCTTTTACTGTGGATGACATCCGTGCGATCAGACCAGACCACCGACGGTCGAGGCACTGTTGTCTGCATAATCTACGCACACCGACCACTTCAGATTCATAGTTCTACACAAAGCAGGGACTGGATTGGAACAATTCAAGTCTGTTGATGAGGGTCTGTACCCTCATCCTAGCAGAAAAGAACCACTTGTGGTGTTTCTACGCTGGGGGACCGATCTGCAACAATACTCTAAAAATATTTAATGTCTTGCACATTGATTTCCAATTACCCCCATTCCAAAGCTGGAAATACTGTCAACTGGTGCACTATCTAGTTCAAGGCAGGGCTCAAAAATTATAAAAATGTTACTAAACCTGCAGGTCTAGTGACTTAAATAATCTACTCAACCTAATTCTAATGCTCTTGACCCATAAACTGGTTTCAAATCATGTGATCCTGGGCAAATATTTTAATTCACTGAGCAGCCATTTTCTTCATTATCATATGTGAGAGCACCTTCAAATATGCGAGTTCAGCATGTCTGCTGTACAAAAAACTATCGTTTGATTTAATAGACTAAACTTTTGCTCCATATATAATACAAATCTAGCCACAGATAGGATACATATGGCCCATGACTTGCCACTTAGTTCATTAACAGCATTGCCATCAGGGCAGCGATGTTACTGAAATCATGTTTAAAAACTATCACACTTAATAAATACTTAACTAAAGCATGAAGTGGCAGCACACTGGCATTTGCAATCAGTAGATTTTACATTGAAATGGCCACAAAATGTCCCACTGACATGCAGTTTAACTGATCAAACTATATGATGTACAAACAATAATGTTTAAAAATCGAGTTTCTGAAAATATTTGTCATTTGCACATCACCAAGTAAAGTGTTCTGATTTGTTTTGCTCCTATTTAAATCTTTGTTGGCATCACACCTACTTACAAAAAAAGTGCTTTAATTCCTGTTTCACTTAACAAAAACCTCTAACTGTAGTAAGAGAAGGAAAAATAAACTCCATTTTCCAAACAGCAATTCGTAAAAAGACAAACTGACATTTGACCTCTTTCCCTGAACAGACAGCAAATGTGTCAAGATAAAAACAAGATTTAAAGGCATCTTTATTGCTCATTCACTTTTAGAAAGAACAGAACACCTGTTCCTTTACAGCTTATGTTCACTGGTCAGAACAGACCAGTAGGTGCTAAAAATAGCTTGACCTGATAAAATCGGACTCACCATTGCGAGTGGGCATGTAGCTTTCTGGAGGCCTGCAGTGGTCTCCAACCTTTTCTGTAGTGAGAGCTACTTTTGACCATTGAAAATCATTGTGACCTACTAAAGGCCAAGCCACTCGTGTAATGTTACCAGACACCCAAAAGCCCAGTTTTAATGAGTAAGCCTAATGTCCATAAAGCCAAAGACTATGGTTTGAACAAAATACTTTGACTAATGGCACTCTGGGACGGCTGCAATGTGTCAGTGAGAGCGTGGTCTTTGGGGATGTATGAACATGTATCTGTATGAATGGGATATATGTGTATAGGTGAATGACTCAGTAATATGTACTTGTGACACAGGACATACCTTTCACCATATGTGGCACTGTTAGATGTAGAACACATACATACAACCATTTTTTTATGGGAGAATTTTAAAGTGCATAAAAATGTTCTTCAAAAAATGTTCATAATATGGAACATTTTTCTGCACTTTAAATTTCTCCCACCTCAAAAAATGACTGCATTTTTCAGTTATGAATATGACACTGTATCTACCACTGGGAGCAAGATGCCTGGTGTGTGTAAATGCATGTTCACAACAGAAAAATACATCCATTTGTTTACATAAGATGAATTTAAAGTGAAGAAACATGCTTCATAAAATATTAAAATGCAATTGACTTAATTGAAATTGGAGAAAAACATTGACTCAATGTTTCATAAAAATAGTTTTTACACTTTAAATTTCTCCCATTTGAAAAAGATGACAGTATTTTTGTGTTATAAATATTTTTCATATTTTTTAGCAAGTACAGAGGACACTATAATGGTGAGAAACATATTTCTCCCCCATATACTTCATTCCAATACGGCCAACACTTTTGATAAATCAAACAAGAGGCAAGTCCTGTTTCTATCTCCAGACAGGGAGCTGATAAGTAGCAGGGTCTACTAGCAGGGAGTTTGCACTTGGACACAGGAGTTTGAGGGGATAACTTGAAGCCTACTTGTGGCAAGTGAAATTAGGGGACTCACCATGGTTAGTTTGACCATCCTAGTAATGAAAGGATTCACCTCTCAACTGCACGTATGTGCAGATTTACCACTGGGGTTGATATTAGGTTTACATCTCTTGGTTAGTCTGGTATTTATGAAGGGCAGACTGGGGTGCTAACACTATGCTTAATGAGTACTGTATTTTAAGAATGCTTCATTATTGATTATTACACAGTCACCAATATGCAAATGAGCTTATATTCATATGGCTGTTTGGATATTAGGCAACCTTCATGGACACATACCTTAGGTTGTAGGAAAGCACTTGATTTAAGTACACATTGATTTGTGTTGGATTGATTTAAATTGATGATTAGAAATAATGCTGAAATGCAAGAAATAAGCATATGCTTTTGATATAAAGCACAGATTTTGCTGATTTAATTTGTTATGTGTTAATCTAACCTTACGATTGGAAATTATTGCTGAAATGTACCACATATAAGATGGTTAATTGTGTTATTGTTTTATTCTGATTTTAGTACACTTTCTCCCTGACGAAAGGCCTCCCAGGACTGAAATGAATTGGGGCTTGGGTGAGCACTGGATTGTAAAGCCATTTGTTAATAATGGAATTTAAGGAATGAATTGGTTACACACCTGGAAGTCTGTCATACAGTGGAAACAAATAATAAAATGAATGAATAATGAAAAATGAAACTTTATGGTTATTAAGGCAGATGGAATGAAACTACAATAATATTGAGAGTGGAGACTTCTCGCAGTACCTGAAGTAGTGCTTAAGGGAACACGTGTAGTTTTCTATACGTGCATATGGTGTTTGACTTTGCGTCACCCATGGGAGGAGGATAGTACCCAGTGGAAGTATGATTAAATATTTATAAATTGGAGTACATTGAGGAGTGTGCATGCTTTCTTTTAATTGTGAGCACTATCTAGCTAGCTAGATCAGCAATGGCACTTTTACACTTTCGCCATACTACCAAACATAAGACAATGGAGTGGTTCCAGAGATGCGGTGTCCAGAATGTGTGATGCTATGAACAAACAGTATCATGGAGACTAGGATCCACTGACAGCTCATTCTTCACCTAGGATACACAGGAGAAGACGGGTCATCTCTGCTAACTACCCATGACAAAGAACTGAGGAAAGCAAGATTTCAGCTACACTTGTTTCAAAATATTTCACAGTTGATACTAATCCCGTGACAAATTGGACAAAGTACACTGGAGTCTAAACTAGGGTGACATGGTGAGCAAAAGAATAATGGATTTAACCCAGATCTCTTAACTGGGGGTGAATGTTTGATTTGCTCTGCATTCCGTTCATCATCAGTGTGTCTTTTGCTTTCTCGCCCTAAGTGCGCCGGCTATGCCCAGACGTGGGTCCTGGGCTCACTGTGCCACTGGATTCAAGATAGCCTGCCTGATGAGGGGTGATGACCCGAAACCGGTTCCAGGATGCTCGTTTCCGGTCCAGGGAGGACCTGGCTTGGCAGTTCGGGCTGGACTGTTCCCATGAGGCACAGGATCAAGACTGATTTGCATATGGCTGGGTCTAAACTGGGGTGGCATGGTGAGCAAAAGAACAATGGATTTAACCCAGATCTCGACTGGGGATGAATGTTTGATTTGCTTTGCATTCCGTCCATCATCTTTTGCTTTCTCGCCCTAAGTGCGCCGGGTATGCCCAGACGTGGGCCCCGGGCTCACTGTGCCACTGGATTCAAGCTAGCCTGGCTGATATGGGGTGATGACCCGAAACCGGTCCCAGGATGCTTGTTTCCGGACCAGGAGGACCTGGCTTGGCAGTTCAGGCTGGACTGTTCCCATGAGGCACAGGGTCAAGACTGATTTGCATATGGCTAGGTCTAAACTGGGGTGGCATGGTGAGCAAAAGGACAATGGATTTAACCCAGATCTCTTGACTGGGGGTGAATGTTTGATTTGCTCTGCATTCCGTCCATCATCTGTGTGTCTTTTGCTTTCTCGCCCTAAGTGCGCAGGATATGCCTAGACGTGGGTCCCGGACTCACTGTGCCACTGGATTCAAGCTAGCCTGACTGATGAGGGGTGATGCCCCGAAACCGGTCCCAAGATGCTTGTTTCCGGTCCAGGGAGGACCTGGCTTGGCAGTTCGGGCTGGACTGTTCCCATGAGGCACAGGGTCAAGACTGATTTGCATATAGCTGGGTCTAAACTGGGGTGGCATGGTGAGCAAAAGAACGATGGATTAAACCCAGATCTCTTGACTGGGGGTGAATGTTTGATTTGCTCTGCATTCCGTCTATCATCTGTGTGTCTTTTGCTTTCTCGCCCTAAGTGCGCTGGGTATGTTCAGACGTGGGTCCCAGCCTCACTGTGCCACTGGATTCAAGCTAGCCTGGCTGATGAGGAGTGATGCCCCGAAACCGGTCCCAAGATGCTTGTATCCGGACCAGGGAGGACCTGGCTTGGCAGCTCGGGCTGGGCTGTTCCCATGAGGCAAGACTGATTTGCATATGGCTGGGTCTAAACTGGGGTGGCATGGTGAGCAAAAGAACAATGGATTTAACCCAGATCTCTTGACTGGGGGTGAATGGTTGATTGGCTCTGCATTCCGCCATCTGTGTGTCTTTTGCTTTCTCGCCCTAAGTGCGCCAGGTATGCCCAGACATGGGTCCGGGGCTCACTGTGCCACTGGATTCAAGCTAGCCGGATGGAGATGATGATTTGGAATTTGTATGTTCTGTTAACGAGGTAACTGGTGGGGTGTTGTCAGTAGAGGAGTGGCGTACAGCTGCCAGCAAAGATAAGGTGTTACAAAACGTCATTAGGTGTGTTACTAGTCGTGGGCCGTGCATGCGTAATGTGGAGAAAGGGGTGGTTCTCTTTTGGAGGTCTGCCAATGAGTTATCCATGGTTGCCAAAATTTTATTGAGATGTGAACAATTGGTGGTGCCTGAGAGCATGAGGGCTAAGGTTTTTGAACTTGCCCTGGAAGGACATGTAAGTATGTGGGCAATGAAGAGCAGAGACACTGACCATTTTTGGTGCCTGGGTGTAGACAAGGCAGTGGAGCATTACATAAGCGAGTATAGTGTGTGCATCCTCAGTGAAAAGTCACATGTTACTGTGCTTTCACCCGTAATGACAGTGGTTACCAATGGAGTGCCATGGCACAAGTTGGCATTTGATGTGTCTGGACCTTATGGGGTTTATGCATTTTAGAGCGCTCAGGGGAGATTGGAATGCAAACATTGGAATGTGAACGTTATGAGATCGGCAGTGCCTGAGTACTGAGTACAGTGCCCGAGTTGTGTCTTCTTCCTTTTCACCTACCACGGAATCTGCCAACCTCATTGAGTCCATAATCCTAATATGGTGGCTGTCAATCTTAATGCAATCATCCATTCTTCCAACAATAAATCCTCCGACGCGTACACCAATCCACAAAAACCTAATTTAACTGAGAACCAGCAAGTCACCCTCTGAGAAACTTGGCCTAGCGTGTGAATGCATACCCCTCTCCCCAAGTAAGGGACTCTTCCAAAATCTCTCCACTCATGCGCACCTGTCCGCATACTCCCAGCTTTTGGAACACGTGGTCCAGCAACAGCTCCTGTAGCTCCAGGTTGAGCGGCAAGTTTCTCTCAAAAGGGGTCCGCAGCAGCCATCGATACGGCTCCAGACTAGCCATGTCGTTGCCGATCAGGGTCTGGCAGCGGGAAGCGCCGCGGCTGCGAGCAGCCAGCGCTCGGAAAATCAATCGGGGCTCGGCTGAGCAAGCCCAGCCCGCCCGCGCCTGGAATGAACCATTATCAAGCACCAGCGGCACGGGTCGCGGACTCCGCACGGCGGGATCAGGCTCCAGCACCGGGTCTGGCACCGCCTGGGCATCTTTGAAAGAGAAGACATTGCAAGACGTCTCCGCCATCTTGCTGTGGGACAGCGGGGCAAAACGATACTAGCTTTTCGGCATCACCAGCACTAGGCGCGAAGCATCCTAGCAACAGCCTTGGATACAGGTTACGAGAAGACGGACTATAGAACACGCGTTAAGAATGACAGCTCTGGATACCCGTAGGCATGAACAAAGAAACAGGACTCAAATGATAGTTCGATAGTATTCAAACATAGCCAATATAAGGCATTATATCGTTTATACCAAAGGGACGCTGAGTACGGAGACGCACGATGTTGTAGCTTGGGCCATGCAGAATTCTTGAGCCATTCTGTTGTTTGTCTGTTTTCTGTTCTCTCTTAGAAACCCGCCGTTTCAAAACTAGAGGGCGGAGCCACTGGCCACTTCCCCCATAGCCTAATGCAGTGGTCTTCAAACTTCTAAATGTTGCGCCACCTGTGTTAAACCCCCCCCCCCCCCCTCATTTATTCACAATTATTCTGTTAATAACGGCAATGTTAAAAATATGTATAAATATATTTAAAAATTGCAGTTAGTATTACCCCTTTTACACACACTCCCAGTCAGGATATAAATGACAAAAGATGTTAGTGATTACAAAGTGGCTTACTGCCTCTCATTTATCACTTTAAAAAAAAGCATGATGCTTTTCATGGCCAGAGCCTGGTGCCCCCTCCCCCCACCCTCTCTGGGGGTGCCCACTCCCCAGTTTGAAGACCTCTGGTCTAATGTGAGCAGTTTGCATATCCATAAGATTCCCCTTTATTTTGCATACAAACTAACAAACATTTTACATAACTGTGGTGATGCAATTGTATGTTTTTTGGGGGTTTTTCCGGGTGCGAATGAGCACTTTGCAATCTGGACAAATATTGTCAAAGTCAATAGGTCTAGCTTATAAATGAAAGATCCTCTTCAGCATACATGCTCACATTTGGAAACAGGAAAGAGGGAGATAGTGGAAAAACTCAGGGAAATTATTTTTTCCATTGACAAACATTGAAAAAGAGGTACTTTTAGGTAGGAGATAGCTAAAATAATGCCAATTTTTGGCTTTAAAAATCTGGAGTCTCCCGCATGAGTTGGGTGTCATTGCATGTATTTTCCCTCAGATACTCAAAAGTCCTCATGCATGCACTCTGTCACTCATGCATCCATTTATCTACACACTAACTCTTTCTTATGTTCACTCACAACCACAATAAAACCTATGCACAAACTCAACAACATATGCAAAATAAATTATAAGAATAAAAGAAGGAAAAGGAAAACATGCTGACACCTAAACATGACGGACATATGCTTGCAATAAATAAATTAAACATAGCGGGTGGCAATCTTTCAATGGCATTATGGGCACACGCAGTGTTCTAGGAAATCTCAATTTTATTACAAGAGGCTCCTATTATGCTTTTTTTCTCGCATTTAATCAAATAGCAGCCAAGATAAACTACATATCCCATCATACAAAGAACTACAGTATGATGTCATAAAGACATAACCAGTCATAACCCAGCAAGTCTTTAAACCTCTTGACTGGGAGCAACAAGTTCTCTTTTCTTGCTGCTCGCAGTCAAGATAAGTACCTCATTTTTCTTACTTCTCTAAGGGTAATTTTTGACAATATTATTATAGGAGTGTCTTATTACTAGTTTATACTTGTTTAACTTTCACCCCTGGCCATAGTCCAGTCCAACGCCTCACATGCCATTCTGAGAGACCTTCCCTTCAGGAACCTCTCTGTGATGAGTCAACTGCCACTTTGCGCTGTTTCTCGTAAGCGTTGCGGCTGTATACTTTCTATGGAGGCTGATAACGCGTCGTGACTAGATGCGCATTGGTAGGCGTGTCCTCTTATTCATGCTGATGACTTCAGGACATCCTCCAGCTTCGACTTCTCTACTGGGGCTGCCTTCTAAACGCCTCGGCCCACATTAAGCCCACATCTAGCCTGCTGCTTCGCCTGCCTTTAGCCCTCCTTGGCCCGCCTTTATACTGCTCTCTTCCTAACTGGCTCAGTTTTCCATGGAGTTCGAGATAGCAGTGGAATTTCCATTACACATGTAACCAAATTCTAATATAGATTTACTGCTCTCTAAACTATTTTCCTTGTCAACATTTTTACTGAATTAGATATTTGACCATTTTACTGCCCTCAAATTACCTTACTTCGACTATGAAATATAATGATGATGATGACACACAGATATTTAAAGATAATTTTAATTCTATGTCAGGACCGGAGGCGAGGATTATACTCAAAACTTTCTTCCTTTATTTATTCCAGCTGCATTCAACTTTAAACTACATTATTATTATTATTATTATTATTATTATTATTATTTCCCATCAAACACCATGAAAGGACTACAAAACAAAGTTCAGCCAATCAAGGCAAGTGTCAAGTCAATATTTCCAACTGCATCCTAGTCAACCTCCTCTTTCTTTCCTGCTTCCAGCAGATCTAAGTACCTTTTCATACTACTCATGTTGACTTTAAGCTTCGGTATTAATGGGCTGTTTGTTCCCCAATTTAGATCCCCACCGCGGGAGGACGCATCAGCGCTCCTTCCGCAGCTTGCGTTAAATCTCTGTTACTGGGCCGTGTGAGTGTGGTGAGGCATTTCGCCCACCATGCGCGCCGCGTCTCGTTGCAGAACGGGGGCCGTGTTCATTCTATATTCAGTGATGTAGAGGAGCGGACTTCCGGTAGAGCCCTTTGCCTCCCTGTACCGCCTCGGAAGCCCTTGACACCCTGCTGGGGTCTGTACACTAGCTTGTGAGAGCAGTAATTAAAGTGTCTGACGCCCGGGTGAGCGGGGTCTGTATATTGAAGTAAGGAATTCTCTGTCAGCGCGTTCACGTTCATTGTCCTTGTGTGTCTGGAACCAGGCGGCAGTGATTCATATCCCTGTTTGAGTTGGAGGGAGTTATAGCCCGGGAGCATAGACCCCCCACAGTGCTTATTTGTACAATACATTGTATACTGATATCACCCAGTGCCAAAAGTTAGCCCCCAGGGCTGCCCTAAATCAGGACCTAAGATCCTAGAGCGCTCTGCGTGATAACGTCTGCCTGGTTCCCCTGAACTGCACCTCAACTCTATTTGACTCCTTGGGTGTCCCTTGTTGCCATACATTTACCATGCAGGAATGCCAAGAGGAAGCCTCCATTACTTTCCTTCCCTTGGATGACACGTTCTGCGAGGCAGTAGATGCCTTCTTTCACATTGTGGTGGCGGCTGCCATGGGGCCCTTTAAAAGGTGCCTGATGCTACTGGCACATTTTTATGCAGGGCCCTTACACCTGTCCCGAGCTCAATCTAACACCTTTGGCGCTCTGCAAGATCCCCAGCATCTCCTGTTGCGACCCCACAAGCGCAAAGCGGACCCTACCATAGACCTCAGTGCCTTCGATAGATTGAAGAAGGCTTTCCTTGCGCACTCTGACCCTTCTATAGAGGACGCGAAGATGCCTTTGGCGCGCAGCTTGAGCTGCCTTCTTCCCATTCACTGCCAATGGGGCAGGACGAGGATTCCCATGGGTATTCTAATGATAACGCAGGCCCCACGAGGTCCTGGCACCCCTCGCCAGACCTTTCATATGACACACCCTCATCCGTCCAGATGGAAGATACTTCCGACATGATGGACCCTGACGATTTAGTACATCCACGTTCAGCCGATTGGTTTCCATCGGTGAAGGTAGGCAATTATGTGGCAGGCCAACTGCAGAAACATCTAGAGAAGGAAGCGCATGCACACCTTAGAGCTGTGCCCCTCCCTAGCCGGCAAGGTGGCCCTTATTCCTGAGATAGATACTAGGATGGCTACTTTCCTCCAGAAGTATATTCGAGACCCCAAAAAAGGTATCAACAGATCATGGAAGTCCTGTCAGGACAAATTGTTGGATGTCATAGGTCCCCCTCACAAAAATCTTGGAGCTGGCGGAAGAGGTTAAGGCTTTCGGTACAGCATTTTCCCCAGAGTCTCTATCTGGTTGGGCGCACAACGCAGCCATTTTCCTGGGGAACGCTAATTGTGCCCTATCAGCGGAGAGGCGTAGCTCCTTATTAATAAAGGTGGATCCCAAATTAGGGCATTTGGTCATGACTAAGGTAGGCGCAGGGGCACAAGGAGGGCTTTTCGGGTAGGCTTTCATCAAAGAGTTAGGCAAGTTTGTTGCCACATTTACTTCTCGCGATAAGGCACGAGCATCAATTAAGAACATTTTCCACCCTCAGATCTTTGTGGGGCCGGCCGTGGGAGAGGGCGCTCGGCTGGCTGTTTCTACACACAAGGCCCTCCCTGGGCTCAAGTCTTCCACAAAGGACAGGACCAGTCCTGCTCCAGGGAATTCTTCCCCACCAGGAGAGGCTACAGAGGCTGCAACCATGGAGGCACCTCCAGGGGACAGTTCCAGTCCACCCAAACAAGTGAGTGTTATCCCTTCCTCCCAACTAAAAGTAGAAGGTCGTTTGGCTCTGTTTTTGCACAATTGGGAGACTCTTACCTCCGATGCATGGGTTCTGCAAACTATACAACGTTTCCAAATAGAATTTTATGGTTCTCCAGTCCAGATTTTGCGTCCACTCGTTTTTTCAGAAGACCAGGCCACCTTGATAGATCAGGAGGTGGCGGACCTGGTCCAGAAGGAGGCAATTTCCCCTACTTACCTTCACCCGCATGGGTTTCTCAGCAACCTTTTCTGGTCGAAGAAGTGGGATGAGGCCCAGAGCCCTGTGGTCAACCTCATGGAGTTCAATGGATGGCTAGTGTATCGCCAATTCAAGATGGAGGGTATACACCTTTTGCGCGATCTTCTGAGATCAGACGACTGGATGGTGAGTTTAGATCTCAAGGACGCGTACTTAACGGTTCACATTTTTCCCCTCTTCGCAAATACCTCCAATTCAGGTGGCAAGATCAGGCTAACGAGTTCAGGACTTTACCGTTCGGACTGTCTTCAGCCCCTTGCTGTTCCACCAAGATGTTGAACCCAGTCATAGAAAATCTCAGGGCCCAGGTTTATCGCCTGATTTTCTATCTAGACAATCTCCTTCTAATGGATCAGTGTCCGGTCACAATGTTGCAACAACTGTAAACAACACTTCATCTGTTGGAGAGCTTGGGGTTCATCACCAACAAGAAGAAGTCGCTTCTGACCCCCCCCACAAGCAGACCACCTTTCTGGGTCTGTGGAAATTGCATGGGGATTTTGCGTTTTGGGACTATTTTGTGAAGATTCATCAAATGGGGCCATAGTTATTAGCAAACCAGAAAACACTCTTTTTATGGAAAAGCAGACCTAAATATAACTACCTAGTGGTGCCCGCTGATAGGTAATATATATATATATGTCAAGCAATATATCATGCAGAGTCATGCTTGTTCATGAATAAATATATCTTTAAATATATATTTCCAACGAAACAAACATGCTGCACTGCAGTATTTCCAAATTGTAAAGATATTTTAATTAGGTCTTCAGAGAGACACCGACGTGTTTCGACTAACAGTCTTTATTATTATTATTATTATCCGTGATAAAGACCATGTTGGTCGAAACGCGACTGTGTCTGTCTGAAAATCTGATTAAAATATCTTAAAAATTTGAAGTTCCTGGAGTGCAGCTTTTTCCTTTTGTTGAAAACATATGGGAAGGCTGATCTACCTTCCACGCGAGCACCAGCAGACAGAGCACGTCGCCCTTAGGCCCTCTTTTCGATTTTCCCGCGTTACGAGCTGGCCGCTATTCTAGTAGGCGTGGCTATGTCCTCACCCTGATTGGCTGAGCATTTAAAGACTGCCTCTCCACCACTTGCGGCGTTATTGACGCAACGCTTTGACCGGCCCGAGCGGAACCCCTCTGCTTCAGGTGAGACTCCTGATTCCATGGCTTCACTGTTTGTATGCCGCTTCCACTGTGTGCGGAGTCCCTTCACTGTTCATTTCCTCCTTCTTTAGTTTCCCTTAGCTGTCTCTTGTTCTGCATCTCCAGACGGAGGAGCTTTGCTCGATCCTTTAATGAGCGTCCTGCTTTCCTTACACGCTTGTGGCGCTTCTGACCCGGTGTCCAGACCGGCCCCCACCCGAGTGGCTTACTTCTCTTGACAGGTGAGGACCTTGACCCTTGGTTTTGTTTTATTTGTGATTATGCCGCCTTCATCCTGCACGGCGTCCCCTTGTCCCGCTTTTCTCCCTCCCCTCCTCCCCCCTCCCTCCCCCTTTTTTTCATTAAGCCTCCCCCGGTCTCCGTTCCCTGACGGAGGAGCGGTGTTGTTTTTTGTTTCATCCTCAAGCGCTTGGCCTTTCACCTATCTTGCCCTTGGCTGCTCCTTTGATCTGGCGCCCGACCTGTCTCTAGTTTTGGCCATATATTCTTATTTACGCTTAGGGTTCATGACTCTTACCCATCATCTTTCGCTCATACTCACTTACTGTTTCATTTATCAATCCCCCCTCTCCTTGATCAGAGAGCCTACGGTGCTCGTAGTTGGCTACAGAAGAACTCTGTGTTTATTTCTTGTAACAGGCGGAGCTCTGTTTCCTTGAAACCATCCAGAGGATTTCCGTTCCCACTTCATATCCAGTATTTTAGTTGCACTGCTCTGAAACTTATTGTGGTTTCTCACATTACTAACCTGAACATTGTCTTTTACCAGTGGTAAGATTTCTTGTTCTGTACTTCATTTTTTAATTTCACATCTTTTACTTTTCGTTGTTTGACCCTATGTTCTTTATTCTTATCACCCCAGTTTTTTATTCAGGTTGCCATTAGATCTCGACCTTGTCATCTCTTTATTTAACCGAGTGTGTTCAGCCTGGCCAGGAGTTCAGGTAATCAATGCTCTTATCCACCTCTTTGGAAGTGTGTTTCCTTCCCGTCTTAATTGTTACACCTCGAACTACTTAGACCACTATGTGGTGTTGATTATCTGGTATTCTGGGCACATCTGATTCTATTCCTCCTTTATCCTGTTACACTTTCGGTATTTTCTTCTTTTTTCTAGTGTCCATGTTGGGACATCAGGTGCTGGCTTTACAACTATTTGGCACTTTCCCTATGCCATTTTGTGAATTTTAAGCTTCTTGCTTTTTCTCTGTGCACATGAGTACCTTGCATTTTGTCTTTTAATCAACCCAACTCGAAGCTGAGCCTTTCGACCTTATGAGCATGCATAGAATTAATTCTATCAGTTTTGTTGTTTATTATCATCTCAATCTCTACATGTTCTGTATTTTGCTATTATTTGTTTATTACAGGCACTTCCCACAGCCACTTTCTCAGATTTACCCGCCCTGAGGAAGGTGAGACCCACAACGGGTCGAACACCGAAACGCGCGTCGGCGTTGTTACACTTTTATGGACCACATCAAGCTTGTGATTAATGCTTATTGTTGCCATTACAGCCTTAATTTAATTTGAAGGCGTTTGACACATTTGGTGACATTTTGAAAAAGGATTTATGTACCTACAAAATACTATCATCAATGTCATTGTTGTTTGGTCACTTTGGTCCATGTGTTCAAGTTCTGCCTTTGTTGCTCTGAGTATGGCTGGACTCCTGATTTTCAGGACGTATGAGTATGTGTGGGTATGAGTCTTTTGGTTTGAATGCATGAGTGAGTGTGGTGTGGGATGTGATATGTATTTCCTTTTTATTGACTATTTAAAACTTTAATATATGAATTCATTATTAATACATTTTGATATGCTTTGAATTTTTGATTGTGGCATGCCTCTGTCTATAGGCCAGCTTCTTGGGTGTTCAAATCAAATCAAATAAATTTTATTGCATGATTAATAAAAATCTTACAATTAAAACAAGCTATAAAACACACCAATTAAAATTTTCAGACGAATACATCTAAAATTCCTGATAATATCATTCAAATAATTTTATCAAAGGTCCCAGCAGAAAACATTCAGTCCGTTTAACATTTTCCACGTTTTAAATGGTTAATAACAGAAATTATTTCCTTACTGTTTATAAATTCATTTGTATAGGAGAAAATGTGTCCCTAATTATTTTTTAAAAATTCCGGATTTATTGTGCTCGGCTCACAAGCGTCCAGTTTCTTTTTTACGAGTATCAAAAATTTCGAAAAATTGGCAGTCATTTTAATATCCGTTGGTCTAAAACAAACTACCATCGCATGTCTACATGTACGAAACCCTCTGACAATGAAGCAGTTTTTCAAATATCGTTTTCTTTCCTCCATCATTGCTGCACAAATACAGACCAAATGAGTAATATTTTCATCCCATAACTTGCATAGTCTGCAGGGAGACGGCATAGCAGGTCGTAGCCAAGGCACCTCATGTTTTAAGCCTGGCAAGTCGCCGAATCTTGCTTTCATAAATCTGTTTTTTGTTTGTATTGACCATGGTATCTCCAGATACGGTTGTACCTTAAGACTTGCATATTCCTGTACCAGCATCCAGGCATGAGATCGCTTTATAAAGAGTTCTTTGTCTTTCAACAGGGATAAATGTTTTACTACTTTATTAATTGTTTTCTTAAAACTTTGTGCGGTTAAAGACATTTCCCAGATCTCGCAAATTGCCAGTTCATCAAGAGCCTTTTGCAGGTATTTATAGAATGACAATTTTTCATTCTGTTGCATCTCCTGCCACAGAAGACGGCACATTGGATTATTAATGTTAGTTTTGATTTGTTTCCAAGTCTTAACGTACTGACCCATTCTTGCTTGCTGTTGATTACAAAACCAAATTCCAACCTAATCTGGGCAGGCGATACATTAGCAGGAAGTCGAAACAAATGTTTAAAAGTTTTTGTTATGACATTATTTAATAGTGTAGAATCTGAACCACACAGGATTTCACTTCCATAGGTAATACTGGGAAGCAATTTCACTTTTATTACTTTTAGTAATGGGGTATATGTTGGACCTCCCAAGGAGCTATAAAGTACGCGAAACGCCCCTTGTAAACAATTGGCTCTTTTCTTCGTCTCTGTTTTATGAGTTGAGAAAGATCGAACAGTATGCCAAGATATTTATAGCATTGAACTTTTTCTAGCTCTCGTTTTTGGAGGTACCATTTATATTTACTGCCTTTCAGTTTCCTGGTACTGGCTTCCATTACTTTTGTTTTTGATTCATTTTTTGTCATTTTATTCTCCATTGAATACAACGATGTCTTGTTTATTAATCGCTGTAGACCTATCCTTGTTTGACTTAGCAGAACGATGTCATCAGCGTATAATAAATTCGATATTTGTTTCTCTCCCAGCTTTGGAGGGTCTGCTAATTCATTATTCATTGCTGGTGTAAAATCAGATAAAAATATTAAATAAATACGGAGCTAAAACGCAACCTTGCTTTAAACCTTGAGATGTGATAATTTTCCTAGACAGCCTTGAGCCATTTCCAAGTCGGACTCTCGTCCAGGTTTCAGTGTATAACAATTGAATTGCTTTTAAAAGGCAGGGATTAATACCGTAACGATCCAATTTCCTCCATAAAATTTGCCTATCTACACAATCAAAGGCCGCTTTGAAATCGACAAAACATAAATATAGTGCTTGTTTTTTTGTTCTATATTTTTCCTTCTTGGGTGTTCATACACCAGCGACGTGTAGCGCATTTAATCAATTCTGGTAGAGAACTCCCGTCTGAGTAGTCCACGTCGCCATTATTGACCACATTGCAGGGGGCGCGTTTGCACAGTGCTGCAGGGAGGGGGCGGGGACTGACATACCAAGTGTGCAAATGCACCCCCTGGCACATTGTAAATTGGGGGATTAAGTCCCCTTCAATCCTGAGGGTCCCTGGGGGCCAACTAGCCCACCAGGTACCTCCAGTAAGCGCCAAAGAGCTGCGTTGCAGAGAGGTGTAAAAAGGGGCGTGGCCTCTAAAGACCTCTCTGCAACGCAGCTCCCTGGCGCATTTTGAAGGTATCTGGTGGGCTAGTTGGCCCCCAGGGACCCTCAGGATTCAAGGGGACTTAATCCCCTAACTTGAAATGCACCACAGGGCGTGTTTGCACACTTGTCACATCAGGCCCGCCCCCTCCCTGCACCACTGTGCAAACGTGCCCCGTGGTGCATTTTAGTTGGGGGATTAATTCCCTTCAATCCTGAGGGTCCCTGGGAGCCAACTAGCCCACCAGGTACCTCCAGTAAGCTGCCACAGGGCTGCGTTGCAGAGAGGTGGTCCGAGGCCACGCCCCTTTTTACACCTCTCTGCAAAGCAGCTCTGTGGCGCTTACTGGAGATACCTGGTGGGCTAGTTGGACCCCAGGGACCCTCAGGATTTAAGAGGACTTGATCCCTCAACTTAAAACGAGTCATGTGGCGCCTTTGCACAGTGGTGAAGGGAGGGGGCGGGGCCTGATGTGACATGTGTGCAAACATGCCCTGTGGTGCGTTTTAAGTTGGGGAATTAATTCCCCTTCAATCCTGAGGGTCCCTGGGGGCCAACTAGCACACCAGGTACCTCCAGTAAGCACCACAAGGCTGCGTTGCAGAGAGGTGGTCCGAGGCCAGACCACGCCCCTTGTTATACCTCTCTGCAACGCAGCTCTGTGGCGCTTACTGGAGGTACCTGGTGGGCTAGTTGGACCCCAGGGACCTTCAGGATTCAAGGGGACTTAATCCCCCAACTTAAAACGAGCCACATGGCGCATTTGCACAGTGGTGAAGGCAGGGGGTGGGGCCTGATGTGACATGTGTGCAAACGCGCTCCGTGGCGCGTTTTAAGTTGGGGATTAAATCCCTTTGTATCCTGAGGGTCCCTGGGGCAACTAGCCCACCAGGTACCTTCAGTAAGCACAACAGAGTTGCGTTGCAGAGAGGTGAAAAAGGGCGTGGCCTCGGACCACCTCTCTGCAACACAGCTCTGTGGTGCTAACTGTAGGTACCAGGTGGGCTAGTTGGGCCCCAGGGACCCTGAGGATTCAAGGGGACTTAATCCCCCAACTTAAAACGCGCCACGGGCGCGTTTGCACACTTGTCACATAGCCCACCCTCCCTTCATCACTGTGCAAACGGGCCCTCTGGTGCGTTGGTAGGTTGGGGGAATAAGTCCCCTTGAATCCTGAGGGTCCCTTGGGTCCAACTAGCACACCAGGTACCTCCAGTAAGCGCCACAGAGCTGCGTTGCGGAGAGGTGTAAAAAGGGGCGTGGCCTTGGACCACCTCTCTGCAACGCAGCTCTGTGGTGCTTACTGGAGGTACCTGGTGGGCTAGTTGGACCCAAGGGACCCTCAGGATTCAAGGGGAATTAATTCCCCAACTTAAAACCTGCCAGGGGGTGCGTTTGCAGAGTGGTGAAGGGAGGGGGCGGGACTGATGTGACATGTGTGTACTTATCCAATCACTCCGCCAAAACCCAAGCACTTATAAATTCACCATGCACTCTCCTTGCAATACTCTAATCATCCAGTCAGTACCCATGCACTCATGCAATGACCCATGCACTAACACATGCACTGCTTCCATACCCTGAGCACTACCCATGCAGTCCAGCCATCGCCCTGTCAGTACCCATGCACTCCTTCAATCACCCAGCCAGCACCATGTACTTATCCAATCACTCCACCAAAACTCAAGCACTTATAAATTCACCATGCACTCTCCTTGCAGTACTCTAGTCTTCCAGTCAGTACCCATGTACTCATGGAATGGCCCAGGCACTAACACATGCACTGCTACAATACCCTTAGCACTTCCCATGCAGACCTCTAACCACCTACACACTACTGATTCACTCCTCCAATTACCCAGGTAGTACCCATGCACTCCAGAAATCCCTCTGTCACTACCCATGCACTCCTCCAATCACCCAGCCAGCACTATGTACTTATCCAATCACTCCGCCAAAACCCAAGCAATTATAAAATCACCATGCACTGTCCTTGCAGCACTCTAATCATCCAGTCACTACCCATTTACTTATGTAATGATCCAGTCACTAACACATACACTGCTGCAATCCATTGAGGACTACCTATGCAGTCCAGTAATCTCCCTGGTACTACCTATGCAGTCCTCCAATCACCCAGCCAGTCCTATGTCCTTATCCAATCACTATGCCAAAACTCAAGCACTTATAAATTCACCATGCACTCTCCTCGCAGTACTCTAATCATCCAGTCACTACCCAATAAGTCATGCAATGATCCAGGCACTAACACATTGACTGCTACAATCCCTGTGTACTACCCATGCAGTCCTCTAACCACCTACACACTTCTCATTCGCTCCTTCAATTCCCCTGGTAGTACCCATGCAGTCCAGCAATTACCCAGTCACTCCTTGTGCAGTCCTCCAGTCACCCAGCCACTACTATGTACTAATCCAAACACTCCGCCAATACCCAAGCACTTATAAATTCACACAGGCACTCTCCTTGCAGTATTCTAATCTTTCAGTTTGTAGCTATGTACTCATGCAATGCTCCAGGCACTACCTGATCACTGTTACAATCCCATATGCCCTACCCATACAGTCCTGTACCCAGTTACACACTTCTCATTTGCTCCTTGAATTCCCCAGGTAATACACATGCAGTCCCGCAATCACACTGTCACTCCCTGTGCACTTCTCCAGTCACCCAGCCACTACCATGTACTAATCCATACACTCCTCCAATAGCCAAGCACTTATAAGTTCACCAAGCACTCTCCTTGCAGTACTCTAATTATCCAGTCAGTACCCATGTACTCATGGAATGACCCAGTCACTAACACATGCACTGCTGCAATATCTTGAGGACTACCTATGCAGTCCAGTAATCTCCCTGGTACTATCTATGCAGTCCTCCAATCACCCAGCCAATCCTATGTGCTTATCCAATCACTGCGCCAAAACCCAAGCACTTATAAAATCACCATGCACTGTCCTTGCAGCACTCTAATCATCCAGTCACTACCCATGTACTCATGCAATGACCCAGGCACTAATTCATGGCAAATACAGAGGAGGTCATGCTAATCACAGGGGTACCCCAACGCATAGTGTTCCCTAGTGTATGTAGGTGTTTTCACTGTATTCTAAGTGTCTTTTAGCATAGCACTGGCTCCGGTCCTGGTTAGTCAGAGTCAGTTACCACCAGTACCCGTCAGTAAAAAGTTGGGGGCACAGGAGGACTTTCAGCTCCTCTGTTGGTTCTTTCTGCACATCTCTTGCTTCTTCCTGCACTTTTCTTCGTCTTTCTGGACTTTTGTTGCCTCTTTCTGCATTTGTCTTGCTTCTTTCTGCGCTTTTCTTCTTCTTTCTTCACATGTCCTACCTTTGTAGGCATAGTTAGAAAGTAGCATTTAAAAACCTTTGAAATTCACTTAAAAACCATAGGTTTCAGGCACGTTATAGTTAGAAATTAGCATTTAAAAACCTTCGAAATTCACTGAAAAACCATAGGTTTCAGGGACGTTATAGTTAGTTGGACATTTCACTCGTACAAAACCATAGAAATTCCCCCGTTATAGTTAGTTCAGCTAACTATAACTCGCGCCCCCGCAATGCACTGCTGATGACGTCACATATTAAATCATTCATGACATGGTCAGTGACATCACTGATGACATCATCCACGTCAAAATCTGATGCACCTCCAAACACTCTAATATAATATTTGATACACCCACTGTAAACTACAGACTACCATTTTCGAAACCATCGACACACCAATACCAGTTACTACATACGCACTCACTGATTCCTAGGTCTACACACACATCCACTCATTCACCCATACAATCACTCATACATACAGTCACTCATCAATACAACACTATCATATGCACTCATACACCTATACAGACACTCACACAGCGCCACTCATCCATGGAGTTACTGATACACCTAGTCAGTCATGCAAAGTATTAATCACACTCCCAATTCCTCACCTATACAGTTATTCACACACCACCTCACTTATTCAAACATATACTAACACATACTTACTCTCTTATACAATCACTGATACAAGTACACACTGATCCATACAGCCACTCTCACAATCACTCACTCTCATGTATAGTCATTCATATACTCCAACTCTCACAAACACTACCTTTTACATATGTAGTTACTTGGACATGTACCACTGAGACATCCAATCTCTCACCAACACACCCATACACACACTCACCCGCCCATACAGCTGTTTCCACATGCACTCTTGAACCCATACACCCAGTGAATCAACCACTCACACATCTATGCACAGAGTCACACACCTCCCACCCACCCACACACACACTCAGTCTCCCATAAAAATACTCTGGCAACCAATCAATAACCCACATAGACACTCATGTAGCTACTCACCAACCCATGCAGCAGCTTACACAACAACAGACATACTGATACACACATTCAGACAGTTTAGTCACTAACCCATGCATTCAGTAAGACACATTTAATCACTCACTTATACAGTCAGTCACGCACCTACTAAATCCTTCATCCAGACACTTCTACACCCTCTCATTCTTCAATACAGCTTGGCATATATATATAAAACATATTTAAACTTTACAGAAACACACAGTGACTGGATGATGTCATCAGTGATGTCATCAGTGATGCCACTGACCATGTCATGAATGATATAATATGTGACGTCATCAGCAGTGCATTGCGGGGGCGCGAGTTATAGTTAGCTGAACTAACTATAACGGGGGAATTTCTATGGTTTTGTACGAGTGAAATGTCCAACTAACTATAACGTCCCTGAAACCTAAGGTTTTTTCAGTGAATATATATATATACACCTACATACACACACACACACATACAAGTATGACTCAGTAGTCATCACTAAAAACACCAGCATCGGAAGACGAGTTACATAAAAAAAATTAAAAAATCACTATACCTTACTATAGGGAGACACAGCAGTCAGGGCGGAGATCTCTGTGTGTTAAAATATAGGAAAAATATTTTAAAAAAATAAAAAAGTTTATTTCACTCAAAAATAAATATTAGAACTGCTTTTATGTTGAATATAAGTGTAAATGAATCTTATTTATTTACTTTAAATGTATAACAATATAGAAAATGCTATAGCACTAGTAAATCAATTTTGAATTAAAGTTTTAAACATGGAATTATACAAAATTAAAATTCTTTTCGGAACTTCAAATTAAGAAATAAATTCCCACCTACAGAAAAAAATAATGTGCATTAATAATTATTTAAATTGGTGCATAGAATTGATTATAAATAATTCCTATTTGTAAATCGCAAACATATCACCCATACAGGTTTCAAGGCACTGTGGGCCGTCGGGGAGGTTAAGTGAGCTATAGTCCAAAGTCACATGATGCTGAGCTGAGCTGCTGCCAGCGCCAGGGATCATACCGCGAGCCCTGCACTCCGTAGTCAGCAGCTTTGGCCACTGTGCCACACAGCAAAAAACAGCTTTTTTCATGTTTTAATTATGTTAAAAAAATGGTTTCATTTTTATAACTAGGTTATTCAAATATTATAGAATTAAATAATAAATAAGTACTATTTATATATATATATATATATATGTTTTACATTATTTGATATTTATTCATATTTGCAACTATTTTAAATAATTTAATTTAACATTATTTTCTATGGGTTTTATTTTAAGTCCCCACCGCCATTTTTTTCTAGGGGAAGGTGTTACCATACCTATGGTTGGGTTTATTACTGTTTTTTTAGTAGTAACTTACAGTCTGAGTTTGTGACTACTGAAAAGTAGGAAACGTACTCAATCAATCAATCATTTAACTTTATTCGTTACTTTTCAGTTACATAAAAGTACAACACACAATAAGATAAAACACTTAGTAAAAAACACGTTATCAAATCTATTAAAACACAGTTCATATATATAATACGTTATCACACTTAAAACACATTTCATATATATAATACCTTATATAGGCCAGATGTAATCTTTACAATGGGTTTTCCCACGTTATGATCCCCCGCATACTTTTCCTTATTTACCACACTTGCCACAAATAAGAAGAGATTGTACAGCATACAAGTGGAGTATGTAGTTGTAATAAGAATAAAAGAGCTGGCCTGCATTGTCTAACATTAAGGGTTTTAAAAATAGATAAAATGTATCTCTTCCCTGGTATTACATAAAATTTACAAAAAATATGATGTGCAAATTAGTTATTGAGGACATTTTATCACATGGGCATAGTGATAACTCAGACATAGAATGATAATTATCTGGGAAACCTAACATCAACGGGAGTTTATTTACCCTGAATTGGGTTAAAATAAATCTCTGTTGGTCATTACAAACCACTGTCAAGTATGATTTTAGACCCTCTTGGGGATCAAAGTATTATAAGTCAATACAGATGGTTTAATCCCCTCCACCAGTTCTCTCTTTTCTAATAGCTTGTACTGAAGACATTGTTTCAGCTGGTCTTTCCCTATCGATTTACTAGTTTCTGGATCAAGAAAGAGTTTTGGTAAACCGATCAGCTCACATGTGGATTTAATGTATCCCAGCCATGGGATTTTCATCGCGTAATTTAAATTCATGGCATCGTTAAGTATCAATTTGTTTAAGCCCGTGTCCTCATGTGACCAAATCGAGTGCCAAAGCATTATGGGGGCTATCTTAAGTCTGTCGGAAATAAATAGCATGCCCAGTTCCGCATGGGCTACATAATTTAACGTACTGGGGGGAAGGGAAAGAATGGACTTAAAAATTGATTCCTCAAGTGAACTACCTGGTTTCTTGTACTGTATCATTCACCAGCAATTGTTTAATAAAAAGAATTGTTAAAAAAAAAAAATTGATTCCTCAATTCTTTGCATGTTTTGCGTACTGGCCATTCCCCATAACCCTGCACCATATGAGGCCACAGCCACTACCTTGCTTAAGTATATATTAAGAAGTTCCCTCACCGCTTTAAAACCTAATTTTTTTGTAAATGAACCTAACCCTGTTATGGACTTCTCTATTTGTGCACATCTGTTAACTGTTATTTGGGTCCACAGATTCTTGTTATCAAAAAGTATCCCCAAATAACAAAACATAGAGGTTTCAGTCAGTTTTTGCCCTTCTGCTAAAAAAGTGGGTTTTATCTTTGCTTGGCCCCGGTTATCATTATGTATATTTTGGAGCTATTGACTCTTAGGTCCAGGTCCGCCATAAAAATAATATAATCATTTATGAGTGCTTGCATGCCCCGCCCGGTTCTAGCAGTTAATACGGCATCATCTGCATATAAAAGAACCGGGAATGGACGAGAGCCCATCATTACTGTATCTCTAGTGGATGGAGTTAGGCGGGATTCTACCCAATTTATGTAAAGGGAGAATAAAAACTGGACTAAAACACAGTCCTGCCTAACCCGCCTTGTGATATTAAAACTACCTGAGCCCTCACATCTCCTGCCAAAACGGACCTGAGCCTAAGGGTCCGCATAAAGTTTCCTTATGAAACTTATGATCCCTGACTCGATCCCCATCTCCTCCATGGTTTTCCACAGCTTCGAGTGAGAAACGCAATCAAAGGCTGCGGAAAGATCCATGAAGGAGAAATACAGTGACCCCTTCTTCGCCACTGTATATTTCCCAATAATCGTGTTTAGATTTAAGCACTGGTGAACAGTACTCAAGCCTTTTTTAAAACTGTATTGTATATCAGCCAGGGTATTATTTTCTACTGCCCATTCTTCCAATCTATTAAGTAGAATGCGCCCCATGACTTTGGCAGTAGCATCCAGTAACGATATTGGGCGGTAATTTTGCAGTAAAGACTTGTCCCCCTTCTTGTAAATTGGAACAATAATTGAAGTTTTCCAAGATCTGGGTGGTCCTAAAGCTTTAGAGGCATTATAGACATTTGTAAGCAGAGGAGCCCATAAATCTGGCTGTTCTTTGTACAGGTCCAGGGGGGTGCCATCCGGACCGGGGGCCTTTCCTTTGCTACTTTCATCCAGTGCTTTTTCCACTTCATACAGGGTCACGGGTTGAAGGGGGTGGTTCAAAGTAGTACTATTTTGCGGTTCTACATTTTGTATACTATGGCATAATCGAGTCCTTTTGGTGGTTGTGCTTCGTATATAACCGAAAAGAAGTTTACCTATGCTTCTTCCGCTACATGAACCTCCATGAATGACTCATTCTGGCCCTTAAAATAGCTGTTGTTAATTACCTTCCAAAATAGTTTGCTATCTTTTAGGGCACTAGCCCGTGTTAGTTCCTCTCAGGCAGCTGCTCTAATATGCTTCTTCCTGTTTGCCAAGTTCTGTTTAGGAAACGTACTCAAAATTCTTCTATCCACATCTGAAACTATCCACGTCAGAATTATTATCAATAACTCCTTAAGCACAGGAATTTTCCTACCAGTATTGAAGAAAGTATATATACATGCATTACTCAAGAAGAACAACAGGAATCCACAAGACCCAAGTACAGGCCTGTAGGAAGGTGGAATCTGACTATATGGTTGCCCCCACTTTTTTCCTGGTGTTTTGCTGGTTTGTGACTTAGTTGGACTGGGATCCTGCTATTCAGGGCCCCAGTCTAACTGCTTCCTCTATAAAATGGTTTCCATGTGCCTTAGGCACATCTCTGATTGGAATCTGGAGTGCCCTTATAAGTCCCTAGTATATGGTATACTATGTACCCAGGGCATAGGTACCTCAGAGGCCTACCAGGGGCTGCAGCATGTATTGTGCCACCCCTGGAAGGCCATCCAAACTGACACCACAGGTCTGCTACTGCAGCCTGAGTAAGGTGGTGCATGCACCCCTTACTGTGATTTAGGCTACCTATATCACTACATACATACACACATATAAACCTATAAGTCACTCCTATGGCAGGCCTTATCAATCCTGAAGGCAGAGTGTGTGGTTCCTATGTGAGAGGGTGCCCCTGCATGAGCAGGGCCCCTCTGCAGCGTTCGGAGACCCTTCTCTGATGCAGTTTGTAGTGCAGCCTGACCATATACTCTTAAGCACATTATAACCTCGCGTTAAATGCTAACTTTGGGATGGCTGCACGGAAACATGTCGTGTTTGGTGTCAAACATCTTGGAATACTACCCCCTGCCAGTTCTGGCGGCGGGGTAGCATTCCACCCTTCTAGAGGGAAAGACATGTACACACCGGTATGCCCGGTACTGACTTTCCAGAGCCCTGGCATCACAAAATGGATGCCGCTGCCACAGACACGAGTCTGGCCTCCTGCTGCTGACCGAAACTCCGGCAGGGGAGGCCTGGACACTAGGTTTCCTGTCCCAGGGAGGTGTGACCACCTCCCCAGACAGGATAGTGTGTATTGGGGCTGGGCGGGAGCACTCTCTGGTGCTTTGAAGTCCTGCACTGGGGGCACATTTGGTGTCCCTGTGCATACCCCAGTTCAAACCGGCTCAGGGGCTTCCAGCCCCTGCTCTGGCACGAAACTGGACAAAGGGAAAGGGTGTAACCACCCCTCTGCCCTGACCCTCCCATAGGTGGGGCCACAGAGTATGTCCAACCCCCTACCTTAGTATAAGTAGGGAAACCCAGTCCTTAGGACTTTAGATTTACCTGGACGAAACTCTGACACAGAATCCTGGACCTTCGACGCTCTACTTTAAGATTAGAGGACTGAAGAATCTCCCTTGGGGTCAAGGAGTGACTCCCTGCTTGGCAGGCACCAAAGAAGCAATTGTCCGGTCTGCATCGCTGAAGCTCCCGTCGGACGCCGAAGTCTTCGCATCACCAGAGGTGGATTTCCAGACTTCCCCGAGGCTGCCCTGAGTCCCCAGCAAAGCTGAGGCCCGTACCTGTCGTGGGTAACGTGGAACCGTGACCCCTGGACACCGAACGCATTTGCAAGTGCATCCTCTTCTGGGTCTCCCACGAAGTCGTGCTTTGGGCTCCGAGTAGCCCCAGCCTCCAGCACCAACTGCACCGAAGATCACTGGCCTCCACTCCACGAGTGTCCTGTGAGCCAGCGCCACGTGCACCGTCTCGAGGCTCCTTCGCGGTCGCTAGTCCGTTGGCTAGTAGGCCCTCACGAAGGCCAATCTTTTTCTGCTTGGGCTCCCTGGTTGCTCCAGGTGTGCCCTGACTTATCCTCGCTGGGTGAGTCCCCCAGACCTTGCTGGTCTGCAACATCGTCCTTCTTCGATTTCCACGAGACTTGCCGTTGCCAAGGCTTGTTAGGTCCAATCCGGTCGCCGACACCCCTGCAATCGACAGATGTCGTGGGACAGCTCGAATCCAGCTCCTGGTTGTCGTCGACGCTTCCTGGACCTCGTGACTGAAGAGTCAAGACGACCGTCAACCTACCTGAAGCACTCGACATCGGTGGGCATCTGCTCATCGCCTTCCTGGTCACTGGCTAGTGACCCAGACTCTGTCCCCTCTGCTTTCAGGTTCTTCAGATCTTCGATCCACCTTTGGATCCACCCGAACACTTTCGACTTGGCCGCCAGCAGCACTTTGCAGCAGATCGCCATTGAAAGCGACGACGAAACCCGACCCCGAAAGACACCTATGCACCCGGCTCCCTGGGTGAGGTAACTCGAGTACTCCGGTGCTCCCGTGGGTATTGACACTAGAACAGCCTAGTTCTCAAAGGGTTTGCTCCAAGTCCTCCTCTAAGTGTCCCTTTTCTTTTAAATTCTAATCGCGACTTTCCCCATAGAAGTTAACGGTGGTTCGCGGTTGTGTTCATACACTGCACGCGTCCCCCGTGGGTCCCCTGTGTCACTGCCTTGGGTGGTTCCTTGTGGTCCAAGCACTTCTACAGGCTCTAGGCCTTGTGTCTAGCTCAGTCGTGGTTCTTATACCACTTTATTGGTATATGGTTTGGTACGCCCCTGGGGCTCAAACGTGTATTTGTGCTATTACTGTAGATAACTAACTCGTAAAGTATGTACTTCGAACTCTAGCCTCATAAAGAGAATAGAGGGGTGTGTTTAGTAATAAATACATATATTTGGAATATATACCTGGTGTGGTCCTCTTTCATTTGGTCACTCAAGAGATTATAGACTGGTAAAACAAGCTGCTTTACATTCCTTCAAGACTTAGCCTGAAGGCTGCTCTCCATAGCTACCACTAGGATAGCTTTCAATAAAGGTTGTCTTTAACCTATCTCCAATAAGGGGTTGTTTGGACTGGTGCAAGGTGCCCACTATAATTGGTGGACAGCATATGCCAGGCCAACTTCTCACATTGGTGTGCAGCGTGTGGGATTCCAGCTTGCTATTGTTTTACCAGATAATCTCAATTGAATTGATCAACTGAAAACCACTAAGGGTACCTAAGGTACACATAAATCAAGCTTAGTAATACAGTAAGTTCTACTGAACTTAGAGTTGTGTGTTAAGGGACAGCACACCCTTTCTACAACTCAAGAGAGTTTAGTAGGCCACACTAGAGTAGGTAGTGCATACACCACACCTCACTAGTAATGTCTTCAAAGCCAGAACCCAGTGAGTCCTTGCCAGAAGCCAGTGGGCTTCTTCCCTCCAAGTATGATAAACTCCCATTCTTGGAATTGAGAGCATTATGCACTACTAGGAAGTTGAAGACAGGCAAAAGTGCTAGCACCCAACACCTCAGGGAGGTGTTACTAGCTGATGATCTCAGCAGGCCCCTAGGGTCTGAAGGGGTAGGCAAAGAGGGTGGGGCAGAAGATGAGGAAGGGGCCAGGGGTGAAGAAACCCAGGCCCCCCCCCCTCTGAAACTGGCCAGGAAGGTGAAAATGACCTTGTCCTGGAAAACCCAATTCCTCTTGTGGAGGAGGAGGAGGGAGAGGATCAGACTGACCTCCCCTTTGTCCCCCAGGAAGAGTTCTGAGTGTGCCCAGAAGGTCTAGGTCTCCTTCTCAGGAGTCTAACCACTCTGACACCTCAATAGGGACCTCTGTCTCCTCTCATAGGAGGGAATCCTCTCATGAGAGGAGAAAGAGACTGATTCAATATGAGCAAGCTCAACTTGAACTCAGGAAACAGCAATTGGCTATAGACAGGGAGTCCCTAGATCTCTATAGAGAGAGACAAAAGTTGGGACTAGAGTCCCATGATGGCAGCAGTTTCCCCAAAGATAGGGAAAGGTCTTATGACCATAGAAACCTGAGCAAGATTGTCCCTCCCTACCAGAGTGGGGATGACATCCACAAATGGATAACTGCTCTAGAGAGGGCCTGTAAGGTACAGAGGGTCCCTCAGGAGCAGTGGGCAGCAATCTTGTGGCTCTCCTTTGCAGACAAAGGTAGAGATAAGCTCCTCACTGTTAGAGAGGAGGATGCTGACAATTACAAAGTCTTGAAGAGTGCTCTGATAGATGGGTTTGGCCTAACCACTTAACAGTATAGGTTGAAGTTCAGAGACACCCAAAAGGCTCAGACTCAAGACTGGGTTGATTTTGTAGATTGTGCTACTAAGGCTCTGGAAGGTTGGATACATGGCAACAAGGTGCATGACTTTTTAGGATTGTACAATTTGATTATGAGGGAGCAGATCCTTAATAATTGTCAAAACCAGCTTTTACACCAGTACCAGGTGGACTCTGATCTGACCTCTCCCCAAGAATTGGGAAAGAAGGCAGACAAATGGGTCAGAACCAGAGTAAAGACTAAGAATCAGGGTGGTGACCAGAAGAAAGATTCTACCAAGTCCCAAGAGAAAGGTGGGGATAAATCTAAGGATAAATCCACTACAGGGCCCCAAAAGTCCTCTTCTGGGGGTGGGTCCCAAACTCCTTCCTCTCCTGAAAAGAAACCATATTGCCATGTCTGTAAAAAGCCTGGACACTGGAAAACTGATCCCAGTTGCCCCAGGATTGGCAATAAAGAAAATGTTCCTCCAACAACTACTACCACCCCTCCTTGTACTAACAGTAGTCATCCTCCAGTTGGAAGTAGTGCACCCAAAAAGTTAGGTGCTTTTGCAATAGGAATAGAGGTGGGCCCTAGTTTAGACAGGACCCCCTCAACAGACTCCTCTGACTCTGATGGTGGTGTAGGATTTGCCACCTTTACCATGGGTCCCAATGCATTGGGCAGGTACAGACTGGAGCCAATAATTAATGGTCAGAAAGCTGTGGCATTTAGGGACACAGGGGCTAGTGTCACCATGGTGGCAGGGAAACTAGTCCCCCTCACCAGCTTTTACCTGAGTTTAAATACCAGGTAACCAACATTGATGGTGTCAGAACAGATCACCCCATGGCCATGGTCAATCTCAGCTGGGAAGGGGTCACAGGCCCAAAAAGAGTGGCAGTGTCCCCAACCTTGCCTGTAGATTGCCTGATGGGCAATGATCTGGAAATTTCAGCCTGGGCTGAAGTTGAACACCAAACCCATCTGAGAATGCTGGGCGTCCCTGTAAAGGTTAGTGGGGCTGTGATGGCCACAGCCCAAGCCCAGGGAAACTTTGGAGAGATGGAGCCTGGAAGAATGGCCCACTCTCCCCCAAAAGAGAGCACAAGGGTTGAAGAAAAGTCTTCTTCCCTCCAGACAGTAGGTAAGGGTCAGCCTCCTCAGGGAACTGACCCTACCCCTAGTGAAGGAACTGCCCCAGAGGTAGTCAGGCCTGGCCTGGCCCCACCCCTGATGGCAGAGGACCCTTCCAAGGTGGTACCCAGTCTGGAGCAGGTAACCTGCCCCTCTCTACCCTGCCTCAGTCAGCCCAGGGCTGCAGAGGTCAGGGAGGTCAGTGGACCCCCAGGGCCCCCTGTCCAGAGGAACCCCCCATCAGCAGATTAGGGGCACCCAGGCTAGTAGCCCTAGCCAGGTGAAAATTCCTCAACACACTGAGGGATCCCCCATACCTTTGTGTAGGGACCTCCCCCAGAAGGACTCTGTTAGGCAAGGGCAAACCTGGGACCAAAAGGTTCCAAACCTGCCATGTCCCTCCAGTGGTCCATCCAAAGGGACCCAACCCCCAGCTGTAGGCAGCCAAAGGTTGACCCTTAGAGCACAGTGCAACTCAGTCATGGAAAGACAGGCATACATGGTGACCAGTGATCTGAGGAAGCTGAGACCAACCTTCCTAGGGCCTCACTTCCCTTCTCAGACACCTCACCAGCCTTGTACTTTACCAAAGCACACCACAGGTAGTAATTCCCCATGGTGGAGACCCTCTCATACCCTTAGGGTGAGGGATTGCTTAGTGGACCATAAGATAGGGGGCAACCATGCTAGTGCAGGTGCTTCCTTATATGGCCACTTAGTCAATAAAGGCTCAACTGGCCAAGGTTAGCCTTATCTCCTTTCGTTTGGGGGGGTTATGTAGGAAGGTGGAATCTGACTATATGGTTGCCCCCACTTTTTCCTGGTGTTTTGCTGGTTTGTGACTTAGTTGGACTGGGATCCTGCTATTCAGGGCCCCAGTCTATCTGCTTCCTCTATAAAATGGTTTCCATGTGCCTTAGGCACATCTCTGATTGGAATCTGGAGTGCCCTTATAAGTCCCTAGTATATGGTATACTATGTACCCAGGGCATAGGTACCTCAGAGGCCTACCAGGGGCTGCAGCATGTATTGTGCCACCCCTGGAAGGCCATCCAAACTGACACCACCGGTCTGCTACTGCAGCCTGGGTAAGGTGGTGCATGCACCTCTTACTGTGATATAGGCTACCTATATCACTACATACATACACACATATAAACCTATAAGTCACTCCTATGGCAGGCCTTATCAATCCTGAAGGCAGAGTGCGTGGTTCCTATGTGAGAGGGTGCCCCTGCATGAGCAGGGCCCCTCTGCAGCGTTCGGAGACCCTTCTCTGATGCTGTCTGTAGTGCAGCCTGACCATATACTCTTAAGCGCATTATAACCTCGCGTTAAATGCTAACTTTGGGATGGCTGCACGGAAACATGTCGTGTTTGGTGTCAAACATCTTGGAATACTACCCCCCGCCAGTTCTGGCGGCGGGGGTAGCATTCCACCCTTCTAGAGGGAAAGACATGTACACACCGGTATGCCCGGTACTGACTTTCCAGAGCCCTGGCATCACAAAATGGATGCCGCTGCCACAGACACGAGTCTGGCCTCCTGCTGCTGACCGAAACTCCGGCAGGGGAGGCCTGGACAATAGGTTTCCTGTCCCAGGGAGGTGTGACCACCTCCCCAGACAGGATAGTGTGTATTGGGGCTGGGCGGGAGCACTCTCTGGTGCTTTGAAGTCCTGCACTGGGGGCACACTTGGTGTCCCTGTGCATACCCCAGTTCAAACCGGCTCAGGGGCTTCCAGCCCCTGCTCTGGCGCGAAACTGGACAAAGGGAAAGGGGTGTAACCACCCCTCTGCCCTGACCCTCCCATAGGTGGGGCCACAGAGTATGTCCAACCCCCTACCTTAGTATAAGTAGGGGAACCCAGTCCTTAGGACTTTAGATTTACCTGGACAAAACTCTGACACAGAATCCTGGACCTTCGACGCTCTACTTTAAGATTAGAGGACTGAAGAATCTCCCTTGGGGTCAAGGAGTGACTCCCCTGCTTGGCAGGCACCAAAGAAGCAATTGTCCGGTCTGCATCGCTGAAGCTCCCGTCGGACGCCGAAGTCTTCGCATCACCAGAGGTGGATTTCCAGACTTCCCCGAGGCTGCCCTGAGTCCCCAGCAAAGCTGAGGCCCGTAGCTGTCGTGGGTAACGTGGAACCGTGACCCCTGGACACCGAACGCATTTGCAAGTGCATCCTCTTCTGGGTCTCCCACGAAGTCGTGCTTTGGGCTCCGAGTAGCCCCAGCCTCCAGCACCAACTGCACCGAAGATCACTGGCCTCCACTCCACGAGTGTCCTGTGAGCCAGCTCCACGTGCATCGACCTCGAGGCTCCTTCGCGGTCGCTAGTCCGTTGGCTAGTAGGCCCTCCCGAAGGCCAATCTTTTTCTGCTTGGGCTCCCTGGTTGCGCCAGGCGTGCCCTGACTTACCCTCGCTGGGTGAGTCCCACAGACCTTGCTGGTCTGCAACATCATCCTTCTTCCATTTCCACGAGACTTGCCGTTGCCAAGGCTTGTTGGGTCCAATCCGGTCGCCGACACCCCTGCAATCGACAGACATCGTGGGACAGCTGGAATCCAGCTCCTGGTCATCGTCGACGCCTCCTGGACCTCGTGGCTGAAGAGTCAAGACGACCATCAACCTACCTGAAGCACTCGACATCGGTGGGCATCTGCTCATCGCCTTCCTGGTCACTGGCTAGTGACCCAGACTCTGTCCCCTCTGCTTTCAGGTTCTTCAGATCTTCGATCCACCTTTGGATCCACCCGAACACTTTCGACTTGGTCGCCAGCAGCACTTTGCAGCAGATCGCCATAGAAAGCAACGACGAAACCCGACCCCGAAAGACACCTATGCACCCGGCTCCCCTGGGTGAGGTAACTCGAGTACTCCGGTGCTCCCGTGGGTATTGACACTAGAACAGCCTAGTTCTCAAAGGGTTTGCTCCAAGTCCTCCTCTAAGTGTCCCTTTTCTTTTAAATTCTAATCGCGACTTTCCCCATAGAAGTTAACGGTGGTTCGCGGCTGTGTTCATACACTGCACGCGTCCCCCGTGGGTCCCCTGTGTCACTGCCTTGGGTGGTTCCTTGTGGTCCAAGCACTTCTACAGGCTCTAGGCCTTGTGTCTAGCTCAGTCGTGGTTCTTATACCACTTTATTGGTATATGGTTTGGTACGCCCCTGGGGCTCAAACGTGTATTTGTGCTATTACTGTAGATAACTAACTTATAATTTATGTACTTCGAACTCTAGCCTCATAAAGAGACTAGAGGGGTGTGTTTACTAATAAATACATATATTTTGAATATATACCTGGTGTGGTCCTCTTTCATTTGGTCACTCAAGAGATTATAGACTGGTAAAACAAGCTGCTTTACATTCCTTCAAGACTTAGCCTGAAGGCTGCTCTCCATAGCTACCACTAGGATAGCTTTCAATAAAGGTTGTCTTTAACCTATCTCCAATAAGGGGTTGTTTGGACTGGTGCAAGGTGCCCACTATAATTAGTGGACAGCATATGCCAGGCCAACTTCTCACATTGGTGTGCAGCGTGTGGGATTCCAGCTTGCTATTGTTTTACCAGATAATCTCAATTGAATTGATCAACTGAAAACCACTAAGGGTACCTAAGGTACATATAAATCAAGCTTAGTAATACAGTAAGTTCTACTGAACTTAGAGTTGTGTGTTAAGGGACAGCACACCCTTTCTACAACTCAAGAGAGTTTAGTAGGCCACACTAGAGTAGGTAGTGCATACACCACACCTCACTAGTAATGTCTTCAAAGCCAGGACCCAGTGAGTCCTTGCCAGAAGCCAGTGGGCTTCTTCCCTCCAAGTATGATAAACTCCCATTCTTGGAATTGAGAGCATTATGCAATACTAGGAAGTTGAAGGCAGGCAAAAGTGCCAGCACCCAACACCTCAGGGAGGTGTTACTAGCTGATGATCTCAGCAGGCCCCTAGGGTCTGAAGGGGTAGGCAAAGAGGGTGGGGCAGAAGATGAAGAAGGGGCCAGGGGTGAAGAAACCCAGGCCCCCCCTCTGAAACTGGCCAGGAAGGTGAAAATGACCTTGTCCTGGAAAATCCAATTCCTCCTGTGGAGGAGGAGGAGGATCAGAATGACCTCCCCTTTGTCCCCCAGGAAGAGTTCTGAGTGTGCCCAGAAGGTCTAGGTCTCCTTCTCAGGAGTCTAACCACTCTGACACCTCAATAGGGACCTCTGTCTCCTCTCATAGGAGGGAATCCTCTCATGAGAGGAGAAAGAGACTGATTCAATATGAGCAAACTCAGCTTGAACTCAGGAAACAGCAATTGGCTATAGACAGGGAGTCCCTAGATCTCTATAGAGAGAGACAAAAGTTGGGACTAGAGTCCCATGGTGGCAGCAGTTTCCCCAAAGATAGGGAAAGGTCTTATGACCATAGAAACCTGAGCAAGATTGTCCCTCCCTACCAGAGTGGGGATGACATCCACAAATGGATAACTGCTCTAGAGAGGGCCTGTAAAGTACAGAGGGTCCCTCAGGAGCAGTGGGCAGCAATCTTGTGGCTCTCCTTTGCAGACAAAGGTAGAGACAAGCTCCTCACTGTTAGAGAGGAGGATGCTGATAATTACAAAGTCTTGAAGAGTGCTCTAATTGATGGGTTTGGCCTAACCACTGAACAATACAGGTTAAAGTTCAGGGATACCCAAAAAGCACAGACTCAAGACTGGGTGGACTTTGTTGATTGTTCTGCCAAGGCTCTGGAAGGTTGGTTATTGGGCAGTAAGGTATGTGACTTCACAGGATTGTACAATCTGATCATGAGGGAGCAGATTCTTAATAACTGTCAAAATCAGCTGTTGCATCAGCACCTGGTAGACTCTGATCTGACCTCTCCCCAAGAATTGGGAAAGAAGGCAGACAAATGGGTCAGAACCAGGGTGAAGCAGAAGGTACAGAACCAAGGTGGTGACCCTAAGAAGCAAGATTCGAAAACCTCTGATAAGGGTGGGGAGAAGGGTAAAGATCAAAAGCCTTCACAAGGCCCCCAAAAATCTTCTTCAGGTGGGGATTCACAGTCTACCAAAGGGAAAGGCCAAAGGAAACCATGGTGCAAGGTCTGTAAGCAAAAGACCCACTGGACCAGTGATTGCACCAAGTCCAAAGACTCGACTCCAGCCCCCACCAATGCCCCTAAGGCACCTGCTCCCCCTAGTGCAGTTACAGTTGGTGGTGGGACTACACAAGCCAAGGGTTTAGTAGGGTTGACCCTGGGTAAAGAGATGAGCTCTGACCTAGTCAGAGAACTCACTCAGGCTGTCCTAGTCTGTGATGGAGGCATGGATATGACCTCCTCTGTGAGTCCCAGTAATCTGGGCAAGTACAGACAACAGCCTTTAATCAATGGAAGAGAGGCTTTGGCATTTAGGGACACAGGGGCAAGTGTCACCATGGTGACACAAAACCTTGTGAATCCTGGGCAGATAATACTTGGTGAAATGTACCAAGTGACCAATGCTAGCAACGTCAGAACAGACCATACTCTGGCAGTTGTTAACTTCTCCTGGGGAGGGGTAACTGGCCTTAAGAAGGTTGTGGTAAGTGCAGACCTACCCGTTGAATGCTTGCTTGGCAATGACTTAGAAACTTCAGCTTGGGCAGAAGTGGAGCTCAGGACCCATGCAGAAATGCTGGGGATCCCTGCAGATGTGTTTGCTGTGACCAGGTCACAAGCCAAAATGTCTAGCACTGAACAGGCCTTGGATTCTGGAATAATGGACCAAGTGCCCTCCAAGAAGAGGAGTAGTAGGGTAAAGGCAGTGCCTTCCCCCTTGGCTCAGAAGGAAGATCAGTCCCTTGAGGGGATGATCTCAGTCCTGAGGAAGGAACTGTCCCAGAGGAGCTTGAACCTGACCAGGTTGAGTTCTTGGGGACAGGGGGACCTTCCAGGGCAGATCTGAGCCAGGAGCAGCAGAGCTGCCCCTCTCTTGAACCCCTCAGACAGCAAGCTGCTGCTGAGGCTGCTGGGAAAGCTAGTGGTCCCCATACTGTGTATTGGGATAATGGACTCTTGTACTCAGAGTGTAGAGACCCCAAGCCTGGTGCTACCAGGAGGTTGGTTATACCTTTGAAGTTCAGGGGCTTCCTATTGACCTTAGCCCATGATATTCCCTTAGCAGGTCACCTGGGCCAGAACAAGACTTGGGACAGAATTGTCCCTCACTTTCACTGGCCCCACATGTCTGAAGACACCAAGGAGTTTTGTCGCTCCTGTGTAACCTGCCAGGCCAGTGGCAAGGCAGGTGGCACTACAAAGGCCCCCCTGATACCACTACCTGTGGTGGGGGTGCCCTTTGAAAGGGTAGGGATTGACATTGTTGGTCCCATGGATCCCCAAACAGCATCTGGGCACAGGTTTATCCTGGTGGTAGTGGATCATGCCACCAGGTACCCAGAGGCTATTCCCCTTAGGACCACTACAGCACCCGTGGTGGCAAGGGCCCTCCTGGGAATTTTCTCAAGAGTGGGCTTCCCTAAGGAGGTTGTATCAGACAGGGGTGCAAACTTTATGTCTGGATACTTAAAAGCAATGTGGAAGGAGTGTGGAGTGACTTACAAGTTCACCACACCCTATCACCCACAATGCAATGGTTTAGTTGAGAGATTCAACAAAACCTTGAAGGGCATGATTAAAGGGCTCCCAGAAAAGCTTAGGCGAAGATGGGACATACTCTTGCCCTGCCTTTTATTTGCATACAGGGAGGTGCCTCAAAAGGGGGTTGGCTACAGCCCTTTTGAACTTTTGTTTGGTCACCCTGTCAGGGGTCCATTGTGCTTGGTGAAGGAAGGATGGGAGTTACCTCTCAAGCCCCCAAAGCAAGACATAGTGGACTATGTACTTGGTCTCCGCTCCCGGATGGCTGAGTATATGAAAAAGGCAACTAAAAACCTTGAGGCTAGCCAGGAACTTCAAAAAGCCTGGCATGACCAAAGGCTGTACTGACTGTTTACCAGCCAGGACAGAAGGTGTGGGTGTTGGAGCCAGTGGCCCCAGCAGCTCTCCAAGACAAATGGAGTGGACCCCATACCATTGTTGAACAGAAGGGTGAGGTTACCTATTTGGTGGACCTAGGAACACCCAGGAGTCCCCACAGGGTTCTCCATGTCAACAGGTTAAAACCATATGTGGACAGGGCAGACATGGGCTTGCTCATGGCTACTGATGAGGGACAGGAGGAAGAGAGTGACCCACTCCCTGACCTGCTCTCACAGAACCCTGGTGATGGGTCAGTGGATGGTGTAGCCTTGGCAGGCAGCCTCACTACCCAGCAGCAGACTGATTGCAGACAGGTGCTCAATCAGTTCAGACACATATTCTCACTGACACCCAGTCAGACTGCCTGGTGCACTCATGAAGTGGACACTGGGGACAGTCTGCCTATTAAAAATAAGATTTATAGGCAACCTGACCATGTCAGGGACTGTATCAGGACAGAAGTCCAGAAGATGTTGGATTTGGGAGTTATTGAACCCTCAGATAGCCCTTGGGCTAGTCCAGTGGTCCTTGTGCCAAAACCTCACACCAATGGTGGGAAAAAGAGATGAGGTTTTGTGTGGACTACAGGGGTCTCAATGCAGTCACTAGGACTGATGCCCATCCAATACCAAGGGCAGATGAGCTAATAGACACTTTGGCCTCAGCCAAGTATCTAAGCACATTTGACCTGACAGCTGGCTACTGGCAGATCAGACTAGCTGATGATGCAAAGCCAAAGACAGCATTCTCAACCCCTAGTGGGCATTATCTATTTGTGGTGATGCCCTTTGGTCTGAAGAATGCACCTGCCACTTTTCAGAGGTTGGTGAATACAGTCCTTACAGGTCTGGAAGCCTATAGTGCAGCCTATCTAGATGATATTGCTGTCTTTAGCTCCACCTGGGAGGATCACCTGGTCCACCTCAGAAATGTTTTACAGGCCCTGCAGAAAGCAGGCCTGACTATCAAGGCCACCAAGTGCCAGATAGGGCAGAGTCAGGTTGTGTACCTGGGCCACCTTGTGGGTGGAGGCCAGGTTCAACCACTGCAGAGCAAGATCCAGACCATCATGGACTGGACTGCTCCCACTACCCAGACTCAGGTGAGAGCCTTCTTAGGCCTGACTGGGTACTATAGGAGATTTGTCAAGGGGTATGGATCAATAGTGACACCCCTGAATGACTTAACTTCCAAGAAAATGCCCAAAAAGGTTCAGTGGACAGTTAGCTGTCAAAAGGCATTTGATGACCTAAAGCAGGCCATGTGCACTGCTCCCATTCTACAGAGTCCTGATTACTCCAAGAAGTTCATTGTTCAAACTGATGCATCTGAATTGGGGGTAGGGGCTGTACTGTCACAATTGAATGAAGAAGGTCAGGATCAGCCAGTAGCTTTCATTAGCAGAAGGCTGACCCCTAGAGAGAAACGTTGGTCAGCCATTGAGAGGGAGGCCTTTGCTGTGGTCTGGGCTCTGAAGAAGTTGAGGCCATACTTGTTTGGTACTCACTTCCTTGTTCAAACAGACCATAAGCCCCTCTTATGGCTAAAACAAATGAAGGGTGAAAACCCCAAACTGCTTAGGTGGTCCATTTCCCTACAGGGGATGGACTTCACAGTGGAACATAGACCTGGGAGTAACCATGCCAATGCAGATGGACTCTCTAGGTACTTCCACTTAGAACATGAAGACTTAACTGGGCAAGGTTAGTTTAATGTCCCTATGTTTGGGGGGGGGTTGTGTAGGAGAGTAGGATCTGCTTCACATGGGTACCGCCACTTTTTGCTGATGCTTCACTGTTTTTCGACCTTAGTCTGGCTGGGGCCCTGCTAATCAGAACCCCAGCCTAGCTGCTTCCTCTCTAAAATGGTTTCCATGTGCCTTAGGCACATCTGTGATTGGAATCTGGAGTGCCCTTATAAGTCCCTAGTATATGGTATACTATGTACCCAGGGCATAGGTACCTCAGAGGCCTACCAGGGGCTGCAGCATGTATTGTGCCACCCCTGGAAGGCCATCCAAAATTACACCACAGGTCTGCTACTGCAGCCTGGGTAAGGTGGTGCATGCACCCCTTACTGTGATATAGGCTACCTATATCACTACATACATACACACATATAAACCTATAAGTCACTCCTATGGCAGGCCTTATCAATCCTGAAGGCAGAGTGCGTGGTTCCTATGTGAGAGGGTGCCCCTGCATGAGCAGGGCCCCTCTGCAGCGTTCGGAGACCCTTCTCTGATGCTGTTTGTAGTGCAGCCTGACCATATACTCTTAAGCGCATTATAACCTCGCGTTAAATGCTAACTTTGGGATGGCTGCACGGAAACATGTCGTGTTTGGTGTCAAACATCTTGGAATACTACCCCCCCGCCAGTTCTGGCAGCGGGGGTGGCATTCCACCCTTCTAGAGGGAAAGACATGTACACACTGGTATACCCGGTACTGACTTTCCAGAGACCTGGCATCACAAAATGGATGCCGCTGCCACAGACACGAGTCTGGCCTCCTGCTGCTGACCGAAACTCCGGCAGGGGAGGCCTGGACAATAGGTTTCCTGTCCCAGGGAGGTGTGACCACCTCCCCAGACAGGATAGTGTGTATTGGGGCTGGGCGGGAGCACTCTCGGGTGCTTTGAAGTCCTGCACTGGGGGCACACTTGGTGTCCCTGTGCATACCCCAGTTCAAACCGGCTCAGGGGCTTCCAGCCCCTGCTCTGGCGCGAAACTGGACAAAGGGAAAGGGTGTAACCACCCCTCTGCCCTGACCCTCCCATAGGTGGGGCCACAGAGTATGTCCAACCCCCTACCTTAGTATAAGTAGGGGACCCCAGTCCTTAGGACTTTAGATTAACCTGGACGAAACTCTGACACAGAATCCTGGACCTTCGACGCTCTACTTCAAGATTAGAGGACTGAAGAATCTCCCTTGGGGTCAAGGAGTGACTCCCCTGCTTGGCAGGCACCAAAGAAGCAATTGTCCGGTCTGCATCGCTGAAGCTCCCGTCGGACGCCGAAGTCTTTGCATCACCAGAGGTAGATTTCCAGACTTCCCGAGGCTGCCCTGAGTCCCCAGCAAAGCTGAGGCCCGTAGCTGTTGTGGGTAACGTGGTACCGTGACCCCTGGACACCGATCGCATTTGCAAGTGCATCCTCTTCTGGGTCTCCCACGAAGTCGTGCTTTGGGCTCCGAGTAGCCCCAGCCTCCAGCACCAACTGCACCGAAGATCACTGGCCTCCACTCCACGAGTATCCTGTGAGCCAGCTCCACGTGCATCGACTCGAGGCTCCTTCGCGGTCGCTAGTCCGTTGGCTAGTAGGCCCTCCCGAAGGCCAATCTTTTTCTGCTTGGGCTCCCTGATTGCTCCAGGCGTGCCCTGACTTACCCTCGCTGGGTGAGTCCCACAGACCTTGCTGGTCTGCAACATCGTCCTTCTTCCATTTCCACGAGACTTGCCGTTGCCAAGGCTTGTTGGGTCCAATTTGGTCGCTGACACGCCTGCAATCGACAGACGTCGTGGGACAGCTCGAATCCAGCTCCTGGTCATCGTCGACGCCTCCTGGACCTCGTGGCTGAAGAGTCAAGACGACCGTCAACCTACCTGAAGCACTCGACATCGGTGGGCATCTGCTCATCGCCTTCCTGGTCACTGGCTAGTGACCCAGACTCTGTCCCCTCTGCTTTCAGGTTCTTCAGATCTTCGATCCACCTTTGGATCCACCCGAACACTTTCGACTTGGTCGCCAGCAGCACTTTGCAGCAGATCGCCATAGAAAGCGACGACGAAACCCGACCCCGAAAGACACCTATGCACCCGGCTCTCCTGGGTGAGGTAACTCGAGTACTCCGGTGCTCCCGTGGGTATTGACACTAGAACAGCCTAGTTCTCAAAGGGTTTGCTCCAAGTCCTCCTCTAAGTGTCCCTTTTCTTTTAAATTCTAATCGCGACTTTCCCCATAGAAGTTAACGGTGGTTCGCGGCTGTGTTCATACACTGCACGCGTCCCCCGTGGGTCCCCTGTGTCACTGCCTTGGGTGGTTCCTTGTGGTCCAAGCACTTCTACAGGCTCTAGGCCTTGTGTCTAGCTCAGTCGTGGTTCTTATACCACTTTATTGGTATATGGTTTGGTACGCCCCTGGGGCTCAAACGTGTATTTGTGCTATTACTGTAGATAACTAACTTATAATTTATGTACTTCGAACTCTAGCCTCATAAAGAGACTAGAGGGGTGTGTTTAGTAATAAATACATATATTTTGAATATATACCTGGTGTGGTCCTCTTTCATTTGGTCACTCAAGAGATTATAGACTGGTAAAACAAGCTGCTTTACATTCCTTCAAGACTTAGCCTGAAGGCTGCTCTCCATAGCTACCACTAGGATAGCTTTCAATAAAGGTTGTCTTTAACCTATCTCCAATAAGGGGTTGTTTGGACTGGTGCAAGGTGCCCACTATAATTAGTGGACAGCATATGCCAGGCCAACTTCTCACAATGAAGTTATCAAGTTTACCTCTTTTGAGCACCCAGGTGTAGTTCTTCTGGGAGTACTATTTTTTTATTTTTTTTTGTCCTCATCTCACCGATAAGCTACTGCACATCTTAAAGCCGTCAATTCTCACTGGGCGCCCAGCTTTACGGCTAGCTGCACTTGCTCAGGCCATCCTGACCAACCGCTGGTAGTAAGGGCTTGGTGTAATCATAGGACCGGGGAGGGTACAATCCCGTACAGCTTATATTATCAGTTATTGTCAGTTATTATTCTCAAGTCCCGGCCCCAGCTTAGCAGAGGCTGCCAGATGTTGATTAAATCTTCCTGTTTTTCATCTTGTTCCAGGCATGCCATAGCAAATGCAGCTTTAAGCCACTTTTCTCCAGTCGGAGGAACATGGCGGCCGCTAGCTAAACGGCCGCGGTCACGCTGCCTCGGGATCCACATGGAGGACTGAAACCGGAGCCCCGTTTATTTATGTAGAAGTACCGCTTCCCTGTTTTTTTTTTTTTATTGCTCTTTTGTCTCTTTTTTGCATATAATTTTACCTGTTTTGGCGATGTGAGAGAGGTGTGGCGGCGTTGATTGTGGAGACTGTGGCGGATTGACGGAGGAAAGTTCCTGCTGCCTTGGGACTGGAGATCGGCGCTGGAGGTGGGGTGAAGCCGCGCACGAGAGGAGGCGTCGGAATAACGCTTGCTTCTCGTTCCGGCTCATGAAAGGCAGAGTCAGCACATGTTTAGGTGGCATTTTCCTCGGCATCTCTTCGGGCTTCGTGGTTAAGAATAATGACGGATGGGGATTGGTGCAGCAACAGAGGAAGCTCGATCAATTTGGAAGCCTGCGCCTAGACCAGTGTTCGACTCAGCGAGATGGTATTAGTCTATGTGAAGGTAAGAGGGGGATATTAACCCTCTTCGGGAAGCATAGTAATTTTGATAACTACCTCCCCCGCAATTGACCAGCGCCTTTGTGACCTTGAGGGCGCTAGGGGAGAAGCGCCCCCTGCCGTATGGAGATAAATGACAAGACAACAGTGGGTCTCTCTCCTCCAAAAATAAGTAGATATACTTTGCGCGCTAGAGCTGCCCATCTTGCCTCCAACATTGCAATTATTGAGTCCAGTTTGCCCCCCCGAGTTTCTCCTCCCATCTCTAAAGTTAGAGCACTGCCAAACCCACGGGGGGTTTTTGGTGACGGTGGTTCTGCTAAAAGGGGAAGAGAGGCTAATAAGGGGGGGGGGAGGAAAAGGTAAGAAAACAACTTCATTAAAGGCTAAAATTACCCCGTCTCTTAAAACCTATTATAAAGTCACGTCTACTTCCATGTCTACGTCCTCACCTATGGCTTCGGCTACTCCCGACATAAAGGCTGCCAAAATACCTCCTGACGCTATGAAGATTATAACAGGGGCTAATTCAGGAGGGACCGGGCTTGGGAAGTTGGTCTCCTTAGTTGGTAGTGAGGGTGAGCCTGTAGAGCCTGTAGAGCAAGTAGAAGAAGCCCCTGAAGCATCAGAAGTGGAGATTCTCACTGCATCGAGTAAGCTAAAGGGGGTTAGATCATCAATACCTTTGAATAATCCAAAGACCTTAGATTCCTCCGCAGTGTCTCACGTAGTGATAACAGCTGAGGCTACAGCCTCTCCTACGGTCTCGGTAACTGAACCTGTTATCCATCCTGCGGTGAGTCTCTCTAATAGATTTTCTGTCTTGGAAGTGCAAGAGTCATTGGAAGTCCAGCAAGAGGCGTGTATTCAGCAAAGTCCTTCGGGTCTTGAGGAGCGAGTTGTCTCAGCCCCTATAATCCATTCGTTAGTAGATATACTTGCGGGTTTGAAGGAGGAGATGGCAAGCAGGTTCACAGTATCGGAGATGAATCAAGCAGAGTTGGCCAGCAGGTTTTTAGTATCCGAAGCAAACCAGGTGGCTATTTGATCTTCCTGTGAGGCGCTGCTCAGAAAGTGGAAGACTTAACTTTGTGGACAGATGCAATTGAGTCAGAGATTCCTAAGCTCAAAGAAGTGATCCATACAACATCCGCAGATTTAGTAAAATTATCTGCTCAAAATAAGGAATTAAAGGACGGTCTTGAGCGTCTGGAAAATCAGTCAAGAAAAAACAATCTGAAATTTCTAAATGTTCCAGAAGGCCTGGAAGGGTCGGACATAAAGGGATTCGTGGTTGCTTTATTAAAAGGAACTGTAGCAAAAACTTTGCCTAGTATAGATCTTGTGCAGGAGATCCAAAGGGTCCATCGAGATCCCTTTAAGAGGAACCCAGGCAGGCAAAAGCCAAGGAAGATTCTGGTTAATTTCCTGTCCCTATTCTGTTAAGGAGTCGATACTATCTTTGGCACTTAAGGAAGGCACGATAGCATCTACATTTACTGATCAACCCCCCTTTACTTTTCTTATTAGATCGGATATTTCTTACATAACTGCAGCAAGGCAGTGGGAGTTGGGAAAGAGGCTAGATGAATTAAATAGCCTGGGGGCTAAGGCTCAGTTGAGGTTCCCAGCCACATTACGTGTAATGTGGAATAACCACATGCATTTGATTCACACAACAGAGGAGCTGGATGTCCTTATTGAAAAAATTCAGAGAGAAAAGGAGAACAATGCAGGGGGGAGTCGTGGTTAAGGGTGCCCCTGGTGTTAAGTTCTCAGGTTTAATATATCACTTTTAGTTTTTTCCCGAGGTAGGGTTGACCAAATAGGCTTAGCCTATTGGAAGGAGGGTTCCTCAGGGGGATGGGGGGCACTGGAGAGGGGAGGGAGGGGGGAGGGGTGGTTGGGGTGCACTGGGTGGGGAGCAATGGGAAAAAATGAAAAAATGTCCTCATCTTGCTGGTATTGGAAGAAAGGTTGTTTAATTAGGGTTGGGCGTTCACAAATTAATGGCAGGTAATCCCACAAGGGATAATAGAGTTGGCTTCATCTCTTGGAACATAAATGGTATGAGATGCCCACGTAGGCAAAGGCTGATATTTAAGTAACTAGAGCTTTCTCCCGCCCAGATCTTCCTCTTACAAGAGACACATTTGACCTATGCAGAAAGTCGGTCAATTTTTTCCAAAATTCCCTGGTTGAATTGTTACTGTTTTTCGCAACAGACAACTAATTGTAGGGGGGTTGCAGTTTTGGTAAAGAAAGGGATCCCATGTGTCATTAAATCCATCCAGACCGATCAAACTGGGAGATGGATTGTGGCACAGTTAGATTTGGGTGGGTTAGAACTAGCCTGCGCCTCTTATTACGGTCCCAATGTGGATGATCCTAACTATATTTGTAAACTTCAAGAGAATTTGATATTGGCAACACCACCATTGCTTATAGGAGGGGACTTTAATGTTCTTCTGGACCCCTTAAGGGATAGGTCGAACGCGAGTTATGTTCTGGGAGTACTATTGACAGAATCCCGAATTGGTAAATCCATTAATGATATCGTAGATTCACAATCACTAAAATGATCCTCAACCATTACTGTTGCTTCAGGTTTAGGAATATTCACAGGAGTAGGCATAACTAACGATGGAGGACAGTTTCCTGGCTACCATATAATGGAACTACTGGACCAATTGTTACAGGTATGGTCAAAGAATCAGGATGCACCTTTATCTGTGTTATCTTCTGTATTAATTCTGCTCTTGTCTTTTCTAGGGCTTCTTTTTCTTTGTCGTGAAGTATCCTACTGGGAGTAAATTCATGCACTACCTGCGGTACTAATGGAGTTTTTAACAATGGGGCACTTGGGGTACATCCACTTGTCCCTTCCTGATATGGTGGGGGATTCCTTAATATTTCTTCTATAAATTCATCTTCGGAATCTCCATTTCTCATTAAATGTTTTGTCTTTTCTGTGCATTTGCTTCCTAATTTCTCCTCTGCTGTTAACAATGGATATAATCCTTCTGTAATCATTGCCTTTCTCCATTGTTTCATCTGACCGTCCCTAGACTCATGTTGATATCTGGGAAAAAATCCTCGATAACCCCAATTACTCCTGGATCGGTCACGCTCAAATGCCTCGGTTTCCCATTCCTCTAAGGCTTCGTATTGAGTTAATCTAGGTCTGGGTTCCAAATCGTTCATTCTCAATCTCAAATTTTGAAGAATTGTTCCATTGAAGGTACCATTCTCGGGAAATGCTAATATCCCATCATTTTTGGTATATTCTATCCAATTCTCTATCCATACACAAGTATGCTAACCTCTCTCCATCATCATGAATGAAGCGGGTGTTTTAGCTGGTGGAATGATAATTCCTTCCCTAGTTTTGATTGGTTTATCCTTTTTAAAATAGTTCTTAATCTTTTGCATTTTTCTCTTTTCTCCGTACATCTTGGGCAAATCTCGATGTATAAAATTATATTCTGCAAAACCCAGGAATCTCCTATCCGGACGAGTTCCTGTTAAAGTCGGATCGCGTTCTAACATGCAATCTCTATCCACTAAGACTTTAGCTTCTAAAATAGCAACCAATCAAGTGTCTGCTAACTTTTATTTCTGAACCAATCCTAACGCGGCTTTTCGGTGACGTTTGTCTGTCAACCCCTCCTTTACAATCTGCGTTTCTCTGTCCCTCGCTGTTTCAACCAATCCCAGCGCGGTACCTGTGACGTCAGTACTGCTCCTGACTACTGACCCCTCCTTTACAGGAGTCGTTCCACACCCGCTGATTCAACCAATCCCAGCGTGGCGTTTGTGACGTCAGCTCCCTCTCCGGCAGCTGACCCTCCCTTTACAAAATCTTACGCAAACTTTTTCTCTATAAATTTAAATTAAATTTCAGTAACAACATAAAACATTCGCTATCGTGCCAGTTTCTCTAAAATAGAAAAGATAATTTTCTCTCACACTTAGTAAAACCTTTCCGTTTACTAAACATACACTATGAGTAAAACCCTTCCGCTTACTCTTCACACGAGCTCCAGAAGTACCTGTTACTTCTCCAATGTTACCCTTTCTAGGTGATATAACATCAAATTTTCACCAGCGTACTCCTTTGCTATCACTCACACGTATAGATTGCCTAACCAGTACTGATAGTCCTGCTTAACTTTTCAGTACTATTTCTGCCTGACAGATAACCTCACTGCAGTATGGCTTCCACTTACCATCTGCTATTCTTTCCCCGGGGATTCTGGACAACATAAAACAAACTTTGAATACACAGATGTTAGTTCATAAAAATAAAATTCTCATTACCCAATTAAAAAGAGTAACCATCCTCTGCTTACCAGAAAACTGATCCAGCGCGATATTAGCAAACAGCATTCATACACTAGATACTCACTTGGGCCCATACATTCATACTACACTAATACTTACGCTGGGTTTTATCAGTTGTTACTCTTTATCAAATCCCTGCTACCAATTACCTTCCGATTGAAGAGTAATGACTTACCAATGAATCCTTTGCTAATTGGGAAGTTTAAAATGAGTGACATTCATTATAGTACATAATCCTGAAATAACCACTGAGTCAGGAAGTTTTAAAATGTTTATCTAAAGATTTAGCAGAGTAAATTACAGAAACACATGGTACTTAATCGCATATCACGGATAAAGTAGAGAAAATAACTATTGATTAATGATGGTCCCTCAGAAAGGAGAAGATAGAGACAGCAGCGCAACTAAAGGTTGCATTTATATTTACCTAAATGCGAGAACCAAACCCTTGGCCAAGGAGTTGGAAAGATTAGGACCCAGGAAGGATGAAGAGCAAAGACCTCCTCCAGGATCAGGACAGGACCGGTGGCCTCTCTACAACGACGCCTGCGTCGTTCCCCTCTCTGATACTCGACTTCTCCTCGATTCTCCCGTGCCTTTCTTCTAATGGACTCCGCCGCCCCCTCCTCAGGACCTCTTCTGGACAGGGATTCAGTCTGCAAATGATCAGCTTGGCGGTCTGGAGCTCTTCTGTGCTTTCTAAGAGTAAGCTCTCTTGCAGCATCTCCTTCTAACTAATTAGCTAGTTCTATATCTATTATACCCTTCTACGCCCATGTACCTCCCCTTAATGTTGCTAAAATATGGGACCACTACTTCTGATTGGACAGGGACAGGGGGTTGATCCTCACACCATATTGTTTTGGTACGCATTTCTGAAGACCTTTGTTTTTAAACTACCGCCCATTAAATTTAATACATTGGCTTTATTTCCCACCCGTCTCACGACAAAGTTTATTCAATTTCCATATACATAGTTGCAAGTTTGGCAGGAACACATGAATACATCAATATCGGCCATTAGGTCGTGGCCTTGGACGACGTCCAGGTTGACTTCATCCTTTCCGCTCTGGGCAGTCTTTCATAGAACATGCGCGGAACCAACGTCATTCGAGTTTTCAGTTCACCAACCTCAGGCCCAAGTTTACGAACTAATAAAAGTCAAAGAAGAGAATATTAAAATCACAAATAATATGTTTCACTGTATACCCACTCTTTCGTTTACTTATAAATCTATCCCGCATTAGTAGCGTTAAGAAAACGACAATTTAATAATAACACAAGAGCAAGCTGAAGCATGTGAAAACATCAAGCAGCCATTTTAATGCACACTGCGCAGAAGCAGAAATTTCCCACCAAGCAAAGAAAGACGTCACACCACGTGATATGGTTGAGACATGCGCAGTAAAGTTCCCGCGCTTTAGCGGCCATTTTAGAAAAAGACAAGCGTTACTTGTTAGTTAGAACACATAGGCAAGCTTCCTTGCTAATTCATGTAGTGTATGCAAAGTTAATATAACAATACAAGATTAATAATTTAATACTGTGAGGAGATTGCATTCGAGCAAGTCTCATTTGTGAGTCCTTGCTCCATCAGTACGTTTGGCTGAAGATAACATCTGTCGTCTCAATAAAAGAAGATAACATCTCTAGTCACAATAAACATCCATTTCAAAGGAGAAAAGGGCTTCTTTGATGTATGTGTGGCATAGTAGAACATAGCTACAAATGGTAAGAGATTCAACAAAGACGACAAGGATGAAGAAGAAATAAAAGCAGTACCTCAGTCGCAGTGCGATCAGCGAAGGACAGCAATCAACCTGAAGCAATCAGCTTGGTGCATGCTCCAGCCGAAGGCAGAGAAAGTGAAGCCAGCATGAGCCAGTTAGAAGGCAGCAAATAAGAGTGACAATTACGCCAACTAATGTTAAGCAATGGACAGGCTCCAGGCCCCTAATTGTATACAATGTCCCTCCCCTAAGCGAGAGCACTGTTGCAGGCGAGACCCAAAAAACTATTGTCTTTGATTTACTAAACTATAATTTTGCTCTATGTATAATAATAATCTAGCCAACATATAGGGTGCACATGATAACTGACTTGTCTTTTAGTACACCTATTTGTATCATCGTCAGGGCAGGGGCAATCATGTTTCCAAGTCCATGTTTTAAAACTATCTTTTAAAATGAGGATCCCTTAATGCAGTGATATAATCTGATGTACTAAGATGAAACTCTTCTGCATATTAAAGAAATAAACTTTTTGAATTTTGAGAGACTTTATGATATTTTTACATGAAGTGTGTTGCATAATTTACATGCCAAATATTTTCAAATGCAAAAAGAACAATTGATGGACAGAATGCTCATCAATGTCAAAAATTCACCCCCGGACAGAGATCTGGGCCTAAACCCATCGTTTTTTTGCTCCCCATGCCATTCCAGTTTAAACCCAGTCATATGCAAATCAGTCTTGAGCCTGCTCCCTATGGGAACAGTCCAGCCCGAACTGCCAGGCAGGTCCACCCTGGACTGGAAACAAGCATCCTGGGACCGGTTTCGGGGTTTCTTCCCTCATCAGCCAGGCTAGCTTGACTCCAGTGGCATGGAGAGCACGTGAACCACGTCTGGGCATACCCGTCCCACTCGGGTGACAAATGCAAAAAGAACATTTGATAGACAGAATGCTGATCAATGTCAAACATTCACTCCTATACAGAGATCTGGGCCTAAATCCATTGTTTTTTTGCTCCCCATGCCATTCCCGTTTAAACCCAGCCATATGCAAATCAGTCTTGACCCTGCTCCCAATGGGAACAGTCCAGCCCGAACTGCCAGGCCAGGTCCTCCTTGAACCAGAAACAAGCATTCTGAGACTGCTTTCGGGGTTTCACCCCTCATCAGCCAGGCTAGCTTGACTCCAGACCACAAGGAGCGGGGCTCTGTTACACAACGTGCTGTTATCTAGCGACTGTACACCTTGCGTACGTCGCGTGCACGCAATTGAGCACGTCCTTATCTGAGTCACGTTACCAGGCATGGCTGTCATTTCTCCAAGTTGAACGGCTGGAGCAGATTTAATCATTACACTTGTGAAAGGAGATCCAAGTACACCAGTTATTTTCCAAGGAGGTTACTGACCAACCTTGATCGGATGTGTGGAAGTCAAGACCCACCTATACCCGTAGTATGAGGCTTCTAAGCCCACCAATAGTCTATGTCTGTTTGGGATCTATCTTCACATCTTCAAGAGCCTAAGGGCCCACTGTGTCTCAGTCTGCGGCCTGATTTTTCATGCTGTTACCAATCGGTGCTCTTCCTCCCCCCTCCTCCAATCTTTTGTCCTGATGAAGACCCCAGGATAAGGAACAAATTACATTTATTGCACATAGGGGTCGAAACGTCGATGGTCCTTCACCACTTTTCAAGCATAGACGACAGAGATTAATTATCTGAGCCTACAAATTGCTATATTTGTTTTGTATTAATTTGCCATCATTAGGCTGGATAGGTTTCAGCTACATCTGATGTATATATTGCACATTGCCTTTCCTTCAACCCTCACAAGCACACATTCCCTCCTGAGCACTCTATTCCCTTCTCCGAGTACCATTTTAACTAAATGTACAGACAATCATGCTGTCTTCAATAATCATGTGATGATGAAGAAAATAAATCACATTTATTTGAATTTATCATGGTAATGTTTGAATAACTTAAATTCGTATCATGCAAAGTTTATTTCCACTGTGACTATTTTTTGGTGTACTGTCCACTGTAGCTTCAGCGAATGTGGGGAACGTGTGCAAGGGCAAGGGAGGAGGACGGCAGTTGTCTGGCGGGGTGGTGTATGTTCAGGCTGTGGTTGATGTATGCTGGACCCTGGTCATGGAGGGCCTTGTAGGCGTGTGTCAGCATCTTGAACTGGTATCTCTTCTGGATGGGGAGCCAGTGGAGGTTCCTGAGTTGGGGGTGATGTGGGTCCATTTGGGGAGGTTGAGGATTAGTCTGGCCGCAGCATTCTGTATGGTCTGGAGTCTTTTGAGGAGTTGGGTGGTGGCATGTTCGATCCAGGTGAGCTCGGTGACATGGCCGTACTTGGCTCTGTTGCTGGCTGTGAAGATCAGGTCCAACGTGTGTCCTGCGCTGTGTGTAGGGCTGGTGACCAGCTGGATGAGGCAAATGTTGCTCTTGCTTTCCAGGAGGTTGTTGGAGTTGGTGTCTTTGGGGTCATCAAGGTGGAAGTTGAGGTCGTTGAGGAAGTTATAGTGCTTGGAGTCGATGGCTAGAGGCACGATGAATTTGGCGATGGTGTCTCAGAAGCCGGGGCGAGATCCTGGGGTTCTCTAAGCGAGGGTGCCTCTGATGGTTGTCTCTAAGTTGTATGCTCTAAGTTGTATGCTCTAAGTTGTACGCTTTAAGTTGGCTGCGATGGTGCTTTTGTCTGAGATGCAGTTTTGTGATGTAACGATGAGAAATGCATGTTTTTCTATTTTCCATTAAGCTGTGTTTTAACACTGGAGTGGCCAAGGCCAGTATTAAGTGTATGTAGTTATGGTTTTTACAATGTTTTATGGATAATGGTCCCAATAAACGTATTGTTACTACTAACAGAAAAAATAAACAGCAAGGGAAAAACCCTCCAAGTAAGGAATCTTAGTGGAGACTTTGCCTACAGTTGATATTACATGGAGAAGAGTTAGTGAGCTACAGTATCAAACACAACACAGCATCCTGGATTCCTTTCAGCTTATACTTATGTATTACTCACTGATTTTAAGTTCGCCTAATAGACAGTAAGAAAAAGCCTCTTGTGCACCATACCAAAATCCTACACTGGGTTTAGAGCATGCCCATTGCTTACTAGTGATTGGCTTTATTGTCACTCTCATTCGCTTGCTTCTTATTCAATGGCTTGCCTTCCTCTTCTTGTGTTTGCTCCTCCCCTGGAACATGGCTTCCATACCATCCTTTTTATTGGCAGATTTGTACCCTCCCTCTCATCACATTTAGAGAACCAATTTTTGTATTTTTCTTCAAGCACTCTGTTCCATGCAAGTGGACGTGTTTTTAGGATCTCTACCTCGTGTGCAGCTTCCTCCCCACAAATTTCCCAACACGCACCTCCCGAGCGCTCCTTGAAGGTCCTTCCTCCCACCAATTGCTATACCTTGTGTGCTTCTTTTTATTCCAACACTTGCTCAATGTTGCTTCCTTTTCTCCCCAGACTTTGCTCCTAATGCATATTTTCTTTTTGACATTGGATACCAGTGCTTTATTTGAGACCACCAATTGTCCATATTAAATTCTCCTAGTTGCACTTGACATTCTCCTAAGAATACAAACTTAATTTTTAGCCTCCAATTTCAGATTTCTTCACATTTACCAAGTCTTAATATTTTCAGTTAGTAAATGCTGCTTTTTGATGTATTTATACTTTATTAATCTGTTAAAATATTCATTTATTATAAATGGCGATGGTCCCCCAGAGTAGGTATCGAAAACCTACTGGTTATCGTTGGCTCCAGGTTAAGAATCTCTAGTCTAGGGTGTGACTTTTGGTGGACTGAAAATAGGCTGAATATTCCTTGTATTCCTTCTCAATGCTGTTGGATAGGGAATCATTTTAAGCAAAGTGGATACCCTTAGTATAAGCTATAAGGTGCTGGTTTGTTTGTGTATTTTTGATTTCTGCTAATCTTCCCACCATTTGTCTCTACATTGCCTCCCTTGGGGAATCGTGTCATAGATCTTTTCAGCAGGGCTGCTCTGTTCATTGCTTTATTGAGGATCTGTGAGAATTGGGTGGAAAGCGCTGTCTTAAAATTGATAGTCAGAGATAGGGTACACTAAACTTTTAACTTGTTTTATTGGGCTTCTTCTTTTGATAAGTCATGCTTTGAAGTTGTCAGTTTAGTGGACACCCCTGTTAATCTGTGTGATACTTACTATATACTGTTCTTTGCATGCCCAGTGCCTTCTTGCCACCTTCTCCCCCTTCTTCCCTTTATCTTGAGAAGCTCATAAGAAATGGGGAAGTGGAAGTGTAGGGAGAGAGAGAAAAAGGAAAAACAAACAGCACATCACGAGTCAGACACCCACCTGAGAAGCCACAAACCTCCCCTAGGTTGTGGTGCTTTTGGCACTCACTCTGGAAGTTTACATGGATACTTTAGAATAAGTCCACATTCCCTTGGTTTTTACCCTTCAGATGTTTAACCTGAAAGTGATACAGTTGTAGGGGAAACAACTAGCGAAGAACTGAAGGTCAACCAAGTTAAAGGAGTGTGATCAGTAAAGAGAATAAACTTTCGACCATCAAGATAATTATCAAGGTTCTCAATAGCCCACGTAATGTAATTAAGTAAATTTATTAAGTTTGATTAATTAAAATCTTACATAAAATACCCTTAAAATATTATTTTAATACAATTTGATTCAACCAACTTTGAATTAAACAATAATACAGTTTAAAAATCTCATAAATACATTAATATTTGAAGTTCAAATCATCTTGAATAAAATTCATAACAAAATTTGTGATGGCTCAACAGCTGCGCATCATCACCCAAGTTGTTGTTGCAGTATACGGATTAAGTTGAGCCGGTAGTACGGAATAGGGCGCCCTTCCAGGATAAGACTGCTCTCACGATACATGAGTGACTAAAGACAAGAGTTACATAAGGACAGACACAGGGGGTGAAACTCTCTCCCAGGCCATGTTGGCATAATGAATACACTTTATTAGGAATGTTTGCCCATAGTGTAATTATGGTCGCAAGGAGTTGAATTTTCTAGTCACTTCAATAAAGAATTTGGCAGCTGGATATTGATCCAAAATGTTCTGAAAGTTAAGGCGGTGCTTCTGTGTTTCCTTGCATTGTCGGATGGTATTCATGAGAAAGGACTGCTTGAGTAAGACATGCCTCTCAATGTACATACCTGGGCAGCAACGGACAAAATGTAGAATTGACTCTTGCTTTTAGTCGCATAGCCGGCACCTGTAGTTCAACAATTGATGGTTATGCCAGGATTGCCTGAATTCTGTCTTTTTTAACCCAAAAGGAACCGCATGCAAATAGTAAATGATCTCACTGGTTTACGCAAAGACTTTGATAAATATTTCTGGGCAGACATGCTGTTGTAAGACTCAATATTGTAGAGCGAGTGCTTGTTTATGGCTAGATCTAAAGGTCTGCGGACCTGCTTAAAAACAATACTTTTATTTTCAGAGCGGATTTAAGATCTGCATACGCGAGGTTACTTTCCCAGATTGAATGTACCTCCAGATTCTTAAATGAATTTGTTAGGTACATAGCCTGTGGGTTAGCAGCTTGGTGATCACATGTCAGAAGTGGCCTAGTTGCAGCTTTTAGTGTTCCTGGCTTTGGTTTTTTAATCAAGGTACAGTATGCTAAACATTTGCCTTACATGCAAGGTCTTGACGGATTAAACTGAATTCCAATCGAATTTGTGACCTCGGGCAGCTTCGGGGTAAATGAAACAGCTTTTGAATGTGTTGCAGTAAATGAGTTTCAATGTGGGAGCAAAAACGGCCTGGGAAGCATTGGTGACCATCAGACATTGATGGTATTAATTTTGCCTTGGTTACACTCAGGATTGGGTTTACTGAGGTCTACGAGTTTTGCATTGAGCCTACAAAGGGCATATACTATTGTAACTCCATTATGTTTCATCTTCGCTAGCTGATATCGTGGGGAGACCTTTTCCGTCAGCCAGATGCCCAGGTATCTGTAGCTTACAGAATATCTCAAAGTCGAATGGCTAGTGCCATATCTTTTCAGATTTTTTGAGATATTTTCCCAAGATCATTACACTAGACTTAGATGGATTCAGTTCTAGTTTATTTTCACAGTTGTACATGTGTAGCTCGTTTACGACCCTTTGCAGCCTTAATATGTGTGGTCGAGGATGACAATATCCTCCGAATACTGTCAAATTTGTATATGATCATTATTGATCTTTAGAGGAAATTATCGACCAAGTCAATCAACCTAGGCATCAATAACCTAATGGACTCCCCCCTCACTTTGACCTTCAAGGATGGTGGTTATCTGACTGTTTCAACCACCTGCGTCTTTCTCCCCATACTGTATACATAAGTATTATGTCTTTTCTTATATCTTTATGCATCCTCATGTCCTGCGATGTTATGCAATTTTTCTTTTCCTTTGTGTATGTAAAGCGCTCTGATACCCACGGGTCTAGCTAGCGCTATATAAAACTTTATAAATAAATAAAAATAAATAAATAAAATCTTACATTCCCTAGGGAAAACAAACCAGACATCAGAATGAAGAGAAAATACTGGACTGATGGCCTTATGACACTGACATGGTGAAATGGAGATCTACACATTATATATGTTGTAACATATATAAAGATGTGCGTTTGCTTGAAACGTGTATTTTTTCACATTTCGAAAGAAATATGCGTTCAGTTCCAAAACAGAGTCAGACTTGACAATGTCAGGCCTGTCTAGTAATTCATTCCGTTTTTTCTTTTTCAATTGCTTTCTGGTAGTTGTGATTTTGAGGTTTTTATTATTAAAAACAAAAGTACGCGCGCCTAAATGGAAACAAAAAAAATAATGTGGTCACAGAGTATATGGCTTTTCTGCCTGCATTCAAGTCTCACTCATGTCACATGCAATCGTCTTATACAGGCAGGCTGCACATTTCGAAATATCAAATGTTTTCTTTGCAATATAGTTGGTAGCAATGACTCAAATAGTCAATAGATGTTTTTAGAGCCACAATGTTTGAAAAATTCAGCACTAGATTGAACGCTGACCGAGGCAGACTTATTTATTGAGGTCTTGCTGCCACACAAGAGGGCTCCTTTAACAGAGTGGCCAGGCAGGCCCCGGCCCCTCCTTTCCCTTGGAGCAGAAACAATTAGAAGCAGATGGGAGAGTGCCCAGGGACACCAGACGTCATCCCTCCCCGCTCCCATAACGGCTGCTTCTGCTTGCCGTGGAGCTAAGACGGCAGGCAACTCCCAGGCTCGCGCAGAAAGGCGGGAAGGAGCGGATCAGGTAAGGAGAGGACAGTCACATCCTATGACGTAAGGGGAAATGTCGCGGCACAGAGTGGGGTGGTGTTTTTCTAGCAGCCGGTTAACAGCGGGATGTTACGTGCTCGCTTCTCGTGGCTTCAGTATGTTTTACCCGCCGGAACGACAGGAGCTGGGTTTCAACTGACCCGTTGTTAACGGCCTTGGTGACGGTTGCTAGGGCATCTTTTTGGTCTGGCAGTGCCTCCTGCTGGTCTGTGTGACACTGAGAGCTCAGTGGAAAGTGAGTGCTGCTTGTGTCCCGTCTGTATCAGTCACAAGTTTCTTTGTGCCTCGTTTCTTCAAATTTCGTTTTTTTCTTTAATTTTAAATTGAGCCCAACTGACTTTTGGTTGTCTTATTTAGTTACAATGATAAGTGAACTTTTCCCCTAACTAAATGTTTTAAAGAACGAGGGAGGATATTAAAATTCTAATTTGGGCGGCGAGTCAATCCTTTCTGGTCATATCAAAGATTGCTAGGCATGAAATTGCCCCATTTTATTTTGTCACAAAAAATTGTTGTATTCGCATATTGCGTTTTTTAAATTTAGTTTTTATATAAAAAGGTTCTTGCTTCAATGCAGTTTCCTAACTTGGACTTCACTAGTGTTGATAAATGTGTCATAGCATAATTGGCAATCCTGGCTATTTAGGAAACAAAGCATCTATTGTTTAGCCCCAAACGTTTCCTGTTTTTGTGACACGTATTTTTTTCTTATTTCTGCTTGACGCTCGCCAGACTTCTAATGTAATATAGCGCGAAATTGTTTATTGTCAAACATTGTTACAGTAGAGATGGCAAATTATCAGTGTTAGTAAAACGTGGTCCTCTAAAAATGTGCCTTAGAGAATATTAAGTGGATTGTAATCTGTACTTTTTGTCTATTGTATTCTTATTTTAACTTTCTGATGTTGGTAGCCGTGGGCAAACATAATCATGTATTTAATTTAGAGCACTGTTCTTGCACTCAAAGTTACTGCAGGTTTTCCTTAGACTTTGACTAAAGATACTCTTTGCCTCACTCTTCACTTCTGTGACTCACTTCATTTCCATTATATATTATGGACCAGGCAACTGAAATGCACAGGGCTCTCACGATGTACCTCTATACAGATCTGGCCCATCCACTGATATCTAAGACCTGAGACATTTACTGGACTTGACTTGCTTCATGCACTACTGACCCAGGACTAGGAGCTCAGAAAATATACCTCTATCCTGAACTACCATACACTGCTACACTGCCACTGCCATCCATAAAGACTCTTATAGAATACTTCTAGCCTCTGTGCTGAGGTTTCAAGTAATTAAACATCCACCAAGCTCTACATAGCTGTATCAGTTTCTAAATCTCATAACTAAATGATATGACGTAGCAACAATTGATAACAAAACGTGTTACTCACTTTTGCTACATCATAATGGTCTTCCAGGCCAGGGTGCCAGGGCTCTCTGAGAGCCTGCCAGTGGAGTGCTGCTTGTCTGCTTTGACCGAAAGCAGAAAGCACAGCTGCAGGCGAGGGAAGGAAGGCTGCGAAGGTGATGGGGGTTGGTCAAGGATGAATGGTAAGGTAATTGTTGTTGGACAGGGATACGTAACAGAGGCCATGTTATCTATGACTCCCCCATTACGCCTCTGCCACTGCGTAGCAGTTAAAATCAGGGGTCGATTTGTTGGGGGCCATACATAACATACAATTATAGATGGGTAAAAAGTTAATTTTGGGGATGTTTTTCACCCTAGGGTTCTGAGGGACATCATAGACAACTCGAGCTTCGCTCTTGTCTATTTGATGTCATTCAGAGCCCCTCTATGAAAAACATCCCCGTAATTCACTGTTACCCATCTATAATGCTATATATAATTCTCTTTCTGTTCCGGGAGGTAAGATTGCTTGCACTGCTGCTTCTTGGGCTGTACTTGTTTTGTGTAGGAGGGAAGCTTGCACTGCTGCTTACTGGGATGTACTTGTTCTGTGTAGGAGGGAAGCTTGCACTGCTTTTTCCTGGGATGTAGTTGTTCTGTGAAGGAGAGAAGCTTGCACTGATACTTTCTGGGCTTTACTTAGTATGTGAAGGAGGGAGGCTTGCACTGCTTCTTCCTGGGCTGTGTTGTTCTGTGAAGGAGAGAAGCTTGCACTGCTTCTTTCTGGGCTTTACTTAGTATGTGAAGGAGGGAGGCTTGCACTGCTGCTTCCTGGGCTGTATTGTTCTGTGAAGGAGAGAAGCTGGCACTGCTGAGTCCTTGGCTCTACTTTGTCTGCAAAGGCGGGAAGCTTGCACTGCTGCTTCCTGGGCTCTACTTGTTTGGTGAAGGAGGGAACATGGGCGTAGCTTGGGCAGTAAGATTGGGGGGTGTGAGCTTCAGATTTTCCAACAATCACGCTGGTTACAATACATTATATGAGAAGCAGGGCATAAGTGGGGGCTTAAAGAGCAGTAGAAAGAGAGAGGAGAGCGGATTGTTAGGGGTACTTAAAACTCAATATTTTGTAAAATACACCATTTTAAAGACCTTTACAACTGAGACGAGTGTGTGTGTGTTTTTGTCTGTATGTAAAAATCCCAAGCTCCTCAAATGACCCAACTTAAAGCACCTGTACCCAACTATTTACTATAAAATATATTCATTATAGGGGTGTAACACCCCAAACACCTCCCCCTGAAGCTACACCCCTGGGAGGGAAGCTTGCATGATTGGTTTTTGATCTTTACCTGTTCTGTGAAGGAGGGAAGCTTGCACTGCTGCTTCCTGGGCATTACTTATTCTGTGAAGGAGGGACGCTTGAACTGCTTCTTCCTAGGTGGTCCTTGTTAGGGAAGCTTGCACTGCTGCTTCCTGGGCTGTACTTGTTTTGTGAAGGGGGGAGCTTGCACTGCTGGTTCTCGATCTCTACCTGTTCTGTGAAGGAGAGAAACTTGCACTGCTAGTTCTCAATCTCTACCCTGTCTCTGAAGGAGTGAAGCTTGTACTGCTGCTTCCTGGGCTGCACTTGTTCTGTGTAGGTAGAAGCTTGCACTTCTGCTTCCTAGGCTGTACTTTTTCAGTTAAGGGGGGTAAGCTTGCACTGCTGCTTCCTGGGATGTACTTGTTCTGTGAAGGAGTGAAGCTTGCACTGCTGCTTCCCGGTCTGTACTTGTTCTGTGAAGGAGCGAAGCTTGCACTTTTGCTTCCTGGGCTGTACTTGTTCTGTGAAAGAGGGAAGCTTGCACTGCTGGTTTTCGATCTCTACCTTTTCTGTGAAGGTGGGAAGCTTGCACTTCTGCTTCCTGGGCTGTACTTGTTCTGTAAAGGGGGAAGCTTGCACTTCTGCTTTCTGGGCTGTACTTGTTCTGTAAAGGGGGGAGCTTGCACAGCTGCTTCCTGGACTGTACTTATTCTGCTGTTTCTCACTATCTACTTGTTTTGTGAAGAAGAGAAGCTCTCTTTTTTTTTCTACGAGCTGTGCACCTGTTTTGTGAGGAATGGGAGTTCAGTGCACTAAAGCTATTTGGATTTTTCCTTGCGGAGATAACAAACGCTAAGAACAATGCCTGCTTTATTCGGTGAAGTCCTTCAAAGTGTTTTTTGTTACTCTTGCTGGATCTATGCCGTTGGAAACCTTTACCCAGTTCTGAATGTTTAGCTAACAGCACTTGGCATGCTAGGATTAAAAAAAAAAACCCACTTGTAATGGGAAAGTGAAACATGTGAATCCCATAGGGCAAAGCATTGTTAGCTAAATATCTAGCGCTCACTGCAGGTGGAACACATTCCCGGGAGGTAGGTAGGTAAGTAGGTGTGTTTTTAATTTGTTGCGTTTCATTTGGAGTCAATTTTAGGTCAAGTGGAATAGTACGGAGAGTGTCTTTCAAGCATGTTGAACACTTATTTGCAACAGTTGGGCATTTTAAGTAGGAGTGAGCACAATTACAGCAAAAATAGAATTTAATGAACTTGTTCATAGTAGCACTTAGAGGCCCCCGGCGGTTCGTCGGCAAAGGTAATGCAAACCTCTGCGGCCCACTTCTACTGCAGTCATAATGTCTCAGCAAGAAATAGATAGACAGAGGTGCTGTGCTGGCACCCACAGGCCCCACCGCAGCTCCTCTCCCTGGAACAGGGGCAACACGGGTTGCACCTGCTACCCTGCGAGGAACACCAGTGGACGTGGTCCTCAGAATATTTTTCAGATTTAGTTAGTGATGTTGTCTCGTATGAAGGCAGCCGAATATAATTTTATTAATACTGCCTTCTCTGCCTCCCAAAGTGAAATATAGCTTGTGTAAAGAAAAAAATCAGTCAGATGTAATGAGGAAAAAAAGACATATTTTAAAGTAAAGCGCTCCTCATGTACTTTGATCAGGCCAGCTAGATTTGAGAAGTGTGAGGGATCCGACCCAGAGATCAGTGTTGGTCTATTTTCATTTCAGTGTGGGGCTTCTGGAACCCCTTTTCATCTGTAAGCAACCCTGCAGAACAATTGTAAATTGTGATATTGTATAACTGCTGGTTTGAGAACAATGTTTCCGAAATATGAGCTGAATTAAGAACAGAGCCTGTGATATAAACATGGATTTGTGTGAGTGGTGAAATAAAAGCATTTTCATTACAACAGATACATCTTCCCACCCTGAATTGCATTATTGCATTAAAGTTGTTCTTTCCTGCTGTAGGCAAATTCCCTTTCTCGAAGTAAATTACCTGGAAATGTTAACACCTTCTAAGCAAAATATGATCTCCTTTATAACATTCATCATCTGAATGATTAACTTTAAGAAGGTGTCCTGCTGTCAGGGTCAGACTGACAGAAAATAGGCCTAGGCACCACCCTTAGTAAACCATAGAATTTAAATTGTGGCCCACATTTGAAACAGGGGCAGTTTTGAACGTGTAAATGCATGCTCTTTGGGTGTTTTGTAAGTTATGGGAGACTACATGCATTCGTGCTGGCTGTCCGCAATGTTTGTGGCAATATCAGAACCATCAATGCTAAAAACGGTCCACCCCACCATAAAACACCCCACAAACAGCCAATGCGAGCCTGCCTGCCATGATGCACCCATTTGGACATTTGTCAGGTGTTTTGATGAGTTTCAGCCTGAAAATGCAAATTTTGTAGCAGATTGAAAGTATGAGGTGCTATAATATTTCCACGGAGAATGTTGCAGAATCATGTCATTTCAGTACTCCTTCATGGAAAGCACTTTAAGAATCAAAGATGCAAAAAACGAATCCTGCTTAAAAAAATATTTCAATATGTACATCCTTGTACAGACATTTTTTTTTCTATCTACGTATTTGGAATAGAGATTGACATTTTGCGCTGTCTTAGTCTATGTATACCGACTTGCCTCATCAGTTTTCCATGATCAAGAAACCAATTTTGCAAGGGGCACATAGAGAGAGTTTAATTTCTGTTTGCTCCCCTTGGAATGAAAAATCCCCAATATGCTAAATACAGTCCATGTTGGTGTTTGTATCTGTGTTTCTGGTCTGTGTTTCCAGGCATCCCAACAGCGCTGGGATGCCTGGCTTCACCCTGGGGGTGCCCAGGAGTGGACATTTCACAGGGAAAAGCCAGGAAGGGTTCCACAGCGGTATGCGTACAGCGCCAGGACACCCCTTTGGGGGTATAAGTGCGCTTTACAAGTACAAATTTCATTTCATTTCATTTCATTTTATCAATCCTTTAGTAAAGCTTTATAGGCCAACATATATTTTACAATACATTCAGTTGCTTCTTCTGGGGTAATTTTTTAAAAAACCAGGATTTGAACTGTACTCTGTAGTAAAAAACGTGACTACTATAAATTAAGCAATAGTAGAAGGATTATATTAATAACCCTCTTACTTCATTGGACTACCCTACTCTAATGTTATAGTGCCGTAGGAGGGTTTAATTTTGTGAAAACAGTTTTCTGCAGTGTGCTGGCACTTCTTATAGCACCTTATTAGATAGTGACGATAAGAAATTGAATTATTAGCTGGTATGGGTGATTACCCACCTCCAGGAGCAATCTCAAACCTTGTCAGTGTGGACCCTTGAAGTCACAAAATTATCTCACTAAATTAACCTGAACTCAACCCCCGGTAGCTACAGCACATAACAGACCGTAAAAAAGTAATGAACTTGACATGCAAAACAATAAACACCTCTACCTGAATTCGAAAATAGAGTGACATTTAACAAACAGAATGATAACAATCCAGTATGGGGAAACGGAGATATACATTTTTTACTTTTTAATTCGAAATGGCACCCAGAAGAACAAAGTGCCAATGGTAGCCACTGGTTGCGATAGATGGGACATAGATGCATTTTGAGGCTAAGCGTGATAGAGTATGGGTCAGATACACCAACTACGTTCATCTTCATCCAAGATTTTACCTTCTGACTTATTCTTTAAGTCCCAATCCTTCAAAGGTGATTCTAAAGCCCCAAGGCCTCAGGGGATAGACACAGGGTGTCAGCCAGAGACCAACAGCAGGATCCAGTCCAAAGCCATTTGCCACTGATCTGCTGGGTACTTCCAGCAAAAGACCTCTTATACCTTGTTGTATCCCAGTAGCTTGAAAAAGGAGGTCAGCTTTATTACCCTTCGAGTCAATTTCTTTGTCCTGGGTACAAGAGGGAGCAGGTCCAGCCCTCCAGGCTTCCTCTTAGGTCACAGACAGCACGATCAGTCCTCTTCTAGTTTAACAGTGTTCTGAAGTGGGTGCCTGGAGATGCCCAGTTAATCGGGCACTGGCTTGTGGGTGGGAATGACTCCTCCGCATGCCCTAACCAATGGGGTTGAAGTTCCCAGAACCAACCTGTTAGACCTGGCACCATTGGCGTGGGTCTCCCTTCCATTTTTTTGCTGTTGCCTCCTATGTTTTTGCTATGTTTTGCTAGTCTAGATGCTTTGGTGCACTTTGCCACTGCTGTTCAGTGCCAAAGTGCAAGTGCTCCCTATTGTAAATTGTTGTAATGTATTAGTGACTCCATAATTGGCTTATTTGATTTACTTGTCAGACCCTAGTACAGTGCACCATGAGTGCCCAGGGCCTGTAAATCAAATGCTGCTGGTGGGCTTGCAGCACTGATTGTGCCACCCACAGAAGCAGCTTGTAAAATATGGCCCAGGCCTGCCATTGCAGAGCCTGTGTGCAGTCTGGGACTGCCATGTCGACTTGGCAAGTGCACCCACTTGCCAGTCCCTAAACCTTCCCTTTTCTGCATGTTAGTCACCCCTACGGTAGGCCCAAGGTAACCCTATGGGCAGGGTGCCTTGTATGTAAAAGGTAGGACATGCCCTGGTGTGTGTAGCATGTCCTGATAGTGAATTACAGCCAATTTCGTTTTTCACTATTGCAAGGCTATCTGTTCCCATAGGCCAGAATGGGCAGTTTGATTATAACATCTTATAAGCATAACTGACCCAAGGAACAAGATAGGAAAATAAAGTTTAGTATGCCTGAACTCAGAATGTTAAAATACATCTTTTAGTGTGGGTGATTTTTACATTCTGTGTTTGAAAATGCCACTTTTAGAAAGTAGGTATTTTCTTGCCTAACCATCTAGTATGCCTCTGCTAGGGTTGTGTATTCCATGTCTGGTTTGTGAGTGACAGGGGGCTGGAGAGGGCTTTGGCTCCAGCAGTCTGATGAGTCAGGGCTGGGCTGAATAGGACCTGGGTTGAATAGAGAGTAGGGGGAGGAGATTTCCTTTCACATTCCTGAGCCTACATAGAATAGAGAGTAGGGGGAGGAGATTTCTTTTCAGCTACCTGGGGCAGGTCTGCTTTCAACAATGCTGTCTCCACCTCCTGCCAGGAAGCTGCACCAGGGAGGACAGAACTGGTTTGTGCTGGGTACAGACACTCTCTGCCTTCAGAGAACAAAGGATTTTGGAGTATAAATATTGGGGCCCAGACCTCAGAACTTTAGATCACTTCTGGGAATCAAGACGAACCTTTGCCAAGGAGAGAAACCAAGAAAGCTGAAGGAGGAGACTGCCCCTGCGCTAGTGACTGTTTGGGGTTGGCCTGCAGCGGTTACTTATTGCCAAGGAAAGGAGAAAAGGAACTTTGTGTGTACTTTAATCATCTTGAGGAAGATCTCCAAGGGCTTGAAGCTGAGCGTGCCTCCTGTTCTGAAGTCTCAGGGACACAAAGACTTCACCAACAGCCCCCCCTGAATTTCCTTGCTGGGAATTCTACCTGCAGAGAGGTGCCTGCTGTTGTTTTGGGCCCTCTAGGGGCTGCATGTCGCTGGGAGCTGGAAGCGCGACGCAACGAGGAAGAAGCGTGTCGCCGCCGCCGCTGTTACATCGCCAAAGAAGCGTGCCGTCGCATCGCCGACGAAGCGTGTCGCATCACCGGAGAAGCGAGCCGCCGCCGAGGTTGCCGTCGCATCACCGGAGAAGGGCGTCGCAGGGCCTGTCACGGCTCAAGAAACCAACGATTTAACCGCACGGCCGCCGGGCGTGCATGCATCGCATCCAAGTTGTCGCATCGCATCAAAGACGCCATTTTGTCGCATCGCACCGGATCATCGCATCGCATCGAGGCGCCATCTTGTCGCATCGCACCGGATCGCAGTAAGAAACAGACGCTTCGCTCCTCTCCGGTAAGGAACAGACGCATCGCCTCCCCTGCACTGCAGTAAGGAACAGGTGCGCCGCCTCCCCCGAAGCAAGGACCTGACGCATCGCCTTCCCTGCGACCCTTTTGTTTATTTTGCGTTACGCATCCAAGGTACTTTGAGAGTAAAGTGTCGCATTTACCATCTACATTGAACTAAGCTATTTCTACCATCTGAAAGTCATATTTTTGAATACTGTATTGTGGATTTTTGTCGTTTGGTCTTGTGTTAAGTCTAGGTAAAGATTACTTTTTTTTCTAAACTGGTGTGTTGTCCATTTGTAGTGTTTTCACTGTATTACTGTATGTGTTCACAAATGCTTTACACACTGCCTCTGAGATAAGCCTGCCTGCTCGTGCCAAGCTACCAAGGGGGTGAGCAGGGGTTATTTTAGGAGTGTAGCCCCCTTACCCTGACTAGAAGCAAGGGCCCCTACTTGGTCAAAGGTACCTACCTCTGCCAACTAGAGACCCCCATTTCTAACACAACGCTACACAGGTTGGGCATTTTCAAGATGTCAAAAGTGTTTGGCCACACTAAATGTAAGATCTGATGGCTGGGGTGTAGGTGAGGCATGTACTAGGGTAATTTAAGTGTCCTTCCACATCTAACTCTAAAATCCAGTTGGAGTCAGCCATTTTACCCACAATAAACTAAGAGACAGAAGTCTGGTAGGACAAAAGCTGAGTCCTCCCCCAACCAGGCAGTGAATCCACAAGAATTGTCTTGGTGTCCTGTTTTCCCCTTTCAAGTGTGTCACAAAAGTGGTTTGTAAACCCAGCAGACCCATGAATCAGGATTTGACACTCAAGCGGGATTTGACAGTGTAGTGTCAAAAAGGATGCATACATCCCCCATCCTGCATATTTTGTGGCGTGCAGATGAGTCATCTCTGCCCATACAGGTCAGCCTTTTGTTTGCTCCTGAGAAGCATTTCACACCGATTCAAGGGTAATTACTGACTCGAAGATGCTGTAGAGCCATTGCAAATTAGTCTCCAGGAATTTCAGGCAGGTAAAGGGTAACTTTCTAAAAGTTACTTTTCCTTAAATTTTATTTAAAATCTGACATCATCATTGAATTGGACTTTTATAAGTATTAAAAATAGTTGTTTTATTAATTTTCTAGCTGGTCCCATTCCAGAGATACGGTATTAGTATTTTAATCTGTACTCTGGTTTTCTAAATAGGACTGTTAGCATTGCCACTGTAAAATAATTTTTAGATGCTAGCCACTGTAAGGACATGTTAACATTACATTTCTACACCTCCTACTTTTAAATACCATGCACGTTGCTTTGTGGACTTCACACCCTACATTGGGGGTGAAATATTAATATTTAAAAGAGACGGTTTGACCTGACAAAGGGTTTGCTTTAACAAGTTGAAATGTAGTTTTTACACTGCTACAGTCAGGCTACAATTGTAGGCCTAACTGAAGCCATATTTATACTGCCACTGTAGTGGATGACACAGTAGGTGGTGCAGTCCACTAGTGGCATTTAACTTTCAGGCCCTGGTTTCACATACTATTTACTTGGGACCTGTATGCAAGTTAAATATGCCAATTCAACCTTGTTTAAAGCGGGAGCAAAAGCACCTTTCTATTGGTTAGCATGGGTAAAGTGTACAGAGTTCTAAAGCCAGCAAAAAATGTAGGGTCCAGCTGTAGGCGAAAAGTCAGGGTGACCCTGCAGAAAACTTGGATTTCCTACAGGGACACATGACCAACCACTATAATAATCTCAGAGTTGCACTTTATGTGGTAGTAACCGTCACAAAGTAGCTTATTTGATTTCACGAGATCCTTCTTTACATGAAGAAGTCTTAGTTGATGACTATGGGCCTAATTTAGAGTTTGGCCCAGGGGGCCTACTCTGTCACAAACCTGACTGATATTGTGTCTGCCTTATTACTAGTGTATTGTATCCTATGGTACTTGTAATTAGGTGGAATGGGCTGTGTGCTACCATTACATTGCGTTTGCTGCATCGATAGTTACATCGTTAGTCATTGCATCAAGATCAGTTTTCCACTCTTTTGCATTTCATAACTTTACTTCACTGGCAGTCAGTTTTAAGTTAAATAACCTTAAAAATATGTGTCTCAATCATGCACGTATATTTTAAAACTGTAAAATTATAATAGTAGTTTAAATTTAAATTAAGGATTCATTTGTTTTACTATTAAGTAATGTAATCATAAAAATTCATGTTTATTTAAAATTTTGATTAAAATATTTAAATTTGATTGAGTAAAATTAATTTATTTTAATTTGTAATTGTTTAAGAAGTCAATATTCAGAACATTTGAATACAATGTAGATTCCTTAAAAAAAGTTTTTAGGTTAGTTTTATGTTTGGGTAGTGAATGAGGTGGTAAGGAGTTTTTCGAATTCGGGGAAAGGTGTATAGGGGTGGTGATGGGTATTAAAGGCTCGCTGAGGTGTAAATGTTTTTTTTTGTAACTTGTTTTTATTAAACACTGCATCAAAGGATTTTGATTACATTCGTCATGCACGTACATTTACATTTGGACAGTTATTTTTGGTGCAATGAGTTAATTACATGACTTCACTTTTTCTTCGCCCTCACTATGTGGAAATGTACCTTTTTAGGGGTACACTGGTGCAGGGTCACCCTTTTTGTCCACGGGTTCAGAGACCAACAAAATAGAGATCAGCACTGGAGTTGGAAATAAATAACAAGTTTATTAATCACTCATGAGTGGGACCACGTCCACACAGCACTCTCAAGTGCTGCAGGAGGTCGTACACTGAAGTCACAGAACACAGGGCTTTTATACAGTTTTTCTGCAGTGTAAGCATGTGAACAGAAATAGGGAGAACAATTTTTAGAAATAGTTATCAGCAAACAAGGGCAGATGAATAACCACTTGGTCAGCAAAGTGGGAGGGGGAGCAGGAGTGCTTATGGCAGCAGTAAATGATTGACAGTTAACATCTGAGACCAGGTGCTGTCAGCTACAAACTCTCAGCACGTACATTGCTTTTAGCTGAGTCAGGAAGTCAACTAAAATAGATAGCACAGGCAGAGTGAAAAGACGAAAGAATTACGAAGGAAACTTAAGTGGACACCACAGCCAAAATGGCTGCAGCTTATGCCAAGTAAAATACTACACGTTTTCCACAGACGGCCCTTTTGGCATAAGCTAAGACATTTTCTTAGAATTAAAAGGGGTACGATAAACATCATGTATATCAATTAACATTATATTGCTGACTTCTCGGTCTATTGCTTAACGGGCATTTACATTTTGAACATTCGTTTTAGATGGTAGAGAAGTAGTACAAGTGGAAATACAGAGGGAACAAAGCATTGGCCCGCATTGGATACATAAACAACAAGAGAAGAGAATTGAAATAATAATGAACAAGGCCGATAATATTTTTAAGCCCCATACAGAAAATACGCTCCAGAACCATCCAGCCCAAGTCCATGTTCCTGAGTCTTGATGTATCTCAGTAGCTATTTTGTGTAGTTTGAAGATGACCGCATATACAGAAAGTGAATTGTCCGGTGTGAAGACACAACAGCTGGATCCGATGATACAGCATGCTCCAGTCCATATTGTTCCCATGTGGTCTCTGTCTGGTCGACTACAGAGACATCGATTGCACGTTTTCCCCTACTACCAGCATGGTGATCGAACAATTGCAAATCTTGATGGTAGGTTGGGGGAGCTAAAAACACAGGTGGTAGAAGGAAGGCTATGTAACAGGTACCAGACCAGCCTGGATGTAGGAAGTAGTATGCCTTAGTTCCACAAACAAAATAAGTGTGACGTGATGCAAGGAAGCTGCTTCGGCCTCTCGTAGACATCTGCAACACTGTAGTACAGTTACTGTGGCCCACTGGTACATCGCCCGTACTTTGTACACAAAGGGGGCCAGTGGTCATGGCAACAGAGATAACAAGGGGTCCATTTCCTTTAGCCGACCTAGAATTTGGATACACATAGTTTGTTGCTGCACTTCCTTTACTATATTCTTCCATTTCTAAAGCAGTCCCTTTTGCTTATGGGTCCCCATCTTCGTTGGGGTAACAGACTTTGTTTATTAGAGGCATATAGAAGTTTGAACCAAGCTGGGCATGAGCCATTGTGAGAGAATGGCAGCAGTGACAACGGGATTCCTTTTATGTTCTGATGAGGAGGAATCTTGCCACAAACCCAACAATTAGTAGCATTGCTTAGCTGGTGTGTCTGATGCAACATTTGAAGAAATAAATTGTTTCTCAGATTTTACCGGTATCCCTGTTCATGTTGCGGCAAATCAAAATGATGGTGCTCTTTTGCAGCAAGTGATGTAACAGTAATGTTAGGTAAGGAGGCTCCAGGCATTACTTCCTCCACTACCCACATTACAGTAGCGATGATGGCAGTAGTCAAAGTCAGACCAAGGATGCAGATTGTACAGCCGTTGCACGTTGTCGCAGCGATCTCCTTCTTCTTAGGCGAGCTCATTTTCATCGGCAAACAACAAAACAGATGGTGCCCTAAGGTCCTGGGCAGGCGTTGGTTTCTTCACTAACATTGAGACGAGTAGTCACTAATAGGCTACCCCCCTTTGTAGTCAGTCTTTAACCACCCAGGACAGTGGCTCAAACAGTCTCTTTCTGCGATGAAATGTCTTTCTTCCTGGATCGAAGCAGATATCTAGATGTACCAGGGATCATGTGGTCCGGGAAGACTTCCTCAGGTCTTTCAGGTGACACAACTCGTCCTCTCTCGGTGACCAAAATGTCGTGATGATCTGTCAGCACAGCAGGGCTCACAAAGGAAGAGCTTCCTGCACCTGCTGATAAATAGAAGACAAGCTGTCAGTTAACTGGGACAAATAGTCACTCATCAACATGTCTGGGGTACCTAATACTGGTGCATAACAAAGGGCTTGGCGTAACTGTTGGAAGGCGCTCTGGCACTCAGCAGTCCATGGGAGGGGCATCGGAGTGTCTTTAGTCAAAAGGGCCAACAAAGGTTTAATAATGTGTGAAAAAAACTGCCTACAAAAAGAAGTGAGGCCAATCAGTGCACAGACATCCTTCTGTGTGCGGGGTACAGGAGTATCTAAAATGATCTGAATGCGATCTGGTGTAAGTGCACGTCCCTCCTTAGACAGGAGGTGACCTAAATAAGTAACCTGCTGTCTACAATATTGCAATTTCTTTTGCGAGACTTTGTGATGATGGGAGGCAAGAAATGATAACAATAACAGTGTTCCTTCTTCACACTAGGCAAGGACGCCAGAGCGGCATCCTCATTGATAAGACAGGATCTCTCAACCATTGGATAATTGTTATTTAAAATAACACGCACACCTTCCGGAGAACAACGTTTTGTAGCACGAAAATAGTTAAGCATATCAATACCCACAATATTGTCAGGTGTGGTAGGGGAAAGCAAAAATGGACATGCTGCAGTGAATTTATCAAGTCTGAATTCAAGTGGCTGTGAGAGTGGGCTAGGTGTAGGTGTAGGTGTCCCATCGAATCCTATCGATGTTATCATTGTGCCGGACAGGGGAGCCATAGGAACCAATTTTTTAGACAGAGCACTACGGGTAGCCCCTGTGTTAACCAGAAACCGATCAGTAAATCCCAAGATGTTTGCGTCAATATAAGGACCCATTTGATCTACTGGCACCTCAACCGGTTCCTTACCCCATTCTAGACATCCCTATGCATAATTGGAATCCGCAAGGGCATCAGCAGAATAATCAGACATTTGATATTGATTTCGTCTATTAAAAGTATTAGAGTAATTTGATCCTTGTTCAACTGCTTCAAATCTGGGGCGAGCTCCTGTACCTCCCCTGTTTCCTGAATTCCCTGGCCGTCCTCTCATACTTCCCCTTCCCCGCTGATACTGTTGACGTCGCAAAAGAGGGCACTCAGAACGCCAATGCCCAGTTTCTTTACAATAAGCACACTGATCAGGGGACAAATTTGCTCGAGGGAGAGGGGGCACTCCAGGTGTATACATTGCACGTCCGCCTCTTCCACCTCCCCTAAATGGTGGACCATATACTTGAGCCAACATAACTTTTGTCTTTAATTCTTTAACCCTCTTATCCTCCCTGCCTTTTGCTTCCTGTTCCTGCCGCTCATAATATTGGGCCATAGTCAAAAGGGAAACTGGGAAAGACGTGGTCCAAGAACTCTTGCTGGCCTATAAGCGACTAGCTATTTCCGGTAACATGTTAGCGACAATTTTATCGACAAACAAATGCTGACCCGTATCATCGGCCAATGACTGACCACTAAAATCATGGAATGTTTCCTCAAACCTTAAAAAGAAATCAGAAACTAACTCATCCTTTTTCTGTTTACAGGACGCTAACGTAGTCCAATCTATTTTCTTAGGGGGTATGAGAGTCTTTAACTTAGTCACAATAGCTTTAGGAAGATCTAATATCTCCTTCTGACGTTTCTGCGCAGGCTCCCTTTCTGCATCTATTTGTTCTAAATGTTCCCAGGTATCACCATATGCTACATTGTCATCTATTTTACATATTGTTCTCCACATATCAGGGGGCAAAATAAGCCCAAAGAACATATCAATATCTGGCAAGGTCATAGTGCAGGAGCTAATGGCTCCTTCCACCTCCTCATAGAAGGCGGCAGGATTTTTCCGGGGGTCGGGCAAAGCAGCTTTAAGAGCCATCACGTCAGCTCTACTCCAAGGAGTGTAAACCCAATTATATATAAAATATCCCTTTGCATCATCCATAGTTTTATCATCATTTGTTCCCGCACCCTTAGGAGGAACATAAAGGGGTGCAGCTTCACGCATAGGTTTTATAGCAACTGTACTACTAACAGGTGCAACCTCATCCACCGGAGTATCTACTTTTTGTGCTGGGGTTTGAACTGTTTCTACACCTTTCTGTTTTCTAGCTAATTCTTGCTCCTTTCGTAAACGCAATGTTGCATCTCGTATTTTAACCACTCGTCTAATCATATCAGATAAGGCCGAAAAAGGGAAAGTCCCCTCTGTTAATCGTTTATAATCAGTATTTATATCCTTTGGCTCTAATTCCTGAGAAATTTGTCTATACTCAAATATTACCTCCCAAACAAATTTTTCTACAAAATAAAATTGCTCCATATTTTGCCACTGTTGAACCATAGTTACAATGAGCGATGCAGCGTGAGGCCGGCGAGCCTCCTCCCTAGCAGCGGTTTTTAATTTATGTTTTTCTGCTCTAGTCAAAGTAGAGCGAGTCTGTCGCCCATCTTGTTTATCTTGTTCTTTGTCGTCTGAAGACAAATGCTCGTCGTCAGAAACCTCATCAGAGGCACTTGGAGTGGGAAATTTATACGGGGTGGGGGCGTTCTAATAGGATGCAGTCATCCTGAGGTTTATTAAGTATGGGATAAATAGGGCGCCTAATAGGGTACTGGCCATTTACCTCTAATCGACGTTCCCTATCTTCTTTTTTCTATTTTTTTCCTTCTTTTCTTTATTTTTTAATTCTAACGCTTTTTGATATATCGTTTTACGTTGTACTTTTTCTGCTATAGCTTCTGCTCTCTTCGCTCTCTCTCACACTTCTTTCTCCCACATACGCACACAATCAAACATATCCTATCTACTTTTTTTTTCTTTTAAATAAACACTGCTCTACATATTGAACCTTTTTAAGATCAAATGACCCATTCACTGGCCATTGCAGATCAGATTCTTTCTTTGTGTATTTGTTCCATAGTGGACCGTACATTATGGAAGAAATACCATATTTGACATATATATCTCTATTAGGTGTCCCCTCTGGGGGAGCCGGCTGACTTTTTTTTTCAAGTTTACTTTGGTACCACCAGAGCAGCAACACCACCTACGGAGTGTGCTGAGAACAGGCATGTTTCATCAAAAATGTGTAAAATATTATCACTTCAAATACTTCAAAAGGAGAAAAATCTCCACATTACCTGCCTTCAATTTTTGCAAAAAGTGAATCACAAATTCAAACAAAAAGCCCAGGCTTAACAAATCAAGAGTGCCACTTTAGCGACCTTACCAGACAGAAGTCTCCAACTCCCACCTGCTGATCTCTGGTCGACCTAATGGTCACTACAAAATTGCGCCAAAGAAAACCCCAGTTGAGACCGGCCACCGCCTGGAGGGTCAAGTCAGGAAAACCGGAAAATTCACGTCGGCCTGCAAAGACAAAGGTCTCCGTGTGCAGTGCGCTTCCTCAGTAAGATTCCAATCCTCCATCAAGACCACTCCTTTGGACGGCCGCGTCTCCAATGGGGTCCCATGAGTCGGGCACCAACTGTGGAAATGTACCTTTTCAGGGGTACACTGGTGCAGGGTCACCCTTTTTGTCCACGGGTTCAGAGACCAACAAAATAGAGATCAGCACTGGAGTTGGAAATAAATAACAAGTTTATTAATCACTCATGAGTGGGACCACGTCCACACAGCACTCTCAAGTGCTGCAGGAGGTAGTACACTGAAGTCACAGAACACAGGGCTTTTATACAGTTTTTCTGCAGTGTGAGCATGTGAACAGAAATAGGGAGAACAATTTTTAGAAATAGTTATCAGCAAACAAGGGCAGATGAATAACCACTTGGTCAGCAAAGTGGAAGGGGGAGCAGGAGTGCTTATGGCAGCAGTAAATGATTGACAGTTAACATCTGAGACCAGGCGCTCTGGCAGCTACAAACTCTCAGCACGTACATTGCTTTTAGCTGAGTCAGGAAGTCAACTAAAATAGATAGCACAGGCAGAGTGAAAAGACGAAAGAATTACGAAGGAAACTTAAATGGACACCACAGCCAAAATGGCTGCAGCTTATGCCAAGTAAAATACTACACGTTTTCCACAACTACACGTGAGCCGAATTACTTTATGAAACAGTGCATTTTGGATTCAATAATGATCTGAAACGTAAAAGACAATAGATCAAAAACACTGAGGTGTAAATTAAAATTAAAATATATGAATTGTGATTCATTCATATTTAAAAAAAAAAGCTTATTTAACAATAAATGTATATGTAATTTAATTAATCTGTAATAGTGTTATATTAATTAACTATATTAAAATAAGATTGATATAAAGAATATATAATGAAACAATACTTACCAAATTACCTATGAAGTAAAGTACTGAGATGTAATGGTACTCTCGATGTAATGACTTTTGGTATATTCACCTGAGAAGTAACAACTGACATTAGGATGGGGTATAGGTCAACTTTATGACAGAGTGACCCGTCCGTAAAAACTCTTACTCAGGCCCTTAAGTTGCATTTTTGAAACTAAACATGCTATTTCCTATTAGAAGTTCATTGTCTGTAGATTAGCCATGTCCGTGTAGTTTTAAAAAAAAGTGGACCAAAGGCTGTTGAACTGTCTGTTGGATGAATCAGTGGGAAACTTGCTGCTCAGGACCAGTATGGAAGCAGGTATTTGGATATGTGAGGACTGGTGAACGTTTGGCTTTGCAAGGACTTGAGCATCGCTTTCATAATGTTGATGCTCCAGAGTGCCACTCACCATCTCTGTGGAAGCAGGTGAAGGAAGAAGGTTGATAGCACCAACTACATCTCACGCATTTGTTATCTGCTCATGTGGCAGGAGAATTGGGATCCTACCTTTGTGTGAACAGCAGTAGAAGCGGAAAGTCTGGCAAAAGTGTCATTCCAATGATTGTTTCAATTTTGACATAGACTTATTTCCTGTGTTTTTTTTTTCTTTATAAGGACTAAAGCACCACCAATGAGATCTCCTTTTTTGCCAATGCGCTCGCCAACAAGATGTGGTACTCCTTTGAAATCCATAGTTAAATATACAGAAGCAGACACCACCTGTATATTATTTTACTGGCATTCTTTCTCCATTGCATGCACCAGAACATTTAGCCACCCTAGCTCATATCACTTTCCATCTTTTTATTGTAATATTCTTCTCCTGATTCATCAAAAGCAAAAACCTCTCCCCATGGTCCTGATCCAATGGAAACCATTTTTAAAACGTCATACTGCAGCAAACTCGTAACAAATCAGAGTTTGGACATTGTGCCAACTGTGGAAAACTTGGTGCTGCTGAGTCTGGGCTTATTTCAGCATTTAAGTTTCGATCTCGGTTTAAGTGCAAACACCATTGCCTCAAGAAAGGCTGGTGGTCTAATGCGCCATCAAGTGTTTTAGATATTCGTGCACTTTAGAAATAAAATAATAATATTGAGAATTGCCTGATTGATAAAAGATAACACAACTATATCTGTCTCTTGTGACAGATTGCTAGCCTCACACATCAGGTGAAAAAATTGTAACTCCCTAACAAGGTCTGAAGTAGTTTGATTAAACAACATACCCTAACAGGCAAATGCCCTCCAATGTAAGCTTTGTGATGGAAAACTATACAAAAATCCAGTCTGCCCACAGGAAACCATAGAGGTGAGTAACTATTTCCCTGATGCCAGTTTGTAAGGTGCCCTACAGTGTTTTTATATTTTGGCACATAAAGGGAAGGAGATCAACAGAGATTATGCAAAATGGGAGACTTCCTCACTTAATATCAACATGGACGGGTTCCAACCCAGGGCTTTCATGTGACTATCTAATGCATTCTGGGTGTTGGGTTCTTCTTTGGCTTCCATTGTCGTAATTAGACTAAAACACCAAATAATAATGATTTGTAGGTTAAAACGCCCAGACCTTGAAACAAAGGGGCTGATTATGATGGCGGTCGGATGAGCGTCCGACCGCTATGGTTGCAGGAACAGGACCGGCTGACAGGTAGTCGGCAGTCCCAACTGCCAAATTATGATCCGACCGCCATGGAGGTGGTCGGAAACATGCCTCTTAGCATTAGGCTTGTGCTGCGGCCCGGAAAGAGGCCGCAGCACAAGCCCCCAATGCCCAAAGCCATATTTGTAAACATCCCTGCACCCTGTGACAGGCACCATGCAGTGCCTGCCACAAGATGCAGAGATGTTTAGGGGGGCACCACAGGTGACCCCCAGGGCCCATAGCGAAGGGCCAGGGGCCCTACTAGGGGCTCCCAAAAAAGCCTTTCTGCCAGCCTTTTCATGTGGGAAGAACCAACGTGAAATGGCTGGTGGAAAGGTGGATCGTAATCCCTACAGTGGTGCCTAAGAAGGCACTGCCTACATTGTGGGGAATGCGATCTGACCGACTTTCCGATGAGCTCCTTGAGCCCGTGGGAAGCTGTCGGTCGGTTCCTGGGGACACGCTGTCTGACTGACCGCATCGTAATGCGGCGGTTTGACCACTGTTGTAGGTGGTGACCCTATACAAATGACAAGTTGGACTGGCATTAGCAATATATTTCAAGGTCTTATGGTAGCCCATTCCCGCTTATGTTCCCTTAGGTGCTCAAAAGCAAAAGTTTAGGACTTCTGACCATGCCATACTTTTACCTCCCTCCAAGCACTGCTTGCTATTCAGATTTGGGCACCTTAATACCGTGCAGTTAATACTTAGGAGCTGAACTGTGTACAATTGGAGGTTAAGGGCCTGGACTACATCTTTGACACTATTGCTGGTTTTAAGATACTGCTTGTTCGCAGTTTGTCCACCTCTGGGGTGACATTTGCGCACACACAAAATACATGTCTGCCGGCAATGCGATGTGTGTGCTAAAATTTAGGCGAAACGCTGTGACCAAAATCGGGGAGCAAAAAGCCTGATTTTCCAGCGACAGCCCATGCAAGAGGCGTTGATGGATAATGGAATATCCAGACCTGCTCATAGTAAATATTTGTTGGCTTTCATACATAACAGTGCCTATGGTAAAGCTTGGCTTTGTTTTTCACATCAGCTGAACACAGTTTTAATTTGATCTCCTCATTTATATATTCGCTTCCTTCACAGGCATAGCTTCAGGTGTGTTTTTTTTTTATTTATTTTTTTACACTAGTAGTTGGTACTCAGTGTGTATGATAAAAGGAGAAATCAATTATTTATTTTTAGTGATTAACAATTTATAAGACAGTGCACATCTCTGTGCATTATTGGTGTGAAGAGCATCGTGCAAAAATGTTAAATACAGAACGTAATGTAATGTTGTACAAGGTTTATTTAACTCTCATTACCCGTAAGTTTTGCTGCTTTTTACTATGAAAATGTAAACTTGCTGAAGCCAATTCTGCATACATTTGCAAATGTGCAAAGAAAATTTCTGCAGATATATTGTCTATATTGGCTGTGCTTCATTACAGTGAAAATTATCTTGCAATGAATAGAAAACATTTTGCATGGGTGAAGGTGAACCAAACCCCCAACACTTAACAAACTTCATAAAAGGTGGAAATTGAAAAACTTAGGCAGCATTAAAAAAACTAAAAAATGTTGAACGCCCCTTTTAAACAGGACTGATCTGTGGAAAGGATCAAGTGGGCAGATGACAGCTCAGATACGCTTACGTCTTTAACATGTCTGAAACCTGACAAACTAACCGTATACATACTTGGTTAGGTGCTGCATGCAAACTGTCGGTCTTCTTTTTTTAAAGTGAGGTATCAATTAATGCATTTTAAGATACTTTGGTAAATATATTGATGAACACTATATTATTTTCTAATTTAATAAAGTTGTAAACGCGTACCAGCTATTTACCTGTCAGCATTACTTTGGCTTCCCATCACTGATTCCACAATACTGAGACTTATCTTTTAACAAAAAAATTAATTTAGTATAATGTAAATCAAATGACCGCCTTAATTTTGAAGCACTAGGATTTTGTGAACTCAAAATGAACATAATTTACAAAAAGTAATTATTTCATAATAACAATGTTCCTTTTTATATAGGTTTTTTGGATCAGACTTAGGGTTATCTAGTATCTTTATTTAAAGTGTATGTACGAGGAAGAGGTGTGGCGCAGCGGCCAGGGCGGCTGACTCTGGAACACGGGGGCTTACGGTTCGATCGCCGGCAGCAGGTTAGCCCAGCACCATGTGACTCTGGGCAATAGCTTGCTTAATCTTCCCGACGGCCCCCAGCGCCTTGACACCCTTGGGTAATTGTTCGCTCTTTACAAATACTGGTATTATTATAAATTCACTTAATTTAAAATTCTTCATATATTTTTTGTCATGGAATAGGGACAGGTTAAGAGATTGGATTCGTATTTGGGCCAGGGAGTGCAATAGTTTCTGTTCTTAAAATTGGTTTTGGATTTAGTTTGTTTTAGGGTTTGTGTCGATACAGTTGTTGTGTTGGTCTTTTGCAATGTAGTGATGTCATTTATCCATGCAAGTACATCATCCTGGAGTGATGGGTCGGGAGGGTTCCAGGGTGGTCAGTTGGAGCTGGGAACCGAAGAGTGAGGCTGTTACTCTCAGTTGGTGCAGGCATATCCATTAAAGTTCTCTAAGGCACTTAACACAAGTGTCTTGTCATCATATGAACTTCGTAACACTGGCGACGAGCAGCCTTGGATGAGACAGGCATCTAAAATCGCACCAACCTTTCCTAAACCCACATCTGAAATCTAGAGAAGAACTCTTCATGTGGTGGTCAATTGGAGGTATGAGGCTCATATCTACCAGCGTAAAATTGAGCCAAAATTAACTTTACATTATTTAAGGCGACGTGCATTATAATGGCGCATGGCAGCCTGTCATTGAGCTCGAGCTTGTAACATCCTCAGGAACACAGCTCGAGTCTGCGTGTGCAGATCAGTCATGAGCGGTCACGGCTTTCGTCTCAGGACAGCCTAAGCATGAGCATGTGTGCTTGCCTCTGCACAAGCCTGTGAACATTGTGAGGGTCAAAAAACATGCTGACGTGGCGTCCGATGTGAGGCCATTTTGGAAAGGGCTGAATGCGCGTACTGTTACCAGCAGCAACAACGCATCTATTACGTACAACAGAGCGGCCATTGTATTTTCGGAAGCGTGTCAGGAGCCACCGCGCAGCAGCCATTTTACTTTGGGGGCGTTGTACGGCTACAATGCAGTGTGTTTACCAGCAGCATCTGTTCGCTCAGATAAGACAACATAACGTTTCTTTAGTAGTTGGAGTAATCAAGGCAATTGAAGCCATCAAGAGGTCATAGGAGAAGCAACATTGTTGTGGAGATCGAGTGGCTGCGCAGTTAGGATTAGTGTAATCCTATATGTATACAGGTTATTAGCATTTGTAATCCTATTACATGTACATTACTTACATTTGCTCTGTAATTCCTACAAGATGTGGTGTTGGCTAATGCATTTGACTGAATATTGCAGTAGGTAATTTTCCAGGAGCATGTACATTTCCTTTGTTGCCTACAAATTTCTCAACAGTGTTTCTGGAGACGGAGAAGCCATTGCAGAACAAGTAACTATGTGGTTATGAGGATAACACTTTTCAAATACTCAACCAAGTAGTTATAGTTTGTTTTAACTGTGAAACTTTTGTTTAAGGGTGAAACCTGAGCACTGCAGCTCTGATAAGAACTGCATCATCTGCCATTGTAGAGTTTTGAATGGTGCTGCTTTGGGTTCTTAGGTTATGCAGTGTAATTCTCCATTTGTGTATTTCTGTATTTACTTCCTCTAAGATTTTAATACTGTGCCATTAGAAACATCCACCATTAAAGCGATAGTCAATATGCCTTCTCCACCTGTATTTCTGTCAGACAAGTGTGAACCAATTATACTGTGAAAAAGATGGAAAAATCTATTTGATTCATACCTTGTAGATATTGGAGGTGAAACGTTTTCAGCTATTACAAATCAAGGAGTAATACTGCACAATTTAGGTGTGAAAGGCCGTAATATTTATGACAGTCTTGAGACCATTCCTATAGGTAATGCAGAGGGGGACGCAAAATATGGTTTTAAGATGTCCAATAATGTTAGAGGAAGAATTTGAAGCAAGGATCAATGAGGTATTGGAATGCCACAAACTGTTCTCGAGAGCACAGAGGAAGGGAGGGAGTGTAGGAAATTACATAGCTTGTTTGCAAACACTGGCACGCAATTGTGAGTTCGATTGATTAACTGACTCACTCCTTACAGACCAATTCGTGCAGTGTAACAATAATATAAGGGTTCAAGAGAAGTTACTGGTGAAGAACCTTTCTCTCAGAGAGGCTATTACAGTTGTGGAAAGTGTAGAAAGTACAAACACATGGGTGCATGAGATGTGAGTTGTCCTTCTTCCTTGCAAGGTGATTCCAAAAATCCTGCAGTAAACAAAATTGTGGGAGAGGTTTTAGATCAAATTAAACAAGATGGGAAACATAGTGGCACCAACAAGGAAATCAAGAATAATAAAATTAAGTGCTATCACTTTGGCAATCCAGGTAATTCAGCAAGCAGTGCTACGCCAGGAATTCTGTTTGTAGGAAGCGTGAGAATAGAGGTCACTATGCCCGAGTCCGTATGGGTGATGTTGACACAGTATGCAAAGATTCGACTAAAATGGTGTTGACCATAAAACCAAATCCGAGTGAAGTGGATGTTGGTCCCTTAACCATGCCTAACTGTCATAGTAAGCTGAACAATAAGGATATTATTGTCTTAGCTGATTTGGGTTCACCCTAAACGATGGTAGGGGAAAAGATTTGAGAGAAAGAGTTTGGTGGCTAAAAGTTCCAAATCTTATGTTAGAACCAATGAAGAAGAAGAAAAAGATGGGATAATTGAGGAAATTGACTCCTCAGAGTGGCTGCCCCTATTGTGGTGGCACCAAAGCATTGGGGCAAACATATTAGGATGTGCATTACCCTCAGAGATTTAAACAAGCATATCTGGGTTGACCGCCAACCTCTCTCTAACATCTCTGAGGATTTAACCATGCTTGAGGGTACTAGAGTTTTCAGCGCTGTAGATATCCATTTAGCATATCATCAAGTTAAACTGCATGATGAGTACAGACACTTGACATCATTCGTCACACCGTCTGGAGCTTGCTGCTTTATGACGATGCCTTTTTGTATTGGCATCCCCAGCAGCACGCTTCCAAAGGATTACGAAAAAGGTGTTGGATGGGGTGCCTGGCATACTTTTCTTCCAGCATGACATCCTGATTTATGGGAAGGATTTTGAAGACCATGATGGTACGCTTCTGAAGGTGTTGGAGAGATTGGCAGAAGCAGGGTCGGCACTCAAGAAGGAGAAGTGTAAATTCCGAGTGGGTGCTCTTTCATATTTGGGCCATACTATCTTCGCGGAGGTGATCAAACCCAAGTTAGAGCTGGCTGATTTGATTCTCCAGCCACCAGCACAGCAAGTCAAGGATCAAGTGAGATCTTTCCTTGGTCTAGCCCAGTTTTACTCCAAATTCATATTTTTCTGGGTTGCCCAACCAATTCGGACTTTGTTGAAGAAATGTGCAAGATTTGAATGGTCTGATGAGTGTGGAGAGGCCTTTAAAGCTATTAAGAATTGCATTGGTGTAATGCCTATGTTAGGACGGTTTGATGTGTCTAAAAAGACTATTTTGACTACAGATGTTAGCCTTAAGGGGCTAGGAGCAGTACTCTCACAGATTGATGGAGATAAATGAGTGTCCTCATGTAACGCAACTGGTGCTATGTAAAGCGCTCTGATACCCGATACCGGGTCAAGCTCGTGCTATATAAAACTCCGTAAATAAATAAAATAAAAAAATAAAGAAAGGGTGGTGGCATTTACGTCCTGTTTACTGAAAAGTGCAGAAAAACAGTATTCTGTGGTCGAGAGAGAGGCTCTGGTGTGGGCAAACAGACATTTAAAATTTAATTGTGGGGTCTGCCATTTGTGGTTCGATCTAATCATAGACCATTAGTCCACTTATTTTCAACTAAAAAAGATTTTGAGCTTACACCTAGGATGAAAAGATGGGTGGAAGGGTTGAGTGATTTTAATTTCCAGGTGGAGTATATCACCGGCTCAAAGAACGTAGTGGCTGATTGTTTATCCCGCATACCGTTAGACAGAGGGATAATGTCAACGGATGTTGACCCCGTCAACTGGGTCTGTGAGGGTGTGTTGTATGAGGATGAGTGGCAGTCAGCGAGAGAAACAGATGAAGAGACTAAAGAACTCAAAGTTTTTATAGTAAAACGTTGACCGGAGTTTAGGACCCTCTCAAAGGAGGTGAAAGGGTTTGGGAATGTAAGGAATGAATTGAGCTGCAATGAAAGTGAATTGTTCCAGGGCACGCAGAAAATTCCACCCAGATCGATGAGAGAAGAAATTGTGAACTTAGCGCATGAGGGCTATTTGGGGAGGAACCTCACTAAATCAAGAGTGAGGGAATGGTACTAGTGGCCAGGGTTGGATCGGCATGTGGAAGGTGTAGTTAAAGATAGTGTTTCATGTGCCAGGAGTGACAAGAGTAAATCAGTATCTAAAACTCCGTTGTCTCCTGTGGAGATTCCAGAAGAACCATGTAAAAGGTTGGGACTGGACTTTGCTAGTCTTTTCCACCTCCTACCTCAAAATGAAAGATATGTAATATTTGTAATAGATTACATGTCCAATTGGGTAGTGGCTTAGGTTCTAATTATGAGTTTGGCGGTCCGTGGACCACCAAACTCACAGTGGTGCGGCGGTGGTGGTCCACCAACTGCCGCACCGGCAGTGCGACTGTCCTATTACAACTTTGGCGGTTGGACTGCCATTGGACCGCCGCAACCGCCAGGGAACCGCATTGCCTGGCTGTGGTGCGGCAGTCACGGCCTCATAATATGCTGACGTGCTTCTGCGGCACCGTCATGCATATTACGAGTTTCCTGACCACCAACGGTTGCATGGAGGTTCTTACTCCATGCAACTGCTGGCAGATAGGAAACAAAGGGGGCTCTACAGGGCCTCCATGCATGTTAGTGCCTGTGTGCATGATCCCCCAGTTCCAGCACGGCATGGACTTCACATTCCATGTGTGAGAAGTTGGCCTGGTATATGCTGTTCACTAATTAAAGTGGACACCTTGCACCAGAACAATTCGACTCTTATGGTAGATAGGTTTAAGACAACCTTTATAGAAAGCTATCCTAGTGGTAGCTGTGGAGAGCAGCCTTCAGGCTAAGTCTTGAAGGAATGTAAAGCAGCTTGTTTTACCACACAATCCCTTGAATCACCAAATGAAAAGACACCACACAGGTATATATATCAAATATATATGTATTTATTAATAAACACTCTCTACTAATCTCTTTATGAGATTAGAGGTCAGGAACATATGTACAAGTCAAATATTATCACAATAAGTTTAGCACAATCGAATATCACAATCTTAGTTTGCTAGACCTAGGTCTAGGGCATCTAGAATCGAGGGACCCCCAAGAACCACCCCAGGTAGTTGTAGGAGACCCACAGGGGACGGACGCGGTGACCTGGCACCGGTGCGAGTCCTGTGCGAGTCTATGCGCTCAGACGCGATTGGGATATCAATGTTAAAGGTCCCTTGCGTGTTCGAGGCGAACACACCGATCGGTCCTTGTACGAGTCGAAGGACGCGGTCACAGATAGAGATGCAAGGGAGATGGACGCGCTGTGTCTAACACAGACGCGAACCTTGTGCGAGTCAGTGCAATGGAGATCTCAGAGTTACAGGCCCTTTGTGTGTTCGAGGCGAACACCGATCGGACTCAGTATGAGTCGAAGGATACAGTTTTAGATAGTGTTGCAAAGGAGATGGACGCGGTGTGTCTAACACAGACGCAAACCCTGTACGAGTCAGCGCAATTGTCGCACTTGGAAAGTTAGAGTTTTAGGACACTTCTAGGGACGCTACAAGCAAGTCACTTACAGGGTAAGTTGTTCTAGGGCCCACACCCACAGGAGCACCGTAGTGCTGAAGTTACCTCACCCAGGGGAGCCGGGTGCATAGGTGTTCTTTGGTGTCGGGTCGCGGCGTCGTTTTCAATGGGAGCCAGTGAAGACTTGCTGCTTGCGGCGACAGGAGAAGTGTCCGGAGGAATCCAAGCCTGGATTCGGAAGATGGAAGACCTGAAAGCAGAGGGGACAGTTTTCAAAGTCACTTGGCAGTGACTCGGGGCAAGGAAGATGGATGCCCACCGTCGTCGCAAGATTCAAGTCGTTCGCGGTTGCCTTGACTCTTCAGCCACGAGGTCCAGGAGGCGTCGATGACAACCAGGAGCTGGATTCGGTGTGTCCCACGATGTCTGCAGCTTACTGCGGTGTCGGCGACTCGATTGGGGCCAACAAGCCTTGGTAACAGCAAGTCTCGGGGAAAGTGTGAAGAGGCAATGGCGCAGACCAGCAAGGTCTGTGGGACTCACCCAGCGAGGGTAAGTCAGGGCAGGCCTGGAGCAACCAGGGGAGCCCTTTGGTTTCTTTAGAAAGTCTTCTGGGGACCCACAAGCCGGCTGGCAAGGGATCGTGAAGACGCCTCGGGAGGATTCGCTCACAGGGGCCCACGGTCACTCGGGACGTGGTAGGCCTCTGATCTTAGGAGGGATTCCTGCTGGAGGCTGGGACCACACGTGGTCCAAAGCACAAGTTCGTGGAACGTTGTAAAGGGGTTGCATTCGACAATAGTGCACGGTACCCAGGGGTCGCGGTTCCTCGTTACTCTTGGGGTCCACTGGCCTCCGCTTCGCTGGGGACTCACGATGGCCTTTGAGAAGTCAGGAAATCCACGTCTTGGGCTGCAGGGACTTCGGACTCCGGCGGGAGCGGCGTAGTTTGCGACCGTCGTTTGTAGTTTTTGGTGCCTGCCAAGCAGGGGAGTCACTCCTTGACTCCAAGGGAGATTCTTCAGTCTTCCAAAGGTAGTGGAACGTCGAAGGTCCGGGATTCTTCTTCAGAGCGTCGTCCAGGAAAATCTAGGGTGCAATGCACAGGTTCCCCCTCTTATACTAAAAGGAGGGGAGGGACTAGCTCTATGACCCTACCTATGGGAGGGCCAGGGGAGTGGGTGGCTACACCCACTTCCCTTTGTCCAGTTTCGCGTCAGAGCAGGGACAGGTAGCCCCTGAGCCGGTTTGAACTGGCATATGCACAGAGGAGCCTTCTGCTCCCCCAGTGCAGGACTTCAAAGCACTCTAAGAGTGCACCCACCCAGCCCCAATACACTAAACCCTGTCTGGGAGGTGGTCACACCCCCTTGGGACAGAATATCTATTGTTGGGCTTCCTCCACTGCGAGTGTTGGTCATCAGCAGGAGGGCAGCCCAGTGTCTGTGACTGGTTGCATCCATTTTGTGATGCCAGGGCTCTGCAGGATTCTACCGCGTTTCCACAGTAGGTACATGTCTATCCCTCTAGAAGGGTGGAATGCTACCCCCGCCGCCAGGACTGGCGGGGGGTAGTATTCCAAGGTGTTTGACACCAAACACGACATGTTTCGATGCAGCCATTCCAAAGTTAGCATTTTACCGCAAGGATATAATGCACTTAAAAGTATATGGTTTAACCGCATCCACAAACAGCACCAGAGAATGGACTCTGAGAGCTGCAGAGGGGCCCTGCTCAGGCAGAGGCACCCCCTCACATAGAAGCCAAGCACCCTGCCCTCAGGATTGATAGGGCCTGCCTTAGGGGTGACTGATAGGGTTATATGTGTGTGTAGGAGAGATATAGGGAACCTATATCTCAGTGAGGGGTGCTAGCCCTTCCTCACTCAGGCTGCAGTAGCAGGCCTGTGGTGTCAGATTTAGTCTGCTTCCCAGGGGTGGCATAATACATGCTGCAGCCCCTGGTAGGCCTGTGAAGTACCTATGCCCTTGGTACCTAAGGTACCATATACTAGGGACTCATAAGGTACCACAGTATCCAATCACTAGTGCACCTAGAGTGCACTCCAAGTCGTTTAGAGAGAACAGAGGCTGGGGCCCTGATTAGCAGGGACCCAGCCAGACTATAGCCAGAAACCAGTGTAAACATCAGAAAAAAAGTGGGGGCAACATAAGAGGCAGATCCTACTCTCCTACACCATGCCATGCTGGAATGCACTGTGGATGTCCCAAAGTCGCTGCATTTCTAAGGCTCCTACAGGAGGCCCCGCCGCGGGACCACCACGCCACCGCCTGCCAGATCACAATTAAACTCATAATCTGGCGAGTGGCGGGCCTGTTTGGCAGGCCTGGGGTTTTTAGTTTTACTATTTACCGAATACGCCATTGAGAGCGTACCTACGCGTCGGACCGCAAATTGAGAGGCCCCAGAGTCCATTATCTACTTCCTTGCCAGATTGTATGAAAAATTATCAAGCAGAGTCCGGTATGGCCAACAGGGTGTATGTACCCCGAATTTCAAGGTCAAACGAGGAATTCGCCAAGGCTGCGTCTTAGCGCCATTACTTTTTACTCTATTTATTAATGAAGTAGACGCAGCCCTTAAGTCAATACCGGCAGATGCTCCTCAAGTAGATGGACAGAATATACCTGTACTGCTTTATGCAGAGGATGCGGTGCTCCTATCCCGGACACCGCTAGGTCTACAACGACTATTGGATGGGTTTACTGATTTTATTAAGGGGAGGAAGTTGTTAATAAATAAGGCCAAAACATATACTATGGTCTGTGGAAAAAAACCAAAGAAAATGAAACACTTCTTTATAGAGGGCACAAGAGTGGAACAGGTTGATACCTTCTGTTACCTAGGGATAACCCTATCTGCTAATGGCAAGTGGTCATGTGAAACATCCAATGTACAAATGAAAATGACCAAAAGTATATATGGGGTCTTTAGATTTGCTGCCAAATTAGGGGACCGACGTATTAAAGACATGATTGACATTTATAAAGCCCGATGTGTTTCCATTGCATTATACGGAGCAGGGTTATGGGGCTACTACCCCTGTCCAGATCTGCAAACAGAGGAAAATACCTTCCTAAAAAATTATTATGCCTCCCTAAATCAGCGTCCACTGAGATAGTCCATCGGGAGGCAGGGATCGAATATCTGACAGATTTGATTGCATTGAGACCCCTTTTATTTTGGAGGTCTATTTGGGCAAAAGAAGAAACCCTGTTTACACAAACAATTATTAAGGACTGCATGCGACTGGATAACTGTCTCAAGATCCCTTGGTTAAAATACATAGTAAATACCACTAGAGAACTATTTAAGTTAAGAACCCTGGACAACCCAATGGAGGTTTTAGATTTCTCTAAACAGGAGATGAGGAATATATTTTTGGCACAAAGGAAGGAGGGCAGGTCGAGACAAGTGGAGTTACAATCTACCTACCAGCAATACCAACTGCACATAGACACCATTGGGTTTCAAAGCTACTTAACATCAGTATCAAGATCATCCCACCGATTTGTACTGACAAGGATGAGATTGGGTCTTGTACATCACTTAGTGGCGTTCCCAGAAATGAAACAGCACCCAGTCACTCCATGCCGGTGTGATAATCGCACAAAGCAAAGCACTCTGCACTTTTTACTTTTTTGTGAACTGTATTCTAATTATAGATTTGTATACTTAAAACCATTGTTTAAGAAATATAATGTTACAACTTCCAATGCAGCTATGAGTCTAATGTTTACACTTAAAGAGCCGGATATCTGTTTTTTTGTAGCAACATTCATTTTAAAGTCAATTTATGCCGGAAAAGCATGGTTTTTAAAGTATTTTAATGGAATTATATTCTCGTATTGCTGAATCATTTTAAAGTAACTTTTCTGTAATAGGATGTCATTATATATATGTGTATGTACATTCGCTTTTATGGTTGTTTCTTATAACTGAATAAAGCTTTTCTGAACTGAACTGAACTGAACTGAGAGGCCCAATTGAAGAAAGGCGTAGTCCGAGCGGTTCTTTTTAAACACAAAAATAAGGATTTTAAATACGCATAACGAGGAATAGAAAAATCACAGATTCAGATGTTTTTAAATATGCACCAGTAGACCAACTATAACAGATCTCTACATGTCAGGTGTTGTGCCTAGGAGGGTGACAGACTCCGCAGCGCAGTCGGAAAAGCATATATAAAAAAGGCACGCATAGGGAAGTGCAACAGAGTGTTGTGCAACTTAGTATAAAGGTATGTGCTTCAACATTGGCAACGCATAGGTGTTGTAGGAGTCAAAAGTTTGGTCTTGAAAAAGATGGTTTAAAGATTAATTGGCCATCGAAACGCGTCGACGCTCGAACACACAATCCGTGTAGTGGCTGGAACAACAGATATTTAATTGATTCAGCATATCGGGTTCCTGGTCCAATGTGTTCTTAACACGAATGTGTGGTTTTTATAACAAATTGTAATGTCTTGTTAAGTGTACTCCTTCTGACATATTGTGTAATAGTTTTGCCTATAGAAATGTTTTCCCTTTTCGCTTGTTTGTAAAACTTGTTGTTTTTAAGAACTGTCTATTGATTATATGTTTTTTCCATCTCTCGCCACATTCAGTATGAGTTTGATTAATCATTAATGAACTTGCAATTTATGTAATTTTTGATGGCGCTGTTTTTTATGAGTAATTGGTTTTTATATGCTTTTATAATAATAAGAATAAAGGAAAGATATATTTTCTATTTTTTTGTGTTTTGACCTTGAGGATATAATTAGACTCCCTCCTGTACAAGTGGTGTGAGAACAAGTGAAATGGTTGTTTGTTGTGATTCACATATCAAACCAAGCAAACCAAAGGAAGTTTTGTTTTTTATTGATTATTTGAACCCCATTCCTTTGGTTATTAGGGGTCCCTCTCTGTTTTTTCTGGTCCTGGGGCGGGGCAGTGGCATGGCGACCCGCTCCAGGACCGCTAAACTCGTAATCGGGCCCTAGCTGTGTAAATTCAGTCAACACTAAGGTAGTGATTTATTTCTTAAAAGAGGAGTTCATTCGTGAAGGTGTGCCTCTTGAAATTATTAAGGACAATGATGTCTAGTTGACTTCTCATAAAATACAGGAATTTTTAGGGGATTTGTCCATAGTTCATCTTAAGACAGCTTTGCATTCTCAACAGGGGAACGGGCTTGCTGAGCGCATGAATAGGGTGATGAAATCATGCGTGCAAAAAGCAGAAGAATTGAGAAGGATTTTGTCTGAAGTGTTGAATGAGGTATGGTGGGCTCATCACAATACTCATGGTCCAGTGACCTCCAAATTGCCTTTTTTCTGGATGAAGGGTAGAGTTGGTAATAATAAATTGAATTGGGCGTGTTTGAGTGGAAGAGTGCAAGGGATGAAGTGGTCAGATAAAGAAGTGGAGATGAATGAACGCAAAAGAGAGGGCAAGTGGTTGAGAAAAAAGGATCAAGATAATTACAAGCAAAAATATGATCAGAGGAACTGCACCAAGTCACAGAAGTCGTTAGTGGGGAAAAAGTGTTTTAGTAGCAGTCCTGGCTGCTGAGATGTTATAGTGAGTGTATATATTTAGCTTTTAATTTTAAGATACATTGTTTTCCTTTCTATGTAAAATACATCTTTCTATTAATTTGTGATCTCTTACAGTTGAATATGTATAATGTGTAGGGGTATTCCTGGTTTTACTATTTGTACTTTTTTATTCCAAACATTATTTTGCATTACATTTTTAGTTCTTTAAACAACCTTTCTCTGTTATTTTGGGGAGGGATATGTGTTGTGGTAGTCTTGGAATGTGATGATTTTATTTATCTATGCAAGTACATGTCATCCTGGAATGGTGGATGAAGAGGATTCCAGGGTGATCAGTAGGAGCTGGGAACTAAAGGGTGAGGCTGTTACTCTTGGTTGGTGCAGGCATATTCATTAAAGTTCTCTAAGGCACCTACCACGTGTCTTGTCATCATATGAACTTCGTAACAACAGTCCAAGTGATGGGGTCTTAGTGAAGGGCATTAAAATATTAGAAATCTGAGTCTGCAATAATGCTAATCGAGTCTTTGAAAAATATCCATGTGCATTCTCTGTCCTCCATAGGTGGTAGCTTTGCTCCTGTTCCTGAGGCTAGGTAGGGGCCAGCCAGGGAGATTAAAATGTTGGACGTGCTGTGCGGCCGAGGGTGCTCCTGTGTTACTATCCCTAGGCTCTTGTTTGTGAGCCTGCTTGTCACACTTCCCATCCTTTCTTTGTACTGCTGCTTTGGTTAGGAAATATATTGGTGCACCAACCTCATGGAAAGAAACTATCTACATTTGATGCTTGTGGAGACAGACTCAAACTCCCAGTATTCTCTGCCTACCAGAGGAGCTGGCTTAGCACACACCCATGATTGGGAAGGTAAGAGGTTGCATGGGCTGCACTCAGCTTGAGCTCTGCCAAGGCAAAGCCCGGGTCTCTCCATCGCCTGTCAGTGGCAGGAAGAGGATGGGCTAGGCTCCCCCTCTTAACACCCAATATATTATTTTTTTATAGTGTTAGGGTGTTTTATTTTTTTTATCTAGTTTTAGTTTAATCTGAGCTTTAACACATGATCTGAATGCGGTGATAAGGAAAGTTGAATCTACTCTGCCAGAAGAGAAAAGCACTTAAAAAATAACACCTAGTTTCTACTGAAGCAAACCCTTTCAGCAAAATGTCTTCTTTGCTTGATGATGTGAACAGCTTTTGGGAGATTCTGAACTAAAAACTAACCAATTTGTCCCAGTATTGCTTTCAAAATCTAGTGTTTCTTTGACTGTGGAAATAAATTCATGGGTTTCACTCAAACGAATGTCAAACAAGCACCATTGAAAATGTCAACTTTTGCTGCTAATCCTCAAAATAGACCTCTAAGTGCAAAGTCAACATGTGATCTAGAACTCAAAGTAAAACGTCTTCAGTTGGGAAGAATGATAATTGTTAACTTTCCAGAAAAAATAGAATTCTCTTGGGTAGTAGTGAGCTATCACCATCAAAGGTGCCCTATATCAAGTATACAACTCAGTCGAATCAAGTTAATATTCTGCAGTAAGGAATTTTCGGGCTAAAAACACTAACCGCCTCCCAGTAGTCTCTCTAACTGTCATTGTAAGGTAAAAAAATTGTTTGATTTCATTCAATTTAATTTTATTGTATCAGCATAAAAAGCCTAACAGACATTCTTTAAAATCGAATACAAGACAGTCCTTCACAGCAACCCCTATATAAAAATATTTCTTTTTTTAATACGGGAGGATGTAGGTCTTAAAGTGCTCCATATAACAACATAGATAAAATTCACTAGTCCTTTGATAAATATACCATACCTCGTTTGGATGTTAAAATAGAGAGAAACAATAAATAAATTAAAAACCAGATATGTATTGCTAGATAGTAGACTATTTAGGGCAAATGCATGGGGAATGGCAGATGTTTCACAACCTAACACAGATCATCACTACTACAGTCTGTATAAATCAATGCTAGCATACCAAGAAAATCTAGACTTTGAGGCCAGCCAGGTGTTGAATATCCAAGCCAATAAATGACTGCTTTTGCGACTTGCCTCTAAGTACCGTCCCCAACCAAGGCAACGCTTGATATAAACTGTAAACAATAATAAAGGCCCTCATTACGATGTCGGGAGGACCGCCATCGAGAGGCCATCGGTGGTGGCCCGCCCGGCATCCAGGGCAGCTGTCCGACCGCTGGATTACAATACCTGTGGTCGGAGCACAGAGGGTGGGGGGAAAGACCGTCGCCTCCGACAGGCTTAAGTTGCTGGTCGGGGTGGCTGTCGGGCTGTAATCCCTACAATGGAGGTGGTGCCTGTGCAGGCACTGACGTATTGATTTCGATGTCCCTTTCCCTCAGCCTTTACATGCGGGACCCATCGGCATGTAAAGTGTAATAAGCAGGTTCCATGCGTAGAGGTGACACAGCAGGCGTAGCCGAGAGATGTCTTTATGATATTTATTCAGTTCTTAACATCAATGGTAACAGCCCCAGCAGGAGCAGCCTGCTAGCTGCTCAGCCCATCTTCCAACTGTCTACACTCACACAAGGCACCCAAGCATTCCACTCATGTCAATCGCACCAACATTTCACACAGAACACTTACACTGGCTGAGCAGCTAGTTACAAGGTAAAGGGGAACACTATAAACATAACATGAAGATACTACATAAAGGCAGACGGAAAGGGACTTTGGGGGCCCAAAGCAGAGTCCCTGTCCCCCATGGGCCACTACTCAGTGGCCAGGGGAACACATGTGGTGCCCCCCTCCAAACATCCATGCACCGTGTGCCAGACACAACATGGCTTTTTCTACTGTGGCTTGTTCTGCGGCGCTTTTCTGGGCCGCTGTACAAGGCATCTTTCAAAACCCCCTACACTGCGGTCACATCAAAATATGGCAGGTGGGACCGCTGACTACTTATCGGGCAGACCCAATCCTGCTGTGATGGTGGTCAGACGCTCTTCTGACCACCATCGTAATGAGGCCCAAAGTGTATAGTATGATAGACATTAGGCTTAGGTCTGCATACTGTCCACCAGCTGGTGTGCCACTTGATACAAAAACCTAACAGTTTGAAGAACCTATGATGATAGACATCAGACTAGGGTGTAGATACAGTTCATGCTCCTGCAAGGTAAGGAATAATTATACAGTTGTGCCCGTCCTGATGCGTCTGCTTTGGTTGAGAAAGGAGATGCAGACAGGTTTCCTTGTGTCTCAAGTGGTACAAAACTGGAAACCACGCTGGGTGCTACTTTGTGGATTAGTAACACATTTTCTCCAAGTTGCTCTCAGTAGGTGAAATCCTTATTAAATTTATACTGTGTTTAAGAATTTTAATTTGCTTTCTTTTTGTTACAATACTCCTTTCATTGGTTTTCACACAGACTGGTCCGCTGACTTGTTTTGGATGCTTGATTTCCCTGCTGATATTATCTCACCATGGACCAAGGTCCGTCTTGGTCATTTTTCTTTGGTATGTTTTAGTCAAACGTCTAGGTAAGCTCTTTTTTTTTATAAATTGGTTTCCACATTTCCCTTGCCTGCCTACTTTTTGGTTAATTTTTTCTTTCCTTATATTGTTCACATTGCTTTCTTAAATGTCTTTCTGACAACTTTTCCTGATGGGGCCCCAGGTCAATTCTACCACAAGGACTGAATCGTCGATGTATGATCTATAATATTGACTGCATGATGTTGTTTAAATAATCTGTGCTTATTACTGAATATCTTCATCCTTCTCATGCATTATTGACATTCAGTGTTCTTTATTTGTAGCTCATTATCCTGAAGTGGCTTCTGTTTTGTTTTGTTTGCACCAGAATCCTTTTGATTTGTTGTCATGTTCTATGAGATTCTTTTTTTTAAACTTTATTTTTATTTTTTAATTTGCATTCTACAAATACAGAAACAAATCGGCATCAATACAGCGTACGTAGACATATCATTGGTATTATCAATGGCACGTAGCACAGATGGTCGCATCGGGGAGGAAAGGTACAATGGGGTCACAGAAGTATTCAGAAGCATTTTACAGTGAGGACAGAGCATGGGGCATAGCACCGATTCCCAGTGTGCATATATAACCGGGGTCAGTCCTCTCATTCCGTGTTAAGGGGAGGCCCACTTTCTACATCCAACCCACTCTCCTCGCCATCAGTTGTATCCTGCGAGGAGGACTCCCTTTCCGCCCACCCAGAGGAACACAACTCCCGCCAAACCATTAGGTCTTCTTGCAGCTTCTCGTCCCTTCGGGTGAGTTGCATGTGTGTTTCTTCCGCTAGGGACCACTCTCGAACATCTTTAAGCCAGATGGGCACTTCTGGGCCCCTCTGCCCCATCCAGGTTATAGCTACTCTTCGCCTAGCAAACACTAGCATTAGTTGTAGGAGCTTATATGGGAGTTTCTTATTCTTAGGCTTCCGGACCAATGCAAGTAAACAATTCAAGGGTTCAAGCTGCATCCGAATGCCTGTGGCCGCAACAATCCTGCCCACCACCTCCACCCAGAACTGCTTGACCAGTGGACAATCCCATGCTAAATGTAAAAAGCCCGCTTTCTCTGTGGCACATCTAGGGCATCTATCTCCCTTATCAGGCGAAATGCGGTTCAGGGATACCGGGGTTAGGTAGGTGCGATGCAGGAAGTTAAAGTGTGTTAATTTAAACCTGGCATTGCAGGAAACTTTGCGCGTGAGGGCGCCTATGCGTGCCCATTGTTTCTCTTCCAGCTGGACCGCGAGATCCTTCTCCCATACAGCCCGAGCTGGCGGCACCGGGGAGGCAGAGTCCTGTTTCATAGCCTTGTAGAGGAGAGAAATCAGTTTGCGACCTGTACCGCACATGAGCAGGATATCTAGGGTGTGTGTGAGGGGTGGAATATCCGGGAACTGTGGCCAGGTGGTTTTCACTACGTCTTGAATTCCCCAGAAGTGTAGGAATTGGCCCCGTCCGAGGCCAAAGTTCTCTTCTGCTTGCTCGTAAGTGATGAAGGTCTCGTTGGGAAAAAGGTCGGCAAGAACTTCGCATCCACCCTCCCTCCAAGGTTGAAAGGACATGTATCGTCCCATGTCAATGAAGGGGGCCAGTGTCCAAATCGAGAGGTCCCTGTGAAAGGGTGCTTTCCGTAGGACTTTTTCGACAAAACGCTGCCATATACCGGCTGTATGTCGCACTATGTAGGGAAGAGATGTGTCGGACCCCCTGCCTCGCATCAGTGCTTCCTGCAGTGCCTGAGTATCCACCCTGTCGGATAGAAGGCGTTTCTCCCAATTGTCCGCGTCTGTCAGCCAGCGTGCCGCATGTTGCAGATGGGCCGCAAAATAATATAAGTCGAAGCGTGGGGCTTCCAGACCGCCCTCCTCATAGCTGCGTATAATAGTGTTGAGAGCTACTCTACTGCGTCGGCCTGCCCAGAGCAGGGACGTGAGCAGCATGTTGAGGGTTTTGAAGACACGTGGCGGCAGCGGACATAGGGAATTCTGGAGTACATATAGTGTCCTGGGAAGCATCACCATCTTAGAGATGGCCAGCCTACCCATCAATGACAGCGGAAGAGTGTTCCAAAATGTCACCGATTGTTGTAGAGACGCGATTATGCGGTCTACATTCCGGGCTAACGCCTCTGTGTCCGTTGGGGCCACCTGTATCCCAAGGTAACGGAATCCCACCTTTTCCCAGCGCAGTCCCAGGTCTGGGAGATCCCCCAGGGGCACTGAGGCCAATCCCGCCAACCGAAAGATCAGGGACTTACCGCGGTTGAGTCGCAAGCCAGGGACCTCACCAAATCTGTCTAAGTGGTGCAGCAAGCCCGGTAGTGCATCCCGGGGAGAAGTCAAGTAAAACAGGGCATCGTCAGCATATAGGGAAATGATATGACTCGGGTCACCCAATGTAATTCCCCATCGTTCCATGTCAGTCCTGATCTGGACCTCGAAGGGCTCTATGGCCAGGGCAAACAATAAGGGCGAGAGGGGACACCCCTGGCGAGTGCCCCTTCCCTGTTGCCAGTCCTCCGATATCGCTCTCCCAAGTTTAACCCTTGCGCGGGGTGCTGTATACAAGATGCGAATCCAGCGACACAATTTAGGGCCTAACCCCACAGCGCGTAAGACTTCGTGAAGGTATCCCCAATCCACCGTGTCGAACTCCTTGGCAAGGTCAATGGAGACCAAAACCATATGTTCCTCTCGATCACGCACCTCATGCATGATATGATTAAGCCGGCGCGGATTCATAGCTGTGTTTCGTCCCGGTATGAACCCACACTGGTCCTCATGGACCAAGTGAGGCATATAAGGCGCTAATCGGGTAGCCAAGAGCTTGCATAAGATTTTAACATCTGTGTTTATCATCGTAATCGGACGATACGATGAAGGCTCATTAGCATCCCCTCCAGGCTTTAAAATCATGCATATTTCCCCCTGTGTCATACTTGGGCGGAGAACTCCGCATTCAAACGCCTCGAGGTAGACCTGCAACAGGAGGCGGGGAAGTGTGCCCATGAAGGCTTGATAAAACTCAGGGGGGAACCCGTCGCTCCCCGGGGTTTTGGCGCGCAGTAGGTGCTGCAGAGCAGATTGTATCTCTCCCAGTGTTAGGGGTTCGTCGTGCTCTTTCTGTGCTGATTTGGGGATAGCTCGTAGTGTCAGGTCTTGAAGGTAAGGGAGATAGGATGCCTTGCAAATCGCAGGGTCCGCGGTATAGACCGTCTGCAGATGGGATTTTAGGACCCGAAGAAGTCCCACCTCTGAGTGGACCAATCCTCCCGTGGGCTTCCGCAAAGCCACGATCGTGTCAGGGGCACGTTCCCTCCGGAGTATCCAAGCCAAAAGCCGGCTCGATTTATCTCCTTCCCTATGAAGGCGTTGTCTGTACTGTGTGAGGGTGTACTTGTCAAGCCTGTCCCAAATGTCATGGATACGTTCCTGGATGCCCCGCTCCCCATCCCTCCCGCAGCATCAGGGACTTCGCGAGTCTGTATATGTTGTATGAGATTCTTGAGTCTGATTCTGTACTTGTTCCTAGGTTGGAAAAAAAACATTTCTCAACATCTGCAATGTGTTGTCATTTATTTGGCAAAGGAATTGAATTTAATTTAATCTATCTAATTTATTTAACATATATATTTTGTCCAGTTGCTGTGTTGTTCCAGCTTGAAAAAAAACTACACCAGAGTGAAGCAATTGTTTTGATATATTACATGCATGAGGGCATTTCTATAGCGCACAGCTACTCGTAAGAGTGTCCCGGTGCTTCTAGGACTGCCAAAATGAGTGATCCAGAGGATTTGTCACCTCTAGAGTCTTAATTAAAAAAAATCAGTTCCTTTTTGAATTTACCTCCTCAGATATAAGTCTCAGATGTTCATGAAGTTTATTCCAGAGACTTGCTGCTTTAACAGTAAAAGAAGAGCCACCCCTCCGCTGTTTATGAAGGAGAGGAATCACAATGAGGACCGCTGAACTGGAGCGCAGGAGCCTCCCAGTGCAGTATGCCTCAATCCGTTCACTAAGGTACCTCGGGCCCCTATTGTGGAGGGCTTGATGAGTTGGCGTCAGTGCTTTGTACTTAATACGCTGACGGACTGGCAGCCAGTGACGTTTGTCCTGATAAGATGACACCGGGGGAAATTTCAGGATTTTAAATAATAAACGGACTGCCATATTTTGCATGACCTATATCAGCTGAATCAAATAATCCAGGAGACTAAGGTATAGGACATTAGCGTAGTCCAGCCTCGATAAAATCAGTGACCTGACCACTGTCACTTGCGCTTAATAGTGTAGCAGGTGAAGAAATTTCATCAACATGAGAAATATCCAGAAACATGATTTCACCACTGCTGACACATGTGTTCCAAATGAAAGCTGGTCATAAAACAGCACGCCCAGATTTCTGTCCAGCACCATTTGTCTTTAATTCTTTTCGCCCAGCCAACACGTGTTTCGTCGATAGCGGAATACCCCGTTGTCTGCTTCCGGTTAGGCTCGACGATACGATGAAGGGAACATTATAGGCAGGAGTGCACTCGCTCCAGGAACGGACGGTATATTTGGGCTTTCTATATTTTTTAAACAATTAGGACCGAACTCGGTTGTATTACATGCCCTATACTAGGACTTAACTACTGTGGCGTTTGATACCCATTTTAAGTGGACTACAGAATCTTGACCAGCCGGGGCGGAAGTAGAACCGGCAGAGAGGTGAGAGAAGTCGAGAGATAGACGAGCTGTACAACCCTGAAGAAGTCGCAGGGTATTCCCCTATCGACGAAACCCGTGTTGGCTGGGCGAAAAGAATTAAAGACAAAGATCTGAAAATATCACATTGTTCTTCTGTTTTGTATAACCATTGGAATTTCTTTGTTACACTTGATGCATGCGTGAGCCAAGGACTGCTGTCAGACTTAAGTAACGACCTTGGGGTCTAACGTTTGGAGGGTTAGAGTGATTCCTCTCCCCTTGAGCACCGCAACTGATTACACATTTTTGTTAAAAAACTAATACGAAATTATATGAGCGCCAGGGATTCCCTAGTTCCAATTCACCCCATTAGGACATTATTGATTTTAAAGTATTCCAACAAATATGCCAAAGGAGACATATAAATGTTGAAAAGCGTGGAACTGAGGGAGGAGCCTTGCGGCACCCCCAATTTAACACTGAGGCATAGAGCTTCATCCATACCATATGCTCACATCCTTTGAGGAAAGAACCTAGCCAGCTCAATGCAGAGCCTGTTCTTCCCAAGTGCTCTTACCTGTGCACCAAGATATTGTGGTCCTCCTTATCAAATGCTGCTGACAGGTTTAGCAGCACCAGAGCCACATTGAGTCCTGAGTCTAAAGAGAGCTTAATGGACTCAGATACTTCTAATAGTGTGGTCTTGGTGCTGTGGCGGGCTCTAAACCCAGATTGGGAGGGGTGTAGTAAGTTGTTCTCCGTCAGAAAGGTAGCGAGTTGTTGATTTACCAACTTCTCCAGCACCTTTGAGGCTACTGGCACGAGTGCCACAACTAGACAGTTAGGGACTTGAGGGCAAGTAATGGGTGTACGCATTCAATGTAATTCCAAGTTCATTTATAAACTAACTAAAGAAAAGTCATTATGGCTCTATAATTGATTTATTAATTCTTAATATTGAAATATGGCATCTGGTTAGGGATCTCATTTTGATTGAAACTCATGAGTGATCATGAACCACTTGTTCAAACTTTTATCTTCTCCTCTGTTGCCTGGTGATAAAAAGGATGATGGTCATGCAAATGTTACACTAATTCAATTAATTAATAATCACAAGAAATTGAAAAGGGACAAACTTACTTTAACATCACTCTTACCCAAGATCTACATGGCCAATACCAGATGGTCTACCTAATCTGACAGTGGGTATGATTCTGCACAAATGTTTCACCGGCCGAAGGATATTATCCCTTTTGTTAACATGGATTTTAGGATTGTAAATCCATCTGCATTCCCTTCTCATTGTTGGCATGCCAATAAATGGAAACATTCTAAACTGGAATTCTTATTGTGACTAAAAGTAACAACAGAATCATGTATCGCCGTAGCACCTGTAAGTGTTTTATAAAAGTTAAAGAAAAAAAGGCCCGAACACATGCTCAGCGTGGGTTAGTTGTGGTCCGCTCTAGGGTCTGCTTTGCTTCCTGCAATTCTTCCACCTGCGAGAGGCGCTCCATCCCCGGAGGATGAATTAGACGGTGGCTTGCAAAGGTGCTTCATGGTATCGCATTGCAAGCAGCGAAGCAGAAAAACGTTCAAGAGCTGAAACGGCCAAGATGTTCCTGAGAAAAGAAAATATAATGATCTCTTTCCAATATTAATGAGTGCAAAGTCATTTAAGCATGCAGTACCAAAGATATGGGACTCTAAGCGCCTGCCACGGTCGGGGGTGTACCTGGCAAGGCTGACACGTTGACGACAATCAGCGGGATAGCAGAGTGGTTCAAAATAGGGTTGCTATTAAGCTTTGTTCTGTCAGGGCAGCTTTTCCAATTTTGTTTTTTGTAGGTAGAAATCATTGTTATGAGGTGTGTTAGTCGGATTCCACTGAGCCAAGTGTACTAAGGCAACAACAACCAGAATGCATTACTGATGTTGGTAAGACAAAAACTCAGCACCATGCCAGTGGGCTTTAACTTCCATGGAAGACGTGTAAAAATACACATAAATTCCACCCAAAGACAACACTATAAACTCCATAATGGCATTTGCCAAGTTAACAAAGTATAAAAAAAAATAAAAAAAAGCAAACACAAGGAGATGATGGACGGAGCGCTGAAACTTTTCAGACACTCACCCCCAGTCACAGATCTGGGATGAATCCATCATCGTTCTTTAGCTCACTTCGCCACCCCAGTTCAGACACAGCTATATGCAAATCAGTCTTGACCCTGTGCCTCATGAGAACAGTCCAGCCCGACCTCCCAAGCCATGTCTTCCCTGGACCGGAAACAAGCATCCTGGGACCAGTTTCGGGCTAACAGCCCTCATCAGCCAGGCTAGCTTGAATCCAGGGGAAAAGTGAGCAAGGGACTCACGTCTGGGCATACCCTGCCAACTTAGGGCAAACAAAGCAAATACAAGGAGATGATAGACGGAGCGCTGAAACTTTTCAGACACTCACCCACAGTAACAGATCTGGGTTGAATCCATCATCGTTCTTTAGCTCACTTCGCCACCCCAGTTCAGACACAGCTATATGCAAATCAGTCTTGACCCTGTGCCTCATGGGAACAGTCCAGCCCGAACTGCCAAGCCATGTCTTCCCTGGACCGGAAACAAGCATCCTGGGACCGGTTTCGGGCTAACAGCCCTCATCAGCCAGGCTAGCTTGAATCCAGTGGCAAAGTGAGCGTGCTCTCCATGCCTCTGGAATCAAGCTACCCTGGCTGAAGAGGGGTGAAACCCAGAAACCGGTCCTAGGATGCTTGTTTCCAGTCCAGGGAGGACCTGGCTTGGCAGTTCGGGCTTGCCTGTTCCCATGAGGCACAGGGTCAAGACTGATTTGCATATGGCTGGGTTCAAAGTGGAATGGCATGGTGAGCAAAAAAACGATGGATTTAGGCCCAGATCTCTGTACTGGGGTGAATGTATGACATTGTTCTGCATTCTGTCCATCAACTGTTGTTTTTGCATTTGTCACCCCGAGTGGGACGGGTATGCCCAGACGTGGGTCTCGTGCTCTCCATGCCTCTGGAATCAAGCTATCCTGGCTGAAGAGGGGTGAAACCCCAAAACCGGTCCTAGGATGCTTGTTTCCAGTCCAGGGAGGACCTGGCTTGGCAGTTCGGGCTGGCCTGTTCCCATGAGGCACAGGGTCAAGACTGATTTGCATATGGCTGAGTTCAAAGTGGAATGGCATGGTGAGCAAAAAAACGATGGATTTAGGCCCAGATCTCTGTACTGGGGTGAATGTATGACATTGTTTTGCATTCTGTCCATCAACTGTTGTTTTGCATTTGTCACCCCGAGTGGGACGGGTATGCCCAGGCGTGGGTCCCGTGCTCTCCATGCCTCTGGAATCAAGCTATCCTGGCTGAAGAGGGGTGAAACCCCGAAACCGGTCCTAGGATGCTTGTTTCCAGTCCAGGGAGGACCTGGCTTGGCAGTTCGGGCTGGCCTCTTCCCATGAGGCACAGGGTCAAGACTGATTTGCATATGGCTGGGTTCAAACTGGAATGGCATGGTGAGCAAAAAAACTATGGATTTAGGCCGAGATCTCTGTACTGGGGTGAATGTATTGTTCTGCATTCTGTCCATCAACTGTTGTTTTTGCGGAAGTTAACAAAGTATGGCAAAGAAATGAGTTTGAACTCATTAATATTGGAGAGGGATCATTATATTTTCTTTTCTGTCACATCTTGGCTGTTTCAGCTCTTGAACGTTTTTCCGCTTCGCTGCTTGCAATGTGATACCATGAACTGAAGCACTTTTGCAAACCACCTTCATCCTCCGGGGACGGAACGCCTTTCGCAGGTGGAAGTGTTGTTTGCGGCTATGCCGATAAGTTATTTTTTTTCCTTCTGGCGGCTACATTTTGTTGTTGTGTGTCTCTCCCACGGGATGGATCTTGCGGCTTCCAGACATTTTATGCTTCTTTGGTCGTTGGACACACTGTGTGATACACATATGAAGCTGGCAAATTCCCAGAAGTCAGCAGCTGATATTTGGGTTGCAAGTGCCAGCAAAGAGGCAAACGTGGAATGTGTCTGGGGACTGAACTTTCCTTTCACTAATAAAAACGATCTCTTCCTAGAAGGCTATGATTTAAAAATAGTAATTAAATTATCCTTCATTATTTCCCCTTGGATTTAATCCACTGTGAAACTGCTTGAATCAGGCTTGGGGGAAGACTGCATTAAGCGCATTGGCAGGTGGAAATCACAGGCTTTCAGGGATTACATTAGACCAGAGTGCAACTAAAGCAAAGCATTCCTTCCCACCGCAGGGCACCCGGCAAGGAGGAAGACGGTCTGGATGATGGACCACTCCTACATCGCTAGGGCAGGGCACTGGGCAGCTCTGTGGAAGGATTATAAAGACATATGGCTGCACAATACCGACATGGTATGGATGGGAATACCAGCCATGAAATGGGCTCAGCTGTTATCTATGGTACGCAGAGCTCTACAAACTTGAGGCCAGTGGGACACGGTGCTTGTAAACCTGGGCAGCAATGACATCACAAGGTTAGGGCGATTGAGCATCTTGGAAGCCATGAAGGCGGATCTCACTGCAATCACCATGTTGGTATGGCCCACTGATGTGGTATGGCCAGAAGTTATAGCATGTTTCGAGTGGTGGGGGGCTCGTGACCATGCAGCTGTGGAGAGGTCCAGGCGAAAACTGAACATATAATTGAGCAAGTTCTGCAAAGACATGGGCTGGGAATACGTCAGGCACAGCCTCATTAACCTCAGGCTTCCTGGCAACTATATGGAGGACAGAGTCCATTTATCTTGAGTAGGGATGGACATGTTCCTTTTGAACATATTGGGGTCCCTTGAGAAGTTAGGTTTCTCCTAGGGTGAAGAAGGGGAGCTGCCAGCGTTCATGATACCACCGGAAGCATGGCAGAGACAGCATCAGTGAATGGCAATATTAACATAGCAGGCGAGGAAGAAGAGCTGCTTGATCAGGGTCCTTGGGATGCCTCGTGGCAGGGTCTCGCAGCAGCAGGAGCTAAAGGCCAGCAAAGGATCAGCGCTAGGCAGACACGGCACTTGCAGCCCAGGCACGGCCAGAGGGCCACGAACGCCAGACATTAGTAGCAAGGGGAAGCCTAAAAGCCGCTGCACTTGACAACAATGGGCCCTCGAATAAAATGCTGTCAGCCTGATGATGGACTAACTTGATGAGGATACAGCAAGGAGCGAATAATAAACACAGTTGATTTATGAACACCTAATGATCTGTTCCACAGTGATTCAATGATTGTGTTTATATGTCTACATTATGTGCAATACATGGTTCATACCAATGACGATGTCTCTTGATGAAATTGTGATAGTTTACACACCAGAAAGTCAATGGGTATCATTATAGACGGGAGGCGGTGTCAAAGTAAACGGTTGGAGGCCCAGAAGGGCAGCTCGCCTATCTGGGGTGGGTTGTGTGTTTTGCAGCTGTGTGTATGAGGTTTTTTTGTCCTTCTGGTGGCTACATTTTGCTGTTTGTGTGCCTCTCTCCCAGGGGATGCGTCTTGTGGCCTCGAGACATTTTGTGCTTCTTTGGTCACTGAACACGCTGTATGATACATAATTGGATCAGACAAATTCCTTAGAAGCCAACAACTGGTATTCGGGTTGCTAGTGCCAGCAAAGAGGCAAACGCAGAATGTGTCTAGGGACTGAACTTTCCTTTCACTGGTAAAAGTGATCTCTTCCTTGAAGGCTATGATTTAAATATGGTAATTAAATTGTCCTTCAGTATTTCTCCTGCAAAAGTATGTAAAACTGCTTGAATTAGAGACTTCAATGTATCATGCAATGTGTGCAGAAAATCACACAAAAAGATAAAGTAATGGAGATAAATTGAGATTCAACCCATCTTCTGTGGAGTTTGTTCCTTATTCCAAACACCAAAACAGCAGCAGACAAGCTTGCAATTTATAGGTTCGCGTCAGTGAAAGCTATTATGTTTATATAAAAAAGCAGCTTAAAAACTGGCTTAGAGATCTATTTAGCAAGCAAGTTACCCCAGGGTCGACTTGCACAATTCAGTCTTACCGGCACCTGCAGGATCAGAGTTTCCAGACTTCCTGAGTCTACCCCCACTGCTGGCTCCGCAGCAGCTTTGTACAGGTCAATTCACTGCACGTAGCCCAGGCGGGCTGCACTTGATGATCACCGAGTTCCTCATACGCAGTTGCACACCGCAGCGACCGGAGGTTCCTCACGCTCCTCCTTGCAGGGTAAGTCTTTGGTCTGTCCCACTGTGGACGAAAGGTGGTGCGAATATCCTAATGCTATCCCCCTGGGATAGATGCGTAGGGGTTCCCACTGCAGCCTCACTCCTCTGGCTATGTTCTGTGTCAGGTAACACTACTTACTGGTTCCGGTGACCCCCTATGGCATACGAAGCCACCATATCTCTACTGTACATGGGCACTGACCTTATCTGCACAGCAGGTGCCTGCACGTTGGCCTCTTCTGGCATACAGGGTTTCCGCGCAAGGGATACAGCCCAATCTACATGGCAATCCGTCCATGGCAGTCCATCCTGGCATACGGGGTGACCGACATCTCACTGCCCAATCAGCACAGCAATGTCCATGGCTCACTTCACGGCTGCCCTCCTCTGGCATATGGCGGTCTCTGACATTGTCCTGCACACGGGCAAGGGTGCTGAAGGTTGCAATAGCTGTTTCCTCACACCTTTTTCAGGGATACTTCATGATAGGATTCTGCACTAGACCTCGCTCCCTCCAATGCTCTCTCCTTCCTCACAGGGCACTCTGGTCTTGGCAAGCAGGCAGGCAATGGTGCTTCAGGCTCCAGGGCAGGATATCTTGGATTCCCTGGGTGATGTCCCCTCGCCCATCAGTGAGACTAGCACACCATGGCCCCCAGTCTTGATCATAGGCGGAAGTCTTGCAGAGCTTTTCCTCCTCGCACAGCCTGACTGGCTGTTTGACAGTTGTCTCAAACACCCCTTCTTATAGTCCATTTCCCAACACCAAATGTGATTTAGGATCTGAGTCTATGTGGTTTATGTTTGGGGTGTGTTTCCTTTTGAAGTGCCCACTCCTCTGCCCTAGCTTCCTCTTGAAAGCAGTCTGTCACAGCAAGAGCAACTTCATAGGCCATGGAAGTGACTAGTGTTCACATCTGGATATCAGCCACAGTGATATGTGCATCAAAAGGTTAGCACAGGGCCTCAGCCCTACTCTAAGATTCTCCTATGAGCCCCACCTCCTTCCTGAAATGTGCCCAGGCCCCTTCCTTCTGACCTCTCTCTCTGACTCCAAGAGCACCCTTTGAAGTGTATGGGGAGAAAAAGCCATTCTCTCCTCTCTCCATTGTGTCCCACCCAGTTTACAGGACTGCAGCAATACACACATTTGTCTGGGGGATTCCTCTACCTCCTCTCCACTTTTCACCATGCAGCCCTGGGTCTCCTAAAATGGTGAGCTAAGCACACAGCAACTGAACTTTGAATGAGTGAGCCGGTAGGCCTCACCCCAGTGACACAGTTTAACAAGCATTTGCAATGCAATAGGTCTCGCATTTACGCGAGTTTAAGCTATTGGCATTGTAAATGACAATGCTTTTTATTTATGTTTTGAAAACGAAAAAAAAATAAAAGGCATTGTCATTTGCAATGTCAATAGCTCAAACTCGCGTAAATGTGAGACCTATTGCATTGCAAATGCTTGTTTTTGTTGTTGCGGTTTTATATAGCACGAACTCGACCGGAAGGTATTGGGGCGCTTTACATGACCCCTCTGTGTGCGCACTAGGACCTGCAGCCCCTGTAGTCTCTGTCCAGGACTCTAGGGTTCTGCTCCTCCTGTGCGCGCCCATCAGAAGAGTGGGGGAACAGTTGTTTGTTAAATGCACCGACAAGGTAACGTTTTATTCTATCCGTGTGCCCAAGGAGGGCACTGGACTGGGATGGCAGACGCAGAGAAACATTTCCCTACATCAACACTCACAAGTATTTCCCAAAGAGAGCGGACGCCACTCTTAAAAACCTGATGCGGTGTGTTCTGATCTGCCCAGGATAGCGAGAAGCCCCGCAGTAAATGCAAGCGCACGGGGGAGATTGGTGCTGTTCACGACTGGCCTTCTGCACTACGAAACCCTCTTGGGTGGGGCTTGCGCTACATGGGAGAACAAACAAATAACGGCCGCACTTACCCTCTGTCCTGCTTCTGGAAAGCCTACACCCGTTGAGTGAGCAGGAGGCCTCTTGGGGGACGGGTGTGCTGGACGGACGAGTGAAGGCTCGTCCCACCGTGGAGAACGAGAAACTCTGCAGACAGCGTCACATTCCTGCGACAGAAGCATCGAACGTTCAGGTCAAATCAGTATTATTGTTCCTTCGACCAATGCCCAATTAAAGTTAATGAAACTTCCATGTCTGTATTTTCAGTATTCCTGTCTCTTAAAAACGCATGGTCTGTGTTACTCCCGTAGTACTTTTGGGTATGCTGTGCAGTGGTCCCTGGTGGCATAGATTTGGGGGGGGGGGGTCACCTGCAGACACTGTGGGCCAGGGTGTGAGTGCCCCGGAAATTGTGATCCCTTAGAAAATACCTGTTTCTGCAGCGGTTGCAGTTGTAAGTGGTGCAATGTCCAGTAAGCACGAACATCTGCCTGTGGTTACACATACTCTAGAAAGAAAAAAAAACTTTGTATAAGTGATATTTATCGCACCTGATAAATCCCGCGCCCCGCGGCGTGAGATTTTACCAGGTGAGATGAATGCTGACCCCTCCCCCCTCGGGGGCCTCTCATAGGCCCTTGCTGCCCAGGTGTCGCCTGTTCAGCCCACCCTGCAGCAGAGGGGCCATTATTACAACGAGGGGTGTTCTATTTTAATACCTCCTCCACTACCCCATTCATCCCCCCTCCCCTCTGTCTGACACTTCTACCTGTTTTTCTTCGGTCTGGAAAAATCAAACAAAGATAGAGAATCTGTTGGTACTTTTATTAATTCACCAATTTTTTAAATTTGCAAAATGAAGGGGAACTCAGAAATGACAGATTTCCTCAGAGAGTCACTGTCTCCGTGCCCATGGTTACACTAAACATTGTCCTCTCCACAGAGTCACAGAATACATGCAGTGCACACGAAAGAGACGCAAAGTTAGGAGATCAGACCACACCTCCACAGTGGAATGGCTAAAACAGCCAGAAATCAGGGTGCTGTCTTTGGACACAGAAGAACAACATGAATGGATTCCATGCCCGCCCTTGGACATTTAGTTCTGTATTTTTCAAGCTGCATAAGCACGCTGGATCTAGCAGGGCCATACTTAAAATGCGAATAGTAGGACTCCAGCATGCCTTGAGTCTCCTCATCATGGCCTGGGAACATTCATGACTAGAAGTCTCTGAAGTTTGAATGTGTAACACTGGCTACATATTCCACCATGTGCTGCGTAATTTGCACATTTTTAACAAAAACATGTGTTTGAAGGTCAAATGGACAAATTCCTGCTGACATGGTGCAACCCCACCCGAGCACCACCTCACAAATAAACAGTAAATTATAGCACGCATTCTAAGTTTTGGCTCCGTTCTGGGGGCAGAGTGTGTGCTCACTGGACTGCATGGCCACCTTCCAGCTCTTAACCCCTGCAGTCAGGGCTTAGAAGTGACGCCTTTACCCTGATAGCGTAAAACATTCTCCTTAATGCACTGCGAGGGCGGATTTTGTCTGCAGTACGTAAATGCAATCCAAGGAGCGAGAATAGATTTAGTTCCACTGCTCACACGCGCATTCATTTTCACATCAGGGGGTGTGTTGCAGCTGTTTCTAAAGGGATCAGACTTTACAAGACTCGCACACATAGAATGTCTCTGTGTGAGCCGCAATCTCCTAGTGGGACATGCATGTAGTAAACATGAAGTGGACTAGAATGTTCCGCCGGGCTCCGTGAGTGAGAGCGGCGTTTCCGGTTATCCGCTCCCCCGGTCACAGGCTGCTCCTGGAGCTGAAGACAGGGTTTACAACGTAATTGGGATAAGCGGAATACATGAGGCCCCCCCCTTTTATTACAACAAGCGTGCGCGTGCAAGATTTATTTCTACAACGCTGCACATGTTTTACACAATCTAGGTTTCTCTCCGCGGTCGGATAGACATTAACATAAGCATTTGCAATGCTTTCACGGGAGCCGCTCGCGCCCGATCAATAAATCATCGACGCTGCAATGTAATAGCATTAAAGTTTGATTCTGACACGCGCACAGGGTTAGTTTATCCTGAATCACGAGCCGACATAACATCGTATTAAACAAGTAACGTGATCACTTAACACGAGATAAGCGTCTATTTTACCGCCCTGTCTCCTTTTCGGATGGCCCATCCGGACTGGATAACACGCCTATTTAGATAAAAAATTGCTTCACGACAGCGGTGAAGCAGGCGATCCAGTCCGGATGTGCCAGACCAAAAGGCGAAAGGGAGGCAACGCCAACAGCTCATTTTCAATGGCAGGCCACCGTTTAGCATAAACGGTGACGCCAGCCAATGGAAATGAGGGGCGGGGCTTCAAGCCCCCTTCTCAAAGTCCTCATTTACAATATATCTCGCCGGGCGAGCAGCGCATGCGCTGCCACGCCAGGCGAGACCTAAAAAAGGACCTGCTCACTCCTGCTGATCAGTACTTGGCATGCTGCCACCACTGTGCTTGTGCTGCTTAATTCCTGATAAAGGCAGTAGCGTTTCACCACTTTAAGGGTAGCCTTTTGGGCATCTCTCCCGGTCCAACAAGACTGCAGTCTGTGAGACAGGCCTGTGTCATAGCGCACATGCATGATCCGTGCTTGCCTAGGAAAACAAAAGTCATCATTAGGGATCTAGACATCAGTACAGTTTGGACCCACAGGGTAGGGCTTCGTGCCCATTACAATGTGGAGGGCTTATTCGTCCCAACAATTATCTAATTGTTCTGGGCTTGGGACCAGATGTACTAACATATTTTGTGGTTACAAATGCTCGGAATCGCAAAATAGTGAGTCCAAAATACGGCAAAATAGTGAGTCCAAAATAGGGTTTTCAAATGTAAGAATCCCATTTTATTAGTCGGTAAACTTTTACTGACTGATAAAATTGGATTACAAATGGATTAATGATTCACAATTTGGAAGATGCATGTTGTAGGCATCCCTTCCAAATTGTGAACCAGTATTCTTTGTATCAGTGGTTTGTAACTTGAATTGCATAAAAGGGAAGGGCCCACCTTTGGATCCCTTCTTGCTTCTGAATGCTGAAAAAAACATTCAAGGGGAGTAGGTGGTGGTCCCAGGGACAACACCCAAATAAACTTTTTCAAAAAGAAGCAAAAAGGGCTGCTTTCAAAAAAATTAATTCATCCTTATTTAAGGGCAATCTCAGACATAGTAATCTGCTGACTCTTGCAGGCCACCATACCTGTGGTAGCCACCAATAGAGAGAGTCACAATTTGTATTTTAATTACGTAGGTTGGATTGCAACCCACTACAGTTTGGAACTTTGTAGTGTGACCCATTGGTACATGGGCCATTTTCCAAAATTAACACTAGTCCTAACAATACTATTTGCATATTGCAACCAGTTTTTGCAACCAGTATATTAGTACATATGGATCATAGATCTTGTTTTTAGGTCTCGCCCTGAGCCAGCGCTTGCGCTGGTCTGGGCGAGACATTTAGTCAGTGGGCTTTCAGAAATGCGACCACAGCTTTTTGTGTGGCATTCTGCGCGCGATTACGCGCACAGGCACGAGCGCCATCGGGCTTTCCTCTCGCTCTCCCGCGCGCGCCTCGCTCTGCCTCTCTGTCTTGCTCGCCCCTCCCCCACCAGAGCTGCCATCTGGCTTTCTCTGCACGCACCACTCGCGTGCTTGTTTTCTTTCACTTTCGCGGCCCCGCCACTTTTGCGGCCGCGCCACTTTTGCGGCCGCGCGGCCAATGCTTGTAGTTTCTCTTGTACCAGAGTTACTTCAGCTCGGCAATGGTGCCTTTTATGGGCCTGTTTTATAGATTTACAATTATTGTCCCAAGTTTATACGTTTACTTTCAATGATCACGTTTCACAAGGTGACAGATGGAGTCACCAGGTGTCACATGCCCATCTGCATATATCTTTCTCCGATAAAGCACCGTCAGTAATGCGAGGCCCTGCGGATTATGTAGACTGTCGCGACATTGGCTGCAACTGAAATGCCTGACCTTTGTGTAGGTAGAAGTGTGTAACCATTGGCAGTTCACACATCATTACCAGCAAGACACCGGAATACATCTCATCACTCGCGAGGCAAAAAGTATGTAAAGCATTCATCCGTGGTCAATTCTTTTATATCTCCATTTCATCAGTACTCTACGATGTATAAAATAGCTCTTTAAAATGTTTATTAGGATTTGACAAAATACTTTGTTTCGTTTTTAGCCAGAACACCAATAAAGCTTAAATGGCAAACCATGACGGCGTTAGACAGTTGGAGCACTTACTCAGGTCAATGAGAACAGGAAATGTGCTGTGTATAAGACTTGGAGAGTAACAGTTACACAATGCCAAACACATTTCTCTATGGCCTATTCGATTCTTTCCATGAGGTTGCACCAATGTTGGCTACTTACAAGTTGGGTGTCAGTACCTTACCCAGATTGCACAGGGCAGTCTCGACTTCTTTCTTACTCGTTCTCACCCCTTTGCCCTCAACACTGTTAACAATATAATTAACTTTACAGGGCAATTTTCCAAGACATTTCTGTAAAAAGTAGAATAGGGTTGCGCCCCCCCCCGTATGTTTGTGCCTCCCCGACGTCAGAGGGAAGCTTAGAACTACAGCTGCAAACTCTGTTTGTCCCTGCACCTCCCTGAAAGCGCCGCAGCTGCCCGTATGTTTGTGCCTGCGCCTCATTGAAATCTATTATGGAATGCTGAAGAGAAAGACTGTTGCGGTATTAGAGATGAACGTATTGTAAGGGAACGGATCCTTTGTGATGTTCCATAATAGCATTGGTAAGGTTTTATTCTGAAGTGCGTAATGTTGTGGGCATGTGAGAGACAGTCGTGGGGAGACGAACTGCACTGCTTTTGCCTGGCATTCCTGTAGACCTCTTTCTTATTAAATAAATAAACTTCGTCAATCCTCCGTTATTTTGTTCGACTTCTATTTGATACAATTTGGTAGTACCACGCTTCTTCGGCATCCAGAGTTCAGGAGGTCCTGCGGATTCGTTAATTTTGCTGCGGCAGGTTTTACCTCCAGTGAAAGCCTTGAGGAACAGCAAGTATATTGTGGCCTGTTTGATTTTTTTTTTTGTGTGCAGATTTTATATAGCGCAAACTCGACGCGAAGGTATTGGAGCGCTTTACATGAGCATCAGTTTCGTTACACAAGGATACATTCATTTTTAGGTCATAGCCAATAGGTCTCGCCTTTGGGACCTTATAAGTATTTAGTTATGCAGCACAATATCCTTGGTGCAACAACATCAACTGTTGCATGGCTAAACACTTATAAGGTCCCAAAGGCGAGACCTATTGGCTATGCCAATGCTTGTTTCTTTAGCCACAGTTAAGTACAGCATACGAACAACTTAATTTGTCTAGCCTCTACACTAGCAGTTCTTAACCTTTGACTTCTGAGGACCCCCCACATAATCATTACTGGAACCCCTGGACCCCCACTGAATAATTATTGGAATCTGGGGCCCCCACTGAGTCATTACTTAAAGCCAGTGACCCCGGCCTAAGCATTTTTGATTTGAACTACAAAAAAAGATACAAAAAATACAGAAACCATTCATCAAACAAATACACAAATGATAAAATATTTAATTTAATCCACAAACAAATATTTACAAAAACAAAACTTTAATAACAATAGGAAGGTTGGAGCGTTTCTAAATTCAATTGAGGCCACTCATCATCCATACTATATTCTGTTTGATGCTCCTGCGCTCCTCCCATGAATTAGTTTGAGGAGACTAATTTCATTTTTAGCTTCCAATTTTAAATTTCTTCACATTTACAGAACATTTTAAAATGTCAATTGTACATTTTGCTTGTTCATTTATATACATGTTATTATTCTGTTAATGTTATTTAATTTTCAAAGTATTTGCGGATCTCCTTAGTAGGGTTTGTGGACCTCCAGGAGTACCCGGATCACAGGTTAAGGACCACTTCTCTACCCTACAAAATTGTAAATTGAAACTAAAACAAAGATGGTCTTAACAAATAAGGCCAGGGTTCAAAGAAGTATGGCAAAAAAGACACTAAACTATTTCTCACTTCACGTGGCACAGTCAATTACATTAGTTGAGCGACATCCTCCCAATTAGGCCTGTATACTTGAGACACAATCTGCAATTCCTCTCATAACTGAGTTGTGCTTTCTCTGATGTTGGGAATTGTTGCTTGTTGCTCATGAAATCAGGGAGGCGCCAAAGAACATGCACTATAATTCTATTCCCGGCCACCAGGTAGGATCTCTAAAGAAGAAGAACAAAATTGGAAGGTATCTCCTCATCTGCATCACTTGAGTGGGGAGATGAGAAACATCTTCTGAACAACTGTTTTGTAGTTGATCAAATACTTAAATTACACTATGTATGACTCCCCTAAATAGGATGCTCACAAAATCCCTGCACTACTGTTTGTTGATGTCATGCTGCTGATCTCCCAAACGCCAATGGGATTGCAAACCTTAGACACGTTTGCTTATTTTTGCAAGCATAGGGCACTGGAGATTAACACGAGTAAAACCAAATACATGATATTTAACCAGCATAAATCATACAGAGGGAAACTGAAATTGGAGAACACGTTTTTTAGAAAGAGTGGATAACTTTGATTATCTGGGTGTCAGAATTTCAGCAAGTATGTAAAGCGAGTGCTTTATTAAAAATGCATAAGGCCACCATATTAATATCAGTGACTCCAGCTTTACAATTATATAGACTTAAGGCTCAAGCCGCTGCACTTATGGAGCTGAGATTTGGGGCAATCAAAATGTCAGTACTTTGAGCAGCAAGAAGGACAAGTTTGTAAGAAGTGTCCTTCAAAATGCCTATCAGCACTCCTTATTCACCCTTTGTCTTAATTTGGATTTAAAGAGAATACTTAACATAGCAAACTTAAGACCTCTAGTGTATTGGTTATGAATATGGCACACTGAAGAGCGGAATAATACAGAAATAGGCTAATGGAGATTTTGAAATTGAAAAAATATAAAGTAATACCTTTGCTGAACTACATCAAAAATTGGCTTTATGTCTTAGGCTGATGCTCCTTTTTGGACGATCTAATGGCAGTTCATTCAATCTTCGGAAAAATAAATATTGGCTCTTTATAGAAGAGAAATGGCTTGGAAGCTCCATGGGAGGGGCACTAACTGATCATTTTTTAAACATTTTAAGCCCTCTTCCATATTTGAATTTTTTAAGGAAGTTATAGCCCCACATTATGCTAAAACCCTATATATCAAATTTAGGTTGTGGATCTTGCCTACGAACAATTGTACATGGAATTGGGGAATATGTACCAAAGATTCCACCTGCTGCCCATTCTGTATAAATTTGCCCGAAACACAGTAGCACATTTTTTTCTTCTGCCCAATTTTATATAAGGGCCAGAAGAAAATTGATTCGACCAATATGCCTGATTTTGGGTGTGAGGTGCTATAAAGCAGCATTAAGGATTTTTAAGGCGGAAACCCATGGCTAAATTGTCTTTGGACTAAGTAGATTTTTGTGTTTGGTTTGGTGCCTAAGAAAACGTATTATGAACTAAATAACATGATTATTTGTGTGGAGCATAGTATTCTTATGTGGAAGTTTTTGAAAATATTTTTCTTATATTATGTGTTCTTAAGGATTTCTAATTGTGATTATTTATTGTGTATTGTATGTTTTATGGGAAATAAACTATACATGAATTGTTCTGCAGTTTGTCAAACTTTTTTGGGTAATGGTGAGGCTGCGTTCATGTGGTTCTCTACACCCTGGAACAGATCGCACATGTGTCCTGCACCAAACTACAGTAGTGGAATCTGCTTCCTAGCTATTCGCTCCCACCCTTCTAATGGGTGCTTTGCTGGCAGTCAGTCGTATCGCAGAGCTTGCTTTTGTGTCTCCTTGTGCTCCCGTTACCTGCTCCATTTCTGAGTGCTGCACCTTTATCCCCTTTGGATGGCATGAGGAACCCATGTAGCAGATCCTACTCCCTCGGGTCTGCATATTTCTCCTATTTTCTTTGGCTCAGTGATGTAGGGGAATTTATATGTATGAGGAGGCGGAACAGTTGGAGCACATGCCCTAACTCTGTCCCTTAGGTGATTATTTTGGTTCTCTAGGTTATCTTGGGTATTTTTCATACCTCAGACTTGGGTGCCAGGCTTATGTTTATGTCCCTCCTCACGTCATTGTAGGAAATGAGATTCTTGCTCATCATCTATTTTAGTTTAGGGATCCTTCAGTTTATTCTAATTTGCTAATCTTTGTATGTCAAAGCTAACATGTTCAGGAAAGAACTTCTTCCCAGCTTCATTGGTGATTCCCATCCACTTTTATAAATATTTGCATAGCCTTCACCAATCTGCTAATACACAGTATGGGCAGAAGTCCCTCTCGGTGAGGGATTGCTACGTTTAGATTTTCCAGTCCCCAACACTACTCTTTATAGTTCATGCACGCATGGTGAACAAGGAAAAGTGTCTGCTGGACTTGTATCTATGGCTCGTGCTCTGGGGGAAGGTAGGGAAGGAAACATAACACAGCATAGGATTCCCTCAGTCATACTTCTTCTAATTAATCCCGTGGAAGGGGGAAGAGAACGTGTCATAGCTTCACTCCCAAAGATCTCGTTGTGTTCATCAAATTTTTTTTTTTTAAATCGCTAAAGTCAACACCCGGTGGAGCTCCAGAAGGTGTCGAGCAGCTGGATCAGAGAGACTCTTTCTCACACACACATTCATCTTTCAAAGGTCTCTGCTGCACTTCATGGTGCTTCTGTCTATCGTATTCCGTTACTGCACTATTTCCAGAGTCCAGTCACTCTAAACCATGAACCCACACCCCTACACATTCTTCTTTTCACTCGACTCCTCCCAATTCTGCCTACCAACCATCCTTCTTTTCTGTGATCTCCTACCTGGATGACATTTCCGCACACCCTTTTTAGAAACACATTGACAACCCCAAAAACAATACAGGCCATGCACAGCAAGTAAGCAAATATACAATAAGCACAGTTAAACTTGGCCTAGAATTTTGGTTTATCGTTCTCACGCTGTTTAGCCAATTCCACGCTCCACCCTAGTCTCTCTGGAGAACCTTCTCTCTTACCTCTTGCTCCTGGGGTCATTGTGTGGGGTCTGATCCAACTCTCTCCTGTCTTCTTTTTATGGAGTTGTTTTCCCTCTGACAATGCACCGTCTGTTAAAATAAAACACGTCAGAAGGCCTAACAGTCTAATGTGTTACCCGCAAAAATAGCAAGCGTCACACCAAATAATCAAAAGACAAATGTAATTTCAACCACCTAGATCCCTTGCTTAAAAAGCCAGTTGGAGCATGAAGTGCTAAAATGCATGCGATTTTAGATGGTTCTTTTCTATGAATGTAAGTCGATAGAGCATAAACTCATGACAGAAACTTTTACATCAATGAAACTAATGAGGAGGACAGATATTCTTGTGGAGGGAATGTGACAAGTCCTTGAAATTAAGATAAAGATACATGATACAGGCATGAATCCTTTTAACTCCAATATTGTAACATGGAAAAGGTACAGAGACGATTTCCTTGTGATCCGGGAATGGACCATGACTAGTATTGCCAATTTTTTAGTGTGGATTAATTAATTAACTAGATCCCAGTTTGAAGTTTACTGGTCAGACAAATAAAGAAAGACTACAATTATTTGATCTTTTGATTTCTAGTAAAAATGGCCACTTAACTACTTAGGTTTATAGAAAGCCTGTGGATAAAAACTCCCTGTTTACAGCTTCTGTCGAGGTTGATATCATCTATGTGTTGAGAAGGGCATGATATTCAACATTAAAAACCCTTGAAATAGATATAGGCTAATATATGCATACTATCAATTTTTATATACAAGTGCAAGCATACTTTAGAGGCAGTTCACATTTACTCACTGTTCTATCATGATAAGAACCTTAATTATTGTCATACTTGGAGACATCTGAGCCTGGTCTATTAACATCTAGGAAGGTCCCATAACCATCACACTTGTCTCAACTACAGCTCCCAGCATCCTGAGGGGTATAGAATTTTGAAGTCACTGCAATATTATCGCAGGTTAAGATGTGCTTATCTAGTCAGTTTACAATCTAGATAAGAACTTGAATTACTGACATTTTCAGAAACATTTGATTACTTTTTTGCAATGTTGATCGGTCTCAGTATGCTCGCACTGGCCACGACTACGATTCCCAGTACCCTTCGCGGCATAAGACTATGACATTGTGACATCATCGCGGTAGATGCAACATCACTTAGACGGCTTCATGCCGCAGGTGGTGCTTCCTTCAGGGTATGGAGAAGCCAATGTGTGGTGGTACGGACCGAAACAAGTACATGAGATTGGATTGATTATAGCGTGGGGTCTTGTTAGTTCCTTTTTTGTGGTGTACTATCCTTCATGTGTCTCTACTTAAGTATTTTACATTTATATTTCGTTTATTGATGGTTAAGTAATGCAGGTGTGTCAAGATGGCATGCGATTCTTGGTTTTGATGGTTACTACACTGGACATAGTGAATCCATTTGGTGCCTTCAACAATACATAATATACCCCCTAATTGAAATTACTTGAAAAGTATTGATGACTTTGGAATAATATAGAGTGAGGTTTGTTGCTATCTCTAATTAGAGTCATGACAAATATAATCCTACATCGGGGATGTCATGATATAGAAACACCTGTTGGGTACGATACAGTGTGAACCACTAATTCGTTATGGGGCATGCATGCATTCTTGACTTACCTTAACAGTTGCTGCACGGTTTGTTGAGCACATTCATAAAACCATAATGTAAAAGTCATAGACAGGATATGTCAGTCCTATTTATAATTTTTATTCAAAAAATCTTTAATTCATGGGTTTCTCATTGTTGACATTTGAAGTGAGCACCCAACATCATTTACTCCTCCACCTGATGTGGGTTGGATAAACATTATTTACTTATCATTCCAGCAGAGAGGGTGACCACGATCCTAAAGGATGCCAATGACAACTCTGCAAAGGGTCGAATGGGCAGGAATATATCGACGCCCGTAAGTGAGTTGAATTATTTCCCATTCTTGTTTTAATGTCACCATTGTGGGACTCAATTAAAGCACTATTTCCACCCAGTAGCTGGTTTTAACACTCACATTTTCCCCTCTGCACACATTCTTCACTCTTGAGACACCACATGAGTGGCATAGCAATACAGCCATCAAAAAATGTACCCTAATCTCCCCAAGAAACACCAATTGGTGAGTAGCTTGCACCATAGAACCCAAATGGGTAGGTGCTAGGAGGGGCTACACTATGATACATGCCACCCAATGAGTGGGTGAGGGCTTTCGTCCTTCAACTGAGTTACCAACCTGCATACTCTTTATTCACTGGGTTTGTCCTGCACAGAGACAGTCAGTTCCTATGTGTATTATAGCATTAATAGGAGGATTGAACTGACTGCCCTGATTCCTCCCGACCCCTATGTTCTGACACATAGGGGTCGGGAGGAATCAGGGCTAAAGATAAGGATACATAAACATCCTGCTAAATCCATTATTTTGTTAAAATCACTATTCTGTTTGCCAACATTGAAAATGAGACCTTGCTTTGCATTGGATGCGGGAAATGTGCAGATGTAGTACTGCAAATAAAATGGTTTCTAGGCCTACGGGGATCATGAAACGTAGCATGCATGTTACGGGTCTGAGCACTTTAGGTCTATATAAAATGGTTATCCAAATTTAATTATGTAGAACATCAGTGGACTTCATATGGAGTTTTGTGTCTGGCTTTGGCTTTTGGATTGGGGATAGGTCGCCATGGGGTAGATTTTACGTGTCTGGTGAAAGGCCATCTGGGGTTAATATCATGTGAAGAGTATTTACCAAATGTGCAGTGGTCGAAGAGAATAAACTATTTGATGAAATCAAATACTAATATTTTTACATAGTAATGCTTGATGACTCCTTTTTTTTCTCCTTTCGTGCTCCATGATCAAAAAAGTATGAAAAGGGAATTCTATCTGAAATTTTGCATATGCACTTTTTTTCTTGCTGGAAGGGAATGTGATTCTCTCGCACTTATGATAGAATTGGCAAGAAACATACACTGGAATAGATTTCTTTTGAGTTACTATTTTGCTCCTTAACTTATTTGCTTGCATTTCTTATTGCTTCCATTGGATTTAGCAACCTTTTAATGAATTTGTGTATTTTACTTAAACGATGTACTTTTATTCCGTGATATATTTTATTGAATGAGTTAATGAAGTGCTTTTATGATTTGCATGTCAAATCGAATAGATTTTATGATTGATTGACTCCTTAAACAACCTACATTTAGAGTATGTTTTCTCTTGTTCGAAATAGCCGAGCCCAGAGGCCATTTGAACGATATGCAGTTTGTAAAATCATTTGATAACGTTTTTGGAATATGTAAAATGCATTTAGAATATGGAAGTACAAGGGGTAGTAAAGGTGTTCAACTTAAATGCCCATGAACTACTCAACATTGTGGATAGTAATTGTGTTATAAAAATGTGTCGTTTTTTCTTGCATTGCATACATTCACAATTGTCATCGTTTTAATTAAGTCTGAACAATAAACATGTGATTTCTTAGTGGAGGGGCGCTTTATAGAAGGAGAGGCAAAACTGTAGTGTCTAGATGTGATCAAGTGACGCAAGCATTGTTGGGATCGGGGTTTGCCTTAGTGTAGGCAGAAGGAAGTGCAGCCTGCACCTCCTGCCCTCACCAATACCGTTAATATACATGTGGCTATAGTGGCATGTAGAAACAATGAGCACACCTGCTTGAAACGATACTGAAATACAAAATGAAGTCATCTTGAAGGATGACTTATCTTGTCGGTTACATTGCTGTGGTGTGGCGTTGAACATTAGGAGTGAGTTTGGGTTGCTTGTCGTTACTTGTGATTAGTTTTAGTCGAGGGCTATGATGTAGCCATTTCTTCACTGTTTGGCACCTTCTATATCATCATTACATGAGTTTGGATCACTTATAAAAAGGCACCTTTCACTATTTTTGAGATGTAATTTTTTTCTTCAACATCCATTGTCACCTTCCGTTCGACTAAAAGTCTTTTTCCACTTTTTTTAAAGAGAATGAGAGTAAGTGTTTATGTATTGTGCAGTAAGGAAGAAGTGTTCTTTCTGCAAGAATTTTGTGGTGCACTTGCATACGCCAGATGAGTATTTGTTTCTAATACAGGTTGTTTTTGATCAGTGTGTACAGACTGTGGACATACGAAGATTCCCCAAGTACAGCTGAAGACAGTCTTCATGTTCAGTACAAAAAATATGACTGTACAGATTTTGAAGTCTTTTGCGTGCTGTGGCGTATGGATAGCGAAAGAGCACAACTGGCCATATCATGGTGGATGTTATGTACACACCCCAGTTTTAGATACTGCGCAGATAGTAAACAAATGGCTATTCTTTGTGTCTACGTGATTTTAATGTACAGAGCACTGGAAGTGAGAAAGCCTTCTGTCCCCACCAGTGTTTCCCATAATCTCACTGAAGTACAAAGCACTTCCTGTATTGAGGAAACAGATGTTATATTACTTTGTTAACTTTAGGAGAGCGCTTCCTGGCCGAGACATGCATGAGGACAAGAAGTGTACCGGCACAGTGTTAAATTCATTGAAGGGCATTAGCCCTCTCCAGGTTTAATTACTGATAGCACCTATGATGGCTGTCCATAAAATTTGTCTCGGAGTATTGAGAGATGTCCACATACAGTGAGTCTGATATCAGGCAGGGGGCATTTCTACTAATTCTCCCTAGATGTCATCTCACTAGACTGTATGTTGCATCCTCAAAACTTCCTACTAACATACAAAGCTGTCCGACATACGACCTTGAGATACCTGGCAGACACATTTATAACCTCAGGAGGCATCCGAGTGCTATGGAACAAGAGAGGACAGTGCCTGGAAATTTCCACCTTAAATTAAAAAGCAGACCCTCTTCAAATTCTTCTTAGGTTGCACCTTCAGAATGAACAAAAACTCTTGCCTGTAATGTAAAGAACTCTATCTTTAATAGTCGCATGACCAGGAAAGCCTCATTCGGACAATAGATGCCACAAAGACCTAATTCAAGAAATCTGGGCAAAGCTAAATACCCTCTCTGCTCAGCTCCCCCGCTCTACTCGGCTCCCTCTGTGGTGTATCCAAGCTGCTGCACCCCGATTCCACACACAGTGAACTTCTGAAGAGAGAGGCTTCAATGCCAGGCCCTTAATGCATAGGGTCTTACTGCTTGCATTCACTCAGAAACCCTGCCCCACCTGCTTCTTATCTTACTACCTTGGGGATCATAATTGCTACTCTGCGTTACACAAGAAGCGATCTTTTTTTTCAATAACCCCTAATGTAAGATGCTTGATCACTGACCTTTCCGTTGGCAGAACTGTGATCACTCCATCTCTTCTCCCTCAAGCGCAAACCCCTTGTTTAAGCGAAATAAACTATAGTACCTCAGTGCCACGGACTTAAACTGACTGCTTGATTTATTTATTTTTTCTCCTAAGATCAAACACGCCTTCCTTACTCCTCACACTGGAGGAGCAGGCTTCTCCACTGATAATATAACCTCAATAAAACCTCTCGTACACATTAATTGAATGCTTGCCTCAGTGCACCTCCTCCTCTCCTAAATTCTGTTTCTGCACTCTGTCTCAAAACATCATCCCCGAACATCAACTACTCTAACTTGAATTCTCAACAAAGTGACCCTATCTGATCAGCAACTTCCTGTATTTCTCTGCTTGAAAGACTCTTGAATAGTGCTGTTCATACCATATCAATGGGAAATCCTTCTGGTCTCTGCATGTATAAGTGTACACACTGTACTGTCTATCCTAAGTGTATATTGCTTGGAAAGTTATCTGAAGTTTACTTGGATACATCCAACAGGATCTTCCCATTGGAATATTGATCTGTTACTCAAAATGTCTCCACAGCTACTTCTGTGAGGCTCACAATATCGTATTATTCAGTTTTTCAACATGCTATCGATATCTGGGCCTGTTTCTAAGATTGGAACCTCAAATTAATATGTAGTACTTTTTCGCTTTATCTCATACACTGCAGGCAAAGAAAGTGTGAGTGGTTTAGAGTTTTAAGATATTCAGAGTGCACAAACAGTAATGAGAATTGCACTCCTTTGGGTTTATGCATTAAAGCCCGGGTCACTCGAATTACACAATTTCGCGACTGCGACATTTTCCCCATAATTATGAATTTGCTACATTTACCACATAATGCATCATCTACTACATAAGATGCAGATTTTAACAAAAAAACTGTTTCTAGCTCAAACGGATCAAAGATTTCTAAAAACACGGTGACCTGTGTTACAGCGCAGTGGAAGGTCCTTCGCAAAGGTTGGGCACCTTTCTGTTGCGTATTGCCGTATTTGTGTGTCAAACTGGTACTAATGATGTGAGGACTATCACAAAATGTGCCACATTATGTAGTATAATTTGACCTCCAGTTTAATTTTTCACATCTTGCATTTTCCGTTGTCTAAATAAACCTAGACACCTTGATCACTGCAGCCGCTTGGGATCCTTGCTGATGAGGAGTGCCAAGTGGTGCACCGGTGTCCTGCTTCAACTGTTCGTATTTCTAAGACCAGCCGGATCGCCATGTTTAGTGTGTTCTCCACGGTCTTACAAGTTCCTTTTTATTAAGTCAAAATGTATGTTTCTACCATCCTTTCTCTTCACGAAAACACGTTTTATACATTATTTCCACAGCACTGGACCCTACCTTCCTTTTCATGGAGCCTAGATCGCGATATCTCGATTGAATCGTTTACTTAAGCATATTTGCCTCTTGCTGCATTTATTCCCTTACGGTGAATGATATTGACACACACTGAAAAAAAACACACTAGTGGCATTTGAAAGTCACCTTTATCTGACCTTTTCTCTTTTTTCCCTTTTATGAAAATATAAACGGATGTTTTCTTAGTCTTTGCGGTTTAGTTTATGTTCCAAGTAACAGAAGATCTAACACTTTTGTTTGAGGGATTTTTGATTGCGGTGTATTTATTTCCTGTCATGCATGACTGCCTGCACATTTTGCCTGTGCACAGCATCGTGTATTTTGAGCACTAAAAGAGTTGAGCAATTTGGCTGAAACTTGTTATACCAGCCTTATGAAACCTGACTACCTGTACATGAAACGCAAGCCATGTATCTGCAAAATTTAAATCCGTTGCTGTTAAACTGTCGACCCAGAGACTGGACGAAATGTTGGCTCTTCTCTGTACATCTCTTACAGAATTGGCGGAGAGCACATTGCATAGAAAACCACACTGTAACGGTCTAGTTGTCCCCTAAATCAAGAACCCTTAGCCCGAAAGGGCACGCACACATTGTATCACTCTCTGGCCAGGCGTGGCCAGAGAGCTTAAATAAACGGGCGGAGGTCGCTCGTGACTTCCGGCCCACACTACCATCCATGTGTATGCCTCGTTCCTTTGTGGGTATTGTAACAGGGCTAAGGCCGTGTCGAGGGGCTGCATTACACTGGCGACGAGGATGGGCGTCTGTGCCCATGTGCCGAAGTGGTCCTACCTCGGCCTGAAGTCTGGTGCCTGCAGGGGGTCTTCGTCCTAGCGCCATCAGGTCGTGCCGACCGCCTGCACGCTCCTGCTGTGTCCCGAAGCCTGCTGCCACACAGGAGCGGCGAGGATCGAAGGCCGCGTTTCCCGCGTGACAGCGAGGAAGCTGTATACCCCTGCCGACTGCCGCCAGTCTTCTGCTGCTTGGCCCAGGGTGAGTCGCAACCCCTACGCGGCTCTGACATCGCGCGCAGGCGCGTTTCCATCAGCCGCTCTTGGTGCCTGCCGCGGCATTCTGGCCCTCACACGACGCCGCATAGGGATACGCTAAATCACCTGCTGGCCCAGGAGGGTAACTGCGCATCAGATAAGCGCCGCGTGCGCTCATTATCTTGCTCCAGCCGAGCCCTGCAAGTGCCCTCTGTGTGGCTGTTGTGCCCATCAACGCCTACACCAGCGAGGGTGGAAAAAAAAAAAACAAAGAGAAAATACCCAGTCTACCAAGCGGGGGCTGCCCAGACTAGCACCCCAAGAAGAGAGAAGAGGGGGCAATACCCAGTTGGCCAAGCAGGAACAGTACACACCTGATCCCATTCCGGTGAGGGGAAAGACAGTCCCTACCCAGGGAGTCAAGTCGCTGCCGCCACCAAAGTACAACCATGTCAATCCCGGCGGCTGCTGCGCCGGCGGCCCAGCAAAACGCGCCACCTGCGCAACACGTGGCACAACCCACGTCACAGCATTTGCAAATAATCGCACTGCCCCCGTTCAGCGAGCTGATTGATCCAGCCACAGCAACTCCTAGGTGGACGGTCTGGATTGGCAGGCTCAACAACTACTTCACTGCCACTCGAGAAACGGACGGCGAGGTCAAGAGGTGGCTACTGCTACATTTTGGAGGGGAAGAGATATACAAGCGGTTTGCTCACCTCCCGAACACTGGCGCTCCCACTGATTACGATGCAGCAGTCAGGGCGCTAAATGCCCACTTCGATCCGCAACTCAACCCAGACTACGAGCGCTTCAAGCTCCGTCAAGCTCGTCAGAGGGAAGGTGAATCGATGGACGCCTTCCACGCTCGCCTGCGAGAGCTGGCCAGTACCTGCATGGACGACGACCAGAACAAAGAAGTAAGAGCCCAAGCAATCCAAGGGTGCCGCAACAAACATCTTCGGACCCTCATACTGCGACAGCCAGGGATCACTCTGGAAGACATTCTCATCTTAGCCCGGTCGCATGAACTATCCGATGCCAGAGCGACGGTGATGGACGCTGCACTCGCCCAACAGGTAGAGAAGCCAGCAACGATCCCATCCAGAGGCACCCGGGGGCGATGGCCAACCAAAAGCCCACGACGACCACGCTGTGGCTACTGCGGGAACGAGGAACACCCACTAGAAGAATGCCCCGCACAGGGTCGGACGTGCTCCATGTGCGGCATCCCCAATCACTATGCGAGTGTCTGCAGAGGAGAGGCCCGAAGCCGAGGGGCTCGCGGAAGACGACCACCGTCCAAAGCGGTACGACACTTATCGCTCGAAGAGGCAGACAGCTCGAAAACGACGAAGACGCCAATAAATCGGAGGCAGTATCTGGAAGACTCCTCCACAGAAGACGACGCAGAAGTGTATCTCATATCATTTGCCAGTGACCTCAAAAGACGACGGAGACCACAACCTACGTGCGCCATCGAGATTGCAGGAACACCGGTCACAGCCCTAATTGACACAGGGGCATCTGTGAACATAATGGGGTGCCAGCAGTATAAGCAGTTGAAGCCAAAGCCAGCCCTAACCCCTTCATACGTGAAAATCCTGACGTATGGTAGCCAGAAGCCATTACCTCTCAAAGGGAAGATGACGGTACAAGTCAAGTCGGACAATCACGAAGTCACCACGACGTTCCACGTAATTGACCGAGAGGCAGATAACTGGGCGCCTGAACCATACAATCCGGTCGACACGTAAGCTCGACGAACAGTAACCAACGACAAAGCTAGCAACCGAAGAAAGAGCAAGGCCCAGAGTCATAGCACCAGGGTGCACCGTCCTAGTACGGCACCGCCGCAGCGGAGGGAAGTTCCGCACAATGTATGAACCGGGACTGAGGACAGTACTGAAGCTGAACGGGACTGCCCTCACAGCCAAGAAAGGAGGAGAGACCATCGCCCGAAACATCTCCTGGTTCAAAAGAGTGCAACCGGACGATACCGAGCCGTCGCATCCCAGTGGGCTGACCGACGGGGAGATCCCAAGTGGAGGTCCATCACCGCACTCAGCCAACACTCCGACCAGGGATCACGGAACTCTCACTCCAGCCACGGATGTTGACCAACGTAACAACACGGAAACTCCAGTGGCAGCCAGCCCGATGATAAGTCAACGAGACGCACAGCACAGATACAATTTAAGACCAAATCCCAGACCGAATCAGAGACTAGCAGATTTTGCATGTTAGTCAGTTGTTAATATCTTGAACACTAACTTGGGATGGGATGTAACGGTCTAGTTGTCCCCTAAATCAAGAACCCTTAGCCCGGAAGGGCACGCACACATTGTATCACTCTCTGGCCAGGCGTGGCCAGAGAGCTTAAATAAACGGGCGGAGGTCGCTCGTGACTTCCGGCCCACACTACCATCCATGTGTATGCCTCGTTCCTCTGTGGGTATTGTAACAGGGCTAAGGCCGTGACGAGGGGCCGCATTACACACACCATCTTGGATCTATTTTCGGTAGCCTTCAGGGCAGGAGGACCTTTTTTCGGTACTTCGTCTCAGGTACCAGTGGGTGGGAGTGACATTGTAATTGTATTTATATGGCGCTTACTACCCCTGACGAGACGTTGAAGTGCTTTTCGGTAAGTAGCACGCTACTCTGGAACCGAAAGTCGATTAGTGGTGGATTAGTATAGGGAAATATAAGTTAATTAGAGCAGTGGACATGTTAGTCTGTTAGTTGGATTGAATAGGATAGAGGCGGGAAGAGTCTAGAAAGTGTTATTTGTAAGATCATAGTGGTAAAATAGGTTTGAGATGAGTCAAAGGAGGGAGAGTCTAGAACAGTTTATTAGGGTGGTCATAGTAGTACAATGAGGTTTGGGATAAGTCGGAGAGTGGAGGTAAAGGATATATTGAAAGAGGTATAGGATGAGATAGAGTAGTGAATTGTAGAGAGTAGGAATACAATAATAAATATATAGATACATAACTATATAGAAAGGTATACTTATATATGGAAAATAATAAAGAGATATAAAGTTGTATTAAATATAGTCTCATATGTACATGTATGGGTAAATAGTTAGAAATGCCGACTTTCAAGTGTTGCTGTACATACAGCTAATTTATTTATGTATTTTTATTTTTAAAAAATTGGGGGGAAATGACGTCTTTTTGTTTCTTTCTTTCTTTTTTGTTATACTTACCCAATATTTCACAATCAGTGCTAAGTTCTATTTCACTTGGTAGCAGGAACCGGGTATAGCTCACCAGAGTCACACTGCACTGCCACGATGACAGCTCGAAGTGCCTGCTAGGTAAGCTCTAGGCACTGGATGTGACAATACGTTGCCAGCCTGGACCCAGCTGCAGGGAAACAAGCTACACACAGCTCAAATGTTCAGAAAGCACCCATCAGACCCATGCGGGTATTCTGTATATAGAGTTTCACAATACTGACTTCAGTAGTTCAGTCAACGGGAACTGGAGTGGTGACAGTCCAGTGACACCCAAAAAGCTTTGGTTGAAAGGTTAGGCATCTGTCCACCTAGAGAGGTGGTCAATTTCATGGACTTCCTGAATGAGCAAACCACTTGAACAAACTTGGCACTACACAGGCATTTGTACTCCCCGTTCATGTCACACAGTTCGGGCGTGCTACGCACCCAGAGCAGGTTAGTGGGATGTGTGCACTGAGATGCAGTAGGTGCCGTCTTCAACAAAGCGCGCATCAAAACCTAAGTGACTGTGCACTTGGGGCAGCGAGAGACCACAGGAGCCCGCTCTCAGTTGGGTTAAAGCACACTCCTCTCATCACCGTAGACATTCATATGTACCAGGCTCCTGCTCTTCCTACCCAACACAGTGTAGTGGAAGCCACTCTGCCCTTCACAGGAACACACCTACCTAGCACAGAGTAGTGCAAGCCTCCCTACTCTCTACTGAGGAGCAAATGGGAGCTACACTAATATCCCCTCTTGGAACACGCACAAGAGCAATCGGACACAATAAACCCAGGAGACAGAGGCAGTAGCCTGCCTACTCTTCGCTCAAGAGAGGGCAGGGGAAACCATCTTACTCTCCCATGCAGTGCAAGACAGAGCAGTGGAGGCTACCCACCTCTCCATACACTAGAGTGAGCTGTGGAGGCTATACGACTCTCCATGCAGTGGACTGAGGTGTGGAGGCTAGCCTACTCTCCATACACTAGACTGAGCTGTGGAGGGTACCCTAATCTATCAAGCCGTACAAGAGAGCAGTGGAGGCTATCCTACTCTCTATCCATTAGAATGAGCTGTGGAGCCTAGCCTACTCTCCCATGCAGTACAAGAGAGAGCAGTGGAGGCTATCCTACTTTCCATACACTAGAGTGAGATGTGGAGGCTATACTACTCTCCCTACATCAGAATGAGCTGTGAAAGCTTCCCTTCTCTATCCAGTAGTACAAGAGAGAGCAGTGGAGGCTATCCCACACATTAGACTGACCTGTGGAGACTAGCCTACTCTCCAATGCAGTACAAGAGTAAGCGTATGAGGCTATCCTACTCTCCTTACATTAGAGTGGGCTGTGGAGGCTATTCTACTCTCCATACATTAGACTGAGTTGTGGGGGCTAGCCTACTCTCCCATGCAGTACAATAGAGAACAGTGGAGGCTACCTTTCTCTCCTTCCTTACATTATAGTGAGCTCTGGAGGGTATTCAACTCTACATACATTAGACTGAGCTGTGAAGGCTAGCCTGCTCTCCCATGCAGTACAAGAGAGAGAAGTGGCGGGTATCCTGTTCCTTACATAAGAGTGAGCTGTGGAGGCTATTATACTCTGTATGCACTAGAGCGAGTATAGCAGTAATCATACTCTCCGTGCAAGGGCGTGAGCTGTGGAGTCTTTCTTACTCTCCCATTCACTGGAGCAAGGAGTCAAGGCTATCTTACTGCCCCACGTATTGAAACAAGGAGTCAAGGCTATCTTACTGCCCCACGTATTGAAACAAGGAGTCAAGGCTATCTTACTGCCCCACGTATTGAAACAAGGAGTCAAGGCTATCCTTCTACCACAGTCACTGGAGCAAGGTGTCGAGGCTATCCCACTGCCAAGTGCACCAGAGCAAGGTGTCGAGGCTATCCCACTACCATATGTACTGGAGCAAGGTGTTGAGGCTATCCCACTGCCATATGCACTGGAGCAAGGTGTTGAGGGTATTCTACTGCCCCGTGCACTACAGCAGGGTGTTGAGGCTATCCCACTGCCCCCTGCACTGGAGCTAGGAGTCAAAGCTCTCCTACTGCCCCATGCACTGGAGCAAGGTGTTGAGGCTATCCCGCTGCCCCATGCACTGGAGCAGGGAGTCAAGGCTCTTTACTGCCCTATGCACTGGAGCAAGGTGTTGAGGGTATTCCGCTGCCCCATGCACTGGAGCAAGGTGACAAGGCTATCCTAATGCCCCATGCACTGGAGCAAGGTGTCAAGGCTATCTCACTGCCACATGCATTGGCGCGACCTGTGAAAGATATACTACTGTCGCATGCACAAGAGCAAGTTGTGGAGGCTATCCTAATGCCACATGCACAGGAGCGAGCTGTGAAGGCTATCATACTCCACCATGCACCTAGACAAGGTATCATGGCTATCCCGCTAACCCATGCACTGGAGCAAGGTGTCGAGGCTATCCTACTGCCCCATGTCTTGGAGCAAGGTGTCAAGGCAATCCTACTACCTCATGCACTAGAGCAAGATGTCAAGGCTATCCTACTGCCCCATGCAGTGGAGCAAGGTGATGAGGCTGTCCTACTGTCCCATTCACAGGAGTTAGTTGTGAAAATACTCTCATATACTCTAATATGCCGTTTTCTCCAGGAGACCTGTCTGAGGACTGAGAGCGCCCTCAAATGATGTGGACCTCCAATCTAAGTGGCACCTGTGAGCCTCAGAGGTTCTGGCTGCATTAAGGGGTTAGCGGTGAGGCCAGCAACGACATGTGTGTGCAGCTCTTAGGCAAAGCTTGCCCAGCCTAGTGTGTCCGAGCTCCCTAGTACTAAAGGGCCCCAGGGCTACAGATTCTAGGGGCCCATTAGTCGTTTTGGTGCTGTTGACTACTTGTGACATTGTTGGTCACTCACTTGTGTTTCATCATCTCCTGAAAAAGCGAATAGAGACGCCACCGTCAAATAGATCTCCTATTTATTTGAAAATATTCCCATTTTATTCACGTGAGGCATCCAGACTGGGGTTTTCCACAAGGCTCAGGTATCAGCCCACTTCTCTTTAATTATTACCTCCGAGCTCTGGGCTATTTATGTGGATGGTACCCAGCTGATCCTAACGAAGGTATAGCAAGATTCTCATGGGCCCTAACGCAAACAAGGAAAACAATCAACCTCCTCTCTATTGATGTCTTGGTACCCAAAGCGAATGTGTTTCTGGATCCACAAAAGGAAGGGGTTAGGTTTGTTCTATGTACCATGTTTTTAGACATATTTTGGTGAAAGGCACTTTCTTAAATACAATGGGCAACAATTTTGCTCTAAAATTGATATGCTGCACAGGCACCTTTGCAGAAGCCGGTGTTGCTACAATTTTGAGGAAGGTTGTCTTTGCACACAGATGCAGATGTGCCAGTGACTGCACACATTGGCACACCCATTAACTGCACCCCACCTCTCGGCAGATCCTACAGAAAAGGCTGCCATATTCACGCATCCAATAGAAAGCAGTGACCTCGACTGTATCTGACTGTGCTTTGTCCTTATTTATGGCTAACTGCACCTGTAGTCGAGAGCTGCCTTTGACGGGGAACATAAGTGTGAAGCAGCCTACTCGGACTGAGGTGGAGTACACTGCAGGATTCCAAATGGCCACCATCAAACTGGTGCCTCAAACCTAAACTAAATGGCAGCATTGCATACTTAAGGAATAGGATAAAACAAGGAAAGGACATTTCTACTGCCCATCAAAGACACCGCAAACCTACTGTCGTTGGTCCATTGTCTCAAACAAAATGCCCAACATCTCTGTACGTCTTAGTCTTGTTTACAGAATCAGAAGAACCGTACTGACATCCAGTGTATGCCCGGCCTCTTCCTCCTCCACAGCTGGTGTGCGAAAAGCAACATAATGGATTCACCAGCACATATACATCTGGAAAGGAAAACAACATTGAGAACAATAATACGGTCCTGGATATGAGTAGAGAATGAATCAGTTTAAATAAAAAATTATATGAAAGACTTCTCTACACAAGAGGGGACCCAGTGTACCAATCCGTGTACCACAGCTAATGGCTACCATGAGTGAGTGAAATTGCAGATCAGTACGGAAGAGACTTGTAGGGCCCTGAAGAGCAGAGGGAGATGTCATGATGTGGATGAGGGGTTAAACAGAGCCCAGGATCAAGGAAACGTTATCTGCAAGAGCAACAAATGCCACACCACCCTCAAAGTCTCCCCACCGCGCAACACAAGGGATCATAACAGAGAGAGCGCAACCTTCCAGTAGAGTATCCAAGGGAAATGGAAGGGATGATTGAAAGCCACGGGAAAATTGACATGTAGTACAATACCCGGACCAGCTCTGGAATCTGGCACAGTGTGACGAGGAAGACTATAGGAAAGAACAACCCACGCACCTGGAAGGGACAATCTCTCAGAACCTTAAGCATTCTGGGAGCATAAAGAAATAGAAAATGCTTCAGCACAGCTGGACTGATGAAACTTACTGCTGATATTGGAGCCTGTGCAGCCTCAAAGCGGGTCAACAAAATGAAAGCCAAGACGTTCACCACTAAGTCAATCAAAGACATGGAAACGAAAGAGAAGGATTGGAGGCATAAGAACTCCTGGGGACCCGTAGCTGTCAGAATGGAATTCATGGTAAAAGTGTGTTCTCCGGGGATAACGATCCTACCAATTAAGAATCACATCAGCCCTGAACACAGCAATATCTACTGCCACCTGGATACACCAGATGTCAGTGCAGGGTCTTGACATTCGATGCAGGAGTAAATTTACGTACATGACCTGTAGGCACCATATTATCAGAACAGAAAAAAGGTCTGATCAGTACTATCAAGCAGAAAAACAGTATCTTTTCACCACTGCTTAATGTATATAACTCAGCATATGGACTGTTGTCCATTGTTGAATAGGGAGCACGGTTGTTGTGCTCCTCCTGACCACAGAGCTAGGCTCAGAGTCGCAGAGCCATGTTGAAAAGCCTATGCCCCAGCATGTACGAATGACTGTTGTATGTGCAGGGGTAGAAATATCATGATATCAGATTACCTACAGCAGAGATACCTCAGGGTAAGCCAAGCGAGCCCATAATACCGTGCAGGGGGCATTCCTATCCCAACATCAACAAGCGACAAAGACACCTCATTACATTCCTGAAAAGTTTTTTGAGGGTGTTGCAACATTCTGCAGCCAGTTTCACTCTATGAATGAAAAGTCGGTGTGTGAGGGTCGACTCAAGTCAATGTAGTGCGGTGCCAAATTAATCTTACTGAAAATGGAAAAAAGGCACCTGGGCAAACTTCAACATTGAAGCATAAATTTTACTGTTATAGGCCAACAACCTCCATCCACAGGCCACCATTGCAAAAGCCTTGCCCTCGGTAAACATGCCAATTGTCCCGAACTCAAGACTTTTAAACTGTTTCACAGCGGAGCCAGAGACAGTCCACTTATATTCTATGTTTAAAATAACACAATTCAAAAAGCGTGTTCCACATAGTAGACAGATTTGGAACCTATGTGTATGTTTATGGTGAAATTAAAGATGGGTAACTATGAGTAAAGAGGATGTTTTACATTTGAGGGTTTTTAGTGACATCACGGACAACTCTAACCTCACTCTTGAATATTTCATGTCACTCCTCGGTTAAAAACATCTCAATTATTCACGGTTCCCCATCAATACTTGTGTATGTTCCTAATTGGCTTGACTGTATGAATTTCATTTATTTGGGCCTTCCCATGAAGTCTCACGGCCATGAAACGTTCAGAGCTCTGTAGCTACAATGCTACTTAAGTTAAAGAGATTCGACCAGATCTTGCGACAATTGCCCTGCCGTAATTGGATCCAAGTACAGAAGCCTATCAGTTTTAAATTCCTTTGCGTTAGACAAAGATTCTTTTACAAAAACCCAGACACTTTTCTGTCTAAATAACGCGATTCATTGTAGAATAGTCTGAGCTGCATATCCTTGAAAAAGAAGGAAACCGAAGCATGTAACTGTTCTTTAGGTATGATCCGGCCTACCTTTGAGTAGTTTGCATTCTGTTCAGAGCTGAAGAATTAGTACCTTTATAATCGCAAAGAAAACGCAAAGCAGAATAGCACGTTAGACTTCAAAAGAACAATGGCCCCTGGTATTTTTGACATCCGTCGTCCACGCCCGCTCACTTCCTGTTTACACGTTTCTACAAGCATGTGCTGCTCAGTGCCTGAGAAGTGTCTATTATAGAAGATTAGGCCCTTTCATTAACATATTAGTGTGTTACTTGTACTTCTCCTGGGCTGGGCCATCGTTTTGACATACATATATAAATTGATCTGAAACATTTGGAAAGAAACACCCAAAAAATAGTAGATTAACAAATTAGAAGAGAATCTTAGGTAGTGCTCACTTAAAAATGGCAGCATAATACAGCAAGATTCACCTCCCCCACACAACTCCAGAAGCGTTGCGTTTACCACACCAGAGATACTGAGCACAGGAAGGAAAGATGTCCATGTGAGGCTAACAAGCAGGCAGGACTCCTTCCACCAGGGTGTTCTAGTAACGTCTTCAGTCACAAGGCTCAATTGTCTTCGGCTCGGGCCTTTAACGCTGCAGTGGGCCTTTAAAGGCCGATAAAGCCTGCTATGGCAGGCTACAAGACTATAATAAAAATCCAGTTGGACTACAATCTGTACAGAACCCACTAAGCCATACTGTGCTAGTGGTGATTTCTGGGCAAGATTAGTCCCTCTAGATGAGTTCAGGTACACAGCTCTTTCTTAAATAGATAACACACTAAAAATAGCACTAAAAGATAAGGGATAAAACTTTAAAATGTTTATTTCTTAAACCCAAATCTAGTGCATAAAATATGAACGTTAAGCACCCTGAATGAGAAAATAAAGGCAGCAGTGCCGGACATGGCGATCGAAAACAAAAAAATATATATATTTGCATGCTTCAGTAACACACAGAAGAATAGCATTAGCCTATCTCTTGTCTCACATCTAGTGAAGCTTGCACTACTGCTCATGCTGCATATGTGAATGTAACTTGGTATGTAACATTTCACTCCGCAAATGCAATGGCACTATCAGAGATTGGTGTGGAAGGTATGAGAGCGAAGGAAACACTTGAGCAATGCAGAGCCAAGGGTCTGAAGGCCAGTCAGAGCATAACCCCCGCACTGTGCCCACTCCAGTGTACATGCGATTTCCCATCTTTGTATAAACAGCCAACATGTGTTTGTAGTGGTCTTTGTTGGCTGCAGTTTTATTATGAATACATGCATATACTTTTGTCCTCACTTGCATGACCCTGGTCATAAATCATCATTGGTGACCTGTCATAATTCAGGTCACAAATCATATGCTTTGTTTGTCATACACCGTGTTTGCCATAAATCATATGTATATCACCAATTCGCAAATTGGACTGACAGTTTGTTGGTTAGTTATTTTGCAGGCTTATCTCCTTTCTTGTCCCTTCTGGGTCATATCAATGTTCGGTTGGATTTGCACGCTCTTTGCCTGGGGGGGGGGGTAGCTTCTTCCCAGAGATAGGCCCCAACTCGCTACCTTGTTAGACTCTTTTGTGCCCTGCCGTCCGGCGGGGTCTGGGCTGCGGTGCCGTCTCCGTTTGCTACCCCCTTTTTGTTAGGCCAACTCACCCTGCCGTGAGGCATCCCAAAGTGAGTGGCCCTACTCCTACACACCGCCCTGTCGGTGTGTCTCCATAACCAACCATTGTACCCTTACTTCTCTGCCATCCACTTGCCCACTATCCAGCACTGCAACACTGCTGTTCCTTAGGTGTGGGTGGGATAAAAATTCCATCCTGCACTGATCCCCCGCCCCACGATGATAGGAGCAACCCAGGGGAGCGGCGGCTTATATCGCCCCCACACATTCCTGCCTTGCTGGCGGTGTCACCCTATTGGGGGGTTTGTACCTCGCCAGGCCCACCCATTGGACGGGGGCCTGGCGCCTCTCTGGCGCCCTTGGGGGAGGGGGGCGGAGCTACCGTTCTGCTTCTAGGCGCTCTAGGGCACCCAGAACCGGATCCTTCCAGGGCTCGGCATCGGTTATGGCGCCGGCCCTCGAGGCCCCCTTCGGGGGCGGCCTCTGCGAGAAGTCAAGTGTGCAAAGCATGGTCTGGAGAGGAGTGCCGGTTGTAAGAAGGGCACATGGAAGCACGGTCCAAAGGGCATAGTGGCAGCGCAGGGTCAAAGAAGTGACAGAAGTCATGGGCTCAGAGGGGGGGAGCTGTGTGAGGTCAAGAGGTTGGGTGTGGCATAGGGTCAGAAGGGCAGGGAGAAGTTTAGGGACAGAATAGCAGCACAGGGTTGAAAAGGGGTAATGGGGACAGACAAGCAGCATAATGTTTAGGACTAGAGCAGCATAATGTCCATTTTGGAGCTGCACAAAGCTGGGTGAGAGGAGGAGCAGTGCAGGGTTCCTGTAACTGGGGCAGACCTCCTTCGGTTCGGACTATGTTTACCAGACCGCAGCAGTGCAGCACTCTTTTTCTCATGCAACTGGGCAGCATCAGTGCAAACCTTTCTCTATTGCAGAAAAGGCACTATTCACAAGCTCCTACCCCTCACAGAAAAGTTTCAAATTGGGCTACAACAATAGTGCAAACTTTCCTTCCTTCATAGAACATATTCACCATGGTAGCAGCAGTGCAATCTTCCCTGTCCCCTAGAACCCAGTCATAGCAGGGTCACTGTTGATCACAATGGCACAGCGGGCAAAAAAAGTGGACTGTATTGCGGACCAGAGTAATTAATAGTGGGTGACATTAATTTAAGCGTTCCAAGCATCACCTTTTTGTTTCTCTCGGTCAGTGCTTAAATTGTAAAGCAATAAGAGCAGGGGCTAAGACGTTTGCTCAGAAACCTGTGACCATTACTACGAATAATGGGGTTGTCAAAAATGAAGGCTATCTACTGTTTATTCCACCTCATGCCTCTTTCATCCACCACCAGATGATCCCTGCCACTTTATCTCAATCTTGCAAGATCTTTTTCATCCCTGCTTTCCAGCTTTGTCACAGTTTTTCGGTCTTTCTCTTTGTCTCTCTTTCCTACTTTTATTTTTTCTCTCTCTCTTCCTCTGGGTGAAAGTTTGATAAAGAAAAATAAGTGTCAGTCCCCTAAAATACGTGCCGGTGGTCCCCACCTGCAACCATTGGCTCAAATTATGCACTGCTCTGTGTTATGCCCTAAGAGCCATTGGTATGCTCAGATGTAGGTACCATAGCTCACCGGGCCATAGGAGTCGAGCAGTACTTCTTTGAGGAGACCCAAAAACTGAAAGCAATATGGGGTTGTTGTGTTCCAATTCAGAGGAGATGTGGCCTGGCAGTTCAGGCTGGACTATTATATTGGCACAGTGGGCAAACAAATGGTAGACTGATATACGTCCCAAAGTAACAACCCGTAGCTGAGAATAATTCAAGCATTGCACCCATCTCTCTTGACATGTATCAGCAGCACAGATTAAATCTGAATCCCAATAGTGAGTCAGTGAGGGCGTAACAGAAGGCCAAGTGATGCACTCATGTCTTGGGGTTCACCACTCACCAGTGCTTATCCCATTCATACTGAACATTAGAGAAAGAGGAGAGCACAGCAGTGGGCAAGGGGGGATGGGTTGCAGAGGAAGGGATGAGGAAACATTGCCCCCAGTCTGGCGGCTCAAGGCCAGGACAAGAAGTCTGTGCTCAAGACTGAGGGACAAAGGAGTGCCAAGAGGAGATGGGATTGTGATGCAGTTCAGGCCCAGTGACCATTTGGTGGCATATGGTGCCACAGCAGATGTGGGGAAGATACTGAGAATAGACTCCATACATGACCCGAAGGGTGGGTTCAGGTAGGTGATGAGATAGAGATGGAGTAAGTAATCAGGGGCATGTACTGCCAGAAAATTGGGAGAGAAACTTCCTCATCCATCACATGGACTTTAATCCCCTCTTGCTCCTGCCTTAAACCCACTAATTTTTTCTGTTCGTGATCTCACTTCTATATTCCTATTCGGCATGTATTTTGAAGCTTCCTCCCCCTCTATGACTTAAACTTTTTCAACCAAAATTTGGGGTATGAGTGTGAAATGCCCTCTGTACAATAGTCATTGCTTTAATGATGGCCTTTCTATGGGTGGGAAGCCAATATAGAGCTAGCAATCCATGAGAAACCTGGTGTTGCCTCAATGCGCCTAGGAAGAGCCTAGCTGTGGTATTTTGAACCAGCTCTAGGTGATGTAAACTTTTAACTCGGCCTGCCAGATAAACAGCATTCCCATTATTGGACCAGGGCATGCATAGCTGATACCTAGGCTGTAGCTCATTATAAGGTATTCGATTTTTTAACATCTTTAGTTGCAGGAGGCATGTATTGCAAACAATAAGGACCTGCATTTCGAAGCGGATATCTGCATCCGTCCAGAGGCCCAAGTTGCATACCACCTTTGTGGATGGAAGTGATCGACCTGTGGTCTCAGGCTGAACCGCCCTCTCCCATATTGAGCTGTTGTTTTGTAGTAAACAGGAGCTTAGTGAATGGAGAGGCTGTTTACCAGAATGACCTGATGTTTGGTTAATCGGTTAAAAGATAACCCACAGATTAGTTGGGTGTCATCTGCGTATAGGTAACATTGGACTCCCACAGAAAGAAGAAAGGTGGCCTTGTGTGTAGCACTGGGGATAAAATTGACCCTTAGAGGACACCACAGCTGGTCTCTCTGGACTAAATTTCAAAAATATTTAGTTAAAACTGACAAAATACGAAAATGTGGTCATATTGAGTCAAGAATATATTAAACCATTATGCAGCACAGTCAGCCAGGTTATGCAGGTCTAGTCAAGTTTGTCATTTTCGGACTAAATTATGATTTATTATTTATGATACTCTAGCTATTCAGCACGATGTGTTGTATAAATCAGACTATTATCTTTAAGTGACCATATCCAAACCATCTTATTTTACTAGTAAGCAAAATACTTTTTGTTTCAACTCTGTTTATTGAAAGAATTCGTACATTCATCATCATATTCGGTATAAACGGGTAGGAAGGCAACATTAGTATTCAGGGCATCAAACAATATATACTGTACATGCAACATTTAGGTATCAAACATAAACTAGTACACACCTGATAGTAGAGTGTCTCATCAATAGAAATAAGGATTACATTTGTTGAAGAAAATATGTTCACACAAATACAGTCTAGTTCGCTGAAATGAACATAGAAGCATATGGGAACACAAACCCGGGCACTTATATAATTTCTTATATTTGTACACTTGCCCAACTGTATTCAAGGTTTACAATCCCATATGCTTCTATGATAAATGCTTTACGGGATGAAATGACCCCGTGTGGGTATGGCGCTCACTAGTGACGGTATAGAATTGCTTCGTAATCCCTATTTCTTGTGCTCAAGGGCGGAGGAGTCATCCACTCCTCTGAATTTGCGACCCCTGGGGACCCTTAGGGATCTAAACAATATTAGAACACAAACCCGAGCACTTATATAACATTCGTCATTCGTTAAATCACGACTAGTAAATTGCATGAGAAAATATAACAAGATTTTTTGTATTTGAATTTTCTTTCTTCAGTTAGTCCAGCCAGCACGTATTTCGTCGTATGGGAGTAGCCCATGACTTCCTCAGGGCTGGAAAGACAAGTTACATGAACACATCGTAGTATTTTGCCTGAAGGCAACTTCAATTAACATTATGGATATCCGTGGTACCCACATTTCATTTCCTATCAATGTACACCGAACAAATCGTTTTGTGAGGGTGATAGGATCTACATAATCGATCTCTTATCACTATCTATCTAGCCATATAGCATATTTTGGACCTCTATTAAAACAGAGCACCTAACGTATCCCTGCTGGTGCAGAATAGTGGTTGTGTCCAAATTATTTACTATCATGGATGGGTTAAATAGGAGTGCTCATAACCATATCATTGCTGGTGCTGCGGAGTGATTAAAATCTGAATGGGGTGGGGGGTGCTCATAACACTTCTTTATGTGGTGCCAGTGAGCCCAGAGTGAAGGGCGAAGGAAGTAGGAATAAGCATACCTTTTTGGATGTAAATTAATCAGTCAACCTATAGAATTAATATAAGTGTTATAATAGCCCATGTCGGGATACATTCTTTGAATCCATACAGTTTTCAAGCATTTACTGAGTTATATGTCCTACCTCTGTGCCGGTTATAATTCCGTCCCGGCCATGAGGCAGGGAATTTTAAAGATGCTCCAATGCTCTAATCCTTACATTTTCCATAAATCTCAAATCTGAGAAATATGTACGTTTGATATAATTATTAATCAAACTTATTATCTCCACTAATCTAAACAATTTTTTTCATTTTTTGTATGGTCATGTACCAATATATAAAGTCTAATCATATATGGTATTCGTGAGACCCAGCCTCGAGCGCGCACAATAGATATTATTGTTCACTGTTATCAAAAGGTTCTTAGGGCAAATATTCTACATCTATATCTTGTCAATCATAATCATGTCGCATCATAATGATAAAGATCCATATTCTAAAACCCAGTTTCTTTCTTAATTAAGAAACCCTTATATAACTGCATCCCAAGTTTGCATGCAAATTAGGAATGGTCTCAAATTTCTTACCCGACATCCATGTGTGTTAGCGTAGTGTCAGTGATAAGATCGTGGATAATCCGGTAAATGTTCGAACAAGCACTGTAATGTAATGCAAATCGATCAGAGACTATCATCACTAATGTAACCTGAGTAATTTAACCGTTTGAATATTGCTGCGTCAAACCTTTCGTGCCAGGACGTGTTTCCGCGTCTCACAACGGCGCCTAAATGACTGCTGTTTTGCGAGAGACCGGAAATTAACCTCCTAAGTATTCGGTGTGGAACAGGTGCTGAAACGCCAGTTTCCACAACCCTGGCTAGATTTGTCCGCCATATTGGAATGAGTATATTCATCTGTTTAGTATGTCAGCAGGCTGCAAAGCCAGTTTCCATGAACCCGGCTAGATTTGTCCGCCATATTGGAATGAGTACATTCATCTGATTAGTATGTCCGCGGGCTGATCATAGCGTTCTCAATCCGCCCAAATTTTGAGGCAATTAATTTGGACAAGTGCGGTCAGATCGTCACTATGTAAATAATGTGACAACAATCAAAAGTGTTAAGTTGAATCCTAATGTCTGCCCCGTTCCGTGTGATAATAAAGTTTATGGTGGTCCAATCGTTCACATCCATGTATTAGCCTCCATTGTGTGTGACTATGACAGTGGACCTACGTCCTATGTGTTGCAAAAACATGTGTAGTTCTGATATCTAATATAAGTGTTTTTCTAATATCTATTAAATGTCGAGGATTGTAATGATATCATGCGAACGTTGTGTGGTTCTGAGAAGTATAGAAGTAGTGCGATTGTGCAAAAGATTTCAAATCAAATGATGGTGAAATTATTAACTAGACATGCACAATTCTGGTTATTCCAGTGCATTAAACGAGTAAACAGGGGACTGGAGGGCAGGTAAAGCCGTCATCACAGAGTCAGAATAGAGCAAAAATTTGTGTATATGTTCTAATCCAGCAGGGAATGTCAGTACCCATGGTAACACGAATTCCGGGGATTATTTAAGCCGTGACATATCATATGAATTGTACCTGTGGAGATTGGTCTAGTATATCAAATCTTAGTAGAATCTATACAGTGGTACATTTTTTCTCCCTCATTAGAATACAGACTAATTCCATGTTATGAATCCTGGTGACAACATAAGCTTTGTTCAACAAAATTGGAAATGGAAGTTATTTTCTTTTTTTGAAAATCTGGCATATACATAGTTGCATGAGTTAATACTGTTACATTGTAATTTATGTTTACAGCAATAGTCACAGTACAATACTTTGCCTTGGACATTCCATATTTCCATATTTATACATTATTTCCTATCCTCCTTTATTTTTCATCCATAACAATAGGGGTACCCATATCTTCATTCCCTTCTTCCTTACTGTTTGTCCTTTACATTTGTATAAGGAAATTTCCTGCCGACTAATATTCAGTACCCGGTGCACCCATAGATGGTATGTAGGGGGCTCTGTGTCTTTCCATGCAGTAGCTAGCAGCAGACGCGCTACAGCTAATGTTATAAATACAAAATCCCTCTGTGATGTATCAAGATTTGCCCTATTGTCATATCCTAGTAGCATCGCAACTGAGGTGATCTTTATTTCTTTATTTAGTGTCTGCAGCCAGAGGTCCTCTATACCACTTTTAAAAGATGCTAGCTTCGTGCAGGAGTAGAACATGTGTATAATGTCCGCCGGGCCGTTTTGGCATCTCGGGCCTTTATCATTTTCCCTCTTCCCCCATCGATAAAGCTTAGCTGGTGTATAGTACAAATTATACAGGGTTTTGTAGTATTGAGCTTTTAGGTTGGCTGACAAAAAGATCTTTATCCCTAGTTCAAGTGCCATATCCAGATCAACCTCCCCGTCACCCATCTTTTCTACCCATTTTGATTCAGTTTTATCCATATCATCTGGGAGAGTCTTAATTAGTTCCTGATAATAGTCCCTAATCCTGCTATCCTGATGTTTCATAAGTCCCAGTATTGGAGTTTCCTCCACATTGATGGAGCCCTTGGGGAGGCTTCTTATACAGCTCTGTATCTGCATATACTTAAACTGTGTATTCTTGTTGACATCAAACCTCTGCACAAGTTCTGTAAATGGCGAATATTCATTATTGTGGAGTAGATCTGCCACCCGCTTTATCCCCGCCCGTTCCCAGTTTCTAGCCATGCCATCATATACTGTTTGCGGTAGCAGGTCTGAATGCCACAGCAAGGTATATTTGTTATATCTGGGGATGTTAAAGAGCTTCTTTATCTTTTTCCATGCCTTCCATGCCCCCTTAACACACTTTTATGGTAGCTTAGTTCTAGTTGCCTTAAAAAGAGCCCTTCTGCGTCCTTCCCGATAGCCAACTGATAGATTGTGGGTAAACTCAGGATCTCATCTCTACCTTGGCCTGGGAGAAGTAAAATACCCATCTGGCCCAATAATACAGTAGGATATTGGGGGCTCCCCATCCGCCACGCTCTCTTGCTAGTGTCAGATATTTCAATGCACGACGTGACTTCTGATAACCCCAAAAAAAGTTGGTAAACATGGCGTTGATTTTATTTATTTTGATTTCTGCTAGTTCCAGTGGTATTGCTCGGAGGAGATATAATATCTTAGGAAAGATTTTCATTTTTATTACATTAATTCTGCCTATTATTGTGAGATGCAGTTTATCCAGCCGCTTGAGTTCCCCATTTATTTTTTCCATAACAGGATCAATATTAGCCGCCCATAGAGAAGATGTTATGTTAACTACTAAATATGTAGCCACCTCACTTTCGCGGGGATCTTGTAACTGGCACTGGGAAGAGCATATAATTTGAGTTTTACCCTTATTCAGAAGGTATCCAGATTTCCTCCCAAACTCCTCCGCCATAGTTTCTATTTCCCGAATTGCCAGCTCTGGCTCTGACGTAACTATTGCAATGTCGTCCACGTACGCAAGGATTTTGTTTCATAGACTTTAGTAATTATGGGTTTAATTGCTTGATTGTTTAGAATTTGGTTGATAAACGGTCCAGATACATGGCAAATAAGATGGGGGAACAGGGACAGCCTTGCCGCGTCCCTCTAGCAATCTCAGTCCTCCCTGACGTGTTACCCATTATTTGCAGCTGAGCATGAGGTTTATAATACATAGCTTGGATAGCTCTCACAAACCGTGGGCCAAGCCCTCTCTCTACCAGAGTGCCCCACAGGTATTGCCATGATACCCGGTCAAAAACTTTCTCCGCGTCCAGGAGGACCACAGCCACCTCTCTAGATTCTGCTTCTGCTATATTGAGTAGTGCAATAACTCGCCTGGTGTGGTCTGTGGTCCCCCTGCCAGGGACAAAACCATGTTGCCAAGGTGATATCAGTGCCACGATGATCTTTTGCAATCGCTTGGCTATTATTTTGGAGTATATTTTAGCGTCCGAGTTCATGAGCGATATCGGGCGGTATGAGGTTGGTAGTTCTGCTGATTTACCCTTTTTTGGAAATACTACCACGTCCGTACCCTGCCATGATGAGGGCGGGATCCCGCTGTACTGTATACCCGAGAACAGGTCGTGCATAATTGGGATAAACTCGTGCGAGAGTATTTTGTACACTCCTACCGGTATTTTATCAGGACCTGCTGCTTTCCTGGCAGAGAGGGACCCTAGCGCCTCCTGGACCTCTTCCATAGTAATTTCTCTATCCAGTTCCTGAGCTGTAGCTTCGTCTACTCTAGGTAATACGGGGCTTCTGGTATCTGGGTCTATCTGACTCGTTTCGGGAGTGTCAGCTTGATACAACCTTCTGTAAAACTCCTCAAACACCTCCATAATCTTTTCCGGACCAGTCACTAATTGATCCCTACTGTTCTTAATTTTTAAGATGTTATTCCTGGTGCTTTTTTGCCTCGTTCTCAGTGCTAACAACCTCCCTGTTGTCTCGCCGTATTCATATATTTCCCCCCGATAGGCCTGGTACATTTGGGCCACCCTTTCCTGGAAGAAGCTATTAATTTCCGCCTTTACTAGAGCTAGTTTTGTCATATGCTCCCTAACTGAATCTTCCTGGTCTCCCTTGCTAATTAATTTGACATGCTCTGCCTCCAGTTCCGTCAGCTTCCCTATTAAACTGTCAACCTCTGCCTTTCGTTGTTTCCGACATCGTCGCACAAAACCAATAACTTCTCCTCTCAGAGCAGCTTTAAAGGTATCCCATACTATAAATGCGAGAAATTCTATATAGGCAGTACAATCAGACCGTTAAAGGAACGGATCAGTGAGCATGTGAGAGCTATTAAACATCAAGACACCAGATACCCCACAGCAATACACATAAATGAATGTGCATCTCAGGGTTTGCGTAAGACACTTACCTTTTGTGGCATAGATCAGGTGGAGATTGATGCCAGAGGGGGCAATAAGGAACTACACCTAAGACGTAAGGAGGCTACAAGGATCATGAAATTGAGAGCGGTCGACTGTGGGTTGAATTTGGATCATGAACTGCACTCCTTTTTGGGCGATTAACTATTTCTTTCATGATTGTACTGGGTATATATATATATATTCACTGAAAAAACCATAGGTTTTAGGGACAGTTATAGTTAGTTGGACATTTCACTCGTACAAAACCATAGAAATTCCCCCGTTATAGTTAGTTCAGCTAACTATAACTCGCGCCCCGCAATGCACTGCTGATGATGTCACATATTACATCACTCATGACATGGTCAGTGACATCACTGATGACATCACTGATGACATCTCAAATGACATCACTGATGACATCACTGATGACATCATCCAGTGACTGTGTGTTTCTGTAAAGTTTAAATATGTTTAATATATATAGGGAAAGGCGTATTGAAGAATGAGTGGGTGTATAAGTGTCTGAATGGGTGATTTAGTACGTGAGTGACTGACTCTACAAGTGAGTGATTAAACGTATCTTACTGAATGCATGGGTTAGTGACTAAACTGTGTGAATGTCTGTATCCGTCTGTTTTTTGGTGTGTAAGTGGATGCATGGATTTGCGAATAGCTACATGAGTGTCTATATGGGTTATTGATTGGTTCTCTGAGTATCTGTATGGCTGCCTGAGTGTTTGTGTGGGTGGGGTGTGTGTGACTCTATACATAGATGTGTGAGTGGGTGATTCCCTGGGTGCATGATTTCAAGAGTGCATCTGTGATGGACTGCTTGGGTGGGTGAGTGTGTGTATGGGTGTGTTAGTGAGTGAATGTATATCTCAGTGGTACATGTGCGAGTAACTACATATGTAAAAGGCAGTATATATGTGTGTTAGAGTATTTAAATAGCTATAAGTGAGAGTATGTGATAGTGAGAGTGGCTGTATGGATGCGTGTGTGCTTGTATCAGTTATTGTATAAGAGCGTAAGAATGTGCTAGTATTTGTATGAGTAGGTGAGCTGGTGTGTGTATAACTGTATAGGTGAGTAAATGGGTGTGTGATTAATTTTTTGCATGACTGACTAGGTGTGTGAGTACCTCTATGGATAAGTGGTGGTGTGTGAGTGTTTATATAGGTGTAGGAGTGCATATGATAGTCCTGTACTGAGTGACTGTAAGTATGAGTGACTGTACGGGTGAGTGAATGAATGTGTGTGTAGACCTAAGAATCAGTGAGTGGGTATGTAGTTTTTGGTGTTGGAGTGTCTATGGTTTTGAGAATGGCAGTCTGTAATTTAGAGTGGGTGTATCAAAAGTTATATTAGGGTGTGAGAAGATGCATGAAATTATCACATGGATGATGTCATCAGTGATGTCATTTGAGATGTCATCAGTGATGTCATCAGTGATGTCACTGACCATGTCATGAGTGATGTAATATGTGACGTCATCAGCAGTGCATTGCGGGGCGCGAGTTATAGTTAGCTGAACTAACTATAACGGGGAATTTCTATGGTTTTGTACGAGTGAAATGTCCAACTAACTATAACTGTCCCTAAAACCTATGGTTTTTTCAGTGAATTTCAAAGGTTTTTTAAATGCTAATTTCTAACTTTAACCACTTAACCGCGGCGGCAATTCCGCCGCGGTGCGGCGGTTTAGCGGAGTGGGCGGGGCCGCGTCGGCCAACGGACGTGCGCAGCACTACGGAGGTAGTGCTCGCGACGGCCGTTGGCCGACAGAAGCAGCAAAGGGGTTAACGTGCCTGAAACCTATGATTTTTTAAGTGGATTTCAAAGGTTTTTTAAATGCTAGTTTCTAACTATGCCTACAGAGGTAGGACATGTGAAGAAAGAAGAAAAAACGCACAGAAAGAAGCAAAAGATGTGAAGAAAGAACCAACAGAGGAGCAGAAAGAGGCCTTGTTGCAAATTCATCCTGTGCCCACAACTTTTTCAGACGGGTACTGATGGTAACTGACTCTGACTAACCAGAGCCAGTGCTATGCTAAAAGACACTTAGAATACAGTGAAAACACCTACATACACTAGGGAACACTATGCGTTGGGGTACCCCTGTGATTAGCATGACCTCCTCTGCAAGTCCCTAGTATATAATAGGGCAGGGGATTAAAACTACCTCTTAAAACGCGCTACAGGGCGCGTTTGCACAGTGGTGAAGGGAGGGGCCTGAGGTGACATGTGTGCAAACGCGCCCCGTGGCGTGTTTTAGGTTGCGGGATTAAGTCCCCGTGAATCCTGAGGTCCCTGGGGCCCAACTAGCCCCCAGGTACCTACAGTTAGGACCACAGAGCTGAGTTGCAGAGAGGCGTTCGAGGCCACGCACCTTTTTCACCTCTCTGCAACGCAACTCTGTTGTGCTTACTGAAGGTACCTGGTGGGCTAGTTGGCCCCCAGGGTCCCTCAGGATTCAAAGGGAATTAATTCCCCAACTTAAAACGCACCACAGTCCGTGTTTGCGCACATGTCACCTGAGGCCCCGCCCCTCCCTTCACCACTGTGCAAACGCGCCCGTGGAGCGTTTTAAGTTGGGGGATTAGGTCACCTTGAATCCTGAGGGTCCCTGGGGCCCAACTAGCCCACCAGGTACTTCCAGTAAGCACCACAGGCCTGCGTTGCAACGCCTGTAACAAATTGTGCAGTTGTGTTTAGGTAGTGAAGAGGGTCGTGCTGGGGGTAGTGTTTTAGGGTTTAGGGTAGTGCAGTGGTGTTTGGGTAGTGTAGGGGTCGTGATGGGGGTAGTGATTTAGGGTAGTGCAGTGGTGTTTGGGTAGTGTAGGGGGTCGTGCTGGGGGTAGATTTAGGGTTTAGGGTAGTGCAGTGGTGTTTGGGTAGTGTAGGGAGTCGTGCTGGGGTAGTGTTTTTAGGGTTTAGGGTAGTGCAGTGGTGTTAGTGTAGTGTAGGGGTTGTGCTGGGGTAGTGTTTTAGGGTTTATGTTAGTGCAGTGGTGTTTGGGTAGTGTAGGGGTAGTGCTGGGGTAGTGTTTTAGGGTTTAGGGTAGTGCAGTGGTGTTTGTGTAGTGTAGGGGTTCATGCTGGGGGTAGTGTTTTAGGGTTTAGGGTATGGCAGTGGTGTTTGGGTAGTGTAGGGGGTCGTGCTGGGGGTAGATTTAGGGTTTAGGGTAGTGCAGTGGTGTTTGTGTTGTGAGGGGGTCGTGCTGGGGGTAGTGTTTTAGGGTTTAGAGTAGTGCAGTGGTGTTTGTATAGTGTAGGGGGTTTAGGGTAGTGCAGTGGTGTTTGTGTAGTGTAGGGGCTCATGCTGGGGGTAGTGTTTTAGGGTTTAGGGTAGTGCAGTGGTGTTTGTGTACTGTAGGGGTAGTGTTTTAGGGTTTAGGGTAGTGCAGTGGTGTTTGTGTAGTGTAGGGGTCGTGTTTTAGGGTATAGGGTAGTGCAGTGGTGTTTGGGTAGTGTAGGGGGTCATGCTGGGGTTAGTGTTTTAGGGTTTAGGGTAGTGCAGTGGTGTTTGGGTAGTGTAGGGGGTCATGCTGGGGGTAGTGTTTTTGGGGTTAGGGTAATGCAGTGGTGTTTGTGTAGTGTGGGAGGTCATGCTGGGGGTAGATTTAGGGTTTAGTGTAGTGCAGTGGAGTTTGGGTAGTGTAGGGAGTCATGCTGGGGGTAGTGTTTTAGGGTTTAGGTTAGTCCAGTGGTGTTTGTGTAGTGTAGGGAGTCGTGCCGGGGGTAGTGTTTTAGGGTTTAGGGTAGTGCAGTGGTGTTTGGGTAGTGTAGGGGTCGTGCTGGGGGTAGTGTTTTAGGGTTTAGGGTAGTGCAGTGGTGTTTGTGTAGTGTAGGGGGTCATGCTGGGGGTAGTGTTTTAGGGTTTAGGGTAGTGCAGTGGTGTTTGGGTAGTATAGGGGGTAGTGCTGGGGTAGTATTTTGGGTTTACGGTAGTGCAGTGGTGTTTGTGTAGTGTAGAGGGTCGTGCTGGGGTAGTGTTTTAGGGTTTAGGGTAGTGCAGTGGTGTTTGTGTAGTGTAGGGGGTAGTGTTTTAGGGTTTAGGGTAGTGCAGTGGTGTTGGTGTACTGTAGGGGTCGTGCTGGGTTCTAGTGTTTTAGGGTTTAGGGTAGTGCAGTGGTGTTTGTGTAGTGTAGGGGGTCGTGTTCTAGGGTTTATGGTCGTGCAGTGGTGTTTGGGTAGTGTACGGGGTCGTGCTGGGGGTAGTGTTTTTGGGTGTAGGGTAGTGCAGTGGTGTTTGGGTGGTGTAGGGGGTCGTGCTGGGGTAGTGTTTTAGGGTTTAGGGTAGTGCAGTTGTGTTTGAGTAGTGTAGGGTGTCATGCTGGTGGTAGTGTTTTAGGGTTTAGGGTAGTGCAGTGGTGTTTGTGTAGTGTAGGGGGTCATTCTGGGGGTAGTGTTTTATGGTTTAGGGTAGTGCAGTGGTATTTGGGTAGTGTAGGGGGTCGTGCTGGGGGTAGATTTAGGGTTTAGGGTAGTGCAGTGGTGTTTGGGTAGTGTAGGGAGTCGTGCTGGGGGTAGTGTTTTAGGGTTTAGGGTAGTGCAGTGGTGTTTGTGTAGTGTAGGGGGTGTGCTGGGGGTAGTGTTTTAGGGTTTATGTTAGTGCAGTGGTGTTTGGGTAGTGTAGGGGGTAGTGCTGGGGTAGTGTTTAGGGTAGTGCAGTGGTGTTTGTGTAGTGTAGGGTGTAGTGCTGGGGGTAGTGTTCTAGGGTTTAGGGTAGTGCAGTGGTGTTTGGGTAGTGTAGGGGTTCATGCTGGGGGTAGTGTTTTAGGGTTTAGGGTATGGCAGTGGTGTTTGGGTAGTGTAGGGGGTCGTGCTGGGGGTAGTGTTTTATGGTTTAGGGTAGTGCAGTGGTGTTTGGGTAGTGTAGGGGTCGTGCTGGGGGTAGTGTTTTAGGGTTTATGTTAGTGAAGTGGTGTTTGTGTAGTGTAGGGGGTCGTGCTGGAGGTAGTATTTTAGGGTTTAGGGTAGTGCAGTTGTGTTTAGGTAGTGAAGGGGTCGTGCTGGGGGTAGTGTTTTAGGGTTTAGGGTAGTGCAGTGGTGCTTGTGTAGTGTAGGGGGTCGTGCTGGGAATGTTGTTAATTTCTATGGCAAAATGAACCCCCTCATTTTGTTCCTTTTTAAATTAAATGTTTTAAGTGTTACCAGTTTATTCCAATCAAGATGGCTTCAGGTGTGCCATAATTTTGTCATAAGTAAGACTGTTAGCTCTCTAGTTGTTCTTTAGAACACTCTGGGAAGGTGCAGTAGAACACAAAGGCATCAACTAACAGGCTGCTCCTGTTGAAATATAACAGGAAGATATTTGAGATCACACTTGAAACGTCCTAATTTTTCTTTCTACAGCACTAACCATAATTTTTATGACAAAATGAACCCCATCATTTTGTTCCTTTTAAATTAAATGTTTTAAGTGTTACCAGTTTATTCCAATCAAGATGGCTTCAGGTGTGCCATAATTTTGTCATAAGTAAGGCTGTTAGCACTCTAGTTGTACTTTAGAACACTCTGGGAAGCTGCAGTAGAACACAAAGGCATCAACTGACAGGCTGCTCCTGTTGAAAAATAACAGGAAGATATTTGAGAGCACACTTGAAACATGTCCTAATTTTTCTTTCTACAGCACTAACCATAATTTCTATGACAAAATGAACCCCATCATTTTGTTCCTTTTTAAATTAAATGTTTTAAGTGTTACCAGTTTATTCCAATCAAGATGGCTTCAGGTGTGCCATACTTTTGTCATAAGTAAGGCTGTTAGCGCTCTAGTTGTTCTTTGGAACACTCTGGGAAGCTGCAGTAGAACACAAAGGAATCAACTGGCAGGCTGCTCCTGTTGAAATATAACAGGAAGATAGTTGAGATCTCACTTAAAGCATGTCCTAATTTTTCTTTCTACAGCACTAACCATAATTTCTATGACAAATTGAACCCCCTCATTTTGTTCCTTTTTAAATTAAATGTTTTAAGAGTTACCAGTTTATTCCAATTAAGATGGCTTCAGGTGTGCCATACTTTTGTCATAAGTAAGGCTGTTAGCACTCTAGTTGTTCTTTAGAACACTCTGGGAAGCTGCAGTAGAACACAAAGGAATCAACTGACAGTCTCTGCCCTTGTTGGATGTACATGTTTTACTGAGAATGTCAGACTTCATTCTCACATGACTGAGAAAGATAATGTGAATTTACAGAAAATATGCTCTCATTTTAGCTTCTGGAGCACCTTCCAAAACTCTATGGGACAAGCATGTGCAAATAGTTTTCTCTCAAACATGATTCATGATATCCCAGCAGAAGGTTTTTCACAGGGTAAAATCACCTTAGAACACACCACAATTCCTGAAATTAGTATGGTACCATCAACAAATGAATTCTAATGTAACTAAAGTCTGTTATCACCCTTTATAGTTCTCCTTTTGGTAACCCTCAAAATCTTTGATTCACTACAATGCATTTCAATAGGGTACTATCATGTATATTGGTCCCAAGATGGCTGCCAGCAATTCCAGGATGAAGTGCTGACAGCCAATCAGATCTCACAATGACATGTGTGGTTAGGCTCCGCCCAGATATATATGTGATTTTACTTTTGATTTTCTCAGGAACTACTGAATGGATTTACACCATTTAACAAAAAGGGTTCTTTCTGAACCAAGAACTGCCTCTTTGCCAAATTTGGTGTAATTCCGTTCAGCAGTTCGGGCTGTAGCCGTGTCTAAAGTTTCCTATGGAAAATTGCATGGGGAAAACACGTTTTGGGACCCCCCTTTTTTCTCGGCCCCCACTTGACGAATCACCCCGAGACTTTCAGGATAGGAGCGGACCGGAGCGGGCCATAAGTTTTGATAATTTCGCGAAGATTCATCGACCGGCGCCAAAGTTATTGGAAATAGAATGTTGTGAATTTCCTATGGAAAATAGGTCCTAACTATAACTATCTACTGGCGACCGCCAGTAGATAGTGAACAAGGAATGTACACCAATGCAATGTTAATATGCTTCTGCAATATGGGTGTATAATGTAACACTGACCGGATTGACAACATTCTTAACAATTGTCAGGATCGCACTGAATCCAGATGATATCACCACTGAAAATAACTTCCATTTCCAATTTTGTTGAACAAAGCTTATGTTGTCACCAGGATTCATAACATGGAATTAGTCTGATTTCTAATGAGGGAGAAAAAATGTACCACTGTATAGATTCTACTAAGATTTGATATACTAGACCAATCTCCACAGGTACAATTCATACGATATGTCACGGCTTAAATAATCCCCGGAATTCATGTTACCATGGGTACTGACCTCCCCTGCTGGATTAGAACATATACACAAATTTTGGCTCTATTCTGACTCTGTGATGACAGCTTTACCTGCCCTCCAGTCCCCTGTTTACTCGTTTAATGCACTGGAATAACCAGAATTGTGCATGTCTAGTTAATAATTTCACTATCATTTGATTTGATATCTTTTGCACAATCGCACTACTTCTATACTTCTCAGAACCACACAACGTTCGCATGATATCATTACAATCCTCGACATTTAATAGATATTAGAATCACACTTATATTAGATATCAGAACTGCAGGGGTTTTTGCAACACATAGGACATAGGTCCACTGTCATAGTCACACACACTGGAGACTAATACATGGATGGGAACGATTGGACCACCATAAACTCTATTATCACACAGAACGGGGCAGACATTAGGATTCAACTTAACACTTTTGATTGTTGTCACATTATTTACATAGTGACGATCTGACCGCACTTGTCCAAATTAATTGCCTTAAAATTTGGGCGGATTGAGAACGCTATGATCAGCCCGCGGACATACTAATCAGATGAATGTACTCATTCTAATATGGCGGACAAATCTAGCCGGGTTCGTGGAAACTGGATTTGCAACCTGCTGACATACTAAACAGATGAATATACTCATTTCAATATGGCAGGCAAATCTAGCCAGGTTTGTGGAAACTGGCGTTTCAGCGCCTGTTCCACACCGAATACTTAGGAGGTTGATTTCCGGTCTCTCGCAAAACAGCGGTCATATTAAGCGCTGTTGTGAGACGCGGAAACACGTCCTGGCACGAAAAGTAAGACGCAGCAATATTCAAACGGTTAAATTACTCAAGTTACATTAGTGATGATGGTCTCTGATCGATTTGCATTACATTACAGTGCTTGTTCGAACATTTACCGGATTATCCACGATGTTATCACTGACACTGCGCTAACACACGTGGATGTCGGGTAAGAAATTTGAGACCATTCCTAATTTGCATGCAAACTTGGGATGCAGTTATATAAGGGTTTCTTAATTAAGAAAGAAACTGGGTTTTAGAATATGATTCTTTATCATTATGATGCGACATGATTATGATTGCCAAAATATACATGTAGAATGGTTGCCCTAAGAACCTTTTGATAACAGTGAACAATATTATCTATTGTGCGCGCTCGAGGCTGGGTCTCACGAATACCATATATGATTAGACTTTATATATTGGTACATGACCATACAAAAAATGAAAAAAATTGTTTAGATTAGTGGAGATAATAAGTTTGATTAATAATTATATCAAACGTATATATTTCTCAGATTTTAGATTTATCGAAGACGTACGGATTAGAGCATTGGAGCATCTTTAAAATTCCCTGCCTCCTGGCCGGGACGGAATTATAACCGGCAGAGAGGTAGGACATATAACTCAGTAAATGCTTGAAAACTGTATGGATACAAAGAATGTATATGGACATGGGCTATTATAGCACTTATATTAATTCTATAGGTTGACTGATTAATTTACATCCAAAAAGATATGCTTATTCCTACTTCCTTCGCCCTTCACTCTGGGCTCACTGGCTCCACATAAAGAAGTGTTATGAGCACCCCCCACCCCATTCAGATTCTAATCACTCCGCAGCACCAGCAATGATATGGATATGAGCACTCCTATTGAACCCATCCATGATAGTAAATAATTTGGACACAACCACTATTCTGCACCAGCAGGGATACGTTAGGTGCTCTGTTTTAATAGAGATCCAAAATATGCTATATGGCTAGATAGATAGTGATAAGAGATTGATTATGTAGATCCTATCACCCTCACGAAACGATTTGTTCGGTGTACATTGATAGGAAATGAAATGTGGGTACCACAAATATCGATAATGTTAATTGAACTTGCCTTCAGGCAAAATACTACGATGTGTTCATGTAACTTGTCTTTCCAGCCCTGAGGAAGTCGTGGGCTACTCCCGTACGACGAAATACGTGCTGGCTGGACTAACTGAAGAAAGAAAATTCAAATTCAAAATATCTTGTTATATTTTCTCATGCAATGTACTAGTCGTGATTTAACGAATGACGAATGTTATATAAGTACTCAGGTTTGTGTTCTAATATTGCTTAGATCCCTAGGGGTCCCCAGGGGTCGCAAATTCAGAGGAGTGGATGACTCCTCCGCCCTTGAGCACTAGAAATAGGGATTACGAAGCAATTCTATACTGTCACTAGTGAGCGCCATACCCACACGGGGTCATTTCATCCCGTAAAGCATTTATCATAGAAGCATATGGGATTGTAAACCTTGAATACAGTTGGGCAAGTGTACAAATATGAGAAATTCTCAGTGATATAAGGAGTAGAAAAATATCTTATAGAGAATCTAATTGTAATGAAGACAATGCATTTATATTCTGCAGTGTGAGGCCTTCAAGAATGGAGAGCCCGTCTTAGCCAATAGAGGTGAAGGTGGGTTCAGCAGCCTCTGATAGATGTACAACATATGAGGATTAAACATAGAAATACTTAGGAAAAAAAATGAAACACAAGGGAGAACCGGGAGTAGCTTTTAGTAGGAGGGGGGTGGGCCCTGGAGCAATCATTCTCACTTATGCGTAGACTGGGGGGGGAGAGACGATGTCTTCCATTGGAGGGCAATAGATTGTGTGGCTGCTCCCAGCATCTGCATGATAAGGGTGATTGGGTCCTCTAACAATTTTGCATGTTGAGGGTCAATGGGCTCCCAGGGAAATGTACTGAGGAAAGAGGAGGTCTCCTCGGGCGAGTGAGTGGCTGCAGCATATAGCTCAGTGTAAAACGTGGCAAAGGCTTGTCCCTTCTCCCGTTCAGACGTGGCCCAGGTGTTGTCTGCATGTTTGATTTTGGAACTATGTGCTTTAGTGTTTTGAGCCCAAAGGCGACATGCTAAGATTGCCCCCACCTTGTCCCCCCCACAAAGAATTTCTGCTTAAGCAACATAAGTGTTTGTTCTGCCTTATTAGTGCGATGTAGTCTCAGTTGGCACTGTAACATAGCGAGGCGCTTCTTGTGGTCTTTTGAGGGTGCGGCATGGTCTCTGCGTTCTAAGGCCTTGATGTTGTTGGTTAGATTGTTTTCAACCAGGCGCCATCTGTAGGGGGCGTTGTGTAGTCTCCCCGTGGGCGTGATCCGACATGGATATGTCTGAGATATCAGCCGATTCGAGGGATTTTATCAAAGAGTGAGAGAGGAAACAATAGTCAATTCTTGAGTAAGAGTGGTGAACGTGTGAGAAGAAGGTGTAATCACGTACATCCGGGTAATGATATCTCCAAGCTTCCGCCAGGCCCAGTTCTGTAACGTCCCTCTTCAAGGCAGCTGACATTGCCCCTGTATTCTGGTAAGTGACGGCACTACGATCCATATCGGGATCCCAAACCATGTTAAAGTCACCCCTAAGAATCACCAGCCCTCCGGGGAATGCAAGTGGTCTTTCAGCAAGGATCTGAGGAAGGCATCCTGCGCCTGATTAGGCGCATAGATATTGAAAAGGGTCAAAGGCTGTGTACCCAATTGGGTTTGGAGTTTTAAGTACCGGCCCTCAGCTTCCCGTGTCAACTGAGGAGACGCCCTCCCCAGTTTGGATTTAGTTAGTATGGCAGCCCCTGCTGTTTTGGACGTTGCCGATGCACAGTATTGATAGGGGTATTTGGGGTGGGTCATAAGATGTGTGTCTGTAGACACCAAGCGAGTTTCCTGGAGGAAGATAATGTCGGGGTCTTGGAGGACTAAGTATCGCCATATCTGTCGCCTCTTATTAGAAGAGTTAAGCCCTTGTTTAATAAGTAGATTTGTGGTCACATTGTTGTGGGGAGTAGTAGAGGGCAATGTTTTAGCCATGAGTGCGCGAATTATATTACCCTTAGGCGGGAGAAATAGGGCTTATGGAGCAAATGGCGGGTACCCCAAGTGTATAGAATATGCGTATTAGATTGTGAGAAGATTGTTGTGTCGGGCTCGCCCCCCCGGTGTAGGGAAGGAAAGAAAAGGGGGAAGGTAGCAGGGTGCGGCCAACAGGGCCTGTAGGGTGTACTTCCATTCCTAGAATAGCTCGAAAGTCGAGACAAGAGCCATTCCGAGGATGTCACTCCTTCGAAGGGCACTACGTGTGTGGAGGGCGTAGTAAGAGCAAATGTAGGTAAGTCAGGCTCCGCAGACCGCGGCCAGGGTCAGGATGGCGGTAGGATATGCCAATCTTATATCCGCCAGAGAAAAGGAGTAGTGGGGTATCGATAGAATCAGGTGAGTGGCCTGTATGGCCAACTGCAGTTTTCTAAAGACATAGGGGAGTATGCTAGGTATCAAGGCGCCTGTGTGCACATCGGAAGAGGGGCACTAGTGAGATCTGGAATGCAGAGGAGAACAAGAGTCCCCTCAAGGGCTAGTGAGTCAGAGGAGGCGTTCGCAACATATAGCACACATTAACATGTTACCGGTTAGAATGCAATATTTGTGGTAAGTTCCATAAGGATTCGTTACTAAAAGGTCGTTTGTGGATAGTTCAGGACAGAGACGGCACATTGTTAAATCTGCTTCAGTCCGAGGTCTCCGAGTTACAGGCCGGTGAACGAGGAGCACTCAATGTGCGGAGGTGCTTGATAATGTCCTGCTTTGTTTGGGAGGAGATCTGTTCCTTGGTTTGTGTTTGGGGATAACAGTGGAACATTCTGGCCGTGTTGCCTCCCTACGAGGGGCCCGCTGTGAGGAGGAAGTATTGTCACCAGGTTCTGTTGGGATTTGAAGGAGTTGTTTTGCGTCTTTCAAGGAGCGGAGGGCATGGCGTTTGCCCTCCCAGGAGAAGATCAGTGCAAAAGGATGGCCCCATTGGTATTTAATTTGAAGACCACGTAGTTTGTCTGTGACCGATTTCAATTCTTCACGTCGGCGGAGAGTAACCGGGGCAATGTCCTGAAAGACTTGGATAGGGTGGCCTTTGTACATCAGATTCTTTTCTCCTCATACCTTCTGGAGAATGGCTTCCTTTTCTACAAAGAAGTGGACTCGAGTGAGGATATCAGTGGCGAAGTCCGGGCGACCTCTTGGTGCTCTGTTGAGAGCTGGAGGAGAGGCATCGTCATCAACCCTGATTGTATGCAGAAGGTCAGCTGTAAAAGCCATAATATCTTGTCCCTCCGCTCCTCGTGGGACCCCCTGATGTGAATGTTATTATGTTGGCCTCTGTTTTCTAAATGTTCTTGCTTCAGCTGCAGACTAATATGTTGGGCCTCTAGTTCAGCCATTCTACGCCAGAGGCTCTCGTGATTCTCTGTGCGTGCATCCGTCGTGCGCTCAAGGTCGTCCACCCGGCCCCCAATTTCCGTGACATCCTTATGGATCTTTCGCAGGCAAGATTTAAAGTCGTTCTTGAGCGAGCCAATTTCATTCTTAATTTCCTGTAGGAAAGAGGTCATAAAAGCCTGTGTGATCGGAGCTGCCCTCGATTCTTCAGTTGCAGAGGCTTCCGGAGGGTCAGAGGTAGGCTAAGGGTTGGATTTCAGCCATAGGGAGGCAACAGGGTTGTCCTTGGCTGGGGTAGGTGTGGGATATTTGTCCAATTTAGAACGTGGCATGGTGAGGGTCAGATTGTCCTCGGTGCAGTGTTCAGAAGGAGAGATTCCGGGGAGCCAAAGGAAAAAATTGCTGGTGCTGTGATAGGGAGTCCACTTTGTGAACTTTACACTTTATGAACGTTATGCTCTATCTGTGACATGGCAGTCGTAGATCGAGACCCTATGCGTACTGGTGAGAGCCCTAGGGCAGCGCAGTCTATCCGTGGTCCCTTCGCTGTCATAGTGAGAGCAAACCACAGAGCTCCAGGAGTAGTTCAGATGTAGGGCCTCTAAGGCAGACGAGAGAGGAGAGGGGAAGGTGAATAAAGTCACTGGACGAGTCCTGTAGGCGAGTCCCCCAGCTCAGGAGTTAGAGGATAGAATCAGTGTGTTGAGGCGCGAAGGGGCCAAGGGTGCAAGCCCAGCTCCAAGGCCCTGTCAGGTGTTCGGCCCACAGGAAAGGACTGAGCACCCAAATCAATGTTGGCTATATTCAGGTGTGAAAGAACCCTATTATCTCAGGGACAGGCCCCATCTATTCCTTGCGATGTATACCCTTCCGGTGCAGATGAGCGGGCCAGAGTCTAGGTCTCCATGAGGGGCCCACCAAAGGCCCATGAAGGGGAAGGGGGGATAGAGAGTCCTGCTGCGCGAGCCCCGCAGGCGATCCCCTCAACCCCTGAGAGAATCGAGGTTTCGTGTGATTTACCTCAGTGGGGGCCGGTGGCAGCAGGAAAAGCAACGGGCATCAATTCCAGCTAATAGTGGGTGAGGGAGGGGGGGAAAGGCCCCTGCTGCGTGATCCCCGCAGCCGATCCCCCTTGCCTGTGGGCGGATCCCCCGTCGCCTCTCTGGTGCTGTAGTGTGGGTCGGCGGTCGCAGCGGGGACGGAGAGCCCGGGTCTGGCTCTCGAGGAGGAGGCAGGGCCGATGCTGGAGGCCTCTGGAGTGCTGGTGCCAGTCCGGTTTGGTCACTTCCCTATAGAGCGCCCACTGGGGCTTCGGTGGCCGCCTCTCCTTAGTGTCGAGCCCGGGGCGTGGGGCGCTCGACACATAGGGCCAACGCCCCTAAGCCCACCAGCAAAAGTGGGTCCTTTCCAGGCCGGAGGCCTGGAGCGGCGGATCTGCAAGGTTCCAAGGCCAGGTCCGCTTCCTGGTCTCTTCGGACGGGTCGCTGGGCTCTCCATTGAGGGGAGCAGCCCCTCCACTCCAGCTTCGTCCCCAGATGTGCTCACGGGGGTGTAGCAGTCCTCAGAGCAGGCGACCCCCGATGCAAGAGGGTCGAGATGGGGATGAGGTGATCCTGCAATCACGGGTCTTCTCAGTAGAGCCCAAGATTGCGGCAGCTCAGGGCACGGTCGGTCCGTCCCGGTGAATCTGGAGCTACCATTAAGGTCCCCAGCGGATTTCCGGGGTTTCGGGGGGGGGGCTCCCCGAGTGTTCCCGGGGCCTCACCCTCACGGACAAGCCAATCGATGAATATTATGTGTGGCTTAAAAGCTCAAACAGGACGCGGTGGAGCGGAGCTCCGAGAGCGCTCGTCCTACTCCATTCATGGCTCAGCCACAGCCACGCAAAATACTTTTTAAATGTATTTTATTATTAGCTAAACCTTTAGAATGTATTACTGTTAACTTGAAAAAGCCTTCTATATTTAGTCACCGTTCACTAAGGGTCAGTTTTATTAGAAAAGTGTTTGAATTAACTAAATTACTTTAAATCAACAAATTCATGTTTCATCAATATCTGGGATCCAAATGTAAGCTATTTAGATTAAAATGGTACTTCAATTCGTGGTTTATCTATTATTCAGTGACTGTTGACGAGGTTCATACTGCAGAATTTTATTATTTTGTCTTGTCTGTATTGAGTGTCTGTCAACATTATTTTGGATGTAAGTGCTATTAGCGGGAGGTTTGCCTGTAACATCCAGAGTTTTTATTATTCTTTTTATATTACATTGGTGAGGTATTGTTTTTTTTTAAATTTTGGATGCACAATGATGTGACAGACGCTTAATGCTACTAAATTCTGCTATTCAGAGGTGTACGGTGCTGGTAGTGGGAGTACCCACATATTTACACTCCCTGTTTGAGCATGTGAGTTAGTTTTTTTAATAGAATGAACATGTTTATTGACTTGTCTGAGCAAAAAAATTACTTACATTTTTTTAAAAAGTGGGTTACTAGCGCAAATTACTTTTTGAGTAAAGCAAAATTGTTAATTTCCCCATATTTATAAATCACTGGCGCATCTTTATAGCCATGTGTGGATATGTGCAAATTCCTATTTGCTGACAGGATGTGTGTATTCACATTTAATCTCCTCTAATGTGTGTTTTTTTTTATAGGTCTCAAACCATTTATTTTGAAGATTGGTGGACAATGACTAGGGGTAAGTGCAGTGAAATTTTTATGAATTATTTAACTGCACCTTTTCATTAAAGAACACATTTCATTGCTTAGTGAATAAGAAATAGTAAAAATGATGAGGTATGACGGCAAAAGACATTCTATTAATTGGCACAACTATGAAATTTGCCACTTGTACCGCGCAATTTATAACCATGTTAGTTCAGCGCAGAAATGGAGTATTCTAAAATGCCAATGAAATTATATTTTCCGGTGGTAAGGAGCAGTGAGTATGTACATTCCATAATGTTTTTTTGAATCGCGGGCTTGACATTGTCCAATGCAAGTGCTTCTTTAAAAAAGATAAAAATTAGTATTGACCGTCTTTCATTTTACTTAGCTAGCTTCTATAAGTTAAGTAAGTACAAACACTTTGGCATCGGATTTAACATTGAAAAAATTGATATTTCAGTGTAGCAGTCGTAACAGAGTTGCTAGATTGCTGGGGTATGGTTTGCCATTGTCAAAGATGTCTGCCATACTACCAGGTTGTTTACTTTCAAGGTGTGGACTACTAATGAATTTCCACGTAGGGCAGCGAAACCTCTAGTGCTGATCCTGATCCTCTGTGTATTTATGTCTAAAGATCTAATTTAAACAGTAGTGAGAGGAATCGGTCCTTGGAAGATCGACTACTGTGTAGGAAATGTTGATGACCCCTAGTCTTTAATTTTTACCAGCTGGGCATAGTCCATAGGGAACAATGTAAACAAAGTAGTGCTTTTAATTCCAAAGCATCAATTTGTAATATTCACAGGAATCAGGCAGGATTGCTTTTCCAAAAACAACTGAAAAGGCTGCTTTAATGAAACAGGTGCACAAACTTTAATACCGAAACCTTGGCTTTAGGCCTTACATACTAAAATCAATCTGGCCTCACTATACATCTTAATAACTTTCCAAATCCTTCTCCCTCCTCCCCTAAGCAACCCTTCCCAACGAAACCAACCAAAATCCAATCACAACTCTCCTCACTCAAATCTCCCTGCATCCAACCTCATGCATACAGCACTGTTGCTATCTCATTCCATTCATAAACTCCCACCTCCCCCGAAACTTCAACTGGGTATCAACATGACCAACGTTTTCTTGAATAACTTTGAAAGTTGTGTACTAAATCACCACCAGAAAACCTCCTGAGTTTTTCTCTGCACGTCCCCCCAACATGGAAACTTACATTCACACTGGTAAATGCAGCATGTCCTCCAATATGCTCCGTACTTGCATCAAATAGAGCTCTACCCGAAATATGGACAGATGTACCCCATCCTCACGAAAATACTCCTTTGACTCATATTGGATATCTGAGTGTGCTAAATACATCAGACCTTCCCCACTGCAAAACTTCAGCAGCTCTCTGTTGCCTTTCCTACGTGCCCTGTTGATTGCCCCAGGTTTCTTAGCACCCCGCCAAACTCTACTCAGCATTAACTCAGTCAAAATAACCGTTTTACCAAACCATGACCCCTTGATATTCAACATATCCTGTTTCATGCTCTTCACTAGTGCCAAACCTTTTAACTTAACTAGATCATTTTCTCCCTGGTGCAAAACGTCCGGACAGGGGCAGCCCTTCACCAGGTACTTTAACTTGGGTAACAGTTTGTGCCACCTCATGCCCTTGTGCCAAACCATTTCAGTTGTACCATGTATCAGGCAGTCCCAATTGATGATCTCCTCTACTGGCATCGGCATGCCTCGCTGCGTACTTCACGAAGGAGTGCCCAAAGATCCACAGCTCAATATGCCCTCTCCCAGGGACCGCAATGTAACCTAGGAGAAAAGGGATCATGTTTGTGCAAATCATGAAAAACCCAGCCCAACCGCAAATAGCACTGATAACGGTTGTATCGCCAGCGGCCCACATGCCAAATCTCAGCCACAGTCCAACCCCTGTGCTCTGCCTCCATCACCATCTCAATCCTAAAAGAGTGGGTCCCAAAATCCTGTGCACCATACCCCAAACCAACCAGCGATCTCCGCATAACCCCCAGAACTTGCAATGCTGAGAAACGCCTCCCATCCTCATGCAGAAAAACCTTGCTGCATCCCCTACCCTGCATGCACATTGCCACCCACCATTCCTGAGGACAGACCTCCGCATCCGGATATACTTTCATTGTCACGCAGCTGCCCCTGCCCAACTGGTCAGTTTCCGATTTCGGGATTCACACTAGCACCGCGCCCGCAAGTGTCCTGACGCCTTGCCAACGAATCCCCATTTGAAAATTTGAACCAACAACATCCGTAACCCTGAATGTGCCAAAAAACAACCAGACCATAATCACCGAGAAACGCAGGGCCTCCCAGTCATCCCTGCACACATACAGCAACATACCAATCACCACTTCAATATTCAGAGTGATAGGATGCTGCACCCGTACCCCAGTGACCCTTTCCCTGGACCAACCTTCCAAAATATGCCTCCCCATTTCCCCTGCCAATTGTTCCTACCCCCTAGAACAGTTTCCCATAGAAAGCCACTCCTGCCAACTTACCAGCTATAGTGACGGCAGACAAACCTTTGTCAATCAGAGACATGATGAAATGTACCACATAATTTCATCGAGTGTGACCTCTGTCCGTGCCGCTACGACGTACCGCCCCTGACTGCACAAACTCGCCCCATGCCAGCCCATATGCCTTACCTGTAGATGCCAACCCAAATATCGGTTGCATTATGCACTGACACCCACTGACCACAAATAGCCGGTATCACCGTCTTAGTCTCATCAGCCCATGGTGCAAGTCCACGTAACCTTGTCCACTGAAAATGAGAAAGAGAGTCAGCAATATCGTTGACTCCAGCAATATGTTGCGCCTTGTAAGGGACATTTGTGTGCAAACACTCCAAAACAGAAACACAACAATTTCCAAACCCTGGGATCCCGTGCAGATTGGCAGTTAACAATGGTCACAACGGCCATGTTGTCCACATTGAAAAGGACTTTCATGTTTGCAAATTGGCGCCCCTATAGACAAACCGCAACCACCAGCGGAAAAAACTCCAGGAAAGCAATACTCCCCTCTTCCCCCTTTCTTCCATGGTTTCGGCCATTCCTCCGCACACCACCGGCCCTGCCAGAAAATTCCCAAACCATGGCTGCCTGCTGCGTCTGTAAACAGCTTGACTGATCACTCCATCTGTTCCCCTACTTCTGCCATGGGAATACCGCTGCATTCACAGAGGAACGTTCTCCAAATGTGCAAATCCTCCTACTCTTCCACTTTTAGGCTCACCCTGTGGTGTGGGAGGGATGTGCCAGCCAGGGCCCAACCCAGCCTCCTGCAAAACATCCTACCAGCTCAGACAGCCCTGCACGCAAAATTCAAATGACCAAGCAAAACCTGTATGTCCCTCACTTTAACCTTGGCTTTGACCAACATCTTATCCAGAAGCTTTATACAACGCTGCTTCTTTTCCTGAGGCAATCTCATTTCCATCCTGCCCGAATCCAACTCAATGCCCAAAACCGTCAGCACCTGCACCGGTCCCACTGTTTTATCCAGCACCAAAGGAACACCCACATCCTTCATCAACTCCTGGAACAACAACAAACTCTCCTGACATTCCCTTGACTGCGGTGCTCCAACCATGAAGAAATCGTCCAGATAGTGGGTCATGACCTCCTTACCTGCCAGGTGTTTAAAAATCTTCTGCAAGAAGGTACTAAAAGTCTCAAACAATGAACATGAAACAGAACAGCCCATAGGCAAAGCCTTGTCCGCAAAAAACTTGCCTCCAAACTGTATGCGCAACAACTTATAATCCTCAGGATGAACTGGCAATAAATGGAAAGCCAACTTCACGTCGCATTTCGCCATCAAAGCTCCCTGGCCAATTGAATCCACCAACTGAACGGCTGTATTCGGCCACTAGAAATAACAATACCCATATTGCCTGTGACTCCTGGTGTCACCAATTGATTCTGCCTCTGGACATTCCTATCTTCAAACATGCCTTGAACCTCTGCTCCCCTCCATCCTGCCTCCATCCATGCCTGATGAGCAGCTGCTGCTCAGACAAAACGCTTTCCTCCTCCCTCGCCACTCTCCCCTTCCTGTAAAACAAGCAGGGCCTACCTCCGCAGACTAGACAAGTCCAGCGGCAGGCCCTGAGAATCACTGACTTCACCTCCCGCAATCACGTGACTTGGGGCACCCATGCGGCTGAGAGGTGTTACCGCAGTCTCGGGCCGCTCCTGCTGCAGCATAGACACTGCGCACGGCGGAGCCACCACCTCCCCAGCCGCCAACCGCCTGACATCCCCCAGGAGCTCTCCCACAAAAGTTAAAGGCCTCTTGAAAGGGAGCACACCACCGCTCTACGCATGCCCTCTTGCCAAATGGGCTGCAGCAGTGCATACAGCTGCTGCGGCCGCAGTTCCTCTGCCTGTTCCCCTCCCGGCAGCCCCCCCATCGCAAAGCAGACACAGAGGCTCTGGAAACGCATGGAGACCCGCGGGCCACATTCTGCCACCTAACGCCCCATGCAGCACAGCAGGGCATCGAGGCCTCAGACGACCAGCCCGCCGCACTGCCAAATCCTTGCCCCCCACTCACTCCACTATGATGACATCTGCGGGCCTGTGATGAGCAAGCCATGACGGCAGCAGCCACACTACCCGATGACCTCCTGTTCCGGCACTCCGCCCGTGGACCACCTGCCTGCTGCAGGGCCCCGTGGGCTAATAATCCCATCCTGCCTGCATTCTTCAATATTTGCAGGGCCTTTCTCACACTATGCTCGAGGGCCATTGTGAAACCACAGCACGTCAAGACAAAACTTTGTAAAGCCACTAAAGATACTAACCTGGAAAATCTAACAACTTTCCCTGTCAGCCGGGGTGTCCCCAAATCTAATATGGCACCCAAACCTAAATCTCATGTCCCTAAGAACCCATGTAACCTGCCCCCGTGCCCCCAGGCCAATCCTGACGCCCTTCGCTACCGGACCCTACCACCCACTCAAAGATTCTGGGGGAGTAGGGCATTTTGCCCACCCCCAAAACCTCATTTAGTGATCCACTGTATTGAATGCAGCCAAGGGGTCCAGGAAGATATGCACACAATCCTCATCGTCGATAAGAATATGTGGTGCCTTATCTACAATTTGGATGGTGATAGTTTTATGACATATACTTATTTAATTTCTGATTGACATTTTCCTAGCAGATAATTTCTTTGTTAATTGAATTGCATCGATCTAAGACGCATGTCTCTTTGCATCAGAAACTCTTCTGTCATAGAGCTACTCAGCATCAGAGCTGATCCATATGCCATGATACTTGAATGGATCTGTCCTTGCCCCTTGCCTTAATGGGTAATTTCGAATGGCCATCTATATGACAATGATTAAAGAACTGTTTTTTTTCCTTTTTTTCGATAATGACCTGTATTCCAAACTCCTTTATCTGGTCCCGGAAGGTGGAAAACACCACTCAATGGCGTTTGTGATGTACAGCAGAACATTGTCAGCCTACTAAGATAAAACGTGCAGAACGCCCCTGTACATGACTCAAACAATTCATTTCTAAAGATAAGTCTTCAGTTGCATTGTAATATGTAGGTTACTGACTTTTTGCCTGTGATGTGGAGGAAGCAGTTCAGGTCAGAAAGATTAACTGAAGGTTTTTCTTGTACTTTTAAAACCTAATCTATCTTGAGGTCTTTAGTAAATACGGGTAGATCAAGGAAAATATAAGCAAGTTGGAACCCATATGGTACTAGCAATACAAAAGTTTCCATTAATCACGATGACAGCAATCCAATCACCTGTGTATTGTGGAGAATTCCTGCCAACTCACTACAATGATTTGTGCTTGAGCGTCATGGTCGTGTAAAGTTCATCAGAATGGGATCAGTCTAGTTTCGTTTTGTGACTGTTCTTGCTAAAGAAATGTGCAAATTCGAACCATTAACCTGGCAACAATGTGATCAGGTTTTGGGGTAAGCAGTTTCTTTGTCCCATTTGTTGCAGCATTGGTTTGGACTTTGAGATGACACTGATTTGGGTATAAACCTGTTTCCTTTGCGTTCCTTTCTGGCAACTCAAAGATCTTTTTAGCACCTATTAGTGGGATTTTGCTCCCACCATATTGCAGATACATGGAATGGTTTTCTTTCTATGAATAGGGTAGAATCTCTGAGCTGAATGCTGTAGTTTTTTTTCTATCAATTGCAGGGGTGCTAGTATCTCAATGATATCTGACATGTTATGGTGTAGCGTTGTGATAACATTGACGTTTTAGACCTCCTCTTTTTCCTGCCATGGCCGATGATCTTTAATCTTTCCGATGCAAGACTCTGCTTTTTCAGATGTCCAGCACATCTCACTTTCTCTAAGTTAATAAAAAAAGGGATCGAAATATTGCCTGCTCAATTAACCTTAATTGAGTCTGTGACTTGCCGCGTACAAGAAGAATATATGTCAAGGTTCAGAATAGGACTCATGTTGTATTTACTTTATCTAAGAGATTAGTAATGTTACGGTAGTTTAAGAAGGATTTGAAGACTGCTTGAGCATCAGAACTGTCACTACTGCGGAGGTGTAAGTATCTGAGTATTAATCTGGTCAATGCATTGCACTATAAAGGGTGGCTTCCTCTTATGGTATGGTACCTTGATCCTATAAGCTCAATTCAAAAGATTTTTGCACACTGACAAAACTCTTAGATCTGAAATAAAATGCCATTTTAAGTCACTCCACTTCCAATTGTAAATTGCACCTACAATATTTGAAAATATGCAATTAAAGTTTCCTTTTGACTGGTGATCACATCCTGTTGGGTGGCTAAGATTTCCAGACTCATTGTATGCTGCCCTCGTTGCTGTTCATTAGCTCTCTTTGAGTGATGTGCAATTATCATCGGGTTGAAATTAATACCGTTTTGGTAAGGGCTATATTGGAGCTTCTCCATTCCATTCTGGTGAATAAGAATTTTCTTTGGACGAGTACTGGTTCCTGGGATCCTCAAGAGATTATTGTTTTTGTCAGTATGAATTTGTTTGCAATGTTTAAGGGGTTAGGGTTTTACTGTGTCATATTCTGGATTAGAATCTGTAGTCTTTAGCATACGGCATATAATTACTGCAACAACAAAAAAACTGATCTCAATTTGGTACACATTCCCAACTTTATAGAATTCACTAACATTTTCCAGGTAACACCTGTAAACTAAGACAGTAGCAGGGTTCTAAATGTACTCCATGAAGATTTTAGCAAATTCCTTTTTTTACATGTAGGGGTATACACTTCTACATTTTGACAAACAAAACAAGCAAGTACAAATGTACTGCTAACTATTTTTCTATTTTTTTGGCGGGGATGGGGGGTACTCTCTTCCCACCCTGGAATGAGATTAATCCTGACCATTGACATGAGGAAATCTCTAACCATTTTTAAGTTGTTAATGGGTCACATATGTTTGTATATACCCACAGAATGTACATATCCTTATTAACAAATGTAGGTGGCATTCCAGCACTGTAATGCTCACTCTCTACCTACCCTGCATCTTTGCTCGTATATTTACTCGTTTGAAAATATTTGTTGGACCCAATCCTCTTATGAATACAAAACTATTTTTGAGAGTAGCAAAATGTGTATTTGCTCATGTACATCATACATACTTGTGCAAATAGTTTTGAGAATTTGGGTATCCATGTGGTGTGGCAAAGACTGAAGCATTCTCCTTGAAATTAAGCTATTTTACTGGGACATTTACATGTTGAGAAATTCCTGTGCATTTCTTTTCAGGAGTGTAAGGCATAGGCTTCTTGCAGAGTTAAATTATCTAGGGTTGGAGGCGAGGCTTCAGGTATTTAACAGGATCTGTCCTAGAGTAGCAAATTCCTTGACGTTCAGAGGCTCTGAAGAGACAAAACTCTAATACAGTAAAAACCCAAAGTGTACCCATTACTAGTACCCACACAACATGTAACATTTTTCAGAAAAGGCTCTCCACCTAATAGTGGGTGGGAGAACAGAGAACTAAACCATATCTTGCCTATTCACTTTAGTTTAAGCACTGGGAAAAAAATCTCATGTGATAGATTCCAGAGAGTGTGAGCTGGATGTGATTGCTTCACTCCCATAGTACGCCACTTTAAGTAAATGGTGAATGTGAGCCTTACTGCAAAGTGGATAAATGTACTTAGTGTCTTCATTTTACTGTACTCGCATTGATGTTGTGGAAAAATGTGGAAACCAGACAGACTTCTGCCTGTATTCAGGAGGTATGAGGGTAGTGAGATCACTCTGATTTTCACCTGTCTGTGAATTGGATATGGGCCTAGCTGCTGTGTGTGGCCTGGCGAATTCCTGAAATCTAGTGGTCTGTAAAATGACAGAAACATGTTGACATTTTAAAAGAATCAAATAAGTCTATGCATATAGATAGATATTTGTAATCCAGTAGACTGATGTGCGAATAGAGAAATATTACCCTCACCGGCTACAATTTAGCAGATCTTTGGTGACTATATTTGTGTTATCTTTCATTATCTTGCTTCAGTTAGGGTATGTAACAGTATAAAGGCAGCAGCACCTTCACATTTGTTGGTCAGATTAATAAGACTGCTTGGAGAAAGATAATTATTTCTAAGTTTCACAAAAAGAACATACCACCCACAATTTGTGCTTGATGCAACAGCTAGGAAATAGATGAGATGCCAGCTGATTACTCACAATTGCACTTGGTTATTTGTTGTGACTGGTATCTTTGGAGAAGTGTATGTGATGTTAGGTCCAGTCTAAGTGCTCAGTTACGCCACATTCTGATGCTCCCTAAGCTAAAATACCCTTGGGAAGTAATAGTCAGCCTTTTGTTATTTCTGCACTCTTTTCTTATGGGGGAAAAAGCAACTTATAATCTTTCCAGTCATTTAGAAAGAAGTAATACACACTAATCTGTTTCACCACAAGTGTGATGCAGTTTACAATGGTTTCAGCAGAGGAAAAGAGATCTGGACTAAGTTGGAGAGATTCCCCTGATGCTGTGCCTACTGGAAATTCAGGTCCCACTTCAGGGCCCTCATATGCCAACTGGCATTTGTCGCAAGAAGAATGCAGGAGGCTATGAAGCCCAACAGTCTCACTGTGTAGAGTAAAGCTGCTAATTTCTCTTTATAGACAGGCAACTCAGTTCATATCTCACTCTTCAGGTTCCCTTATGGGCTGCATTCCACACACCTAAGATGGCCACCATATACTGTAGTAAGTAAAGTTAATTTGATTAAGGGTGCTGCTTTCTTTACTTAAATCTTTCCAAAGATGCCTATGATTTGTATTAGTGTGCTGAAAACTGGACTGCTACATGCATGATCAACACTTAATCTTACTGGAATACTCCGGAGGTGGGCCAGATAAAAACATCCAAATTATGCAGTGACTGCATGCCTTTTCCTGCAAGTTATTACTTGTTTGAAGGCTAAGACGATTTCAAACTTCTGAGCTCATGAGTTTCAGTTTTTCATCATTCAAACATAGCCAACAAGCATCTTGCTCATCACCCATTCAGACAACGTGCAGCGTTCGAACCACTTCTGTGAGGCCTAGATGGCTAACTACAGTGTCCTTCAGTGAGACTCCTGTGATCCACCTAGAGCAAAGGTGATGAAGAGGACTGCAGAGAAACAAACTGGGAGCCCTTCTTGATTCAGCGAGACCTCTGATTGGATCCCCAGCATGTCTCTGAGATCTTCAGTGTGGTCGTACTTATTGCTTACAAGGCGTGCTAGTGAGGCATGCATGTGTGTGCTGCGTTTCTCGTAAGGCAAAAGACACACAAATGATAGACGGCATGCAGAACAACTCAAACAATCACTCCCAGTCAAGAGATCTGGGTTAAATCCATCGTTTTTTGGTCACCATGCCACCCCAGTTTAGACCCAGCCATATGCAAATCAGTCTTGACCCTGGTCCTCATGGGAACAGTGCAGCCCGAACTGCCAAACTAGGTCCTCCGTGGACCAGAAACAAGTATCCTGGGACTGGTTTCAGGGTATCACCCCTCATCAGCCAGGCTAGCTTGAATCCAGTGGCACAGTGAGCCCGGGACCCCCGTCTGGGCATACCCGGCACACTTAGGGCGAGAAAGCAAAAGACACACAAATGATGGACGTAATGTGGTAAAAATCCTACATTTATACCCCAGTCATCAGCCAGGCTAGCTTGCCTCTAGTGGCATGGTGAGCACGGTACCCACGTCTGGGCATACCCTTCCCACTTAGGGTGACAAATGCAAAAAGAACAATTGATGGATGGAATGCTGAAACAATTTCAAACATTCAGGAGAAGCAGGGTCAAGACTCATTTGCATATGGCTGGGTCTAAACTGGGGTGGCATGGTGAACAAAAGAACTGTGGATTTAGACCCATATCTCTGTACTGGGTGTGAATGTTTGACATTTTTTCAGCATTCAGTCTATCAATTGTTTTTTTTTGCATTTGTCACCCTAAGTGGGAAGGGTATGTCCAGACATGGGTCCCGTGCTCACCATGCCACTGAAGTCAAGCTAGCTTGGCTGATGAGTGGTGATACCCTGAAACCGGTCCCAGGATGCTTGTTTCCAGTCCAGGGAGGACCTGGGCTGGCAGTTCGGGCTGGACTGTTCCCATGGGGAGCGGGGTCAAGACTGATTTGCATATGGCTAAGTCTAAACTGGAATGGCATGGTGTGCAAAAAACAATGGTTTAGGTCCAAATCTCTATACTGGGGTGAATGTTTGACATTGTTTCTGCATTCCGTCCATCAGTTGTTCTTTTTTCATTTTTTCGTAGAAGCCAAAGACGAAAGATTGTGCTTGGTGTGGTTAAGCCTTCTGGGGCTTTCTGTTTTGATGGTTTTACTAAATCATAACAGTCATGCAGAAATCTTTGAGATTATTCTCAGTCTTAAGAAAGCAATATTGAGAAGAATGTTTTAATTAATGTACTTCGTAGTAGTATTAGTAAAAAGCAAGAGGCAGTCAAAGAATACTCCCAAAACATTTTATGGACAACAATGATGGACAAATTATTTGTGATATATACCAGCTTGCATGCTTGCCCCAATCATGTGTGAAAAATGGAATTCAATTTTTACTTGGATTTTTTAAATGAGATTAGTAGATGTGCTTGCAGAAAATAAATGAATGATAGTGAGTTAGGCTTAGAGGCTCGTGTGATGCTTAGATTAGGGAAGAGCATTTTATGCTGTCTAGGAAAGACTGCCACAAACGCCTATCAAGATTTGGTATCTTACTGTAACCCAGTCACACCATTAACAGTATTACCTATTCATATCAAGTTTTTCCCCCAAGTTAAACCAATCCGAGCGCAGTCCTCTCTATTACTTAATGTAAAGAGTAAAATTGTAGTGCAGATAGTTGTACGCACTATTTAACCCAAAACTGTCTCAAACTGGTCGTTTGATTTCTGAGTAGTCTAACTGTGCATACATACGTGGGACTTAAGAAATGTTTCTGGAGGGTATATTGTCAGCACCTCTTAAACCAGCTGCAGATCCCCTGAACCTAGATGAACCCTAAAAATATGATGGGCCTAGTGTACCAAAACATTTCCTCTAGGTTAAAATTAAAGTTCTGTGACATCGTAAAGGAGACTTTTGTGTGTGTCCTTATCTTGGGAGATGTGTGTGGAATGCTGAGGAATGAAAAGCTAAGGGGGTTCAAATAGGCCATTGGAGCGACAATTAGTGGGTACTTTAATGGAGGATAGTGAGCTGACCAGACAGCTTCACTATGGCTGACCTCATGGTAGCACATGGAAGGAGGGACAGTACAGCTGTTTGCCTTTGTTGCTACTCCTAGTGTGCTTCCACCCTGCAGGCACAATCAAACCTTTGCTAGTGTTGTATATTCACTGAGCATGTACGTGGGTTAAAACTTAAAGACCAACATCAGTCTGTACACTTAAGTCAATAATTAACTGAAGCTAAAAGTGGTCAATGTTTTTATTTATTACTGCGCAGAAATGTTAAATATTGCATTTTTGAAGTCTTCAAATTCAACCTGTCACACTTCAGGTGTAGGAGAAAGTGGAGGAATAAAATAAAAAGTAAAAACAAAGACAAGCAAAATTGTATTGCATGATAGGATCTTTGGTCAACTAACTGTAATTGTCTAAATTGCTCATGGTAGGCTTAGCAAAGGTGGTGGAGATACAGTTGTAATCACTAGCTTATTACTTCCTGTGTGTAGGAGAGTAGGATCTGCTTCACATGGGTACCCCCACTTTTTGCTGATGCTTCACTGTTTTTCGACATTAGTCTGGCTGGGGCCCTGCTAATCAGAACCCCAGCCTAGCTGCTTCCTCTCTAAAATGGTTTCCATGTGCCTTAGGCACATCACTGATTGGGATCTGGAGTGCCCTTATAAGTCCCTAGTATATGGTATACTATGTACCAAGGGCATAGGTACCTCAGAGGCCTGCCAGGGGCTGCAGCATGTATTATGCCACACCTGGAAGGCCATCCAAACTGACACCACAGGTCTGCTACTGCAGCCTGGGTAAGGTGGTGCATGCACTCCTTACTGTGATATAGGTTACCTATATCACTAAATACATACACACATATAAACCTATAAGTCACTCCTAAGGCAGGCCTTATCAATCCTAAAGGCAGAGTGCATGGTTCCTATGTGAGAGGGTGCCCCTGCATGAGCAGGGCCCCTCTGCAGCGTTCGGAGACCATCTCTGATGCTGTTTGTAGTGCAGCCTGACCATATACTCTTAAGCGCATTATAACCTCGCGGTAAAATGCTAACTTTGGAATGGCTGCACCTAAACATGTCGTGTTTGGTGTCAAACATCTTGGAATACTACCCCCCGCCAATCCTGGCGGCGGGGGTAGCATTCCACCCTTCTAGAGGGAAAGACATGTTAACTCTGGCTAGCCCGGTAACTTCTTTCCAGAGCCCTGGCATCACAAAATGGATGCTGCTGCCACAGACACGAGTCTGGCCTCCTGCTGCTGGACGAAACTCCGGCAGGGAGGCCTGGACAATAGGTTTCCTGTCCCAGGGAGGTGTGACCACCTCCCCAGACAGGATAATGTGTATTGGGGCTGGGCGGGAGCACTTTCGGGTGCTTTGAAGTCCTGCACTGGGGGCACATTTGGTGTCCCTGTGCATACCCCAGTTCAAACCGGATCAGGGCTTGCAGCCCCTGCTTTGGCGCGAACTGGACAAAGGAAAGGGGTGTAGCCACCCCTCTGCCCTGACCCACCCATAGGTGGGGCCACAGAGTAGTCCAACCCCTATCCTTAGTATAAGTATAGGAACCCAGTCCTTAGGACTTTAGATTATCCCTGGACAAAACTCTGAAACAGAATCCTGGACCTTCGACGCTCTACTCACGATTAGAGGACAGAAGAATCTCCCTTGGGGTCAAGGAGTGACTCCCCTGCTTGGCAGGCACCAAAGAAGCATCTGTCCGGTTCGCATTTCTGAAGCTCCCATCGGACGCCGAAGTCATCTCATCACCAGAGGTGGATTCTCAGACTTCCCCGAGGCTACCCTGAGTCCCTAGCAAAGCTGAGGCCCGTGGCTATCGTGGGTGACTTGAGACCGTGACCCCTGGACACCGAGCACATTTGCAAGTGCATCCTCTTCTGGGTCTCCCAAGAAGTTGTGCTTTGGGCTCCGAGTAGCCCTAGCCTCCAGCACCACCTGCACCGAAGATCACTGGCCCCCACTCCACGAGTGTCCTGTAAGCCAGATCCACGTGCGGCGTCACAAGGCTCCTTTGCGGTCGCTAGCCCTTTGGCTAGTAGCCCTTAACGAAGGCCAATCTTTTTCTAACTTGGCATCCTGGTTGCTCCAGGCCTGCCCTTACTTACCCTCGCTGGGTGAGTTCCCCAGACCTTGCTGGTCTGCACCATCGACGATCTTCCTCTGCATCGAGACTTGCCGTTGCCAAGGCTTGTTGGGTCCAATCCGGTCGCCGACACGTCAGCACTCGACAGACATCGTGTACCAGCCCGAATCCTGCTCCTGGTCGCCGACAACGCCTCCTGGACCTCGTGGCTGAAGAGTCAAGACGACCGTCAACGCACCTGAAGCACTCGACATCGGTGGGCATCTGTCCATCGCCTTCCTGGTCACTGGCTAGTGACCCAGACTCTGTCCCCTCTGCTTTCAGGTTCTTCAGAACTCCGATCCACTCTTGGATCCACCCGGACACTTTCCACTTGGTCGCCAGCAGCACTTTGCAGCAGATCGCCATTCAAATCGACGAACGAAACCCGACCCGAAAGGCACCTATGCACCCGGCTTCCCTGGGTCAGGTAACACGAGTACTCCGGTGCTCCCGTGGGTAGAGACTCTTCAAAGTCCTAGATCTCAAAGGGTTTGTTCCAAGTCCTCCTTTAAGTGTCCCTTTTCTCTAATTTCCCGATCACGACTTTCTCCATAGAAGTCAACGGCGTATCGCGGTTGTGTATTTACACTGCACGCGTCTCCCGTGGGTCCCCTGTGTCACTACCTTGGGTGGTTCCTTGTGGTCCAAGCACTTCTAGAGGCTCTAGGCCTAGTGTCTAGTTCAGTCGTGGTTCTTATACCACTTTATTGGTATATGGTTTGGTACGCCCCTAGGGCCCAAACGTGTATTTGTGCTATTACTGTGTTTAAATAACTTCTAACTTATGTACTTGAACTCTAGCCTCATAAAGAGACTAGAGGGGTGTGTTTAGCAATAAATACATATATTTTGAATATATACCTGGTGTGGTGTTCTTTCATTTGATCACTCAAGAGATTATAGACTGGTATAACAAGCTGCTTTACATTCCTTCAAGACTTAGCCTGAAGGCTGCTCTCCATAGCTACCACTAGGATAGCTTTCAATAAGGTTGTCTTTAACCTATCTCCAATAAGGGGTTGTTTGGACTGGTGCAAGGTGCCCACTATAATTAGTGGACAGCATATACCAGGCCAACTTCTCACATTGGTGTGCAGCGTGTGGGATTCCAGCTTGCTATTGTTTTACCAGATAATCTCAATTGAATTGATCAACTGAAAACCACTAAAGGTACCTAAGGTACATATAATTTAAGCTTAGAATACAGTAAGTTCTACTGAACTTAGAGTTGTGTGTTAAGGGATAGCACAACCCTTTCTACAACTCAAGAGAGTTTAGTAGGCCACACTAGAGTAGGTAGTGCATACACCACACCACACTAGTAATGTCTTTAAGGGCAGGATCCAAAGAATCCTTGCAGGAAGCCATTGAGCTTCCACCCTCCAAGTATGATACACTCCCATTCTTGGAATTGAGAGCTTTATGCAACTTGAGAAAAATAAGGACAGGCCAAAGCCCCACCACCCAACACCTCAAGGAGTTGTTGGTGGCTTATGACCTTAGTAAGCCCTTGGGGACTGAAGGGGTAGGAGCTGAGGGTGGGGCAGATGATGAGGATGGGAACAGGGGTACCAGTACCCCCAGCCCCCGCTCTGAAACTGGCCAGGAGGGCGACAATGGCCCTGACCTGGATAATCCAACCCCTCCTGAGGAAGATGAAGAGGAGGATCAGAATGAGGCCCCCTTTGTCCCCCAGGAAGGATTGTGAGTGTGCCCAGAAGGTCTAGATCTTCTTCTCAGGAGTCTAACCACTCTGGCACCTCAATAGGGAGCTCTGTCTCATCTCATAGGAGGGAATCCTCTCATGAGAGAAGAAAGAGGCTGGTTCAATATGAGGAAGCTCAGCTTGAACTCAAAAAGAAGCAACTAGCCATAGACAGGGAGTCCCTAGATCTCTTTAGAGAGAGAAGAAAGTTGGGACTAGAGTCCCATGGTGGCAGCCATATCCCTAGAGATAGGGAAAGGTCCTATGACCATAGGAACCTGAGCAAGATTGTCCCTCCCTATCAGAATGGGGATGACATCCACAAGTGGATAACTGCTCTAGAGAGGGCCTGTAAGGTACAGAAGGTCCCTCAGGAGCAGTGGGCAGCAATCTTGTGGCTCTCCTTTGCTGACAAAGGTAGAGATAAGCTCCTCACTGTTAGAGAGGAGGATGCTGATAATTACAAGGTCTTGAAGAGTGCTCTTATTGATGGGTTTGGCCTAACCACTGAACAGTACAGGTTGAAGTTCAGAGATACCCAAAAGCACAGACTCAAGACTGGGTAGACTATGTGGATTGTTCTGCCAAGGCTCTGGAAGGCTGGTTGATGGGCAGTAAGGTGTGTGACTTCTCAGGATTGTACAATCTGATAATGAGGGAGCAGATTCTTAATAACTGTCAAAATCAGCTGTTGCATCAATACCTGGTAGACTCTGATCTGACCTCTCCCCAAGAATTGGGAAAGAAGGCAGACAAATGGGTCAGAACCAGGGTGAAGCAGAAGGTACAGAACCAAGGTGGGGAAACCAAGAAGCAAGATGCTAAGAACTCTGACAAGGGTGGGGAGAAGGGTAAAGATCAAAAGTCTTCATCAGGCCCCCAAAAATCTTCTTCTGGTGGGGATTCCCAGTCTACCAAAGGGAAAGGCCAAAGAAAACCATGGTGCAAGGTCTGTAAGCAAAAGACCCACTGGACCAGTGATTGCACCAAGTCCAAAGACTCCAGTCCAGCACCCACCAATGCCCCTAAGGCACCTGTTCCCCCTAGTACAGTTGGTGGGAGTGCTCCAGCCAAGGGTTTAGTAGGGTTCACCCTGGGTACTGAGTTGGGCTCTGACCTAGTCAGAGAACTGACTCAGGCTGTGTTAGTCTGTGATGGAGGCATGGATGTGACCTCCACTGTGAGTCCCAATAATCTGGGCAAGTACAGACAACAGCCTTTAATCAATGGACGTGAGGCTTTGGCATTTAGGGACACAGGGGCAAGTGTCACAATGGTGACACAAGACCTTGTGAATCCTGGGCAAGTTATACTTGGTGAGATGTACCAAGTGACCAATGCTAGCAATGTCAGAACAGACCATACTCTGGCAGTTGTTAACTTCTCCTGGGGAGGGGTAACTGGCCTTAAGAAGGTTGTGGTAAGTGCAAACCTACCAGTCGAATGCTTGCTTGGCAATGACTTAGAGACTTCTGCTTGGGCAGAAGTGGAGCTCAGGACCCATGCAGAAATGCTGGGGATCCCTGCAGATGTGTTTGCTGTGACCAGGTCACAAGCCAAAATGTCTAGCACTGAACAGGCCTTGGATTCTGGAAGAATGGACCAAGTGCCTTCCAAGAGGAGGAGTAGTAGGGTTAAGGCGGTGCCTTCCCCCTTGGCTCAGGAGGAAGATCAGTCCCTTGAGGGGGATGATCTCAGCCCTGAAGAAGGAACGGTCCCAGAGGAACTTGAGCCTGACCAGGTTGAGTTCTTGGGGACAGGGGGACCTTCTAGGGCAGATCTGAGCCAGGAGCAGCAGAGCTGCCCCTCCCTTGAACCCCTCAGACAGCAAGCTGCTGCTGAGGCTGCTGGGAAAGCTAGTGGTCCCCATACAGTGTATTGGGATGATGGACTCCTGTACTCAGAGAGTAGAGACCCCAAGCCTGGTGCTACCAGGAGGTTGGTTATACCTCTGAAGTTCAGGGGCTTCCTATTGACCCTAGCCCATGATATTCCCTTAGCAGGTCACCTGGGCCAGAACAAGACTTGGGACAGAATTGTCCCTCACTTTCACTGGCCCCACATGTCTGAAGACAGCAAGGAGTTTTGTCGCTCCTGTGTAACCTGCCAAGCCAGTGGCAAGGCAGGTGGCACTACAAAGGCCCCCTGATACCACTACCTGTGGTGGGGGTGCCCTTTGAAAGGGTAGGGATTGACATTGTTGGTCCCATGGATCCCCAAACAGCCTCTGGGCACAGGTTTATCCTGGTGGTAGTGGATCATGCCACCAGGTACCCAGAAGCTATTCCCCTCAGGACCACTACAGCACCTGTGGTGGCAAGGGCCCTCCTGGGAATCTTCTCAAGAGTGGGCTTTCCTAAGGAGGTAGTCTCAGACAGGGGTGCTAACTTCATGTCTGGGTACTTAAAAGCAATGTGGAAGGAGTGTGGAGTGACTTATAAGTTCACCACACCCTATCACCCACAATGCAATGGTTTAGTTGAGAGATTCAACAAAACCTTGAAGGGCATGATTAAAGGGCTCCCAGAAAAGCTTAGGCGTAGATGGGACATACTCTTGCCCTGCCTTTTATTCGCATATAGGGAGGTGCCTCAGAAGGGGGTTGGTTACAGCCCTTTTGAACTTCTGTTTGGCCACCCTGTGAGGGGTCCACTGTGCTTGGTGAAGGAAGGATGGGAGTTACCTCTCAAGCCCCCAAAGCAAGATATAGTGGACTATGTACTTGGTCTCTGCTCCAGGATGGCTGAGTACATGAAAAAGGCAACCAAAAACCTTGAGGCTAGCCAGGAACTTCAAAAGGCCTGGCATGACCAAAAGGCTGTTCTGACTGTTTACCAGCCAGGACAGAAGGTGTGGGTGTTGGAGGCAGTGGCCCCAGCAGCTCTCCAAGACAAATGGAGTGGACCCCACACTATTGTTGAGCAGAAGGGTGAGGTCACTTACTTAGTAGACCTAGGAACACCCAGGAGTCCCCACAGGGTTCTCCATGTCAACAGGTTAAAACCATATGTGGACAGGGCAGACATGGGCTTGCTCATGTCTACTGATGAAGGGCAGGAGGAAGAGAGTGACCCACTCCCTGACCTGCTCTCACAGAACCCTGACGATGGGTCAGTTGATGGTGTAGCCTTGGCAGGCAGCCTCACTACCCAGCAACAGACTGATTGCAGGCAAGTCCTCAATCAGTTTAGACATATGTTTTCACTGACACCCAGTCAGACCACCTGGTGCACTCATGAAGTGGACACTGGGGACAGTCTGCCTATTAAAAACAAGATTTATAGGCAACCTGACCATGTCAGGGACTGTATCAGGACTGAAGTCCAGAAAATGTTGGATTTGGGAGTTATTGAACCCTCAGATAGCCCTTGGGCTAGTCCAGTGGTCCTTGTACCAAAACCTCACACCAGTGGTGGAAAAAGAGAGATGAGGTTTTGTGTGGACTACAGGGGTCTCAATGCAGTCACTAGGACTGATGCCCATCCAATACCCAGGGCAGATGAGCTCATAGATACTTTGGCCTCTGCCAAATATCTCAGCACATTTGACCTAACAGCTGGCTACTGGCAGATCAGACTAGCTGATGCTGCAAAGCCCAAAACAGCATTCTCAACCCCTAGTGGGCATTATCAATTTGTGGTAATGCCCTTTGGTCTGAAGAATGCACCTGCCACTTTCCAGAGGCTGGTGAATACAGTTCTCACAGGTCTGGAAGCCTATAGTGCAGCATATCTAGATGATATTGCTGTCTTTAGCTCCACCTGGGAGGATCACCTGGTCCACCTCAGGAATGTTTTACAGGCCCTGCAAAAGCAGGCCTGACTATCAAGGCCACTAAGTGCCAGATAGGGCAGAGTCAGGTTGTGTACCTGGGCCACATTGTGGGTGGAGGCCAGGTTCAACCTTTGCAGAGCAAGATCCAGACCATCCTGGACTGGACTGCTCCCACTACCCAGACTCAGGTGAGAGCCTTCTTAGGCCTGACTGGGTACTATAGGAGATTTGTCAAGGGGTATGGATCAATAGTGACACCCCTGAATGACTTAACTTCTAAGAAAATGCCCAAAAAGGTTCAGTGGACAGTTAGCTGTCAAAAGGCATTTGATGAACTGAAGCAGGCCATGTGCACTGCTCCCATTCTACAGAGTCCTGATTACTCCAAGAAGTTCATTGTTCAAACTGATGCATCTGAATTGGGGGTAAGGGCTGTACTGTCACAATTGAATGAAGAAGGTCAGGATCAGCCAGTAGATTTCATTAGCAGAAGGCTGACCCCTAGAGAGAAACGTTGGTCAGCCATAGAGAGGGAGGCCTTTGCTGTGGTCTGGGCTCTGAAGAAGTTGAGGCCATACTTGTTTGGTACACACTTCCTGGTTCAGACAGACCATAAGCCCCTCTTATGGCTAAAACAAATGAAGGGTGAAAACCCCAAACTGCTTAGGTGGTCCATTTCCCTACAGGGGATGGACTTTACAGTGGAACATAGACCTGGGAGTAAATATGCCAATGCAGATGGACTCTCTAGGTATTTCCACTTAGAACATGAAGACTTAACTGGGCAAGGTTAGTTTAATGTCCCTACGTGTGGGGGGTTGTGTAGGAGAGTAGGATCTGCTTCACATGGGTACCCCCACTTTTTGCTGATGCTTCACTGTTTTTCGACATTAGTCTGGCTGGGGCCCTGCTAATCAGAACCCCAGCCTAGCTACTTCCTCTCTAAAATGGTTTCCATGTGCCTTAGGCACATCACTGATTGGGATCTGGAGTGCCCTTATAAGTCCCTAGTATATGGTATACTATGTACCAAGGGCATAGGTACCTCAGAGGCCTGCCAGGGGCTGCAGCATGTATTATGCCACCCCTGGAAGGCCATCCAAACTGACACCACAGGTCTGCTACTGCAGCCTGGGTAAGGTGGTGCATGCACCCCTTACTGTGATATAGGTTACCTATATCACTAAATACATACACACATATAAACCTATAAGTCACTCCTAAGGCAGGCCTTATCAATCCTAAAGGCAGAGTGCATGGTTCCTATGTGAGAGGGTGCCCCTGCATGAGCAGGGCCCTCTGCAGCGTTCGGAGACCATCTCTGATGCTGTTTGTAGTGCAGCCTGACCATATACTCTTAAGCGCATTATAACCTCGCGGTAAAATGCTAACTTTGGAATGGCTGCACCTAAACATGTCGTGTTTGGTGTCAAACATCTTGGAATACTACCCCCCGCCAATCCTGGCGGCGGGAGTAGCATTCCACCCTTCTAGAGGGAAAGACATGTTAACTCTGGCTAGCCCGGTAACTTCTTTCCAGAGCCCTGGCATCACAAAATGGATGCTGCTGCCACAGACACGAGTCTGGCCTCCTGCTGCCGGACGAAACTCCGGCAGGGGAGGCCTGGACAATAGGTTTCCTGTCCCAGGGAGGTGTGACCACCTCCCCAGACAGGATAATGTGTATTGGGGCTGGGCGGGAGCACTTTCGGGTGCTTTGAAGTCCTGCACTGGGGGCACATTTGGTGTCCCTGTGCATACCCCAGTTCAAACCGGATCAGGGGCTTGCAGCCCCTGCTTTGGCGCGAACTGGACAAAGGGAAAGGGTGTAGCCACCCCTCTGCCCTGACCCACCCATAGGTGGGGCCACAGAGTAGTCCAACCCCTATCCTTAGTATAAGTATAGGAACCCAGTCCTTAGGACTTTAGATTATCCCTGGACGAAACTCTGAAACAGAATCCTGGACCTTCGACGCTCTACTCACGATTAGAGGACAGAAGAATCTCCCTTGGGGTCAAGGAGTGACTCCCCTGCTTGGCAGGCACCAAAGAAGCATCTGTCCGGTTCGCATTTCTGAAGCTCCCGTCGGACGCCGAAGTCATCGCATCACCAGAGGTGGATTCTCAGACTTCCCGAGGCTACCCTGAGTCCCCAGCAAAGCTGAGGCCCGTGGCTATCGTGGGTGACTTGAGACCGTGACCCCTGGACACCGAGCACATTTGCAAGTGCATCCTCTTCTGGGTCTCCCAAGAAGTCGTGCTTTGGGCTCCGAGTAGCCCTAGCCTCCAGCACCACCTGCACCGAAGATCACTGGCCCCCACTCCACGAGTGTCCTGTAAGCCAGATCCACGTGCGGCGTCACGAGGCTCCTTTGCGGTCGCTAGCCCGTTGGCTAGTAGCCCTTAACAAAGGCCAATCTTTTTCTAACTTGGCATCCTGGTTGCTCCAGGCCTGCCCTTACTTACCCTCGCTGGGTGAGTTCCCCAGACCTTGCTGGTCTGCACCATCGACGATCTTCCTCTGCATCGAGACTTGCCGTTGCCAAGGCTTGTTGGGTCCAATCCGGTCGCCGACACCTCAGCACTCGACAGACATCGTGTACCAGCCCGAATCCTGCTCCTGGTTGCCGACAACGCCTCCTGGACCTCGTGGCTGAAGAGTCAAGACGACCGTCAACGCACCTGAAGCACTCGACATCGGTGGGCATCTGTCCATCGCCTTCCTGGTCACTGGCTAGTGACCCAGACTCTGTCCCCTCTGCTTTCAGGTTCTTCAGAACTCCGATCCACTCTTGGATCCACCCGGACACTTTCCACTTGGTCGCCAGCAGCACTTTGCAGCAGATCGCCATTCAAATCGACGACGAAACCCGACCCCGAAAGGCACCTATGCACCCGGCTTCCCTGGGTGAGGTAACACGAGTACTCCGGTGCTCCCGTGGGTAGAGACTCTTCAAAGTCCTAGATCTCAAAGGGTTTGCTCCAAGTCCTCCTTTAAGTGTCCCTTTTCTCTAATTTCCCGATCACGACTTTCTCCATAGAAGTCAACGGCGTATCGCGGTTGTGTATTTACACTGCACGCGTCTCCCGTGGGTCCCCTGTGTCACTACCTTGGGTGGTTCCTTGTGGTCCAAGCACTTCTAGAGGCTCTAGGCCTAGTGTCTAGTTCAGTCGTGGTTCTTATACCACTTTATTGGTATATGGTTTGAGTACGCCCCTAGGGCCCAAACGTGTATTTGTGCTATTACTGTGTTTAAATAACTTCTAACTTATGTACTTCGAACTCTAGCCTCATAAAGAGACTAGAGGGGTGTGTTTAGCAAGAAATACATATATTTTGAATATATACCTGGTGTGGTGCTCTTTCATTTGATCACTCAAGAGATTATAGACTGGTAAAACAAGCTGCTTTACATTCCTTCAAGACTTAGCCTGAAGGCTGCTCTCCATAGCTACCACTAGGATAGCTTTCAATAAGGTTGTCTTTAACCTATCTCCAATAAGGGGTTGTTTGGACTGGTGCAAGGTGCCCACTATAATTAGTGGACAGCATATACCAGGCCAACTTCTCACACTGTGCACCAGGGTTGGACTGGTTGTAGCGGGCTTCAGGCGTTTCCCAAAAGTAGGGGCCACTTTTGCAGTGGTGAGGGCCGTTTTTTTGGGGCGGGAGGGGCGGTTTTTTAGCAGCGCTGCAATATCGGCCCCCAGTAACAAAAGCTCCAGGGGCTGATCCGACAAAATTGCCAGGGCTGCTTTGGGTTCCAAGTCTGGGCCTGCTGTGCACCTGACACATCCTCTTGCTAACCTGTCCACCACTCTGTCTGATCCGTCACCATTAGATCCCTAACTTCATCTATCAAACTGAATATGCAGTCCCACTGTCCCTTGCTCAGAGATACTCCTCTACCAGTCCCATCTCCTCTCTCACTGACCAAAACCCAACTACACTAGTTTAGAGTTTTTTTCCATTTTCTGTCTCTTGTGTACCAAACTATCCGACAAATTCAGTACTTTCTTTGCAGTTTATTTCCGCTCAACACCTTCACACCGGCATACAGAAATCAGAGAAACAACATCAACATCCACCCTCCAGCTCGTCCCAAATCGAATCCCTCACACCATTCCATCCCCAGCATTCCACCCTACGCCTACACATTCCAACAGGCGAGGAAAGGAATGAAGACAATTCTAGAGACATAGAATGTACACTCACCTCCCAAGAGCTTAACACAACACATCCCCACCTAAATTGAAGAAAAATCCTTACAAGAATAAAAAACATAACAATGACTATACGGACTGCAGCAAAATTAATGCAAATGAAATAACATTGTGCTCCAATACATCTTGATATGAATGACGGGATCACAAATTCATTACACAACAAAATCATTAAAAAGTTTAGGTTTCACACAAGCTCTGCCATATCTAGAAACCATTTTACGATGTCCAAGACTTTCTTCCACCTGTTCATCATCAGGTGAAATAGGACTGTTCCTATTACCCCCCTGTTGTCCCTTAACCTCTTCATCAGATGTAGAGGCGCCATTCCTATCTGCACCTCGTTGTTCAGGGACCTCATTCATACACTGCTGGTCAGTTATGATGTGTCTACTTTTATTACCATCTGAGCATTTGGCATCCACACACACATCATCCGTCCAATCATATGACCTACAACCTTGACTCTATTTTGAGTTGGCGCTTTTTATCTTCCCCCTGAACAACGCTAACCTTTTTGCATGCCATACTTTACCACCACTCATTAAGGCGGAGTTGCACAATATTTTGATCACTTTCAAAGGCTCAGAAAACCTACTCTCACCCTTGCAAACCAATCATCCTTTTTTGACTTCACAACATCCCCTACCTTGAGGTCCACTCTTTTAACACCATGGGTAGAATCATAGTTTTGCTTGTACTTCCTCTGTCCTTGTTCCATGCACTTCCTTACTGCATTGGGTGACCACTCAATCTTCCATGTACTACTCAGCCACCCCATGTTGTCCTTGGTTCGAGGTGATCTGCCTCTCATCAGCTCGAATGGGCTGTGCCCAGTGGTTACACACTTGGCAATCCTATATGCTCCCACAGTCTTTCTCACTTCCTGCTCCCAAACCATACCATTGCTGTTAGACAACTCAATGGCTCCCTTGAGGACCCCTGTTGAAACGCTCCACATTGCCATTTCCCTCAGGGTGATACAAAGACATAGTCTTATGTACTACTCCTGTTTGTCTTACAAATCCTTTGAATACATCTGACATGAAATGACCTCCGTTATCTGAAACTATGATCTTAAATAGTCCTTCACGAGAAAACACCTTTCAAAAAATCAACTACCGTTTCAGAACTTGCCCTGGACACCACTTTAATTTCTGGCCACTTTGAAAAATGGTCTACTAACACCAGTATCAACTTAAAAGCACCATCACAATTCTGCACAGGACCAAAAATATCAACTCCTACTCTTTCCCACAGCATTCCAGGCACCATTGTGGGGTGTAACGGTGGTTTAAATGTAACCATGGGTTTATCTGAATTTGTACAACTTACACAATCCCTTACAACCTTTTCAATCTCTTTATCTACACCAGGCCACCAATGCGATTGCTTGATCCGACTTTTCGTTTTTACAATGCCGATATATCCTTCATGACACAATTTAATCACGTTTTCTCTTAATAACATGGGAGGAACCAGTTTGCCACCTCTCATCAAAAAATCTTGCTCCACGGATAATTCAACTCTTACTTCCCAAAAAGGAACATAATCCTTTTGTAAAGACTGTTTCTCTGGCCATCCTCTTATGACATATTCTCCATGGCTACCAGGGCTATGCAATATTCATCAAATTCATTAGTATCTGCATCTTTATTGGGTGAGCGTAAGCGACGTAAAAAATTAGCAATTCTGTTGTGTGCGCCAGGAACATACTCTACCTCATACACAAAGTTCAACAATTGCATGGATAACCTACTGATCCTTGGAGAGACATTACTTAAACCTTGAGAAGTAAGCACCTTAGTAAGTGGCTTATGGTCACTTCTTACCACCACTTTAGTGCCCCAAATAAACTGTCTGAAGTGTCTGAGCCCCAGAAACATGCCAATGTTTCCCGTTCGATAATGGAGTACTTCTCCTCTGTAGGAGTGAGGGCTCGTGATGCGAATGCCACTATCCATTCACATCCATTATCCTGCAGTTGTGGCAAGACCGCCCCTAAACCTTTTCCACTGGCATCTGTGGTGATAAAACGTTTACACAAGGGATCAAAACCTTGGAGCGCTGGGGCTGTGCAAATATCTTCTTTGATGCTTTCAAAATTAGTTTAGCACACATCCGACCAACAGAATTTATTACCTTTTTTTAACATTTGCCTTATGTCATACATCTTCTCTGAAAAATTCCTTACAAACTTGGAGTAAAACTCTGCTAACCCTAAAAAGAACATACCTCATCCTTGTTTTGAGGGACAGGTGCCTTCCTAATAGCTTCGACCAATCCTGACTTGGGACTAATGCCATTCAAACTGATCTCATGCCCCAGGTAAGTAACACTATTTTCTGCAAATCTACATTTCGATTCTTCAGCTGTCAACCCAAACTTCTCCAGAGTTCTAGGTACCTTGTACAATTCTGTATCATGCTCCTTCCTATCCCTTCCCATGATGAGGATGTCATCTTGAAAAGAAATGACGTTATTCTTGCCCTTGAGCAGTTTGTACATCAAATGCTGAAACATGGCAGCCGCTGCAGCTAATCCAAAGGGGACCCTCCTGAATTGGAAACAACCAATGGGAGTTATGAATGCTGTAAGATATTTGCTACTGTGGTGCAGAGGTACCTGGTGATACGCGGAAGTGAGATCTATGGTGGAAAACCACTGCATTCCTTTGGTTGCCACCAACAATTCTTCTATTTGGGGTAAGGGAAACATATCTACAAAAATATTCTTGTTCAGTTCTCTTAAGTCAACACAAAGGCGAATATGACCATTAGCCTTACATCCTACGACCAAAGGAGCCATCAAATCTGAGGATTCAACTTGTTCTATCACACTTTAGAATTGTCTTCATTCCTTCCCTCGCCTGTTGGAATGTGTAGGTGTAGGGTGGAATGCTAGAGGTGGACGTTGATGTTGTTCTTCTGATCGCTGTATGAAGTTCTTGAGCGGAAATAAACTCCAAAGAAAGTACTGAATTTGTCGGATAGTTTTTTACACAAGAATATTGGCGACGATCGCTCAGCACCATCTACGGACCCATTTTGGGCATTTTCAAGTAAGACTGTGTATGAGTGGCGCGGCGCAGTGAAGACGCATCTTAGCGGAACCGCACCGGCATCCATAGTGTGTAATTTTCCTAATTAATGTATTTCCGCTATTTTGGTGAATTCCATAGCTCGGCGTTACCACTTAAGTGAGCGAGCTTACCAACTGTCTCCTGTGCCCGAGACTGTGTACTCCGCCTCGAGGGCATCACGGAATAGTGGCACCAGCGTTGTGAGGGAATTACGCGTCTGACGTTCAAAAACACTGCATGATTGGCTCCTGTGATGTCATTGGGAGAGTAGCAGCAGTGTGCTGGGACGGCCCTTGGATGTTACATGAGCTTGTATGCTCACGTCTTAGCGGCCATCTGGGATAGGCCAGTGCCTGCACTCGGTGATAGGCACATCGGTAGTCTGGAGTTTCCTTTCGCATTTGCCTACCCAGCGTTGCTCACTGTGATGAGCAGGCATTGCCCTTCTAATATAGAGTGTGCTTGTGCCTAAACACGGTGCTAGGCACACCTACTTGTTTCGTGAGTTGTTAACTAGAAGCAGTAGGAGATATTTTTGGAACTCTCAGACTGTGTACGGTGACTGGCACACCTGCTGGTACATAATTTGCGTGACAATACTTTATTCCTCAAGCCTGTGTACGGTGACAGGCACACCTTGCTGTATGTAGTTTGAGGACAATCGGCGCTTTGTTTAGTTTATTGTTTATTTTTTTATCTCTGTTTTATTATTTCAGCTGTTGTTTCAGTAAGGTGTACTCATTTTTTCCTTGCTTAAAGATTTAGTCTGGGTATTTTGCAAATAATTCTTGCGCAGTGCGGTGGTACTTGCAACATTGTGGCAAACATGAATCTTCCAGTACCACAACCATTCATGATGATAAGGGAGGATGAAGTTAACAGATTGAAGTGGGAAGAATGGAAGGGTTATTTTATTAACTACTTTGATACTTTTGAGGAAGTAACACCAGAAAGAAAGAAGAGCATTCTTCTATATTGCTTAGGTCCCGGAGGGTTGAAGGTCTACAACCACATGGAAAAGAAGCCGCGCTCAGGGGATGAAGGAGATGTTTTCACACAAGCCTTGGCAGATTTGGATGCTTATTTTGCACCTACTGTGTGTAAAGCAATAGACCGTTACAATTTCTATCATAGGAAGCAAGGTCCAAGTGAGAAAATCGAAGATTACGTACCAGCATTAAGGAAATTAGACATAACTTGCAAGTTTGAGAGGCTAAAAGATGAGTTAGTGAGGGACCGGGTTATTATGCATTGTAATAATCAGAATTAGCAAGATAGGTTGTGGGTGGATGGTGAGTCTAGTTTGCAGGAAGTCACTTCCATTATTGGCAAATCTGAGCTTACGTCTAAATGTGCGAAGGCTGTGGTGTCCACGGGGAAAAAAGAAAGAGTACATGAAACTGTGATGATAGTAAAGAAAAAGATAAGTAAAAGGGACACTCCAGATAGACAGAAAACTGAGGAGAAAATTGTAAGTGATCATAAGTATAAGATGGACAACCTTAAGGGTAAATGTTATCTGTGTGGCAGCTCTGGACACTTAGCAGATGACAAGCGGTGTCCTGTCTTAGGGCAAAAGTGTGCTAAGTGTGGCACCAAAGGTCATTACACACGTGTGTGCCAGAAATCAAAATCAGTAAAGTGTGTGTTGGAAGAGTTTGGGGAAGAAGATAACTCAGAATCTGATATTGACGTGCCACAAGACCTATGTATTCAGGAAGAGGTGTTATGTGTGGAAGGATCTAACAGAAAGAAACCTGTGTGTGACTTGGTTGTTGGGGGGGTTCAAGTATGTCTAGTAGCCAATTCAGGTTCTCCATTCACCATAATCAACAAGGACACATGGTCCAAACTATTTTGTGACAAAATAGGTAGCAGTCTGGAAAAAGCAGACATACGCCCACAGAGTTTCACTGGAGATGCCATTAGTCTCTTGGGTTTCCGCAAATTACTTTTTGAATTTAAGGGTAGAAAGGCAGAGTGCAAAATGTATGTAGCTGTGGCGAGACCTTGTGTGTTATGTTGGTGGGATCAGGGAGACTTGGGCATAATACTTGATCCAAACAGTCCCAAGCCTGTTTTGATTGTGAGAAGTGATAGCACGGACGGGATGGATGTTGTGAGAAGATTCCCAAAGGTGTTCACGGGTAAAGTGTGTGAGTTAAACGGCTTTGCAGATTGGATTATTCCTAAAGAAAATGCTAAACCTTGCATTCACAAGTTAAGGAATATTCCTGTGAATGTTAAGGAAGAGGTAATTGAGGAGCTCAACAAGCTGATAGAGAGTGGTGTAATAGAACAAGTTGAATCCTCAGATTGGATGGCTCCTTTGGTCGTAGCACGTAAGGCTAATGGCCATATTCGCCTTTGTGTTGACTTAAGAGAACTGAACAAGAATATTTTTGTAGATATGTTTCCCTTACCCCGAATAGAAGAATTGTTGGTGGCAACCAAAGGAATGCAGTGGTTTTCCACCATAGATCTCCCTTCTGCATATCACCAGGTACCTCTGCACCACAGTACAAAACATCTTACAGCATTCATAACTCCCATTGGTTGTTTCCAATTCAGGAGGGTCCCCTTTGGATTACCTTTAGCAGCTGCCTTGTTTCAGCGTTTGATGTACAAACTGCTCAAGGGCAAGAATAACGTCATTTTTTTCCAAGATGACATCCTCATCATGTGAAGGGATAGGAAGGAGCATGATACAGAATTGCACGAGGTACTTAAAACTCTGGGGAAGTTTGGGTTGACAGCTGAAGAATCAAAATGTAGATTTGCAGAAAATAGTGTAACTTACCTGGGGCATGAGATCAGTTCGATTGGCATTAGTCCCAAGTCAGCATTGGTCGTAGCTTTAAGGAAGGCACCTGTGCCTCAAAACAAGGATGAGGTACGTTTTTTTTAGGGTTAGCGGAGTTTTACTCCAAGCTTGCAAGGAAATTTTCAGAGAAGATGTATGACATAAGGCAATTGTTAAAAAAAGATAATAAATTGTGTTGGTCGGATGTGTGCCAAACTAGTTTTGAAAGCATCAAAGAAGATATTTGCACAGCCCCAGCGCTCCAATGTTTTGATCCCTTGTGTAAAAGTTTTGTCACCAAAGATGCCAGTGGAAAAGGTTTAGGTGCGGTTTTGTCACAACTGCAGTATAATTGATGTGAACGGATAGTGGCATTCGCATCGCAAGCCCTCACTCCTACAGAGGAGAAGTACTCCGTTATCAAACGGGAAACATTGGCGTGTGTTTGGAGGCTCAAACACTTCAGACAGTTTATTTAGGGCACTAAAGTGGTGGTAACAAGTGACCATAAGCCACTTACTAAGGTGCTCACTTCTCAAGGTTTAAGTAAAATCTCTCCAAGGATCAGTAGGTTATCCATGCAATTGTTGGACTTTGATTACGAGGTAGAGTATGCTCCTGGCGCAAGCAACAGAATTGCTGATTTTTTAAGTCGCTTACCCTTACCCAATAAAGATGCAGATACTAATGAATGGGATTAATATTGTGTAGCCCTGGTAGCCAAGGAGGATTTGCAGAGCAAAGGTCATGAGGAATGGGTGACCTCACTCCTACAGGATAAAAGTTTAGGGGTCATCAAAGAATATGTCATAAGAGGATGGCCGGAGAAACAGTCTTTACAAAAGTATTTTGTTCCTTTTTGGGAAGTAAGAGTTGAATTATCCGTGGAGCAAGATTTTTTGCTGAGAGGTGGCAAACTGGTTCCTCCCATGTTATTAAGAGAAATAATGATTAAATTGTGTCACGAAGGACATATTGGCATTGTAAAAACAAAAAGTAGGGTCAAGCAATCGTATTGGTGGCCTGGTGTACATAGAGAGATTGAAAAGGTGGTAAGGGATAGTATAAGTTGTACAAATTCAGATATATCCATGGTTACATAACACCTCTTCCTGAATACATAGGACTTGTGGCATGTCAACATCAGATTCGGAGTTATCTTCTCCCCCAGACTCTTCCACCACACACTTTACAGATTTTGATTTCTGGCACACACATGGGTAATGACCTTTGGTGCCACACCTAGCACACTTCTGCCCTAAGGCAGGACACCGCTTGTCATGTGCTAAGTGTCCAGAGCTGCCACACCGATAACATTTACCCTTAAGGTCATCCATCTTATACTTATGTTTACTCACAATTTTCTCTTCAGTTTTATGTTGATCTGGAATGTCTCTTTTACTTATCTTTTTCTTTACTATCTTCACAGTTTCATCTACTCCTTCTCTTTTCCCAGTGGACACCACAGCCTTCACACATCTAGATGTAAGCTCAGATTTGCTAATAATGGAAGTGACTTCCTGCAACTTACTAGACTCACCATGCACCCACAACCTATCTTACAAATTCGGATTATTACAGTGCATAATAACCTGGTCCCTCACTAACTCATCTTCTAGCCTCTCAAACTTGCAAGTTATGGCTAATTTCCTTAATGCTGCTACGTAATCTTCCATTTACTCACTTGGACCTTGCTTCCTATGATAGAAATTGTAACAGTCTATTGCTTTTCACACAGTAGGTGCAAAATAAGCATCCAAGTCTGCCAAGGTTTGTGTGAAAACATCTCCTTCATCCCCTGAGCGCGGCTTCTTTTCCATGCGGTTATAGACCTTCAAACCTCTGGGACCTAAGCAATGTAGAAAAATGCTCTTCTTTCTTTCTGGTGTTACCTCCTCAAAAGTATCAATGTAGTTAATAAAATAGTCCTTCCAGTCTTCCCACTTCAATCTGTTAACTTCATCCTCCCTTATCATCATGAATGGTTGTGGTACCAGAAGATTCATGGTTGCCATAATGTTGCAAGTACCCCCACACTGCGCAAGAACTATTTGCAAAATACCCCGACTAAATCTTTAAGCATGGAAAAAATGAGTACACCTTACTAAATCAACAGCTGAAATAATAAAACAGAGATAAAAAAATAATCAACTAAACAAAGCGCCGATTGCCATCAAACTACGTACAACAAGGTGTGCCTGTCACCGTACTCAGGCTTGAGGAATAAAGTATCGTCACGCAAATTACGTACCAGCATGTGTGCCAGTCACCGTACACAGTCCGAGAGTTCCCAAAATATCTCGTTCTGCTTCTAGCTAACAACTCACGAAACAAGTAGGTGTGCCTATCACCATGTTTAGGCACAAGTGCATGCTATATTAGAAGAGCAATGTGTGCTCATCACACTGAGCAACGCAACATAGGCAAATGCGAGAGGAAACTCCCATCTACCGGTGTGCCTATCACCGAGTGCAGGCAGTGGCCTATCCAAGATGGCCGCTAAGACGCGAGCGTACGTGCTCACGTAACATCCAAGGGCCGTCCCAGCCCACTGCTGCTATGCTCCCAATTGGGTCCCGTGCTCATCCATGCCACTGGAATCAAGCTATCCTGGCTGAAGAGGGGTGAAACTCCGAACCCGGTCCTAGGATGCTTGTTTTCAGTCCAGGGAGGACCTGGCTTGGCAGTTCGGGCTGGACTGTACCCATGAGGCACAGGGTCAAGACTGATTTGCATATAGCTGGGTTCAAACTGGAATGGCATGGTGAGCAAAAAAACGATGGATTTAGGCCCAGATCTCTGTACTGGGGTGAATGTATGACATTGTTCTGCATTCTGTCCATCAACTGTTGTCTTTGCATTTGTCACCCCGAGTGGGACGGGTATGCCCAGACGTGGGTCCCGTGCTCTCCATGCCACTGGAATCAAGCTATCCTGGCTGAAGAGGGGTGAAACCCCGATACCGGTCCTAGGATGCTTGTTTTCAGTCCAGGGAGGACCTGGCTTGGCAGTTCGGGCTGGACTGTACCCATGAGGCACAGGGTCAAGACTGATTTGCATATAGCTGGGTTCAAACTGGAATGGCATGGTGAGCAAAAAAACGATGGATTTAGGCCCAGATCTCTGTACTGGGTGAATGTATGACATTGTTCTGCATTCTGTCCATCAACTGTTGTCTTTGCATGCTCCCAATTACATCACAGGAGCCAATCATGCAGTGTCTTCGAACATCAGGTGCGGAATTCCCTCACAATGCTGGAGCCGCTATTCCGCGATGTCCTTGAGCTGGAGAACACAGTCGCGGGCGCAGAAGACCATTGGTAAGCTTGTGCACATAAGTGGTAGTGCTGAGCTATGGAATTCACCAAAATAGGGGAAATACATTAATTTGGAAAATGACACGCTAGGGATGCTGGTGTGGCTCCGCTAAGATGCGTCTTCACTGCACCGTGCCACAGTCTTACTTGAAAATGGCCGAAATGGGTCCGTAGATGGTCCTGATCGATCGTCACCAATATTCTTGTGTAACAAACTATCTGACAAATTCAGTACTTTCTTTGGAGTTTATTTCCGCTCAAGACCTTCGCACAGGCATACAGCAATCATAGGAACGGCATCAACGTCCACCCTCCAGCTCGTCCCAACTCGAATCCCTCACACCATTCTACCCCTAGCATTCCACCCTACACCTACACATTCCAACTGGCGAGGAAAGGAATGAAGACAATTCTAGAGACATAGAATGTACACTCGCCTCCCAAGAGTTTAACAACACTGTCCACTCCTTCTCCAGAGAGACAACACTAAGCCTATTATCTTAGTCTTCTTTTCATCCTCCCTTTCTTCTATTCCTTATTCAGAACACAAACTGCATTTTCTGTACTTCTGGGTTCAAATTGAGGTGGGATGGTGAGCAAAAGAACGATGGGTTGGGATGCTACCCTGAGCGATTGCCAATGGTTAGACAAATTGCAATTTAGTGCTCCTTATAGAAGTGAGTCCTCAGCTCTTTCCTCTCACTTGAGAAATACAGTCAGTCCTCCTATATGTTGCCCTGCTGCATTAGGTTTCCATGAAACTCATGTTTAATGATCACTATAGCCTTAGAGCCCAACGTAGCGGGCTCAACCGGCTATTTAAGGCCCGCTCCAGCGTTTCGGCGAGGGCCTTTAACAAGGGAGCAGGCCTTTAATGGCCGGTAGAGCCCGCTACTGAGGGCTCCAAGGCTATTAGAACATTCCTCCCCTAGAGGGCAGAATGTTCTAATTTGTAAAATAAAAGCCTCACGGAGCCCAAGGGGGTTGAAATCCCCTTGGGCTCCATGAGGCCTTTGTCCACAGCAACAGCTGTGAACAAACATTGGAATGTTGATGCTCCAGGCTTTCCTCAGCCATTAGTAGCCCGGAGCACTCCATTGTCTAACATAGAGCGCTCAACTTTCCAATGTTCTAATAAAGCTTAAGCGTTGCCAAGAGTTCTTCAAACAATATATTTTGAGGGTCTACCTCTTAGCATGTGCTAAGTAAATTATACAAAATGTTTTGATGGTACATTGATTGCCCGCTTTAAGTGAGTGACTCAACGTGCTCAGACTAGATTAACCCCTCAAAAGACCATAACTTGAGAAATATGTTTCTGTCTTCCTGCTTGGAGCTACTACCAACCTTTCAGTCAATTCTCAAAGCATCTGTCTTTGAATAACAAACTGTAAACATTCTGTGCTTCTAGACCTTAGTAGGAACCTTCTTATGCCCATTCAGATAGCACCTGAATCGTCACATACCGGCATCCAGAATGCTCCTGACATCTTGTCACATGCACACCTCAGTTGTTATACAAGCATCTCAAGCAGTGACTTGTTTCTCTCTAACACAGTTTCATAACGGTGTAAATCACCAAATTAGTTGTACAAGTTTTCCCAATAATTAATTATGTATTGCGTAATATTTACTATATCCATGACCACAGGAATCTTGCCATGGTGCATTTTGAGCATTTTTGGATTATGTGTTACTCACACCCCCTTACTATATAATCCACCTTCTTCTGTTTAATTTGGAGATTCGAAAGCACAAAAATCTGTTTATTTTCAAATAGATTAAAAGCTACCAAAACCGCTGCAAAAGAAATTAATCGCAGCCTCCAGCACCTTACAAATCGAAACCAACATCCCTTCAACTGTTAATTGTTAAATTTATGCAGGTAAGTTGTGAGATATGTTTTCTCGGATTGTGTTAATATCCCTCATTGATGAACTTTTGTAAGGGCGTTTGTCTACAGTAGGAAACCAAAGCATCTCATATTGAAATTTAATTCAAACCAGATAGAAATAATGTTCCCTTCTTTGTCACGAGCATGTATTGTTTCCTTGTCCATTCAGATTCAGCGTTCACAAAGGAATAGTTTCTTCAACCAAGTAGTCTGAGTTTTAAAGAATCATAAACATTTTGCATCTATTGCAATGCTCTAACGTTTTGAATCATAAAGTTAATTCTTGTGTATCTAACATAAAAAGTCTGCAAAGGTAAAAAAAACTGCTTGGCGCGGCTGTCACTTCTTTGAAGGGTGGCTTCTTTTACCCAGAAGACAGGTTTTAAAACATAGCTGCTATGTGTTGAATAAAAGGGACACGTGTTTTCTTGCAAGAAGTGTATACAAGAGGGGTTGTTTTCTCCCCAGTGCACCGTGGTATACATTGTATTCACTCTATTTATTTTACTGTAAAAGGTAGAATGAACTTCCATGCAAGAAAAAAAATATTGTTGGCGAATAACATTTTGATTAATAGCCGCAGAGGGTGTGTTGATTTTCTTTCCTGGAATACTCTGTTTTATGTTATTGGAATCCCTTTTGTATCAATGCCTGTGTGCTAAGATATTAAACTAGGTAGATGTTAATTGATTCCACAGAACGTGTGGCAGGTTTGCTTTTAATTACATAATAAGCAGCAGCATTTTTATACTGGCACATAGTTTGGCCCTTTTCCTATTCTGCTGAATGTAATCTTCATTTTTAGGTCGAGCCTGGGCAGCGCATGCGCTGCTCTGCGAGCCATGCTGTATTGGAGTATGTACTTGAAGCCCCGCCCACTCTCCGCCCATATTTTTCATTGGCTTGTGTCATTGTCCTTTGTAAATGCTGGCTTCAGATTCGTTATTAGGCTGGATAGTCCCTCCTTAGTACCGCCTTGTCTTCATTTGTAACCTCCCATGGCGACTGACCCTTTCACTTCGGTTGTTACACGGTACGTCTTCTTTAGTCTGTAAGCACTATTTTCTTTAATGAGCTTCTCTTACTGCAGGAGGGTCTCTCATGCCAGTTATGACCACCGGCTTGTTTTTCATGTAACCAGCGTGGCACGCCTCTGCTGCGCCTTTCTTTTCTTCTTTGCTGCGCCCAACGGGGCCGCATGTTTTTTTTCTATTTATTAACTTTTGTTTTAACGGCAGCACCCACGCTTTAGCTTTTAACATCTTAAACTAAAGCACGGGTGCCAATGATTGCTTCAAAAGAAAAGAAATAGAAAAGTAAATAAATAGAAACAAAACGTGCGGCTGCCCTTTTTTTTTTTTTTTTTTAAATCGCGGCACCCGGCACATTTCTGTACTCTCAAATTTGCTGTTTAGACCTAGGACATAGGATTGCACCATTCAATTTCAGAAAGGGAGACAATACCCGAAATACAATGTAATGGGCAAACCGAAAAACTGTTGCAGTGTTTTACATTTAATAACGTGTTTTTGTCTTTAGAAAGATGTTTCTGTTTTTTGTCAGAGAGGTTCGTTCAAGCGTGCAACGGGCTCTCCCTCCTCTTTTTTGCCTCAATAGGCGCCGTTGTCAAGGAAGTGGCTGTCAATGCTGGTTAGTCCACTGAGGCTGTTCGCCAGGGGAGTTGCAAATCGTTACTGTACATGTTAACAGAGGTAGGGAGCTTCTTATTTGCATTATAAGCCTCATTGGAACGAAGAGTTGTCGGTTACCGGTCTTAGTTCAATTACCGAGCAGCAAGCACCTGCGCAGTAGCTGAAACTGGTTCAGTATTGGCTCAGCGTAGTGGCGGGGGATTTTCGGAGACCGCACCAAGCAGAGTTAACCCAAAATGTTTTGGTTTTTAAACTGTTGTATGTAATAAGGAAGACTTTCGCGCGTGCAATTGTTTTTTCAATAGTACCTAAAGTGGAAAGCACTAGAGAACCGTTATCACAGAATTCTTTTTGAAGGCTGTATAGGGGATGTAATGTTGGGCCTCAGGCCCACATGAAGATGAATTATCGACACTGACACATAGACATACTGTGTAGTAACTGGCCCCGAGCACGTGCACCCGGGCCCTTTTATTAACAGGCTCACGTCACTCGTGACGCCTGTGATGGATGGGTGTGGGGTGCATGTGTGTCCACTCCCCAAGGGAGTGGCTAACCAACTCAGTGTCTGCTGAGACACTAGAACGTGTCCAGCAGGACACTACATTCCTCCCCAACTTTAATGAAGAACAACAACAACAATTAGTTCAACATGTGGAGAGAATTAAACAGTTAACTAAATACCACAGGGTCCATCAGTCTTCTGAGTCAGGTGGCAGGAAGACGTCAGACATGAGCTGGTGACTTTGCTTGCAGCAGGACTGATGATGAGACGCCTTGCGGTCTTGCATGGCTTCCACTTTGCTGACGTCGGTGATGGTCTGTGGTGAGTTCTAACAGTTCCTTATAGTGGGTTGCGTCATGAACATGGATGGGGTCCCAGATGAGAGTTCACGGAATTGTTGCCTGATCAAATGTCTCTGTTGAACCACTTGGCTGTAACCGATAACCAGTCGGTGGGGCAATGTCTCTTTTCCTCTCCCGCCTGGGGAGGCCCATTGTCGGGGTTGCTGCGGGACTGCAGGAGGGCTGCGCTGGGGCCGCTTGTGTGCCGACTGGAGGCAGCTGCAGGACCACCTAGGAGCCATTACTGAGTTGCACGCCCAACCCTCGAGGGTGGATGAGTCTTGGCCAAGACTTGCTCTCGCTGCCGCAGTTCAGGTGTCGGCCAGGTTCACAGGTAGCCTCTGGTCTCTTGTCGGCTGTTGTGGCAACGGTGTAGGACCCCAGTCCATCGGTGCTCTGGGAGTGGTTTTGTGTGACGCACTTGATGAGGACTGGCGTGATGGTATAGCCATTTGTGTGGTGAATCTGGACGATGGCTGGTGATGACTTGCCTTGATGATTGCAGGCTTTCAATCTTGAGTCGATCACGTGAGGCAGGGAGTGGCCAGGTACCTCCATCTCCCTTGGGGAGGTACTTGCATCCGTGTACTTGGACTTCTTGGGCTGTTGGGGCGTTGGTGACAGAGGAGTGATAGACACGCTGAGAAGCGTGAGGCATGAGACTCGGTTCGCGCAGGCTGTGCGGCTTACTCTCGGACTCCCGCTGTGCGGCTGCCAGTCCCTTCTCGGGTTATCATCCTCTTCCCTTGCTGTCGCTATGTCAGGACTCGCTCCTTTTGTAGCTGGGGTTCTCTTCACCATCCGGCCCGGCCACTCACGACTCCTCCTTCTAAACTTGTCCGATTCTTGGTGTGGACCCTCCGGTCACACTTCCACGTCTCTTGCTGAGTGTGGTGTCAGGCACATGGCACTGATGATGTAACTGCCATTGGGCCTGGACGACAGGTGGCGATGATCAGCTAGGAGAGGAGGTTTCTGGAGGGACGTCGTAGCTACATGACTTTGCCTCTTCTGAATCTGTTCTTTCACCTCTGGCATTTGCGGTCAGGAGCAGGGATGCCGTTCGACTCCGACTGCCGACACTCGGGGCTGGACGGTCGCACTGTGAAGCGATGGGAGCAACGCGGTTTGCGCTTGCTGCGGCTTACTCTTGGTTCTCCCTTGGTGCTGTCTCCAGGTCGACGGTCGCACTGTGAAGCGATGGGATCAACACGGTTTGCGCTTGCTGCGTCTTACTCTTGGTTCTCCCTTGATGCTGTCTCCAGGTCGACGGTCGCACTGTGAAGCGATGGGATCAACGCGGTTTGCGCTTGCTGCGGCTTACTCTTGGTTCTCCCTTGGTGCTGTCTCCAGGGCCGTCGGTCCGCCTTGGTGGCTGTCAGGTGTCTCTGGGGTGCTCTTGGCTTGGGGTGCTACGAGTCCTCGAGCTTCTCCTCTTGTTCTCTCTCTAGCGCCCCTGTGTCTGTCCGGCTCTGCTAGGTGACGGGATCGCAAACTCCTCTTTTCCTTCTTCTCCAGGTGCAATGTCATGCACCATGTTCCAAAAGGCCAACAGGGCCTGTCAACTTCAATGGTCTCTGGACCATGCGGGCGAGACTTCTGTCGCTCTTCTCTGCTGCGTGGCGAACAGCCACTCGTCTCGATCGTTCTTTCTTCAGGCAGCGTCTTGAAGCTCCTACTCCGGGTGTTCCCTCTCCTGGGAATGGCTTCCGCGGGCAGTGGTGAGCTGTGGTGGGAGATGTGGTGGTGGCTGGCCCCACGTAGTGTGCGACTCTCCTCTTGCCTGTCTTGGGTCACCGACGACTCCGTCTTGAGGCAGAGTGAGGGAGGACACTGTGCTGCGTTTGGCCCCTTCAGGGCTCCGTTGCTGCTGTGGAGATGTGTAGGATCTCTCTGCTGACTCCAGCAGTGCTTCTTCTATGCGACCGTCTGGCAGGTCGGCTTCAATTTTGGCACGCATCCGACGCAGTGCGCCTCGTCTTCTTCTGAGACTCTTTCTTCTGACACTTCGTGTGCCTGTAGTGTTACTTGCGGTTGTGCCTGTATGCCAGAAGGAGCAAGTGATGCAATCTCTTCTCCGGTGGTGGTGTTGGGCAGCCACGTGTGGTGCGTGCTCAGCACCAGTCTTTATTTGTGCTGTCGGTGGGGGTTTGTGTCGCAGTGTCTTTGCTGGAGGTGTAGTCAGGCATCCACCGGTGGTGCGCGCTTGGCTTCAGTTACCCTTGCAGCTCAAGGTGTGGCAGCTATCTGGAGATTTTGCTGTCTTTGAAGGTGTCCATGCTGCTCTTACTTGCAGGGTGCGGAGGGCCGCTCTCTGAGCACTCCCTTCTGAGGGCACGTCTGCTGTGCCTGGTGCAGTCTGTCTCAGCGACTGGGCCAGAGCAGGCAGTCTCTCTCTTAATGGTGGTGTGCTCTCTGGGGTCTGTTGACGGCTGTTGCTGGCTATCTGTCCTTGGGAGCCACCAGGTGGCGCTGCGGTCGTTCCGGTGACTTGCCCTGGTTGCTGCAGGTGCTGGGTGCTGGAGGAGCTGGTGCAATATGTCCCACTGGCCACTAGGCGGCATTATAGTGCTTTCTTCCAGTGCGGTAATTGCAATGGCCACTGGTGGCGCTATAGGCAGTTCCCTGGATGCTCTGCACTTCGCCGGTGCTGCGGACTGCTTGGTGGTCCCCCGGTGTTGGAGGTCCCGTGAATCACGCCAGCATGGTGCAGGTGGGTGCCGAAAACAGGAGGGCACTGCTGCGGGAGGGTAGGGCTGCGCTCTGGTGTGGATTCACTTTTGTTGCAGTGTCTCTCGGGGTCGGATTGCGGAGCGGTGGATGGCCGCTCCCGCCCTTTGTTGCTTCCAGTGCCTCGTTTCACTGCCCCCATGCACACGCGGCCATTCTCGCCGCTCACTTGCAGCTTTGTTGTGCCAGGCTGCTCTGGACGCGAGCTTCATGCTGGGGCGGCCGGGTCGCTGTGTTGAAGCTGCTCGCTCCGGGACAGTATGTATTGTTCTCCTCCTACGCGGGGTGGGCTCCCTCTTCAGATGGGGTGTCGGCAGGCCGGTGGCGGAGGTATGCCACAGCTCCCTTTCCTCGCCCTGCCGTGGCTCACCTGCTGCTCCCTACGGGTGGCGCCGACGAAAACAGCACTCTCCGCTGCATGCGAGGTGGTGCGGTGCCTGGCAGCCGGCCTAGGGCCGCGCGGCGCTCCTTTCTGGCACTGCGGAGGTCGGCGCTCTCACTGGACTCGGGTGGTCGCTGCGCCGCGCGGCTCGTCTTTTCAACTGGGAACCGGCAGGCATGAGTATGACTCCTCCTTGTGCAAGCACTGTGGCGGCGCTGAGTGGGTGTCAGCTGCACCGGCGAGGTAGGGTGAAGCGGGGAAATTGCTCACGGGTCACTGGGCTCTGCAGGCACGCTGGTGAGCGGAGTTTCCGCACTCACCAGGATCGCCAGTCTGTCCTTCAGGCATCAGTGGGGAGTTGAGGCACGGCTGGACTCCGTGCGACGCTCCTTGGGCTGTCGAGAGCGGTGTCGCGCCCGGTCACTACGGCAGCCACTGGTGGCCGTGGGTATCACTGTAGGATGCCGCCTCTCGGGCTCGTTTCCTTCCCCTTGCGGGACGATGAAGTGCCGAGCTGCAGGCACGCGGGGTGAGCTACCCGCCTCGTCGCCAGTGTAATGTTGGGCCTCAGGCCCACATGACGATGAATTATCGACACTGACACATAGACATACTGTGTAGTAACTGGCCCCGAGCACGTGCACCCGGACCCTTTTATTAACAGGCTCACGTCACTCGTGACGCCTGTGATGGATGGGTGTGGGGTGCATGTGTGTCCACTCACCAAGGGAGTGGCTAACCAACTCAGTGTCTGCTGAGACACTAGAACGTGTCCAGCAGGACACTACAGGGGAGACCTAGCTGCTATTGTTACAGTTAACATTCTTGTCTGATATAGAATTGCTACTGATTTTATCAGCAGAGTTTGCAAACAGTGTCTGGAAGGGCCCGGGAGGCGGAAAGGGTGGGCTAATATTGCACCATTTTATGGTGGATAGCTGATAAGCATTTCAGCAAATACTGAGGAGGTGAAAAAAGCACACTTTCACATTGGCAACACTGGTGTTGCCTGTGAAATGCACATCTTATAAAAAAGTATCTTAATATCAGTTTCTCTATAATGCAACTTGCCAATAGCTCACACACATTGGCAGTAATTTATGTTTATTTGTGACAAAATTGCTTTAGAGAAAACAATTTAAACGTGCCTGAATTATTTTTTTCAGATGTGTATCTATGCCGCGATAATTTGGTTCTACAGCCATTATTCAAAAACATAAGTTTACTGAAGCCTGTCAGCAAGTCTGATTCTAAAAAACAGTCTCCATGGGTTGGAGAGCCCTACATTTGTCATATTGAGAAAGAGGCCGCAAAGTCAGCTGACACCTTGTCATGACACATTGAGAAGCTTGCAGTGGCGTTTTTAGGTTGCGAGCCATGCTGTATTAGAGTATGCATTTGAAGCCCCGCCCATATTTTTCATTGGCTTGTGTCATTGTCCTTCGTAAACACTGGCTTCTGATTAGTTAATAGGCTTGTTAGTCCCTCCTTAGTACCACCCTGTCTTCATTTGTAACCTCCCATGAGGACTGGCCCTTTTACCTCGGTTGTTGCACGGTACGTCTTATTTAGTCTGTAAGCACCATTTTCTTTATTGAGTTTCTGGTACTGCAGGCACGATGTACTTTCCTGCAACGTGCTTTCCTGCAACATTGAGCGCGCCATGTGCGCTTTCACTTTTATTTAGTACACATGATTTGTTTATGCCTACATGGGTGACCTTAGCGAGATCTGCCATTTTTCCGCACTTTATCTTTTAAAAAGGCGGTTGCATGCCTTTAAGCTATTAGCATTGTAAATGACAATGCCTTTCAATTATGTTTTAAAAACCAACACACAAATAAAAGGCATTGCCATTTACAATGCCAATAGCTCAAACTCGCGTAAATGCGAGACCTATTGCATTGCAAATGCTTGTTAGTAATGAGGCCCTGAGTAAAGCAGGTCATGGTAGTACTATGAAGTACACTAGAGTCCCAACACAGTACAACAGATGCGGGATCCATACAGTGGAACTTGTTTAAGCACTGTGGAAAAGAATTGTGATGGTCTTGGGCTGAAATGTGTGATTGTAGATTGTAGATTTGGTCTCAAATTATCAAATGCTCTAGATTCCTCTTTTGCCCTCAAAATCCATCGTATTTGTGGACAAATCTCAGAAAATGTTTGTTTTACTGTAATTATATTATCAATGGTGTCCATATTTAACTTCCCCTGTGCTAGAGTTGTTTACTAACGAAATACATACTATTTCCAAGGTGATATCTCAGTTTGGAGGAATTAAGTAAAAAAGAAAAAAAGAACTGTTTGCACGTTGAGGTATGTCTGGACCCTAGAACCTTACCATATTTAGAAACCTTTCAAAAGACCACTATACAGCGCTATGGGCAAAACATCAAGGTTTTGGAGCTGAAAAGAAGTAGCACAGACTCTACCACGCAGGGCACCTTTTCTTTTCATTCATCAGACCCGCCTGGCTTTACCTATTGAATCCAACATATTTGGGATCATATATGAGACATGCTTCGGTCTACTGCAGACTGTTATTCTTCCCTTTGTGTATTTTTACCATGTACATGTTTTATCTGGCAGCACAGATTGGGTGAAATATTAGAACAGGCTCACCCTAACAACGTAGACGCACTTTCCGCACAAAGAAATCTGACATAGACACAATGGTTGGTCATGAGATTGGCGAGTCTGAGAACCTCCTATAGACCCTGCACAACGTATAGACTCACCAACAACCCACACACTGCCTAGAAGTGAGCTCACAACAGGAGAACCCATACAGAAAAAATGCAGTAGCTCTTACAGGCAAAGACTAAGGTGGCTGTAAAGTGCACCACACCTGCACGCTCCTCTCACTGGAACTACCCTCAGCACAATTGTTCAGAACACACTCACACAAACATACACTCTCTCTCTCTCTCTCTCTCTCTCGCTCGACCTCAATCTCTAGCTCTGTCTCTTGACCTCTATAACACTACTTCCCCATGACTCACTGTTCTCGGGTTCAGAGGAATGTCACAAGGAGCATGCATCTAGTCGGCTGCCACTTCTGGACTATCCAAAGCATGCAGGTTTGTAAACAACACATCATAGGGAATGGAACATGTAGGGACAACCCTATTGTACCTTCCACCGGTTCATCAGAATGTTGCTTGACCACTCAGTCCTTCCCAGCTTTTTTCACTCGTACGAATCAGATCACACATTGTGGAAACGCACCAACATGGGCCAGGTGGTTGGAAGAAATTAGATGAGTGTCTACAGAGCATGCATACAGTTTTCAAGTTCACCATTTGCAGAAGACACCTGCCACCAAGAAACACCAACAATGCCATTCCTCCAACTAATCCAGAATGCTTTGGTGTAAAAAAAAAAAAAAAACCACAGAATCCTCATGTATCACATTCACTTCCTAGCATGAACCCTCCCTAAATATCTAGGATTCCACATATAGTAGTACGGATTTCCCTTTCCCATACTGTCTTCCTCTGTTCTTGAATTTGTTTTTGATTACTGAGCAAAGTGTGTTTATATTTGGAACACTATTGTTCACATCCCGTTAAATACTGAAATGAGCAGAGACTAGTAGGACGGCAGTGCGTACACACACAGTTATTTGCAAGGGAAATAAATCAGTTGGGCCTTTGTGTGGGTTTATGTATACTGCGTGCTCCTTGTATTGACATAAAAATAATTCCATCACCCACCACAACAGTTATTACTTGTTCTTCCCATCTTGTTTTGGGAACACCTCCAATACACTATGTTCTTTAGGCACTCCCAAAAGAATCACTTCACTGTGTGTCATACTACAGGCAATGTAGGAGCGCCTTCTGGACAGGACGGCCTGTTCCATGTAAACAACGAAATAGGATAGATGCAAGTACCCAAAGCATGACGCATGACCAATTAGAATTTTTCCAGATACTGTAAAACTAAACATAATTGTGAAATCCAAAGTACCTGTTACTTATTTGTTTTCCTCAATTTCATAGTGCAATTTGCTGCACCAGCTGCAGTACTCCCCTTTTTTTACATTTATTTATTTATTTATAAAAAGGCAGTTTGATGCATGAAAATTTGAACAAGAAGACAAAATAATAACTTGTGCTAAAACAGCGCCGGCCACCGATGTGTTGTTGCTTTGTAGCACTGCAAATGACTGAGGTTGCTTTTAAACCACTATAGTGGCACTCAGTTTATTGAATTAGGAAGAGGTCTGCAGCCAGTGCTAGACTTTTTGGCTTTGCTAATGGATGTTGCTCAACCAATCACGTATTGTGAAGTTTAGATATTCTGGTAAGTGGAAGAATAGCAAATGGGCAAATCAGTGGGTGAGAACACTGACTCTGCCTAGAGTGACTTGACATACGTAAGAGGGTAGTAGTTGCTATCTCTGTTAATTGCTAAGTCTGGGAGCTGCCCATCAACGCTGACAATTTACTTTAAAAATAAACGATGCAATTTAGATTGTACTGGATTTCTTATCTCTCAGAAAGCATTGTTTTAAAAAAAGACCTAAATTGGGTCATCATCTAGTTCAAAGGTTGAGATGTCATCGGGAGCGTAAGGGACATGCTATGTCACTGCTGCTATGTGTCCGGGTTTTGTGAACTGAGGCGCCTGCTGCAGTCATTCCTACCAAGCTCTTTCTGGTGCTCTTCACAACTGTTACGTACTCTATGGTTAGATCTTTGAAAAATTGAAGATTTGTGGGATCATATCCCTTACGGAGCATATGTGCAAGGCTTTTCAATCTCAGTTTGTTTTCGTTCCTTCTGAGAGGCTCTTTCTAGTAGTTTGTACCTCATGAGCCTCATTGGAAAGCGTTGAGTGTCTTCAGTATCGTGTGGTAACGTAGATCACTAACGTAGATCACCAGATTGTACTTCCCGAAACGCTGCTTTTATTTAATCGAATCATGAAACTAACATAACCAACATCAAATTATCTGAAAGCTTTTAATTCCAGAGGAGCTAGGGGTGTTTTCTTTTCTTCCTGTCTTCTTTCCAACCTGCATTACTCATCCATAATGTGCTCGTGTCACTCATAGATGTAATAAATGGACTCATGTTCAACTCGTCTGATAAATTAGACTCCCTCCCTCCCATGGTCTCTTGTTCTTTCATGTAAACCCTGCTGCTGTCTCCAAACGACTTTATTTCAGAAGTCATCTTTAGTACAAGATAACCACCCCTCATTTCGTTTTTTTTTTAAAGTACTTTATAACTTTTCATCACTGGCACAGGTACAATTGCAACATATGTACACACTTCATTTGGGTTACAGAGCATACAGAATGTGAGGCGGAACAGACAATTGAACATGTATTTAAAACACAAGCTATCCAAGGTCCAAATCAATCACAAGCAAGTCAAAAATTGCTCACTTTTCCTCAACCTAAAACGAACTAGATGAAGACGTCATCGCACATAGCCGTTGTGAGAAGTTGGCCTGGTATATGCTGTCCACTAATTATAGTGGGCACCTTGCACCAGTCCAAACAACCCCTTATTGGAGATAGGTTAAAGACAACCTTATTGAAAGCTATCCTAGTGGTAGCTATGGAGAGCAGCCTTCAGGCTAAGTCTTGAAGGAATGTAAAGCAGCTTGTTTTACCAGTCTATAATCTCTTGAGTGACCAAATGAAAGAGCACCACACCAGGTATATATTCAAAATATATGTATTTATTGCTAAACACACCCCTCTAGTCTCTTTATGAGGCTAGAGTTCGAAATACATAAGTTAGAAGTTATTAAATCACAGTAATAGCACAAATACACGTTTGGGCCCTAGGGGCGTACCAAACCATATACCAATAAAGTGGTATGCGAACCACGACTGAACTAGACACTAGGCCTAGAGCCTCTAGAAGTGCTTGGACCACAAGGAACCACCCAAGGTAGTGACACAGGGACCCACGGGAGAGCGCGTGCAGTGTAAATACACAACCGCGATACGCCGTTGACTTCTATGGAGAAAGTCGGGATCGGGAAATTAGAGAAAGGGACACTTAGAAGAGGACTAGGACAAAACCCTTTGAGATCTAGGACTTTGAAGAGTCTCTACCACGGGAGCACCGGAGTACTCGTGTTACCTCACCCAGGGAAGCCGGTTGCATAGGTGCCTTTCGGGGTCGGGTTTCGTCGTCGATTCGAATGGCGATCTGCTGCAAAGTGCTGCTGGCGGCCAAGAGAAAAGTGTCCGGGTGGATCCAAGAGTGGATCGGAGTTCTGAAGAACCTGAAAGCAGAGGGGACAGAGTCTGGGTCACTAGCCAGTGACCAGGAAGGCGATGGACAGATGGCCAACGATGTCGAGTGCTTCAGTTGCGTTGACGGTCGTCTTGACTCTTCAGCCACGAGGTCCAGGAGGCGTTGTCGGCGACCAGGAGCAGGATTCGGGCTGGTACACGATGTCTGTCGAGTGCTGAGGTGTCGGCGACCGGATTGGACCCAACAAGCCTTGGCAACGGCAAGTCTCGGTGAAGATGTAGATCGTCGATGGTGCAGACCAGCAAGGTCTGTGGAACTCACCCAGCGAGGGTAAGTGAGGGCAGGCCTGGAGCAACCAGGATGCCAAGTTAGAAAAGGATTGGCTTTCGTTAAGGGCTACTAGCCAACGGGCTAGCGACTGCGAAGGAGCCTCGTGACGCCGCACGTGGATCTGGCTTACAGGACACTCGTGGAGTGGGGGCCAGTGATCTTCGGTGCAGGTGGTGCTGGAGGCTAGGGCTACTCGGAGCCCAAAGCACGACTTCTTGGGAGACCCAGAAGAGGATGCACTTGCAAATGTGCTCAGTGTCCAGGGGTCACGGTCTCAAGTCACCCACGATAGCCACGGGCCTCAGCTTTGCTGGGGACTCAGGGTAGCCTCAGGGAAGTCTGAGAATCCACCTCTGGTGATGCGATGACTTCGGCGTCCGACGGGAGCTTCAGAAATGCGAACCGGACAGATGCTTCTTTGGTGCCTGCCAAGCAGGGGAGTCACTCCTTGACCCCAAGGGAGATTCTTCTGTCCTCTAATCGTGAGTAGAGCGTCGAAGGTCCAGGATTCTGTTTCAGAGTTTCGTCCAGGGATAATCTAAAGTCCTAAGGACTGGGTTCCTACCTTTATACTAAAGATAGGGGTTGGACTACTCTGTGGCCCCACCTATGGGTGGGTCAGGGCAGAGGGTGGCTACACCCCTTTCCCTTTGTCCAGTTCGCACCAAAGCAGGGGCTGCAAGCCCCTGATCCGGTTTGAACTGGGGTATGCACTAGGGACACCAAATGTGCCCCCAGTGCAGGACTTCAAAGCACCCGAAAGTGCTCCCGCCCAGCCCCAATACACATTATCCTGTCTGGGGAGGTGGTCACACCTCCCTGGGACAGGAAACCTATTGTCCAGGCCTCCCCTGCCGGAGTTTCGTCCAGCAGCAGGAGGCCAGACTGCGTGTCTGTGGCAGCAGCATCCATTTTGTGATGCCAGGGCTCTGGAAAGAAGTTACCGGACTAGTCAGAGTTAACATGTCTTTCCCTCTAGAAGGGTGGAATGCTACCCCCGCCACCAGGATTGGCGGGGGGGTAGTATTCCAAGATGTTTGACACCAAACACGACATGTTTAGGTGCAGCCATTCCAAAGTTAGCATTTTACCGCGAGGATATAATGCGCTTAGAGTATATGGTCAGGCTGCACTACAAACAGCATCAGAGTTGGTCTCCGAACGCTGCAGAGGGGCCCTGCTCATGCAGGGGCACCCTCTCACATAGGAACCATGCACTCTGCCTTTAGGATTGATAAGGCCTGCCTTAGGAGTGACTTATAGGTGTATATGTGTGTATGTATTTAGTGATATAGGTAACCTATATCACAGTAAGGAGTGCCTGCACCACCTTACCCAGGCTGCAGTAGCAGACCTGTGGTGTCAGTTTGGATGGCCTTCCAGGGGTGGCATAATACATGCTGCAGCCCCTGGCAGGCCTCTGAGGTACCTATGCCCTTGGTACATAGTATACCATATACTAGGGACTTATAAGGGCACTCCAGATTCCAATCAGTGATGTGCCTAAGGCACATGGAAACCATTTTAGAGAGGAAGCAGCTAGGCTGGGGTTCTGATTAGCAGGGCCCCAGCCAGACTAATGTCGAAAAACAGTGAAGCATCAGCAAAAAGTGGGGGTACCCATGTGAAGCAGATCCTACTCTCCTACACAACCCCCCAAACGTAGGGACATTAAACTAACCTTGCCCAGTTAAGTCTTCATGTTCTAAGTGGAAATACCTAGAGAGTCCATCTGCATTCGCATGGTTACTCCCAGGCCTATGTTCCACTGTAAAGTCCATCCCCTGTAGGGAAATGGACCACCTAAGCAGTTTGGGGTTTTCACCCTTCATTTGTTTTAGCCATAAGAGGGGCTTATGGTCTGTCTGAACCAGGAAGTGTGTACCAAACAAGTATGGCCTCAACTTCTTCAGAGCCCAGACCACAGCAAAGGCCTCCCTCTCTATGGCTGACCAACGTTTCTCTCTAGGGGTCAGCCTTCTGCTAATGAAAGCTACTGGCTGATCCTGACCTTCTTCATTCAATTGTGACAGTACAGCCCCTACCCCCAATTCAGATGCATCAGTTTGAACAATGAACTTCTTGGAGTAATCAGGACTCTGCAGAGTTGGAGCAGTGCACATGGCCTGCTTCCAGGTCATCAAATGCCTTTTGACAGCTAACTGTCCACTGAACCTTTTGGGCATTTTCTTAGAAGTTAAGTCATTCAGGGGTGTCACTATTGATCCATACCCCTTGACAAATCTCCTATAGTACCCAGTCAGGCCTAAGAAGGCTCTCACCTGAGTCTGGGTAGTGGGAGCAGTCCAGTCCATGATGGTCTGGATCTTGCTCTGCAAAGGTTGAACCTGGCCTCCACCCACAAGGTGGCCCAGGTACACAACCTGACTCTGCCCTATCTGGCACTTAGTGGCCTTGATAGTCAGGCCTGCCTTTTGCAGGGCCTGTAAAACATTCCTGAGGTGGACCAGGTGATCCTCCCAGGTGGAGCTAAAGACAGCAATATCATCTAGATATGCAGCACTATAAGCTTCAGTCCTGTGAGAACTGTATTCACCAACCTCTGGAAAGTGGCAGGTGCATTCTTCAGACCAAAGGGCATCACCACAAATTGATAATGCCCACTAGGGGTTGAGAATGCTGTTTTGGGCTTTGCAGTATCAGCTAGTCTGATCTGCCAGTAGCCAGCTATTAGGTCAAATGTGCTGAGATATTTGGCAGAGGCCAAAGTATCTATGAGCTCATCTGCCCTGGGTATTGGATGGGCATCAGTCCTAGTGACTGCATTGAGACCCCTGTAGTCCACACAAAACCTCATCTCTCTTTTTCCACCACTGGTGTGAGGTTTTGGTACAAGGACCACTGGACTAGCCCAAGGGCTATCTGAGGGTTCAATAACTCCCAATTCCAACATTTTCTGGACTTCAGTCCTGATACAGTCCCTGACATGGTCAGGTTGCCTATAAATCTTGTTTTTAATAGGCAGACTGTCCCCAGTGTCCACTTCATGAGTGCACCAGGTGGTCTGACTGGGTGTCAGTGAAAACATATGTCTAAACTGATTGAGGACTTGCCTGCAATCAGTTTGTTGCTGGGTAGTGAGGCTGCCTGCCAAGGCTACACCATCAACTGACCCATCGTCAGGGTTCTGTGAGAGCAGGTCAGGGAGTGGGTCACTCGCTTCCTCCTGCCCTTCATCAGTAGCCATGAGCAAGCCCATGTCTGCCCTGTCCACATACGGTTTTAACCTGTTGACATGGAGAACCCTGTGGGGACTCCTGGGTGTTCCTAGGTCTACTAAATAAGTGACCTTACCCTTCTGCTCAACAATAGTGTGGGGTCCACTCCATTTATCTTGGAGAGCTGCTGGGGCCACTGGCTCCAACACCCACACCTTCTGTCCTGGCTGGTAAACAGTCAGAACAGCCTTTTGGTCATGCCAGGCCTTTTGAAGTTCCTGGCTAGCCTCAAGGGTTTTGGTTGCCTTTTTCATGTACTCAGCCATCCTGGAGCGGAGACCAAGTACATAGACCACTATATCTTGCTTTGGGGGCTTGAGAGGTAACTCCCATCCTTCCTTTACCAAGCACAGTGGACCCCTCACAGGGTGGCCAAACAGAAGTTCAAAAGGGCTGTAACCAACCCCCTTCTGAGGCACCTCCCTATATGCGAATAAAAGGCAGGGCAAGAGAATGTCCCATCTACGCCTAAGCTTTTCTGGGAGCCCTTTAATCATGCCCTTCAAGGTTTTGTTGAATCTCTCAACTAAACCATTGCATTGTGGGTGATAGGGTGTGGTGAACTTATAAGTCACTCCACACTCCTTCCACATTGCTTTTAAGTACCCAGACATGAAGTTAGCATCCCTGTCTGATACTACCTCCTTAGGAAAGCCCACTCTTGAGAAGATTCCCAGGAGGGCCCTTGCCACCACAGGTGCTGTAGTGGTCCTGAGGGGAATAGCTTCTGGGTACCTGGTGGCATGATCCACTACCACCAGGATAAACCTGTGCCCAGAGGCTGTTTGGGGATCCATGGGACCAACAATGTCAATCCCTACCCTTTCAAAGGGCACCCCCACCACAGGTAGTGGTATCAGGGGGCCTTTGTAGTGCCACCTGCCTTGCCACTGGCTTGGCAGGTTACACAGGAAGCGACAAAACTCCTTGGTGTCTTCAGACATGTGGGGCCAGTGAAAGTGAGGGACAATTCTGTCCCAAGTCTTGTTCTGGCCCAGGTGACCTGCTAAGGGAATATCATGGGCTAGGGTCAATAGGAAGCCCCTGAACTTCAGAGGTATAACCAACCTCCTGGTAGCACCAGGCTTGGGGTCTCTACTCTCTGAGTACAGGAGTCCATCATCCCAATACACTGTATGGGGACCACTAGCTTTCCCAGCAGCCTCAGCAGCAGCTTGCTGTCTGAGGGGTTCAAGGGAGGGGCAGCTCTGCTGCTCCTGGCTCAGATCTGCCCTAGAAGGTCCCCCTGTCCCCAAGAACTCAACCTGGTCAGGTTCAAGTTCCTCTGGGACAGTTCCTTCTTCAGGGCTGAGATCATCCCCCTCAAGGGATTGATCTTCCTCCTGAGCCAAGGGGAAGGCACTGCCTTAACCCTACTACTCCTCCTCTTGGAAGGCACTTGGTCCATTCTTCCAGAATCCAAGGCCTGTTCAGTGCTAGACATTTTGGCTTGTGACCTGGTCACAGCAAACACATCTGCAGGGATCCCCAGCATTTCTGCATGGGTCCTGAGCTCCACTTCTGCCCAAGCAGAAGTCTCTAAGTCATTGCCAAGCAAGCATTCGACTGGTAGGTTTGCACTTACCACAACCTTCTTAAGGCCAGTTACCCCTCCCCAGGAGAAGTTAACAACTGCCAGAGTATGGTCTGTTCTGACATTGCTAGCATTGGTCACTTGGTACATCTCACCAAGCATAACTTGCCCAGGATGCACAAGGTCTTGTGTCACCATTGTGACACTTGCCCCTGTGTCCCTAAATGCCAAAGCCTCATGTCCATTGATTAACGGCTGTTGTCTGTACTTGCCCAGATTACTGGGACTCACAGTGGAGGTCACATCCATGCCTCCATCACAGACTAACACAGCCTGAGTCAGTTCTCTGACTAGGTCAGAGCCCAACTCAGTTCCCAGGGTGAACCCTACTAAACCCTTGGCTGGAGCACTCCCACCAACTGTACTAGGGGAACAGGTGCCTTAGGGGCATTGGTGGGTGCTGGACTGGAGTCTTTGGACTTGGTGCAATCACTGGTCCAGTGGGTCTTTTGCTTACAGACCTTGCACCATGGTTTTCTTTGGCCTTTCCCTTTGGTAGACTGTGAATCCCCACCAGAAGAAGATTTTTGGGGGCCTGATGAAGACTTTTGATCTTTACCCTTCTCCCCACCCTTGTGAGAGTTCTTAGCATCTTGCTTCTTGGTTTCCCCACCTTGGTTCTGTACCTTCTGCTTCACCCTGGTTCTGACCCATTTGTCTGCCTTCTTTCCCAATTCTTGGGGAGAGGTCAGATCAGAGTCTACCAGGTATTGATGCAACAGCTGATTTTGACAGTTATTAAGAATCTGCTCCCTCATTATCAGATTGTACAATCCTGAGAAGTCACACACCTTACTGCCCATCAACCAGCCTTCCAGAGCCTTGGCAGAACAATCCACATAGTCTACCCAGTCTTGAGTCTGTGCTTTTGGGTGTCTCTGAACTTCAACCTGTACTGTTCAGTGGTTAGGCCAAACCCATCAATAAGAGCACTCTTCAAGACCTTGTAATTATCAGCATCCTCCTCTCTAACAGTGAGGAGCTTATCTCTACCTTTGTCAGCAAAGGAGAACCACAAGATTGCTGCCCACTGCTCCTGAGGGACCTTCTGTACCTTACAGGCCCTCTCTAATGCAGTTATCCATTTGTGGATGTCATCCCCACTCTGGTAGGGAGGGACAATCTTGCTCAGGTTCCTATGGTCATAGGACCTTTCCCTGTCTCTAGGGACATGGCTGCCACCATGGGACTCTAGTCCCAACTTTCTTCTCTCTCTAAGGAGATCTAGGGATTCCCTATCTAAAGCCAATTGCTTTTTTCTGATTTCCAGCTGAGTTTCCTCATACTGGACCAGTCTGTCTCTTCTCTCATGAGAGGATTCCCTCCTGTGAGAGGAGATAGAGCTCCCTATGGAGGTGCCAGAGTGGTTAGACTCCTGAGAAGGAGATCTAGACTTTCTGGGCACACTCTTAATCCTTCCTGGGGGACAAAGAGGGCATCATTCTGATCATCCTCATCATCTTCCACATGAGGGATTGGGTTATCCAGGTCAGGGTCATTGTCACCCTCCTGGCCAGTTTCAGAGGGGGCTGGGGGTATTGGTACCCCTGGCCTCGTCCTCTTCCTCTGCCCCACCCTCAGCTCCTACCCCTTCAGTCCCCAAGGGCTTACTAAGGTCATAAGCCACCAACAACTCCTTGAGGTGTTGGGTGGTGGGGCTTTGGCCTGTCCTTAGTTTTCTCCAAGTTACATAAAGCTCTCAATTCCAAGAATGGGAGTGTATCATACTTGGAGGGTGGAAGCTCAATGGCTTCCTGCAAGGATTCTTTAGATCCTACCCTTAAAGACATTACTAGTGTGGTGTGGTGTATGCACTACCTACTCTAGTGTGGCCTACTAAACTCTCTTGAGTTGTAGAAAGGGTTGTGCTATCCCTTAACACACAACTCTAAGTTCAGTAGAACTTACTGTATTCTAAGCTTAAATTATATGTACCTTAGGTACCTTTAGTGGTTTTCAGTTGATCAATTCAATTGAGATTATCTGGTAAAACAATAGCAAGCTGGAATCCCACACGCTGCACACCAATGTGAGAAGTTGGCCTGGTATATGCTGTCCACTAATTATAGTGGGCACCTTGCACCAGTCCAAACAACCCCTTATTGGAGATAGGTTAAAGACAACCTTATTGAAAGCTATCCTAGTGGTAGCTATGGAGAGCAGCCTTCAGGCTAAGTCTTGAAGGAATGTAAAGCAGCTTGTTTTACCAGTCTATAATCTCTTGAGTGACCAAATGAAAGAGCACCACACTAGGTATATATTCAAAATATATGTATTTATTGCTAAACACACCCCTCTAGTCTCTTTATGAGGCTAGAGTTCGAAATACATAAGTTAGAAGTTATTAAATCACAGTAATAGCACAAATACACGTTTGGGCCCTAGAGACGTACCAAACCATATACCAATAAAGTGGTATGCGAACCACGACTGAACTAGACACTAGGCCTAGAGCCTCTAGAAGTGCTTGGACCACAAGGAACCACCCAAGGTAGTGACACAGGGGACCCACGGGAGACGCGTGCAGTGTAAATACACAACCGCGATACGCCGTTGACTTCTATGGAGAAAGTCGGGATCGGGAAATTAGAGAAAAGGGACACTTAGAAGAGGACTAGGACAAAACCCTTTGAGATCTCGGACTTTGAAGAGTCTCTACCCACGGGAGCACCGGAGTACTCGTGTTACCTCACCCAGGAAGCCGGGTGCATAGGTGCCTTTCGGGGTCGGGTTTCGTCGTCGATTCGAATGGCGATCTGCTGCAAAGTGCTGCTGTCGGCCAAGAGAAAAGTGTCCGGGTGGATCCAAGAGTGGATCGGAGTTCTGAAGAACCTGAAAGCAGAGGGGACAGAGTCTGGGTCACTAGCCAGTGACCAGGAAGGCGATGGACAGATGCCCACCGATGTCGAGTGCTTCAGGTGCGTTGACGGTCGTCTTGACTCTTCAGCCACGAGGTCCAGGAGGCGTTGTCGGCAACCAGGAGCAGGATTCGGGCTGGTACACGATGTCTGTCGAGTGCTGAGGTGTCGGCGACCGGATTGGACCCAACAAGCCTTGGCAACGGCAAGTCTCGGTGAAGATGTAGATCGTCGATGGTGCAGACCAGCAAGGTCTGTGGAACTCACCCAGCGAGGGTAAGTGAGGGCAGGCCTGGAGCAACCAGGATGCCAAGTTAGAAAAGGATTGGCCTTCGTTAAGGGCTACTAGCCAACGGGCTAGCGACCGCGAAGGAGCCTCGTGACGCAGCACGTGGATCTGGCTTACAGGACACTCGTGGAGTGGGGGCCAGTGATCTTCGGTGCAGGTGGTGCTGGAGGCTAGGGCTACTCGGAGCCCAAAGCACGACTTCTTGGGAGACCCAGAAGAGGATGCACTTGCAAATGTGCTCGGTGTCCAGGGGTCACGGTCTCAAGTCACCCACGATAGCCACGGGCCTCAGCTTTGCTGGGGACTCAGGGTAGCCTCAGGGAAGTCTGAGAATCCACCTCTGGTGATGCGATGACTTCGGCGTCCGACGGGAGCTTCAGAAATGCGAACCGGACAGATGCTTCTTTGGTGCCTGCCAAGCAGGGAGTCACTCCTTGACCCCAAGGAGATTCTTCTGTCCTCTAATCGTGAGTAGAGCGTCGAAGGTCCAGGATTCTGTTTCAGAGTTTCGTCCAGGGATAATCTAAAGTCCTAAGGACTGGGTTCCTACCTTTATACTAAAGATAGGGGTTGGACTACTCTGTGGCCCCACCTATGGGTGGGTCAGGGCAGAGGGGTGGCTACACCCCTTTCCCTTTGTCCAGTTCGCGCCAAAGCAGGGGCTGCAAGCCCTGATCCGGTTTGAACTGGGGTATGCACTAGGGACACCAAATGTGCCCCCAGTGCAGGACTTCAAAGCACCCGAAAGTGCTCCCGCCCAGCCCCAATACACATTATCCTGTCTGGGGAGGTGGTCACACCTCCCTGGGACAGGAAACCTGTGTCCAGGCCTCCCCTGCCGGAGTTTCGTCCAGCAGCAGGAGGCCAGACTCGTGTCTGTGGCAGCAGCATCCATTTTGTGATGCCAGGGCTCTGGAAAGAAGTTAACGGACTAGTCAGAGTTAACATGTCTTTCCCTCTAGAAGGGTGGAATGCTACCCCAGCCGCCAGGATTGGCGGGGGGGGGGGGTAGTATTCCAAGATGTTTGACACCAAACACGACATGTTTAGGTGCAGCCATTCCAAAGTTAGCATTTTACCGCGAGGATATAATGCACTTAAGAGTATATGGTCAGGCTGCACTACAAACAGCATCAGAGGTGGTCTCCGAACGCTGCAGAGGGGCCCTGCTCATGCAGGGGCACCCTCTCACATAGGAACCATGCACTCTGCCTTTAGGATTGATAAGGCCTGCCTTAGGAGTGACTTATAGGTGTATATGTGTGTATGTATTTAGTGATATAGGTAACCTATATCACAGTAAGCGGTGCCTGCACCACCTTACCCAGGCTGCAGTAGCAGACCTGTGGTGTCAGTTTGGATGGCCTTCCAGGGGTGGCATAATACATGCTGCAGCCCCTGGCAGGCCTCTGAGGTACCTATGCCCTTGGTACATAGTATACCATATACTAGGGACTTATAAGGGCACTCCAGATTCCAATCAGTGATGTGCCTAAGGCACATGGAAACCATTTTAGAGAGGAAGCAGCTAGGCTGGGGTTCTGATTAGCAGGGCCCCAGCCAGACTAATGTCGAAAAACAGTGAAGCATCAGCAAAAAGTGGGGGTACCCATGTGAAGCAGATCCTACTCTCCTACAGCCGTGACTTTCGCAATGTATCAGACATGGTTAGCAGTCCCCAGCCCCTTTTGGAAGTGTGATCTTGCTTCATGTTTACCTGAAATGGCTGCTATACTTTATCAGACTTACAGACTTGATGATGCAATATAGCCATCAATTTCTCCATAGCATACATTTTCGATATCTTATCCCACCATACATGCATTGGAGGAGCGATTTGCTGCTTCCAAACTTGATCCAAGGCAAGCCTAGCCACCAGCAGTCAATGGGATATCAATTTGCCAAGTAGGGGTCGGCAGAGAGTAAATACTGTCCTCCCCAGGGTATCCTAGCAACACTATAAGAGGCCACATGGGCAGTAAGATCCCCCTGTTATATTGTTCATGAGTACTAGAATGTCAGAACAGTATACTTGAACATGGCTACATGACCACAGCATATAAAAAAATGTCCCCCCCTCACCACAATTCTTCCAGCGAAGCTCGGAGCTTCCAAACTTCTTGTACAGTCTGGTGGGGTATAGGTACCAACAATTTTGAAGTTTATATCCATTTTCTTTATGCTGCACAGAAATTGATAAGTGACATCTTGCCCCAGGCATCCTCTGATATCTCCATCCCTTGGTCTTCCTCCTATTGAGAAGTATAAATGTGCCTGGATTTAGAGAGCAGGTCAGAGATATGCCGCTGGAGCTATATTATCGCATTTCCAGGTCTGTCTGTTATAGAACTTTTTTTTTGATTGGGTGGAGTTTTCTCCCTCCTAGTTATTTCTGACATCCCTCGGCATCCTGCCTGCTCTAAGTAGGAGTTGTGCAAGCCTAAAACCATTCCCCTGCTCCAAACCCAACTTCTCTCGGATTACTTCCTGAGAGTCTAGGGCCCCATCAGAGAAAAGGCCTCCCAAAAGTGGAGGGTCATCATTGTTCCAATTTTTAAAGCTCGGGTCAATAATGCCACAGATGATTTCTGGCTTGGGATTTTGGGGAGGGGAATGACATGGACCCTGCCCTCTTAGTGAGATGTTGCCAGTATTCCAAGAGTGCCACTAAGACCTGCAAAAGATAGTAGGTATTGCATTTGGATCGGATGGATGTTTTGCTCTTCCAAGACCCATCCCATACCACGTGGTTGTGATTCCAATTGATTGCAAGTTAGATCTGAGCCACTTGAATGTAAATTCTAATATTAAGAAGATTCATTTCCCCAATCCTTGCTACTCAGCATTGTCACCTTTTAGACTCTTGGTGCTTGTTCCTTCAAAACAAAAGACATCAACCTCATCTAAATTTGGGCTAGGACCTGTGTTGGAAATCTTAATGGGAGTGTCTGTGCCGCATACAACAGTGAAGAAGGAAATTCATTTTAATGCATGTTACCCTCCTGACCTATGAAATCTGCAGCTTCACCAGGCAATACAGGTCTTTATCCAAAGTCTGGGAAAGCGGTGGGATGTTGCTTTGATATAATTGAGATGACTTATGCATCAGATTGACAACCAGGTAGCATATAAGACCCGGCATCCACGCAAACTCAGTAGCCCATACAGCCTTATGGGCCACCCGCTGGCCCCCTGTCACCGCCATGCCAACTTATTTTGTATGATTTTAAAACCAGAGACGGAAGCAACAAAGAGACTAGTCATCGTTTAAGGCTGGAACTGAGTTTTCTGGGTCAATTAGGAAGCATAGGGAATCATCTGCATACAGTGCAAAATTGAATTCATGGTCGTGTAAACTTGCCTTTTTAGAAGGGGTTATTTTGAATTCCGTGAATTTGATACGGCAAAATTCAGAGGTGACAAGTGGCAGCCTTATCTCATTATTGTACTGATGGCGCTAGACGGTGACAGCTCTCCATTTAGCTTGAGTTTAGTGGACGGTTTTATAGGTCATAGCCTATCAAACTGCACAGCTGTCTGGTTGCAAAGACATCTTGGGGACATGCTGAAAGCTTCCCAAGAAATACATTCTACCAATTACTTACCATTGGCTTTGTGTTTTTAACTCACATTTGCTTGCTTTCTATTTGCTGGCGCTATTTGTTTTTGGCTGTGCAGAAAGTCTTTGTCAATCCCATAGAGCATAGTCTGTTTACCACCTATCTGACTAGTTCCATGTATTTTTTTACAAGTGCTCTTTTTTGGGAACTCTTTTTTTCTTCTTCGTGAGGCTCTCCACAAGAGTAAATGTGTTTTCAATTGTCTCACTGTAAACATGCTCTTTACTAATAGCATAACAAACAATCCTCTTCCTCCATTTCACGCCCATGACGTAGGCGCTGGTAGTAGGGAAGTGGGGGTTGCTGAATTACCCCCAAAATAACCATGCTGGATTTCAGAAGTGAATGAGTAATAAACAGGCCTTTATATTTTGTTTTTATCTTGTCACATTTGCAGTGCAGACAGAGGTCAAATGTTAAGATCTGTCTTCCAAGGTAAGTTTGTGTTTATTTTTCTTTCTCTGAGTGCAAAGTGAGAGGATTTATGTATCAATCTTGCTGGGGATTGATTGAAGAAAGGTTGTGGGATGTTATTTTTTTCTAGCACACAACAAAATTTAAATGCCAGAAAATAAGTATACCAGAATTAAGAAAGCACATATGAAGCACATTTGTTTGTAATGCTGATGTGTGGTTTAAACATAATTTAATAAAATAAAAATAAAAATTTCTCACATTATTGTTTGTGCACTATATACTCTTAAGTCTATGCAAATGTAATGGCAATTTCAATTGAAAGTGTGTTGTCTGTAATGGCAGTGCACTACCACACCAGGCATACTCCACTCTATGACACTCCACAACACTCCACGCCACGACACTCTACTCCATTAATAGCTGACGGTTGTGAAATTGTTGGTCTCGCAAGTGTGTGCGAGAACTTTGAGGGTGCCATCCATAATGCATGGACTTGGACACTTCCACCACAATAATGTTGAATCTCTGCTGGTTTTCATTTATTGTACTGTTAGAAAGAAACCCGTTTTATCTACTTTGACTCAGTCATTTGTTGTAAGAGTCTGTGTGTTTTTAAGAGGCAGAATCATCTACCCTGCTGCATGTGACATATCGATCCTTCTTATCCCATTAAAAGATGTATTCCAAATGACCCTTTGTGTGCTTGGAAATCAAAATTCGGGCTAAAAAAGTTGATAATGTAGTAGAGAGAAAAGTTTGTAAAGAATGAGTTCAGCAAGTTTATTTTCTTTACAGAAAGTCAAAATACATGAAATTCTTGGAAAAATAGATCAAATTATCAACATCATAAATCCGAAACGGAATGTTATATTTGGAAACTTGGACCTTGTGGAACTGTTCAAACAAAATGTTAGCAAAATGCCAACATAGGAAACATTAAATCCTTTCTAGGAAGTGAAGCGAAACAAAACAAATACGTATTAAAAGTCTACATCACGTTAATGTTATAGAAATTTGTATAGCACTGTACTACTATTAGTATGGTCTCACAGCACTGTCGGAGTTTGTATACCTTCGTGCCCAGTCTCAATGATTTTTTAATCAAGCCGTAGACCGTTTACTAATTATTTGAGTATGATCATCAGTAGTGGTGGTCTGGTTAATATGCTATTATCAACAGTAAATATAGCTCTCTTCAGTTCCCGTCAACCCTTTCTTGTGTCCATGTCCACATATACATAACACCTTCAGCGACTTGTGTTTTTTTTTTACTGAGCATGTTGCTGGGAATTATAGGTTTTATGCTACCTTTATCAGGGTGTGCCTAAAAATCCCAGCATGCTAAAGGGACTGAATTCCCTTGACTGGCTGAAGACGCTGTGCACATAATTTTGGCACGATTAGCAGCTGTGCAGGTGTGCACGTGTGCCTGTATGTGAGTTGACTGGTACAGTATGTGCACCTCATGTATTGCAGCGTATAAAGGTAACTGTTTTGCCTTTTTACATCGATAAATTTTGTGTGCGCTAACCCGTCTATATGTGTACTCGCAGGAATTATCATGCTTGGTCTGCATGTGTCCATGTATGTTTTGCCCCTCTGAGTGCTTGTACTATCTAAAAGCCAAATGTAATGGTTTGTCAATGCTTTTATCAAATTGTATGCTAAATCTAATTTCCTGAGCATATCCTCACCATATAGGGTCTCTTGGTGCTAACATTTTTCTGTTCAGTGATCCATCAATAAATGTGAACAAGTTTCATGGCTGACTAATATCATTCTGAATGCGTTACCAGTTAATCTTAAGGTAATATTCTAAACTGGCTCATTCATTTTCACATCCTCCTACTTGTGAAATGGATCATACATATTGTTTCTTATCGCTACATATCACACGTAGTATTGGCACTACCTAATGCCCTGCAAATGTCCTCTTGGTAGTTCTAAGTAGCTCTATCGCCAACAAGTTTGCAATTTAAATTTTCTACAACTTAGAGTTTTGAAACAACCTTATATTTCCACTCCTCTTTGCTCATTTGATTGAAAATTGATAAAATACACGCAGGTGATTAAGCCATGGTGGGAAATGACTTTAAATGTGAATCAATTCAGTGTTCAGGGGTCTAAGAATCATTTGGTGCTCAGAAATGCAATGAGGCCCACAATAATATTGTCCTAGAACCAAAGCATGTGCTGTAATGCACTTGATGCCTTGTGAAGGAACGTCTAGCTTGAGAGGAATTACGGTCTAGGTAACTCTTAGCAGGCTGATCTAGTCGCCATCATACTTTGGACGACCTACCAGAGCAAAATATCATGGCCCTGGGACTGACCACAGGACAACATGTCTAATCAATCTTTCATCAATTATATCATCCCATAAACTACTACAGGACATTTAACACCACATGTTAGCAGAGCTTCCCACACGCATCATGTGCAGCACAGATATGCCATTTTGGGAATCACCGTGCCCTGAATAACCTCTCACAGCTGTTATTGCCACACAGTTACTTGCAACAAACATGGAACAGAACTATTTGCATATATCCAACACAGCCTGGATATGCCAGTACTTGGCTATCATGGTACTCAACAGCAACTGCCATCAACAAATGCCATTCACACTTACCATACTCAACACAATTAGCTTCCCTACAACATAACGCAAGCAACATGGTAATTCCCGCCAGTCCCATTCCATTATATATCAAGATCATACTCTACAATGTCAAGAAGAATGATTGTCACCCTAATGAGAAATGGACACCTAGACAATATCGGGATCATTATCACTTGCCTATTCAGACTCTGATCTACAATCGAATTCTAATAAACAAGAGTGGGAGGATCACAAAACTCTGAAGGCTCTGAGAGTGAGGCTAGACCAGTGGCATAATGCCTGTGTCAGAAATGTCCATAAAATAACAGGAAATGTTTTATCCAGGTGGCAGATTTGTAAGCGTAATCATAACACAATTCTGGAAATGTGCATCTGTTCAACACACAGCCTTAGACTCTTAACTCTTGAGTTCCTTGGTGAAAGGTCCACGTTAGCTTTCCAAGGAATGATAAAGACGTGATGACAGTCTTCAGATACCATTCAGAGTTCCAGCACAACAGTTCTCTAGGCTACTGTAAACTTCATGTATGCTATCTGAAGTTTGTGTCCTGCACAAGTGTGCAGCCAACAGCAAGGGTATCAACCTTATGTTCACACCACTCAGATGCACAACAGAGGCAAAGCAAGCCCCTTCCAATAACTAATTACACAAAGATTCCACTTTACTGGTACTCCGGAGAGCCTGGGCATGCAACTCAAAATTGCCAATACCATACCCAACCGTCTATGGGTTCAGGCTTGAATCCAGGGAGTGTATTTTTTAGTCTCTGGTTTAGTGGCACGTTTGCATCCACATTTATGCTTAACATTAAGTGAATTTGTAAAACGCACGTTCACCCATAGGCTTCTTGGCGCTGAATAACAGATGTTTCTTGTTAACCAACTCAATGGTACTCATTTTATCAACCTCAGAAGGATGAAAGGCTGAGTGGACCTGCTGGGATTTGAACCTGTGACCAGGAGGTCGAATACAGGCCCTTATAGTAGACTCATTAGCCCACTAAGCCACCAGACTCGGCAATACATTTAATTCTGCAGACTAGAGGAGTTGAGAAGTAATGTTCTTGGCAATATCCCTACTTAGTGTCTTAACTAATTTCATAGCATGTGGAGTTAAATTTCAGAACCCCCTGACTACATTTAAAATTTTGTATTTCATAACCCAGCAACTTACAAAACTAACTGGAAAATCCTATGTCACATTCCATGGGCTCCACCTTGTTTTGTTTTACACTATAATATTTTGGATCCATGTAATCCTTCATCACCTTATGTTTAATGTAAATATTGAAGGTTTGTATGTATTTGGCTGTGCTCATGACCATCCACGTTTTAAGAGATTGCGGTAGCATGTTGTTACTCTTGTAATGTATAATTGAAAAATAAAATGAGTTGTAAAATGCAATGGAGATGTGATATGCCTTCATTTTTCCACAATAGAAGTACGTAGTATCCATGAGCTGGTGAACACTTTAATAATTCAATTGTGTTAGTTATATAACAGTGGAATGACACAACATGGTAAGGCGAGAAATCGATAGACAGGAACATTAAACATTACTTGCAAGCGTGTACTATAGTGTAGAAGCTGGGAATCATGGAGGGATTTGCAGGGGAGCAAAAGAGAGCTAGTAACATCCAAGGTCTACAACTGCCTTTCATGTTAAACCCTATCATGGGAAGTATGTACGTGTGGATACCACAACTCCACAAAAGAGCGGGCCAGCCCTCGCAATGTGGGTTAAACATGCTCACATAAAACACTCACTCCCATTCTCTTAACAAATCCATCTGACACTCTGGGCAGTGATAGGTCTCAGTCATGATGGACTGTGTGGATTTTACCAGGGGCGGACATTAGATAGCCTCCCCCTTCATGACTTTAGGAAAGATGACTGAACTTGGCAGCAACCAACAGCAAATCAAGACATGGAGTAGTAAGGGGGGCAGCTTCTCTTGAAGGAGAGACATATTGTGTGAACCCCCAACTCATTGCTGGGGAATAATTTCATCTACACTAAGTACCTCTCATGGGACTTGTGAAAAGGTCTCTCTATCAGAAAAATATGCCAGACCATTTGGAACCAATGATCCAGGAGCAAGATGTCTCAAATGTAATGTGCCATAAACTTACTCCACTCCACTAAAAACCTGGAAAATGTTGGGTCTCTACCAAACGTGAACATACTACATTTTCTTTATTTCAAATCCAGTAACACCAGTTCTTAACCTATTCCTCAAGATTCTCACAGAGGTTCTTTTATAGCATATAGAAACTCTTGAAAAAGGTGTGCTTCCTGATAAATGACCCAATATATGAACTTTTTTTTATATCAGTATTGAATTTACTCAGGGCTGTGGTACATAAAATGTGACCAAGATCCCTCTACTTCCAATATAGCCAACCTATGCTTGAATTTAAAAGTTTATAAGAAACGCATATTTGAAGTCAAGCATAGAGCATATAACCACTAATAAAAACACCCCTAAATGTTTTGTCTTTCTCAAACAGGAGTCACATTTTGCTCTTCTTTCACTGTAACTGAGCAAAAAGTGAACTGTGAGAATCTTGCACTTTTTCATGATGCACTCAGAAATATTCCACTTTCCCTAAATCAGCCGAAAACCACCCAAAAAAATCACTTACCTTATCATAATTTCCAAGGTGATGTCTGTTTTGCGTGGAAGTAGCATGGGAAGTTGAGTCCTTCCAATCACTTTGCTAAGCCTATTCCAGAAGACTTGGTTAATGAAATTAGTCTTAATCTGCCAAAGGCTGGATTGAGTGGGACAGTCCATCAGCACTGTTTTAGATGATCTGAGGAAAGGATGGTTGCTTTCTGAGATATAATGTCTGTACCAAAAGCACAAAAAACCCTCCAAACTGCTAAGTTTCAATTGCAGGATTGTTCATGCAAGGTTTAAGTTTTGCTTCTGATGGATACATCTGCCTGTGGATTCCTCACCTTTTGAATTACTCCTTGCGCAGAATTCCACTGAAACTTTTCTCCATAGCTCTCCCACGTCAACGAGGACGTCCCAGTGGAACGGCTCAAAAATGGCTGGGCTGGATGGACCTTAACCTGCGAAGGTGGTGCCAAACTAGTAGACATGGAGTAGGAACAAAGAATCCAACAGCATGAACAAACCAAAGAAGATGAAATGCTCCGGTTTACTGAGCAGAAGTCCTTTCTATATGGGTAAAATTGGACCCAGCTGACTGGAATGAGCTGACTTCAGGACAGGAACCACACTATAGGAAGTGGTTGTTCCTTTCTCCGTCACCTGCTAAATTTATGAGATATTTGATGATCTTTTGTCATCTGCTTCTCCCAGCATATTAATGAAATTATCAAAAGCTTCAATCTAGGCAGTCCAACTAGCGCCAATATTTTGTTTCTTGGCAACATTGAAAGTAGACGGTGGTTTCAGAAAGGCAGCAGCAGTATACCCAGGCATGGAACTTACTGACTGAGAGTGCTGCAACGTCACTGACCAGACCGGAATGTTTGTGTGAATCTTCCTGGAATTAGCGTTAGAAGAGGAGATGCTCAAAGAATAGTCAATCGAAAAAGGGCGGCATTCTCCTACAAACACAGCTTTATTCAAAACAAAAAAAAATCCAGCAGAGTTGAAAACGATTAGGGGAAGATTTCCTCTCTGTTGACCAACATTTTAAGCTGTTATGAGCAACATGTTGCTCGCAAGCTACACATTTGGGCCACCGCCTTAATAAATCTTGAGGTACAAGGATTCCCTGGACGGGAGATTCATGAATGTCATTTATTTCACCTTGGTGATTTCTTTTAGAGTGAAGATCTTTTACATCCTTCTTAGGTAAAGAGTAACTAAACCACTAATTATTGTTAAGATGATGGTTTCTTTGGCTTCAGTCTTAATTAGTGGTGAAGATGATCCAGTATGGCCAGAAGTAGGGACTAGCTCGCTGCCTGTATGATAATAGTCAGAGAAGCAGACATTTACCTGAGGATATAATGGTAGTTGTAGGAAAGTGCCCCTTTTTGACACGGCTACCGCCCATTTTTTGCCTGGTATTTGATGCAAATTTGACTGAAGTGCACTGAGTTCCTGCTAACCAGATGCCCAGTGCAAGTGCTCTTTCCCTAAAAACAAGGTTACTGCGCAATTGTTCCTCAATTGGCAAGACCTTTAGCACCCCTGTAAGCCCCTAGTAAATGTACACCTGGTACCTAGGGCATGAGTACTTAAGAGGGTCCCTAAGGGCTGCAACAGGTATTGTGCCACCCTAAGGAACCCTCCACCAAACTCATGCAGACTGCTATTGCAGGCTGCATGAAATGGTGCAGACAAAAGTGAAAACACAACATGGCACCACACCCTGTGTGCCATGTCCCCAGACACTGCATGAAATGTATGCAAGTCACCTCTACAGCAGGCCTTGTAGCCCTAAGGCAGGGTGCATTATATTACATGTGTGGTCATATTGGCATGAGCAGATATGCCCCTGTGCTGTCTAGTTCAGTTACTAGATTGTACAAGTGAACAGGGAAGCAATCTTAAGTACATGTTCTGGGCACTGGCCATTACGAGTTCCCCAGCTACATGATGACTTCACCGAAGCCTATGGTATTTGATATCAAACACCTTGTCTTAATAAACCCATGCAGATGCCAGTAGTAGATTGATGGAGACATGCACCCAGAGAACACCCTAGAAGTGCTCCCAGAAAACCTACCAACCTCTAGTGTGCTCGCTGACTGGTATTGACCAGCCTGCCACCACAGACATTTTTCTGACCCCGTGGAGGTGAGAGCCTGCGCTCTCTGTGGCCAGAAACAATGCCTGTTCTGGCCGGAGGTGTTGTCACATCCTCCAAATAGGATGGCTAGTAATCAGCATATCAAGGCAGGAGACTTCAAAGGCCTTTGCCGCCTTTGATATGCGACCCCGGCTTACCCCAGACAGGGGAAATGCCACCCCCTATCCAGGGCCCATTTGGCACCAGGATAGGCGGGAAAATTTGATGGGAGGTGTGTTCACTATCAGACTAGTTACACTCCTAAGGTGGGCTACTGAAGTGAACACGAAAAGTAACATTCCACCATCTTGATTTTTGGTGAAATTAGATATACTGGCTCAGGGTAATGCCTGCTCCCCACAGGAAGTGGTCTTATAGGCGGTGTAGGCACCCCAAAGGTACGTAGCCCATTGGCTACTTCCTTACACTCCCCTTAATACCCCTAAATTTTGTATTTCTGCAGCTTCCCTGACACCAGGAACAGATTCGACGGCCACAAGAAGAAGAGAACAAAGAAGAGCGAAGAAGCGAGAACTGAGAACCAGCTGCGGACTTTTTGGCCCCATACCCTGCCTGCACTTGTCCCGACAATCACGACAAACCGACTCGTCCTGCAGCTGTTCATCTGCCAAGAACCCTGTTGTACTGGCAGCACTTCACAAATTGCCAGCAATCTCCCTTGGAGTAGAGAAGCTACTTCCCTGCAGCTTGCTTGCACCAAACAGCAAAGGCCGGTCCACCGTTCTGCCGCCTCCCAGTTCCACTAACGCAGCAGCTGCCCAGGAAGAGGTGCTCCAGAAAGTCAGATCTGTCTCATCACCAGGTAAGAAGATGCCAGGACCAACCGGAGCCGCACAGCACCAATACCCGGGTTTACCAGTCCCCTCGCAGCAGCCGAAGCCTGTTTGAGTCCAATCCGGACTCCAACAACTCCAAGACCTAGCAGCCATCAAGGTACGTCAGCGCCACAGAGACCGCCTTTGAGAGCGACCAAGCTCTCCTGTTTTTGTCCCCTCAGTCAGCGAGACCGACAACCGTGAGCGCCTATGACGCACAAGCCCAGCCGACCTAAACAGTCTGCACCCGAGCGCCCCAGCCCGGTTTCCTGAGAACCGGCTTTGCTTCCTTGCTCCCAAGACCCTCATAAACCGAGCCCATCCCTTTGGATGGCACAATGGCTGCTTCCTCATTGTGTAGCACATGAACTATTTTTCCTTATGAAAACTTTTCAGATTACTGTTATTGGTGACATAAACATCAGTAAACATGTCATAAACAATCAAGTGCGACCCTTCCTCAGAGAAATAATGCATAATGCAAAAACAAACGGCGTCCTGTACATACCACTCATCTACCTGAATAACCCACATCATTGTTTGCAGCTTGGAACGGGGAAAACATGCCACGGCCTGTAGAATAAGGCTATAAGCCTTTTAATGTTGTATCACAGTCAATCGCATGCATATGCAATATCTTCGATTTAAAAACAAATAACAAAAATGCTGCCTGTTTTATCTCTTGTGCTGGCTCCCACTTATTGAAAAATCTAGTGGCTTTGTCAATCACCCCAAGTTTGTACAGCTTATGATGTTTTAAATCTTGAGTGCCTAGGAGAAGTCAAATAACGCTGCTGAGGTGTGCATGTGAACTTTTATCTTTTAGAAATTGATTAGAAACAAAAAGTGACTTTGGGGACGGGTTTCTTTTCTGCAGCTGCTGCTGATGAAATGTCCTTGAAAGGACATCCTTTGGTGGCAGGCGAGATACAGTGTATAAATAAACACACAGGGGAAGGAACTGGTTTTCTTGGCCAAGGTAAGATCGAACAATGTCGACGTTAAGGCGGATGTAAAAAAACACATCTGTATGGAAGTCACTGGAGTACACAGGGGGATACACGTGTACCAGTGACTGTGCTGCAGCTGGTAAAGACAATAATATCCAACAGCTGTGTTCGTCTGGAGTTTAGAGGCTGCCTTCTTGGTTTAGAGAGTCACGAACCGTTTGAATTGATGGCTCTTCCAGTGGCACATTCTTCTTTCTTTCAAAACTGGGGGCTTTTGCTTTGAGAGTATGTTTAAATTGGTAAAGGCAATTTTTTGAGTGCTAAAAGTCTTGGTTGCGTAAAAGTATGTATAGCAGAGCAGGCGCTGCCTGTTTTTATAGTAAAGTGATGCGGATTTATAGTTTGCATTTGAGTCCTCTCCATCCCCCATTTCTCGCACCAGGCAATTTGTTTGGTCCCAGACCCTACTTGGAGGCCTTTAGTAGTAAATAGGTATACAGTGGCACTTGCTGAAAACACATACAGTCAGGGCCACTGGAATTATGCGATTGTCCGGCTTTTTTTTGCATAGTTATGGATTTGCAGCATTTGCCTCGTAATCCATCATCGGCTGCACAATCTGCAGATTTGACCAAAACAATGTTTTTTCTAGCTCAAACTGATCAAAAGTTACTAAAAATGTTGCAAAATGTTCGCATGCATTGGAAAGCCCTCTGCAAAGGTTAACTGGTCATCTTTTAGTTGCTTATTTCTGTATTTGGATGTTAAACTGGTACTAGTGAGTTGAAATCTTTACCCAGACAGTGTTACTATGTAGGAAAACTAATAAATAATGAAGTAATACTATCAAAAATGTGCAGCATTATGTCGCATAATTTGCCTTTCCTTGCCGCATAATTCAGTCAACCCTACTGCATAATTTGCTGCTCTCCTGCCGCATAATTCCAGTGGCCCTGCATATAGTAATTGAAAACCAAGGCCTCCATTCAGTGTCACCCTCAATAGCTGCTTAAATTTTACGCCTATCCTTACACCTTGGTACCACCAATGGCACCAAGTGGATCGCTGATTGGAATTTAGAAAATTCATGCTACACAGTATGCTCCATTGCGCACTCCATCACAATACAAGTACTTTAGGCCTAGAGCAAATTACATATTCCTCTCCTTGCAAGAAGTATAAGAAACAATCATTGGCAAAGCCAATAGGTGTAGCTTGTAACTGATCCCGCTTCTCCATTTGTTGTGGAATTTGTGTGTGTGGTATGGCTAAATGCAACAATGAGTCAATGGGTGGATCAATATGTGATTGAGTGCGAGTATGAGAAACTGAATTAATGGGTGATGTGGGGTTGAGCACAAGGACAGATAGTTGAGTGATTGTGTGGTTGGAAACAACTGGGCATTTTCATTTATAAGCTAGACCTTTTGGCTTTGCTTGTTTTTCTGGCAAGAGATGAGCTCTGGCAGACAGCTAGAGTTGTCTCTAGCCAGATCTCAAACAGATTTGAAAACAAAATGAATAAATAGTCAGTAAAGATAGGACAGAGAGGTTGATGTGGGAAAAAGAGAAAATATAGGGAAGAAAAAAAAGGTGACAATTATGCAAAGGACATGTTTAGGTGGTAAAGATGGGAAACTGAGAGATAAGGATACTGTGCTTAGCAAAGAGATGCTGTTGACCTTCTGTTGTCTTCTGCCTCTTACCATTTCTTTCTCTACTGTTGTGCTCCTGATGCCTTCTGCAGTCTTCTGTGTTGAGCTCATCCTGAAGTCTCTTGAGTTGCTGTTCTTCTGGAGCTTGTGCTGTGCTCCTGCAACCTGTGTTGTGCTTCTGCACGCTGTGCTGTGCTTCTGAAGGTTAACTTGTATTTCTAGTGTATGTTTGCACCTGTAGTCTTTGCTGTGCTCTCGCTCTCTATGCTGTAATCTTATAGTTTACACTGTGCTTCTCCAATGTCATGCTTCAGCAGTCTGTGCTCTGCTTTTGTAGCCTGTGCTCTAGAAGTTTGCGCTGTGCTCCTGTAGTCTCTGCAGTGCTCCTGTAGTCTCTGCTATGCTGCAGCAATGTGTGCAGTTTTACAGTAGTTACTAATGGTCTCCCACCATCTCAAGTGTGATTCTGCAATCTCTGGAGTGCTCCTGCAACCTCCGCTGTACTCCCTCAGTAATCACAGAATCTCTGCTGTAATCCCTCAAACTTTGCTGTAATCCCTCAATCTTCGCAGTGCTCCTGCAAAATCTACTGTGATCCCATAGATTCTGCTTTGATCGAACAGTCTCTCCTGTGCACTTTGCTATGCTCCTGCTGTCTGTGCTATGCTTATGAGGTCTAGACTGTGCTTATGCAGGCTGTGCTCCTCCAGTCTCTGCTGGGCTCATGTTGTGTCTACTGAGGTCAAACAGCCTGTAGCTACAGCCACCTGTGATGTGCCCCTACAATCTTTGCTGGGCTCATTCTTTGCTGTGCTCCTGCAGTCTCCTGTCTGCTCCTACAGTATTTGCTGTGCTCCTGCAGTCTCCTCTGTGCTCTTACAATCTTTGCTGGGCTCATTCTTTGCTGTGCTCCTGCAGTCTCCTCTGTGCTCTTGCAATCTTTGCTGGGCTCATTCTTTGCTGTGCTCCTGAAGTCTCCTCTGTGCTCCTACAGTATTTGCTGTGCTCCTGCAGTCTCCTCTACTCCTACAATCATTGCTGGGCTCATTCTTTGCTGTGCTCCTGCAGTATCCTCTGTGCACCTACAGACTTTGCTGGGCTCATTCTTTGCTGTGCTCCTGCAGTCTCCTCTGTACTCCTACAATCTTTGCTGGGCTTATTCTTTGCTGTGCTCCCGCAGTCTACTCCCTGCTCCTACAGTATTTGCTGTGCTCCTGCAGTCTCCTCTGTGCTCTTACAATCTTTGCTGGGCTGATTCTTTGCTGTGCTCCTGCAGTCTCCTCTGTGCTCTTACAATCTTTGCTGGGATCATTCTTTGCTGTGCTCCTGCAGTCTCCTCTGTGCTCTTACAGTCTTTGCTGGGCTCATTCTTTGCTGTGCTCCTGCAGTCTCCTCTGTGCTCCTACAGTATTTGCTGTGCTCCTGCAGTCTCTTCTGCTCCTACAATCATTGCTGGGGTTATTCTTTGCTGTGCTCCTGCAGTCTCCTCTGTGCTCCTACAGTATTTGCTGTGCTCCTGCAGTCTCCTCTGTGCTCTTACAATCTTTGCTGGGCTCATTCTTTGCTGTGCTCCTGCAGTCTCCTCTGTGCTCTTACAATCTTTGCTGGGATCATTCTTTGCTGTGCTCCTGCAGTCTCCTCTGTGCTCCTACAGACTTTGCTGGGCTCATTCTTTGCTGTGCTTCTGCAGTCTCCTCTGTGCTCTTACAATCTTTGCTGGGCTCATTCTTTGCTGTGCTCCTGCAGTCTCCTCTGTGCTCTTACAATCTTTGCTGGGATCATTCTTTGTTGTGTTCCTGCAGTCTCCTCTGTGCTCCTACAGTCTTTGCTGGGCTCATTCTTTGCTGTGCTCCTGCAGTCTCTTCTTTGCTCCTGCAGACTCTTCTTCTGCCATTTTGTTTGTGAAGGCTTTGCTTTGCTCTGCTTTAACAGTCTGAAGCATTCCCACCGTATTTGTTGTCCCCTTACAGTTTCTATTGGGCTCCAGATGTCTCTGCTACTGGGTTTGTTTTGCTCCTGCTGTCTGCGCTGTGCTTGCTCCTGCAGTCTCTGCAGTGTTCCAGCAATTTATGCTCTGCTTCTGCAGTCTCTGCTGTGCTAGTGCAGTGTCTTCCATTCACCTGCTTTCTCTGCTTTGCCCCTACTATCTCTGCTCTGTTCCAGAACTCTGTGCTCCAGCTTTTCTGCTGTACTCTTGCAGTCACGTCTATGCCCCTAAGATCTCTTCAGTGCTCAGCTCCTGCAGTTTATGCTCGGCTCTTGCAGTGCGTGCTGGGCTCATACAGGCTGTGTAATGCTCATGCATACTTTACTGTGCCAACACAGTCATTGATGTTCTTTTACCATCTGTTCTCTTTACCTGCAGCCTGTGCTCTGCTCCTGCAGTCTGTGCCGCACTTCTACCATCTTTGCTTCTGCAGTCTCTGCTGTGGTCCTGCACCATCTCTTGCACTTCTAGTATATGCTATGCTCTTTCAGTATTTGCTGTGCTCCTCTTGTCTTTTCTGCAATCTTCAGTCTGCTATGAGCTCCAGCTGTCTCTGCCACCATCCATCATCCGATAATACCAATGGGGTAACCCAGCCACATGCAGAACCTGGGGATGGGTACGTTATACGAGCAGTAGTTCTGCCACGAAAGGAACTTAAAACATTTCTTACTTTGTCCTCACAGATGCTAGGACTCCAATCAATGATACAGTAAATCACAACGCTGATTTCCAAAAAACAAACAACTCAACTAAATTGAATGGTGTCAATTGATATATTGAAAAATAATATTTTTAAGAACAGGACAAATACACAATGTAAGCAATGTTTTAAGTTCGTGGCAGAACCGCTGCCATCCATCATCCAGCAGCCTCTGCAGTTTTTCTCTAATTGTGCCTTAGTCTTGCAGTCATGCCTTTACTCCTGCAATCTCGACTGTGCTCCTGCAGCCTAGGTTGTACACTATAATCTGTGCAGTGCTTCTGTAATGTCTGCCGTGCTCCTGCAGTCTCTGTTGCGCCACAGCACTCTGTAGTGCTACAGCATTCTGTACTGTGCTCACTCAAGCAGTCTATGCTCCTATTACTGTGTGCTGTCCTCCTGCAGTCTCTGATGTACTCCAGCAGTGTTTACAGTCCGTGCTGTTCCCCTGCTGCTGTCTACAGCAGTTTGGTGCTGTGCTCCTACTGTCTGTGTAAATGTAAGCTCTCTTTAGTCAGACTAACATTACTGCTAGCTGCTCATATGCTGTCCAGCCATCGTAAGGCAGATCAATCACAAGGCAGAGCCAAAGCCCCTCTCTATATACTCCTTTTTTCTCATTTTCTAAGACATGAGGTCTGGTAGACAGCTATAGCTGTCTCCAGCCATACCTAAAAAGATAACAAAGTAAAGTCCAGTTTTGAGCCTGGGACTACCCCTTAACTGTTGATTAAGTATTGATAAGGCAATCACACATCATTTTTTGTGTAATTACTCCCAAATTACATCAAATAGTAAATATTTTTCAGTAAAAATGTCTTTGCATGCTCTCCAAATACGACCAAATAACCAATGGCAAAGAAGCAAGCTGATAATATTGCAGCTGTCACCTTTACTTGTAAGTAAAAGTACATGTCTGTGAAATGAGTGGGAGGATCTCCCTCTGTAAATCGCTAAAGAGTGGCTGAGCTGAGCTGAACCACTTAGGTGTGAGGATAAGGGCTAGGCGGAGAGGCGGGCGGTACCTCGATATTACTAAATGCTGCTTCTAAACATGAAAGCCAGTGCCCTGCAGCATGTTAGGAGTAAGTGAGAGGGTGAGATAATTAAACTATTTGCCGATGAAGACTGGAATCAGGTAGTCCAATCTGTACATGAGAGCAAGTACTTCCCTCCCTTGTGAGAAACCCAGTCAAAAGGAGTGTGGTGCTTCTTTCGAGTCCCAGACAAAGTAAAGCATTGGAATGGAGCAGAGGGCGTTGTTGGAGGTGTGGTGGCTGGTGGATTATATTAGCACATCATATGGCCCTCTAAAAAGGTCTGAGCAATGCTTAAACGAATAGTCTTTGAATTTATGAATTTGAATTTATGAGTAAAATCTTACAGGGCAATTTTGCTACCTGTTTCGCCCCCCCCCCCCAAAAAAAAATGTTAATTAACTAACCGAGAGAAGAACCTACTTAGAACCCTGTTTGTTACCATTTACAAGTACGTAACAATCAAGTGGAAATAGGAGATCACACCCACCATTGGCCAGGAGAGATGTAAAGAAGTAGAACTGAGGTAAATGTTGCTAAATTAGCACACTGCTCAAAAAGCCGCCTTGTTTGTAGAAGGGTAGGCCTACTAACTTTCTCAATAGACACGTTTAGGTTTAACCAAAGGAAGCTACACTACACTCCTTGGTGGATGGAGCAGATCGGACTCCCAGACCATACCACGTATTCAACCCATTCAATTTAGGGCAAAAAAAATACGCTGATACAGCACACTGGTCTGTCCGATGCCCTCCATCTGATTATATGGCTGTGGAGCTAGTCCTAGAGACACTGCAAACGTCTGCCTCATTCAGAGTACCAAGGCATGTCCTCAGCTCCGCGGTATAATGCCTTATCCCTGACTTGGTCTTCATGTTACAGGTTGTTGTTGAGCCAGGAGTTCTTTTCCAAGGTACCAGCTGTGTTGAGAGTGGCACAGAAACAAATGAAGGAGGAAGAATGTAATCATCCGATAGTAAAGTGCAATATGCAAGTTAAAATGCTGAAATTATATATTTCATGTTTTCAGAGGCTTGTCAGAATTCTCTGGCATGTTTACTGATTTCACAAACCCAAAAATCCATTTCCTATGGAAACGTGGTCCTAACTAGAACTACCCAATGGCTATATATAAAGTCATGCTGCTACTCTCCTTCACCAACGATGATAGTAAATAGCATAGCACTCTCTGCACATCTTCATATGTGAATCATTCCATGTTGTGTTTTTGTTTCTTCAAGTGCACTCCATATAAAACAGAAATGTAAGCAAACCTGGTGGACAATAATATCATCGCATGTGCCCATAGTGTAAGCAGTGAAGATCCAGATAGCCCAGAAGATCGAGCTCGACTATGGTAATAACATGGGATTTGATCTCCTCATTGTAGTGATAAATCTCTGAATCTGTTTATTATCACTTGCTCCAAATAGCATGTTTCATTGGACCACATTTATTTCCACTAGGGTTACGTTCTGCTCTGCTTCTTTAAAAAAAGGTGTGTTAGAGGGTGTTTGGGCAATTTATGAGCTTAAAATTTTTAAGTTATTGTATCCTTCTTGGATAGTAGTAGGACCTTTCATTTGCAAATTGTTCCCATGATTGTTTTTTTTAGGTTTACAATATTTTTTTTATGGAAGGTTTTCTTGTTGTCTCATTGTGGTTGATATGCATCTTCTGTTGCCCTTTATTTATAAACAAAAAAGCAACACTAAGTAGTAGAATGCAAAGGAAACAAACAGATTCCCTCCCTCATATGGCACAACTTGACAAATTGAAACCTCAATGAAAGTTCTTACCTTCTATGGCTTCTGCCCTGATCAATTTGTAGCAGGAATATTCACCTCTTACTCTTTCCCCATTCCTGTGTGATGAGTGGATGACTATGATGGAAAACGTTGAAATGGAGTTCATGCTTTGAATTAGCTATTCCTTAATCCCCCATTTGAATGTGTTATTTGTGTACCACAAAGTGCAACTGAAGAGATCCTTCAAAGCAATTTTACAGGAAGTGGGAAGAGAAAAGAGGGAGGTGAGGAATTGTGAGGATCCTAAGGTGTGTAAAATCTGTACATAGAGTTGAATAGATGCAGTGTTAATGCTTCTCAGAACTCATGTAGACTTGTTTGGAAGAGATAAGATATAGGGCAGGAGGTGACATTTGAGAAAGTTGAGCATTAGATTTGCAGGAATGTAACGTTGCAGTGCTCGTGTCTTGTCTTCCAGGTAGAGATGCTTTGTTTAGAGTGGCCTTTTTTGGGCCGGTTAGTAGAAGTTTAACGCTTTTTAGGTTTTGCTTGCGAGGCGCTTGTGAAATCTATTGTATTAAATATATCTAAAAGGGACTTGCATCCCACCTTCACTTCTTATTGGTTCTTGTGCTTGTCACTTTACTTTTCCCCATTTCTATTTGTTTTAGGCATTCTGTTTCCTGTTCTTCCATGTGGGTTTCTCTTATCAGTTTCCAATCTGCAAAGTACTGTCTCCATCTGCTTTGGTGGAACATCTTTTAAGCGTCTCAAGCAACGATTGGAAACAAATAATAAAATCAACCTTGGTAACTTGTGACCTACTTTATCTGTGAGCAAGCATGTACTTGTTTCCCAACCCCCTCCCACTGTTCGTTCTTATATTTTATCAATTTAACTCGCCTGAACTATTGGAGAGCTTTACACGAGCACCAGTTTAAAAGGGGCTCTTGAGCCTCCCGCTGCCACTCAAACCCTGTTCCCCAGCTTCAAGGTCGGCGCACTAGCCCTTACACTGCATTCTCTGGTGAATTAAGAAGATCAGCTTATAACATGGCTGTTGCTCCTTTGGAACACACAATTAAAATACATTAATATTATGCGTTCCAAAGCAGCGCCGGCCATCTCTTGTTTCTATAACGCTTGTTTTACTTGTTTACGGTCCATGCAAACAAAACCCTACAGTGCAAAATACAATGGCGCCAGTACAGTGTATTCAGCGTGCAGTTCATATACAGTAATTACATCGCTTGCATACTTCAGGATGTGTATGATGTAACATACATACGGACCTCCACATGTGTAGCACAGTATTATAGTAAAAGGAGAACGGTCCAGAGATCCTGAGTCTGGATATGAATCCCTAGAGTTTTGGAGGAGTTTTGCTCAAGGCTCTGGACCTTTACAGCCTCAGTATATGCACTGGAAAATAAACCCAGAACGTGGCAACTGTATAGTACAGTTCCCATACTGCATAGTACATATGGCAAGTATTTAATCACTCTGTAATGTACCAGGAACTGTTACATAAACAGAACGGGAACCACGTAAGGACAAGCCAGTGCGAGTTTGGAAACGTTTGTAAGAATGGCCCTTCTCGCTCTCCGTACAGCTCCCAGAAAACACTAAAAAGTAAAGACTAACTGTCTCCGGCACCACTGCTCATATCAGAACACTGACCGGTACCCAGCACTCCTGCCCTGCACCTCTGGAGCCCTCTTCAAGTGCTTCCAGGGGCACCTTACCCCTCTGAGAGCTGTTGTGTCCCTCAAACCACTGCCGAGGAAGCTTGCCTCCTTCTGAACCCCATGCCAGGGGCCCTCTCTTGGGCGTTGGGGTGGCTGCCTTTATGCCCCCGAGCATCGGTGTGGTGCGTTGTGAGTTTTTATTAATTTTAAATATAAATATTTTTGTACATATATACAAAAGTGTAATGTTGTACACCAGAATTTAAATTATTAATATGCTTTCTAGGTGCAACTTGTAATTAATGTATACGCACAAGCTGGGCGGGCTCACTGTCCCCACAAGGTACAAACGTTCTGAGCTGTGGAACATGTTAACCCCTTCGCTGCCAGGCCTCCCCCCGTGCCATGCCTTTTTTTGGCTATTTGAGGTAGTTTGCGCTTAGGCCCCTGTCACTTTTTGACCACTTAAGGTATCCACGCCAAATTTGCGTCCTTTTCTTCCAACATCACAGGGATTCTAAAGGTACCCAGGGTTTGTGGATTCCCCTGGAGGGTACCCAGAAATTAACCAAAATACAGCTACATTGCTACATTTCTTTTGAAAAATTGGAAAAAAGGGCTACAGATGAAAGCGTCTGGTTTTTCCCTGCAAATGGTATTAACAAAAGGGTTGTGGTGCTGAAATCACCATCTTCACTGCTTTCAGGGACAATCAGACTTTTGTCAGAAAAGCAAAAATTGTTACACAGTTTTGGCATTTTTCTGGGACATAGCCTATTTTTGCTATTTTTTGTGCTTTCAACCTCCTTCCAGTTAGTGGTAAAAATGGGTATGAAAGCAATGATGGATCCTGGAAAGCTATACCTTTCTGAAAAGAAGACAACATTTTGAATTCAGCAAGGGGTCACTTGTGTAGATCCTTCAAGGTTTTCGTATAGAAACTAACAGTTGAAAATAGAAAAAATTGAAAATGAGTTAAAAAACAACCATTTGTGCCAACGTTTTCACCTGTAACTTCTACTAAGTATGACAGATGTTTGAAACCAATATACCATTACATCGGCTGGATCCTTCTGGTTGTGGGGATATATAGGACTTGTAGTTTCACCAAGAACCCGAGGAACCCAGAGCCAATAACTGAGCAGCGTCTTGCAATGGGTTTTTATTGTGTACCGGGTATATAGCAATTCATTTGGAAAAATATGAACAGGGAAAAATCGGTATGAAAGTCACCTATGTATTTCTGAAATGGTAACAAAATATAGAGTTAGAAACAGTAGCTATTTGCACATCTCCGAAATTGTGGGTACCCATACCAGCATGTAAATTGTAGGCCATTTTTCAAAGTGACTTCTTTTTTACACATTGTCTTACATTTGGAAGGCAGAAATACATTGAAAGTCAATAGGTAATAACAGTTGCTCCACAATTTTGTGTTCCCCTAAGTCTCCCGATAAAAATGATACCATACTTGTGTGGGTAGGTGTAGTGGCCGCGACAGGAAACGGCCCAAAACATAACGTCAACACACCACATTTTCACAGTGAAAACTGACCCTTTTTTTGCAAAGTGCCTAGCTGTTGATTTTGAACCCTAGCTCTGCCGGCACCTAGGGAAACCTAGCAAACCTATACATTTTTGAAAACTAGACACCTAGGGGAATCCAGGATGGGGTGACTTGTCTGGCTCTCACCAGGTTCTGTTACCCAGAATCCCTTGCAAACCTCAGAATTTGTAAAAAAAAAGAAAAAATTTCCTCACATTTCTGTGGTGGAAAATTCTGGAATCTGGGTGGATCCACAAAATTCCACCCACCCCGCATTCCCCAAAGTCTTCTGAGAAAAATGGTACCTCACTTGTGTGGGTAGGCCTAGTGCCCGCGACAGGAAACGGCCCAAAACGCAACGTGGACACACCACATTTTCACTATGAAACGGACCCTTTTTTGGCAAAGTGCCTAGCTGTAGATTTTTCACCCTAGCTCTGCCGGCACCTAGGGAAACCTACCAAACCTATACATTTTTTAAAACTAGACACCCAGGGGAATCCAGGATGGGGTGACTTGTCTGGCTCTCACCAGGTTCTGTTGCCCAGAATCCCTTGCAAACCTCAGAATTTGTAAAAAAAACCAAATTTTCCTCACATTTCTGTGGTGGAAAGTCCTGGAATCTGTGTGGATCCACAAAATTCCACCCACCCCGCATTTCCCAAAGTCTTCTGAGAAAAATGGTACCTCACTTGTGTGGGTAGGCCTAGTGCCCGCGACAGGAAATGGCCCAAAACGCAACGTGGACACACCACATTTTCACAGTGAAAACAGACCCTTTTTTTGCAAAGTGCCTAGCTGTAGATTTTGAACCCTAGCTCTGCCGGCCCCTAGGGAAACCTAGCAAACCTATACATTTTTTAAAACTAGACACCCAGGGGAATCCAGGATGGGGTGACTTGACTGGCTCTCACCAGGTTCTGGTACCCAGAATCCCTTGCAAACCTAAACATTTGTCCAAAAAAACACATTTTCCTCACATTTCTGTGGTGGAAAGTTCTGGAATCTGCGTGGATCCACAAAATTCCACCCACCCTGCGTTCCCCAAAGTCTTCCGAGAAAAATGGTACCTCACTTGTGTGGGTAGGCCTAGTGCCCGCGACAGGAAACGGCCCAAAACGCAACGTGGACACACCACATTTTCACAGTGAAAACGGACTCTTTTTTTGCAAAGTGCCTATCTGTAGATTTTGAACCCTAGCTCTGCCGGCACCTAGGGAAACCTAGCAAACCTATACATTTTTGAAAACTAGACACCCAGGGGAATCCAGGATGGGGAGACTTGACTGGCTTTCACCAGGTTCTGTTACCCAGAATCCCTTGCAAACCTAAAAATTTGTAAAAAAAAAACACATTTTCCTCACATTTCTGTGGTGGAAAGTTCTGGAATCTGCGTGGATCCACAGAATTCCATCCACCCCGCGTTCCCCAAAGACTTCCAAGAAAAATGGTACCTCACTTGTGGTGGTAGGCCTAGTGCCCGCGACAGGAAACGGCCCAAAACGCAACGTGGACACACCATATTTTCACAGTGAAAACTGACTCTTTTTTTGCAAAGTGCCTAGCTGTAGATTTTGAACCCTAGCTCTTCCGGGACCTAGGGAAACCTACCAAACCCACACATTTCTGAAAACTAGACACCCGGGGGAGTCCAGCGAGGTATGGCTTGCGTGGGTCCCCCAACAATTCCCTACCCAGAATCCCTGCAAACCTCAAATTTAGCTGACACTTTTTTCTCACATTTCTGTGTGGCAAAGTTCTGGAATCTGCGTGGATCCACAAATTTCCTACCACCCAGCGTTCCTCCAGGTCTCCCGATAAAAATGGTACCTCACTCGCGTGGGTGGGTCAAGTACCTGCGACAGGCAACGGCCCAAAACCTATTGAGGCAACATCAAAATTACCTATCACAAAACAACCTGGTTTTGCAAGGGGGGTCCCATGAGTTTTTGGCCCCGGGCTCGGCGGCCATCTAGGGAAACCTACCAAACCCACACATTTCTGAAAACTAGACACCCGGGGGAGTCCAGCGAGGTATGGCTTGCAGGGGTCCCCCAACATTTCCCTACCCAGAATCCCCTGCAAACCTCAAATTTAGCAGAAAAAAATCACTTTTTTCTCAAATTTCTGTGTGGGAAAGTTCTGGAATCTGCGTGGATCCACAAATTTCCTACCACCCAGCGTTCCTCCAGGTGTCCCGATGAAAATGGTACCTCACTCGCGTGGGTGGGTCAAGTAGCCACGACAGGCAAGTGCCCAAAACCTATTGAGGCAACATCAAAATTACCTATCACAAAGCAACCAGTTTTTGCAAGGGGGGTCCCATGAGTTTTTGGCCCCGGGCTCGGCGGCCATCTAGGGAAACCTACCAAACCCACACATTTCTGAAAACTAGACACCCTGGGGAGTCCAATGAGGTATGGCTTGCGTGGATCCCCCAACGTTTCCTTACCCAGAATCCCCTGCAATCCTCAAATTTAGCTGAAAAAAACACATTTTCCACATATTTTTGCGTGTAATCACCATGCTGGCACAAATGTCCTACCCCACAGCGTTCCCCTCAGTCTCCTGAGTAAAATGATACCTCACTTGTGTAGGTGTTCAAAGCAGAATTGGCTAAAATTGAATTTTTCTAAAAATGTAGCGCTTAGAATTCTCGGTGCTATACCCTTAATCCCTATGTTTTGGGCTCTTCCCAGTCACAGGACTTTCCCGCACCCACACAAGTGAGGTATCATTTTACTCGGAAGAACAAGGGGAACGCTGGGTGGTAGGACATTTGTGCCGGCACGGTGATCCCATGCAAAAATGTATGAAAAAAGTGATTTGTTCAGCTAAATTTGAGGTTTGCAGGGGATTCTGGGTAGGGAAACGTTAGGGGATCCCCATAAGCCATACCTCATTGGACTCCCCAGGGTGTCTAGTTTTCAGAAATGTGTGGGTTTGGTAGGTTTCCCTAGATGGCCGCCGAGCCCGGGGCCAAAAACTCATGGGACCCCCTTGCAAAACCAGGTTGTTTTGTGATAGGTAATTTGATGGCGCCTCAATAGGTTTTGGGCCCTTGCCTGTCGCGGGTACTTGACCCACCCATGCGAGTGAGGTACCATTTTTATCGGGAGACCTGGAGGAACGCTGTGTGGTAGGAAATTTGTGGATCCACGCAGATTCCAGAACTTTCCCACACAGACATTTGAGAAAAAAGTGATTTTTTCAGCTAAATTTGAGGTTTGCAGGGGATTCTGGGTAGGGAAATGTTGAGGAACCCACGCAAGCCATACCTCGCTGGACTCCCCCGGGTGTCTAGTTTTCAGAAATGTGTGGGTTTGGTAGGGTTCCCTAGATGGCCGCCGATCCCGGGGCCAAAAACTCATGGGACCCCCCTTGCAAAACCAGGTTGTTTTGTGATAGGTAATTTTGATGGCGCCTCAATAGGCTTAGGGCCCTTGCCTGTCGCGAGTACTTGACCCACCCACGCGAGTGAGGTACCATTTGTATCGGGAGACCTGGAGGAACGCTGGGTGGTAGGAAATTTGTGGATCCACGCAAATTCCAGCACTTTCCAACACAGAAATTTGAGAAAAAAGTGATTTTTTCAGCTAAATTTGAGGTTTGCAGGGGATTCTGGGTAGGGAAATGTTGGGGGACCCATGCAAGCCATACCTCGCTGGACTCCCCCGGGTGTCTAGTTTTCAGAAATGGGTGTGTTTGGTAGGTTTCCCTAGATGGCCGCCGAGCCCGGGGCCAAAAACTCATGGGACCCCCCATGCAAAACCAGGTTGTTTAGTGATAGGTAATTTTGATGGTGCCTCAATAGGTTTTGGGCCCTTGCCTGTCGCGGGTACCTGACCCACCCACGCGAGTGAGGTACCATTTTTATCGGGAGACCTGGAGGAACGCTAGGTGGTAGGAAATTTGTGGATCCACGCAGATTCCAGAACTTTCCCACACAGAAATTTGAGGAAAAAGTTATTTTTTCAGCTAAATTTGAGGTTTGCAGGGGATTCTGGGTAGGGAAATGTTGAGGGACCCACGCAAGCCATACCTCGCTGGACTCCCCCGGTGTCTAGTTTTCAGAAATATGTGGGTTTGGTAGGTTTCCCTAGATGGCCGCCGAGCCCGGGGCCAAAAACTCATTGGACCCCCCTTGCAAAACCAGGTTGTTTTGTGATAGGTAATTTTGATGTCGCCTCAATACGTTTTGGGCCCGTCCCTGCCGCGGGTACTTGGCCCACCCACACAAGTGCGGTACCATTTCTTTTGGAATACTTGGAGAAATGCTGGGTGGTAGGAAATTTGTTGTTTCTATCTCAAGCATGAAAAGTTTGGCACAATAATGCAAGGAAAATGTGACAGTCACATTTTGAGTTTTGCAGGACATTGTGGGTAAGATAACTTGTTGGGATCCACAAGAGAGACATCACCATGTACTCCCATGGGTGTTTAGTTTACGACAATATCTACAGTTGGTAGGTTTTTCTTAGATGGAATGTACACCTTGGCAGACAGACACAAAAGACAAATATTACTGCACAGACATCTATTCCTCAAGCACACACACATACTGGTTGGATTTGGCATGAGGGCGAGTGATGGTTCAGTATATAAAATTTTATTAACAAGAGATTTCACAAAAATGAAATGCACTGTCAATAATTGAAAGGACAAAAAACTGAACCAGTGACTCACAGCTCTTGAGCTGAAAAGCCGCGTCAAGGCCCCAACCACTTTTCAGGCCATTCACACACCTTTCGTACGTGATACACACAAGACCATTCACACCAGCAGGCACGAAACCAACACATTACAACATTCACAAAAAGGGACAAGGCACACCCTGCTTGAGAAAGACAGAAAAGACAAATATTTCTGCACAACCATCTATTCCTCAAGCACACATACATACCGGTTGGATTTGGCACGAGGGAGAGTGATGGTTCAACATATATAATTGTATTAACAAGAGATTTCACAAAAATGAAATGCACTGTTATTAACTGAAACTCAACCATTGATTCACAGCTTGTGAGCTGTAATGCCATGACAAGGCACCAACCTCTTTACAGGCCATTCATACACCTTTCATACGTGTGCCGCATACAAAATCATTCATAGCGCCAGCCGCGGGCCCATCACATTACAACACTCACATCAGTAGACAGCGCCATGTAAGGGCCCATCACTTTCACACGCCCACCTTCCTGAGACAGCAACCACACCAGCTGATGGATTGCGTGGAGTGGCGTTTGGCTAGCAGTGTGTGTAGTGACCAGCAGCAAGTCACTACTCACACACCGCCAGCCAAGCACCAGTCCACGCACACCACCTACCAAGCGCCAGTCCACGCACATCGCCAGTCCACGCACACCGCCAGCCAAGCGCCAGTCCACACACACCGCCAGCCAAGCGCCAGTCCACGCACACCACCAGCCAAGCGCCAGTCCACGCACACCGCCGGTCCACGCACACCACCAGCCAAGCGCCAGTCCGTGCACACCGCCAGCCAAGCGCCAGTCCGTGCACACCGCCAGCCAAGCGCCAGTCCACACACACCGCCATCACATATTTTATGCAACAAAAAAAAACACAATCCAATTGGCAATAGATACAAACCTTTAACTACAAGCACAACTGCTCTAACTGAATACATCACACTTTTGCCAACCATGAAATCTGAACAAAAATATAAAACAATACAGACCAGTCACTTTACTTTTATGCTCACGGTTGTAACCAAAAACTCTGTTGTGTGTGGTACAATTTAAAACATGTGGGCACACACAGCCCAGGATTAGAAGGGCAATAGGGGCAGTACATACGACTCTCCTTCCGCACATCTCTTCACGCACACACTCTATATTTTTTAGCGGGAAAGTCTTTTTAGCCGTGGGAGGAAGGTGATCAGGAAAGTGGCGATCTTTCAATCTAGCCACATCCTCCACCACTGCTTCTTTAGGAACTCCTGCCTGTTCTACTAAAACAAGGCTGCCTATCAAAGACTGCTGAAACTGAACAAATGTCATCTTTGACTCTGGAGAGCAATCCTTAAATACAACAAAGGCATTGTAGCTTGCTAAATGGAATAAATGGATAGCCAACTTCTTATACCAAACGTACGCCTTACGAACAGCAGTGTAAGGTTCCAACCTCTGATCTACTCGATCGACACCACCCATGTGCTTATTGTAGTCTAAAATGCACACAGGTTTGCGCACTTCAGCAACCTGACCCCAAACAGTCACAGGTGAAGTACTTTCATCATGGCTGGTAGTCAGCATATAGACATCTCTCCTGTCAGAAAATTTCAGAGCTAGAAGCTCATCACTACGCAAGGCACTGCACTGTCCCTTCACAAGTTTTTCACAAACCAGCTCTTTTGGGTAACCTTTACGGTTAGAGCGGATTGTGCCACAAGCAACAGTGTCCCCTTTGAACAATTCCTTGAACAATGGCACAGCAGTGTAAAAGTTATCTACATATAAATGGTGACCTTTGTTAAAAAGTCCTCTGCTCAGTTCCCACACAATGTTCTCTGCAACTCCAAAAGTGGACGGACAACCAGGGGGGTCAATACTGGAATCCCTACCAGTGTAGACCCTGAAATTATAGACATATCCAGTACTACTCTCAGACAGCATATACATCTTAATTCCATAGCGTGCCCTCTTGCTAGGAATGTACTGCCTAAAAACCAATCGACCCTTGAACAGGACCAAAGACTCATCCACAGCTATTTCTTTCCCGGGCACATAGATCTCTGAAAATCGATCAACTAAGTGATCAAGGACAGGCCGAACCTTAAAAAGACGGTCACAATCAGGGTGATCGCGGGGCAACGCAAAAGCATTATCAACAAAATGCAACATCCGAAGTAGAAGCAAATACCGATTACGACTCATGGTTGCAGGAAATATGGCTGTTGCCATCAAGGGATTAGTAGACCAATATGAAGACAGAGATGGCTTCCTAACCAGGCCCATCAAAAAAGTTAAACCCAAGAACGTCTTCAGCTCATCCAGATTTGTGGGAGTCCACCGGGTAGCTCTAGAGTGGGGCCTAAGCCTGGCACTGTTGTCCCTCAAATACCGTTCAGCATACAAATTAGTCTGCTCAACAATCTCAGCCAAAAATACATCGTCCAAAAACAACTGAAAGAAATTTATAGGCAAAAAAATTTCACAATTCACTCTACACCCTGCAACACCATTAAAGACAGGCAGCACCGGCTGCACCATGTTTGGGTCAACCCATAGTCCAGCACTTCCAATGGGAAGCCTCGCAGACTCAGGCTGCAATCCAGATGCCTCTTGCTGCACTATCGGCACATCAGTGTCCTCCTCTAAAACAGGCACTTCATCCGCACTGAGAGTAGCTTCATCTGCACTGAGAGTAGCTTCATCATCAGATGATTCCTCTCTGACAGAACATTCACTGCCAGAATCCTGGCCTTCCTCCTCTGCCTCAGATGCAGAGTCAGTCTCATAATCATGGTCAGAAGAAGACTCAAAGCATCCCAACAACCTGCTGAGCGGTCATCCTGCGGCTAGCCATAATCCTTAGTTATACAAGTAACTTGACAAATAAGTCAACAGTACCCAAAGTGTATAAAAAAGTAATAAACAAAGTGTGGATTTATAAAACTAAAAGAAAAACTACAAGCATATAGCAGTAGCAAGGCAAAGTCTATCAATACAAAGCACACAAAGACCTATATACTGTAAAACAATACCACTCACTTGCCAGAGGCAGCTAGACTCACCAGCACCTACTCTGCACAGACACAGCAAGCACCAATATCCCACTAAAAAAGAAAACACAAAATAGATTACACAAAAAGTAACACAATACACATTGTGCACAAATACAAGGAAAATGGCACAGACATTCAAACAAAAGCTAAATAGGCTTCTAATATTACAAAATTTCCCAAAAAACATATTCATGAAGGTCACATTTGTAGTAAACAATATAAAAAACGTTTCCTTACCAAACACTTGCAACTAAACTGCAGCTCTACCAGTGCCGAAACCGCAAGCACAATTTAAATCAAAGCTTTGCCCTAAAATGAAAAGGAGAAAACAAAATGTTACGATCACAAATAATGGCACACAGACCATCAGCCAAACACACAAAATTTCCCCGGGGGCACATGGGCTTAAAAATACAAGGCCTATGGGGGCATAAACAGCCAGAATATTCACCCCCAAAAGGGGCCACTCCCCAAAACATTTAGCATCATAAACAATAAAATCCCTGGTGGTCTAGCAGCTTTTGCCCCTAAAAATATATGGCCGATCTGCCCCCAAGGGGGGTAGAAAAGGCCAAAACAGTCATCCCCAAAAGAGGGTGACCCTTGCCCAAGGGGCCACTCCCTAAAACATATGTATATACATATGTATATACATACATTGAATAAAATTCCTGGTAGTCTAGAGGCTTCTACCCCCCTTGGGGGCAGATGGGCCTAAAAATAGAAAGCATATCTGCCCCCAAGGGGGGCAGAAATGACCAAAACATTCATCCCCAAAAGGGGAGCAATCCTTGCCCAAGGGATCGCTCCCCATAATTACTAAAAATGAATCCCTGGCATCTAGTGGGTTTCAACCCCCCCGGGGGCTAGATCAGCAGGAAAAATGGCAGATCTAGCCCCAGGGGGGGCTGAAACATGGAGGTAAAAAAAGACCACCCCCATAGGAATGACCCTTGCCCAAGGGGTCATTCCCAAAATGCACACAAATAAATTCCCTGGTGCCTAGTGGGTTTCTGCCCCCCCGGGGGGCTGATTGCCCTAAAAACGGCCGAATCAGCCCCCGGGGGGGCGAAACATGGATAAAAAAATATCACCCCCATGGGTGCGACCCTTGCCCAAGGTGTCCCTCCCAAAATGTGCAAATTTAAAAGTCCCTGGTTCCTAGTGGGTTTCGGCCACCCCAGGGAGGCTGATCGTCCTAAAATCGGCCAATTCGGCCCCCAGAGGGGGCCGAAACATGGATACATATGCCCCCCAGGGGAGCGACCCTTGCCTAAGGGGTCGCTCCCCCAACAAACCAAAAAAACATCCCTGGTGGTCCAGTGGATGGATTCCTGCTCCACGATCGCGGGCCTCACCCGCGATCGTGAGCAGGAATCCATTAGAAACAGGCACAGGGGAAAGGAAAAACTCTTTCCTTTCCCCTGTGTCCGTTTTCCCCCAAAACACCCCCCCCGAGCGAAGGACTTATCTTTTAGCGTCCTCTCTCTAGACGCGCTGGAAGCAAATGGCTTCCAGCGCGTCCCCGGCAACCTATGATGACGTTGGTGCGCCGTGAGCGCGCCGACGTCATCGGATTGCTGAGGGAGGGGTTGGGGGAGGTAGCGGAAGCGCTTCCGCTGCCTTTCCCAGTGGGAGCATGTAGGGGGGCGGCCCACGGGGGGAGTGCCAGCGCTTCCCCCGCGTGCCAGTGCCAGGACGTAATGGTTACGTCCTCGGCACAGCTCCACCGTTGCCGAGGACGTAACCATTACGTCCTCGGCACCGAAGGGGTTAAAATCTGTGTATTTAGAAACAAACAACCACCTCGGTTTAAGAATTTCCCCCAATTCTCCCTTGACACATCGAAATCTGCTGTTTTGACCTTTTGTACAGACCACCTCCCTAAAAGATATTTTGTGCAGTATGAATTTACTAGCAATGTTTAGCTATAAATGTTATTTTCTAAAATAAAGTGCTCTAACTGTGCAGTGATGCCTTTCATACACATGTGCCGGAGAGAAGCTGTGGCTGACAAGACGAAATTTTCCAGAAAAGAAATCCCATGTTCATAAACTCATCTTTAGATAATTCACTAGATTGATAATGTAAGGATTAATAAAAAGGGGTTTGATGGCGGTGGGGGGGCATTTTATTTATTCTAGAAGAACAAGAGCTGTTTGAAGACTAAAATATCGTCAGAATGCTCTGCGACTGCCACTCGATATTGTCTTTACTGATTTTCTTTCTGTGCGTCATTTCTCTTTCTTTCCTTCTTTCTATGTTGCTTCTTCTTTATTTCACTTGCCACCGAACAATTATCCGGCCTTTTCAGATTTCATATATTTATTTGCAGTTGAATTACGTTTAAATACTGGTGTTAATTATTTCGTAATCATTCTCCTTTTCAAAAACGTTTTCCTCCATAAGAATATTTTCCTCTCTGTATTCCTTATGCCACCCTCTTCCTTCTCTTTAGGCTTTTCTCTATTCTTTTTGTTTTCTGCCTGTTTTCCTGTTCTTGCTCACATTACAATTCTGGCTGACCAAAAAATCATTATTTACCTTGTCTTGCAACTACAAGTGCATGTTCAGCTATTTCTGTGTGTCGCTCCTTTTCCTCTTAATTTTACTTATGTGGTTTTTTTCACTTTTGTGAGACTGGCTGTTTTTTCTCCATTTCGATTTGGATGTTCTCAATTTCGGTCTTATTAATCTTCTTGAATTTTTTCATTGTATTTCTCTTCATTTGGTTTGTTTCTTCGCATTATATTTTAAACACAAATAAGTACTTCTTACCATTGATGACGTATGGCTCTAGCTCCTCCTTTTAGCAGTAACAGACTATAAGTTTACATTGTGCACAGAAAGTCAATGTGCTTTTGCGACATGCAACGTATAATAGCTTTCAATTAAATGAATATTAGCATTTACACAATTTTCTTACATAAACAGCATAGTGACAGCGCCTGTCCTGAACCTAACTGGAACGCAATTTTTATTGCACAGTTTTTTAAGTAAAAACAAGATAAATATAATTCCCAACCTTCTATGATAATTTAGGGTTGCCCCAAATTAATATTTTCCAAATTAAAATAACATAGACGATTGAATAAACTAATGTAATAGCCCATTAAAAAATAAGAATTTAAAAAGATGTTCAGTGTTGAAATGTAACACCACCAAACTGATACTTGGTGCTATTTAATTGTGTGCATTGAGGTAATTGTCCCTCCTCCCAAGAACCTTCTAGCAGGGGTGGCATTAATCGCAAAGGAACAAAAACTGGGCAAATCTATTTTGCATTTTTTCTGCAGTGCCAATACCAAGTCACAACTTACAACAAAAAACAGCTTATTATTAATCACATAGGCGAAACCTATTGCGTTTACCAACTGCTCCCTTACATCACGGATGATAGTGTTTCCTTCCTAAGAGAACGCATTACTTGCCTGACAACTATTGTCAGGCATGCTTATCTAGCTGCTTTTAGATGCTTCAGTTTTTAGTCAGTTTTCATCAGATATGCCTATCCATTCTGCTTACCCTATCTAATAATCATTTTTGATTCTCTGCTATTTATGACACACTAGTGCTTTAACATTTCTTGAGATGTTGGGGGACACTTGCCTGTCCATAGTGATGAATAGGGCTTTTTCTGTTTGTACTGGTTTATTATGATGGTTTCAACATGATTTCCTCATTTGTGTTTGTGTCTTTAGTGATCACCCCTTATCAAGGGGGTGCCTGCATGTTTTTTTAATGATTTTAATTGCTTTCTACGTTGTCGAGGAGCACTGCCTAAGTCCACGTGCCTACAAGTGTTGTATAGTATCTTAAGGACAATTTCTGTGATTGCATGTAGTAGTTTGTTTATATTTTCTTTGGTGGGCTTTGGTTTGATCTGTTATGAGTTCTAGGAGATGACAATAACATGTTCTAATCTCCTCCTTACCCTTCCCTTTTCCCTATATAGACACATATTTAAGAAGCTAATTGACAATATTACGACATGTCTGTGGTCTTTGTTGACAGACGTCAGTGGGTAATTCACATATCATGGTGGTGTGATTACAGTGCTCCTCCTAACTTTTCCTTTTGAGCTATAGATGGGTGGTCTTTCTACTGCCTGTATTTTTTTATTTTTCTTACAAAGGTAAGGAGATTAATAAGTAGTATCCTATTCCTCATGGGAGAGGCCATTCCAGACACATTGTGTACAGCACAATATACTGCTTTCTCAATAAACAAGTCATAACACTTTAACGGAGTTTCAGTAACTTATATTACACAATTGCTCACCAAGCTACAACTTACTACAAAAAACAGCTTATTAATCAGATAGGCGAAACCTAATGTATTTACCAATGTGTTAGACTTGGCATTTTTTGGCGTGTTTCCCTGAGTTTTTGCTTTCTGACCCTCGGTTTTGACTCTGTTTTTGCTGGCGTAGTGTTTCTGCGCACTTTTCTCACTGCTGATCAGTGGTAAAGTGCAAGTGCTCCTGTGGTAAATTGTGTTATGGATTGGTGTTTCCATGATTGGATATTTGATTTACTTGTTAGTCCCTAGTAAAGTGCACTGAGTGTGCCAGGGCCTGTGAATCAAATGTTACTAGCGGGCCTGCAGCACTGATTGTGCCACCCATGTGAGTAGCCCTGAAAAGGTAACTCAGACCCGCCATTGCAGAGTCTGCGCGCAGTTTGTAACTGCCATGTCGACGTGGCCAGTGCACACACTTGCCAGTCCCTCACCTTCCCTTTTCTTACATGTCAGCCACCCCTAAGGCAGGCCCAAGGTACCCCTGTGGGCCGGGTGCAGTGTATGTGAAAGGTAGGACATGCCCTGGTGTGTGTGGCATGTCCTAATAGTGAATTACGGCCAATTTCGTTTTTCGCTATTGCAAGGCTACCTGTTCCCCATAGGACAGAATGGGGAGTTTGTTTATAACATCTTATAAACATAACTGGCCCGGGGAATTAGGTAGGAAAATAAAGTTTAGTATGCCTGAACTCAGAATCTAAAGATGCATCTTTTAGTGAAGGTGATTTTTACATTCTGTGTTTGAAAATACCACTTTTAGAAAGTAGGTATTTTCTTGCTCAGTCAATCTGTGTGCCTCTGCTGGAATGTGGATTGCCTGTCTGGATTTTGGATGACAGAAGGCTGGGGAGCAGGAGTGGCTCCAGATAGTCTAGGTGGGTCAGGAAAGGGCTGAATAGACCTGGGCTGCAATTGGGGAAGGGGGAGGAGATTTCCTTGCACCTCAAAGGGCCTGGTCTGCCTCTGACCATGCCGTCTCCACCTCCTGCCAGGAAGTCACACCAGAGAAGGCAGAACTGGTTCTGGCTGGGCACAGACACTCTCTGCCTAAGAGATCAAAGGATTTTGGGATATAAATTTTGGGGCCCAGACCCCTGACTTTTAGAACTCTTTTGGACCAAGAAGACTGCCAAGAAGAAGAGCTGGAGAAGCTGTGAGGAGGAACTACCACTTTGCTGTGTGCTTTGCTGTGTTGGCCTGCAGTGGCTGCTTCTGTCTTGGGCAGTGAAAGGACTGAACTGGACTTTCTGCAATCTACTTTTGTGAGTTTCTCCAAGGGCCTGAGGTAGAGCTTGCCCCCTGTTCAAGAAGTCTCAGGAACAGCAAAGACTTCAAGCTCTTCTGCCCTCAGCACCGGGGACTGTGTGTTTTGTGCTGCAACAGAAGAAAAAGCAACCCAACGACGTCGACGACGCCGCTGCCGACTCCGTGTCCTGAAGGCACCGCAGAGGGCACCGCCGCAACTCGACCCTGGTGTCACCGACGACGCCTGCTGACGCCGCCACCGAGCCGCTGCTTGCACCGCGACCTGTGGGCACCGCACTCCGCACCACCTCGCTTCACGACGACGCCTAGGTATCCCAAACACCGACGCTCCACGCCGAAATCTACGCTGCTGCTTGCACCGTGGTTCGAGGGCACCGCTCGTAAAGTTACACGACGCACCGCCCTCATCCCGCACCGCAGCCTTGGCCTACCGATGCCGACGACATTGACTCCAGTTCGTCAGCCGACGACAGCGCTTCAGCAACGACGACGCCGCTGCTTGCACCGCGACCTACCAGCACCGCGACGAGCACCGCATTCACTCTGCACCGCGACCCTAGTCTCTCCGACGACGCCATCTGATGCCGCCACTGAGCCGCTGCTCGCACCGCGACCTGAGGGCACCGCACCGCTGCACTTCGCATGACAGCACCCGACGCCAGCGCTCCTGACTTCAACAGGGAGAAGTTCGATCTGCAACACGTGTGACTTCGAGGGCCCCGACGACTCCTGCACCTACCTCTGGAACCGACGCCTGCAGACGCCGTGCTTTCGGAAGTTCAACGAGAGGTCGCCAATGCCCTGCATTTCTAAAAGGTACTGTTTGCGGGTCTTCTCGACACCGTAGCTGGCCCGTGACGCCGCGGTCAGTCAGAACTGTTTGGATTTGTTTGTTTACGATGCCGTAATAGCCCCGGACGGAGCTATCGACATCAAGGAACTGTTTTTCAAGCATATTTTGATAACTGAAGATTTCTAAGTACTGTATTGTGGATTTTTATCGTTTTTGGTCTTGTCTTAAGTATATAAAAATATTGGATATTTTTCTAAACTGGTGTGGTGTCCTTTGGTAGTGCTCACACTGTATTACTCTTGGTTATGTGCAAATGCTTTACACACTGCCTCTAAAATAAGCCTGACTGCTCGTGCCAAGCTAACAAGGGGGTGAGCAGGGGTTATTTTAGGCGTGTAACTCCCTTATCCTGACTAGAGTGGTGGTTTCTGCCTGGCTTTGGCACATGCCCTAGCCTTCCAAAAATCCAATTTCTAACACAATGTTTGTTGGTACTTAGTGCGGAGGCCCATCAGGAAGCGCATGCAATAAAGGCTGGAGCTCTCACCAAAGAAGGCAGGCAGCAAAATGGCACCTGCACCTTTCTTTCCCCTTGACCTGTAGAAGGGAAGCAGGGGACAACAGCAGCAGAGGGGGCACACTAAGCGTGAACATACGGTGAAGTGCACCAAAAGGCAGCGGTGAGTGATGATAGCACCGTGGATTAAGCTAGAACAGCCCTTTAGGGCATCGCTTCCCTGGTGTTGGGCGGCAAAGCAGTGTCTTTGAGTGGAGCCAATAAGGGGAAAATAGAAAAAATAAAGATGGCACCTTAGCGAGGGTCTCCTTACAACTGCGGTGCCCAAACGTTTTGCCTTAAGAAATAGTTGGAGGAATGTGAAGGATTTCAGGATGTAGGACTGTAGAACCAGCAATGGGGACACTCCTGGAGGAAAAGACAACATGAGGTAAGCGCTTCCAGGGAGCAGAAGTTGCAAAGAAAGAGCCAACAGAGGCCAAGCATGGCTGACCAGTGGATAGAACTGATGTGAGCCACGCGACCGGCAGCATCAAGAGGCTACGAAGGGGCATCAGGTGAGCTGCATCCATACAGCTTGTAGGCGATTGTCATCTCGATTTCAGACCTGAAAATTCAGGCAGCTGCCTCAAGAGACTCCATTACCTAGGGCACTGTGGAAACTAATAGAGCAAGGCTGGACAGTCTGATTTAAAAAAAAAAACTAATCGGCACCAAAGGTGGGTATTAGATACCGTACGTTCCATGGAGACCTTTTTGAGGATGATGAAGCTGGGTGGGATAGGACAGGAAACAAATTTACAACCAGTAGTGAAACAGTTCAGTAGCTGGTCACTCCGCAAGGGTAAAGCAAGGTCTTGGGTGGAAGGCACACCTCTCAGCGCTGGCGCATCACTACAAGAAACGGCTAGGTTGCGACCCCACAGAGAGCTATTACATAAAGGCGACAATGACAGGCTAATGGTGCATAGGGCCCGAGACACAGGATACTTGGCTCCCAGCTCTAGGGAGGGATCAGCTGCTAGACTTCATGAAAAAGGGGCTTACAGTGGTAGCCAGGAGCGGTGGGTCAGTCAGGGTGACATGGTCTGAAATCATACCCAGTTTTGAATGTGGGGGAGCCCTATCCTACAGCATTGTGGAAAGATCCAGGACAAACCATAACATAGATATGCACAAATTCTGTGGAAACATGGGGTTCAATTTTGTGTAGCATGGCCTGATTAACCTGAAAGTGTTGAGTTTCTATTGCACAGAGAGGGATCACCATTCAGGGATGGGCAGGGACAACAACAGGGAAGCCTTGGAGTTGATGGGGTGCCAATAAAGGGAGAGCAGGGTAATGGAGGAACCACAAATGGGTAAAAACCTCTTGGGAGTGAAAGACAAGACAAAACACTAAACACCCTGACCACAGTGGCTGAAAGGGAATGGAATTACACTCCACAGGTTCTGGGGCTTCCAGACAGCAGAACCTAGAGGGTAGGGAACAAGGGGTACCCAAGAACGTAGACTTTGACAAGAATGCAGAATCTCCAATTAATATGCAAAGAGAATCTTGATTTCATTAAAGACATCGGAGGCTAACATTATGCAATAACTTTTTATAACTGCCCCAACATGCAGCCCTTTATGATTTAAACCTGTTTTTTGAAAGTATTTCAGAAGAAACATAGCATTGGTACATATAATTGTCCTTGGCAGACATAGCTCCATGTTATGATAGAATGCATAAAAACAAAACAAAAATCCTCATTCTTCCCCCACCCCTAGAACCTGAAGATGTCTAGAAGTAGGGGCAATATAATGTAACAGTGGAGTTGTTATATCTCAAGTGTTACCTACGTGAGATGAGGTGAAAGAAGTATCTGTCAATCGCAAGAGGCGAATGTATTTAGGACGAGTGAGTTCAACATGCAGCCCTTTAAAGAATAGTAATACATCATAAAGCATTTAGAATGTTCATGAAAGCATTGAAATATCCAGTGCATGAAGAAGACATCCTCCTCTTTTTGCGGCGACAAAACAAGAAACGAACCACTTCAATGACTTCTGTTGAATTCTACGAAATATTATCTAAAATAATGGAAAAAAGAAAACCTCACAATAAATGTAATTCAAATTGCAAGCCTCAGAGTTGTAAAAGACTAGTTGCTTTAAGGAGATACATTTCCACAAATATATTATTGAAATGCACCATATTTAGATACTCGCCATTAAAATACCACCCCTTAAGGGTGAGGAGGGTGGGTTAATGAAATCAAGATTCTCACTGCATATTAATTGGAGAATCGTCATTTCATTACAAGACCGCAGGCTACCATAATGCATGTTTAAAGCCATACAGAGCTCAATTACTAACACACTCCACTAGTCTCAAATAAAACTTTTCAAAAGTATTTACATTCGACCAGTCTGCTATTTTAAGTATTTCAGGTAGGGAACCCCCTGCCCAAAAGACCTTACTAGCCATAGCCCTTCTTGAAGAATGGGCTCCAAACCTTCACCAGTTTCGCTCACAATCATGCAGACCCACCTGGCCAATGTGGCTGTAGATACAGGTTTATAAGGGTTTACATCGGATAGAAGCAGTTGATCAACACCATGCGCTCTGAACTCTGACATCCTGCTCTCATACACCTCCATACCACACACAATTTCTCACAATGATGGAAAAAAGGATAGAAGACTGACTCTGACATAGTTTTTGTTCTTTTCCAAACGTCAAAGTGTACACCTTCTGGTGAACAGAATCTGTTCGACAACTCTAGGGCTTTGATGTCTGTGACTCTCCCAAAAGCAGTCAAACATAACAAGGTTGCCAACTTCATTTATATTAGTTTAAGAAAGAGGTAAGTATTGGCTGGCCAGGAACTAAAGAGCTTGAAAATCAAATTGACATCCCAGAGGGACTTATAACACGCCCTAGGGGGCCTGTTCAACCTCACACCTTTCATCACTCTTCTTATTAGAGGATTACTATCAATTTCCAAATTATTAACCAATGCATGACCAGAAGAAATTGCAGATCTATAACAATTAATTGTCCTATATGAAAGTCCAGAATTAAAAAGATCAGCTAGATAATTGGCTATCTGGTGTATAGGGGCTTCCATGGGATCCAGATCCCATTCCACGCACCAACTACACCATTTTTTCAAAACACCCCTGTATCTTTTCCTTGTTCCTGGGGCCCATGAGTCATCCAGTAAACCCTTCGCTTCTCCTGAAAGGCCTGAATATCTTTTTGATCCCCTTAAATCCTCCAAACAAGAAGGTTCATCTTCCCCTCTAGAACCAAAGGATGTTCCTCTGTCTGAACCCTGTAGCAGACTCCAGGGTACCAGACCAGTCGCTGGAATAGCTACTGCAAGCTCCATCACCCCCAGGAACCAGACCTGAGACCTCCAAAAGGGAGTCACTAGAATAATGTTGCAGGACTCTTACCTCCCTTTCCACAATACTCTCCGAATCATAGAGAACGAGGGAAAGGCATGTCCCTTTTTCTTGCCCCAGTGCTGAAGAAAAGCGTCCACAGCTGCTGCTTTTGGATCTGGTCTCCAACTGAAATACATCAGTACTTGGAAGGATAGCCTGCTTGCAAATAAGTCTACCTGAATCAGCCCCCACAGATCTTGTATCAGAGAGAAAACCGCTGGGTCTAACTTCGAATCACTAGAGTCCCGGAGAAACCTGGAATTCCAGTCCGCCGTTACATTCTATAGACCTAGAATATACTTCACTCTTATCACAATCTTGTGTTCCCAACAAAAATATCAAATTTGTCTCACCAACTCTGCCAAGGCTTTTGACCTTGCACCTCCCAATCGGTTTATGTAAGAAACCGCTGTGAAATTGTCTAATTGGATAAGTGTGTGTGAATTTATCAATAATTCCCTGAAACGCATTAAGGCATTCAGAATAGCCAACATTTCTAAACAATTTATGTGAAGTAACTGTTCCTCTTTTGACCATTTTCCACCTGTCTCTAAATTCTGTTTGGAAGGATTAATTGAGATAGAATCAAATCTATTTGGAAACCCAAAAACTCTATGTTCTGTGTGGGGACCATGACAGACTTCTCTGTATTCACTATGAAACCCAGGCTCTCCAGAAGTTCTATTGTTCATGGCAGATGCTTCACAATCTCCAACCTGTCCTGAGAGATAATAAGGATATCGTCCAAATATATAATAAGGCAAACTCCTCTGTGTCTGAGGACGAAGTACCTTGGTAAAACAGCATGGAGCAGAGGACAGCCCGAAGGAAAGGCAGAAGAACTGATAAAGCACGCCCCTCCATGTGAAGCGCAGATTCTTCTGGCTGTCCCTGTCCATGGGTATCGTGAAGTAAGCATCTTTGAGGTCCAATTTTACCAACTAGTTCTTGGCCTGCAATATGTCTCGTAATAGATGGATACCCTCCATCTTGAAATGTCTGTAGTTTAGAAATCTGTTTAATTCCCTTACATTTATATCAGGGCGCCAAGCTTTGTCCTTTTTATCTAAAAAACTGTGCTCACGAAGCCTCCTGATGCCTCCTGTTCTGGGACACTAATTAATGCCCCTTTGTCTAACATCTGGGATACCTCTGAGTCTATGAGAGACATTTTTTCTGCATCCAACACCAACTCTTTGGGTCTTACCAATTGAATTGGAGACTCCCAAAAATCTATTCTGGAGCCACCAACAGTCTCTAACACCCAAGTGTCCTGTGTGATCTTCTACCAATTGTGAATAAAGAATGTTAACCTTCCCCCTATCTGTTAAGAAGTCCAGGAAACCGTCAGCAATTCTTCAGTAGTTTTATTCAGGAGTACATAAACAGACCACCAGCCCAAGCAGCAGCTCAAATCCAACTGCCAAAGATGCAGCTGGGGAAGATAGAGCATTGTGTTGTCATGGATGACACATGGAATGCAGAGGTGCTGCCCAGCAACAAGAATAGAAGGCAAAGGAAATAAAGCATAGCTAGGTAGATAACTAACCAGGAGATGAGTAATGAAAACACAGCTAAATATAGCAAACTAAAACCCACAGCACATCTCCCCCCCACACAAAATGAACAAAAGAAAAACATTCAAAGATACAAAGTGAAAATGAAAAAGCAATAGAGAACCAGGGCAAAATCGGCCACTGACATCTCAGGACATCTCATAGTCTTGATGCCAAGTCGGCCTGAATCTCAACCTCCTGGAACTCCCCGAATCAGGCACACCAGAACCAGGAACATCACAAGGACCAGACCGCTCAGACACATCAAAAGGACCATGACCACGTTCAGACACATCGGAACCACCACTCCACTTAACCAACCTGGACATGCTCCACACCTCACCAGAGTTCAACACAACAACATTCTTCCTTACTACCTTGATAACAAAAGGGCCCATGAACCTGGAACGACCTTTCTTCAAATCCCAGGATTCCTAATCAACACTTCATCACCAACACACCAAACTCTGCAAAGAGCAGAATTATTTTGGTCAAACCTGCTCTTATACTTTTCCTGGTAGAGTCTCCGTTCAGACACAACTGTTCATCCCTCTTCACATCATCCACACACAATCTCAACCACGCAGGACTCAACTTATCATGAGGCTTCCTACCTCTCAAGATAGAAAAGGGGGAAACCGAGGTCAAACAGTTAGGTGTATTGCGGTGAGCCCACCACGTCTCTCTGAGCATCCTTTTAAGAGAGGACCTAGTCTGCAAAGCCCTCTTGGCACAACTTTTCACCAATTTATTCATACTCTCAGCCAAACCATTGGCTTGTGGTGAATACAAAGCCGTCTTGAAATGAGTAATGGACAACTCTTTAAGAAACAAACTCATCTCACGTGAAACAAATTGAACGCCATTATCCGTGATGAGATGTTTAGGAATGCCTTCCCTTGAAAACTCCTCAGAAAGAAACTCAATAACGGCTCTGGTGTTAACAGTAGGCACACATTTGGTGACCACCCACTTAGAAGTGTAGTCCACCAACAGCAAAACATAACACTCATCATGAGAAAAAAGTTCAAAGGGACCAGCAATGTCCAATCCCAACTTGGACCAAGGCTCAGCGGGAATCTCCACAGGCGACAGAGGTGCAGTGCGTGTCTTCTTGCTCTTGTCACTATTGGCACACTGTAGGAAGGTGGAATCTGACTATATGGTTGCCCCCACTTTTTTCCTGGTGTTTTGCTGGTTTATGACTTAGTTGGACTGGGATCCTGCTATTCAGGGCCCCAGTCTATCTGATTCCTCTATAAAATGGTTTCCATGTGCCTTAGGCACATCTCTGATTGGAATCTGGAGTGCCCTTATAAGTCCCTAGTATATGGTAATCTATGTACCCAGGGCATAGGTACCTCAGAGGCCTACCAGGGGCTGCAGCATGTATTGTGCCACCCCTGGAAGGCCAGCCAAAAGGACACCACGGGTCTGCTACTGCAGCCTGGGTAAGGTGGTGCATGCACCCCTTACTGTGATATAGGCTAGCTATATCACTACATACATACACACATATAAACCTATAAGTCACTCCTATGGCAGGCCTTATCAATCCTGAAGGCAGAGTGCGTGGTTCCTATGTGAGAGGGTGCCCCTGCATGAGCTGGGCCCCTCTGCAGCGTTCGGAGACCCTTCTCTGATGCTGTTTGTAGTGCAGCCTGACCATATACTCTTAAGCGCATTATAACCTCGCGTTAAATGCTAACTTTGGGATGGCTGCACGGAAACATGTCGTGTTTGGTGTCAAACATCTTGGAATACTACCCCCCGCCAGTTCTGGCGGCGGGGGTAGCATTCCACCCTTCTAGAGGGAAAGACATGTACACACCGGTATACCCGGTACTGACTTTCCAGAGCCCTGGCATCACAAAATGGATGCCGCTGCCACAGACACGAGTCTGGCCTCCTGCTGCTGACCGAAACTCCGGCAGGGGAGGCCTGGACAATAGGTTTCCTGTCCCAGGGAGGTGTAACCACCTCCCCAGACAGGATAGTGTGTATTGGGGCTGGGCGGGAGCACTCTCTGGTGCTTTGAAGTCCTGCACTGGGGGCACACTTGGTGTCCCTGTGCATACCCCAGTTCAAACCGGCTCAGGGGCTTCCAGCCCCTGCTCTGGCGCGAAACTGGACAAAGGGAAAGGGGTGTAACCACCCCTCTGCCCTGACCCTCCCATAGGTGGGGCCACAGAGTATGTCCAACCCCCTACCTTAGTATAAGTAGGGGACCCCAGTCCTTAGGACTTTAGATTTACCTGGACAAAACTCTGAAACAGAATCCTGGACCTTCGACGCTCTACTTCAAGATTAGAGGACTGAAGAATCTCCCTTGGGGTCAAGGAGTGACTCCCCTGCTTGGCAGGCACCAAAGAAGCAATTGTACGGTCTGCATCGCTGAAGCTCCTGTCGGACGCCGAAGTCTTTGCATCACCAGAGGTGGATTTCCAGACTTCCCGAGGCTGCTCCTGAGTCCCCAGCAAAGCTGAGGCCCGTAGCTGTTGTGGGTAACGTGGAACCGTGACCCCTGGACACCGATCGCATTTGCAAGTGCATCCTCTTCTGGGTCTCCCACGAAGTCGTGCTTTGGGCTCCGAGTAGCCCCAGCCTCCAGCACCAACTGCACCGAAGATCACTGGCCTCCACTCCACGAGTGTCCTGTGAGCCAGCTCCACGTGCATCGACTCGAGGCTCCTTCACGGTTGCTAGTCTGTTGGCTAGTAGGCCCTCCCAAAGGCCAATCTTTTTCTGCTTGGGCTCCCTGGTTGCTCCAGGCGTGCCCTGACTTACCCTTGCTGGGTGAGTCCCACAGACCTTGCTGGTCTGCAATATCGTCCTTCTTCCATTTCCACGAGACTTGCCGTTGCCAAGGCTTGTTGGGTCCAATCCGGTCGGCGACACCCCTGCAATCGACAGACGTCGTGGGACAGCTCGAATCCAGCTCCTGGTCGTCGTCGACGCCTCCTGGACCTCGTGGCTGAAGAGTCAAGACGACCGTCAACCTACCTGAAGAACTCGACATCGGTGGGCATCTGCTCATCGCCTTCCTGGTCACTGGCTAGTGACCCAGACTCTGTCCCCTCTGCTTTCAGGTTCTTCAGATCTTCGATCCACCTTTGGATCCACCCGAACACTTTCGACTTGGCCGCCAGCAGCACTTTGCAGCAGATCGCCATTGAAAGCGACGACGTAAACCCGACCCCGAAAGACACCTATGCACCCGGCTTCCCTGGGTGAGGTAACTCGAGTACTCCGGTGCTCCCGTGGGTATTGACACTAGAACAGCCTAGTTCTCAAAGGGTTTGCTCCAAGTCCTCCTCTAAGTGTCCCTTTTCTTTTAAATTCAAACCGCGACTTTCCCCATAGAAGTTAACGGCGATTCGCGGCTGTGTTCATACACTGCACGCGTCCCCCGTGTGTCCCCCGTGTCACTACCTTGGGTGGTTCCTTTGGTCCAAGCACTTCTACAGGCTCTAGGCCTTGTGTCTAGCTCAGTCGTGGTTCTTATACCACTTTATTGGTATATGGTTTGGTACGCCCATAGGGCTCAAACGTGTATTTGTGCTATTACTGTAGATAACTAACTTATAATTTATGTATTTCGAACTCTAGCCTCATAAAGAGACTAGAGGGGTGTGTTTAGTAATAAATACATATATTTTGAATATATACCTGGTGTGGTCCTCTTTCATTTGGTCACTCAAGAGATTATAGACTGGTAAAACAAGCTGCTTTACATTCCTTCAAGACTTAGCCTGAAGGCTGCTCTCCATAGCTACCACTAGGATAGCTTTCAATAAAGGTTGTCTTTAACCTATCTCCAATAAGGGGTTGTTTGGACTGGTGCAAGGTGCCCACTATAATTAGTGGACAGCATATGCCAGGCCAACTTCTCACACACACTCCCAACAATCCTTAACAACATCTTCAATCTGCCGATCCATGTTCGGCCACCAATACCATTCACGAACCCTAGCTTTAGTCAGGTTCCTCCCTAGATGCCCTTCATGGGCCAAGTTAATGAGCTTGCACCTAAGATCACTGGGAGGTATCACCCGATTACCCCTCAACAACTTCTCCTCAAATACACACAAATCATCCTTGACATTGAGAAAACATTTCAAAGACTCAGGCACATCCTTGTCCGCTGGCCAACCCTTCACAGTATACTCCTTAACCATCTCCAAATCCTTGTCACACAGAGAAGCCAGAGACCACTCCTCCAAATTAACAGCAGATTCATGCACCCACGCCACCAGAAAATTCTCAACCTCCACACCAGACTGATCCAAAGGCATCCTAGACAGGCAATCAGCAACAGCATTCTTCGAGCCAGGCACATACTCAACCGTGAAGTTGAACTCAGTCAACCGTTCCATCCAACGTTTGATTCTTGGAGAAAGATTATCTACCACCCTGCAAGTAAAAATTTGACACAAAGGATGAGGATCAGTACTGACTACCACAGGTAAACCCCAAAGATAAAATTTGAAATGGCGAATGGCCCAGAAAACCGCCAATGCCTCCAGCTCAATCACGGAGTATCGCTCCTCCGCACCTCTGAGTGAACGAGAAGCAAAAGCAACAATCCTGGATTCACCATCCACAACCTGTGAGAGGACCGCACCCAAACCAAGCATGCTGGCATCAGTGGACAGCACAGTTTTCTTACAAGCATCAAAATGTCGCAAAGTAGGCATGCAACCAATGACATCCTTGATAGTGTTGAAGGCAAGAGTACAATCATCAGACCATGTAAATCTGGCACCCTTCTTGAGCAATAGCCTCAATGGAGAAGACACACAAGCAAAATTGGGAATAAACTTGGAGCAAAATTCAGCTAACCCCAGGAAGGACCGAACCTGGTCTCTGTTTGCAGGTACAGGTGCCTTTACAATGCTCTCAGCAAGATCTAATTTGGGACTGATCCCTTCTCCAGAAATCGTGTGGCCCAAATAATTCACAGATGACACCCGAAATTTAAATTTTTCTTTCTTGATAACAAGACCAGCATCCTGGAGTCGCTGCAAAACCTCCCACAACTGTTTGTCATGTTCATGTTGATCCTTCCCATAAACAAGAATGTCATCTTGAAAAATGAGAACTTTAGACAACCCATCCAGTACTTTGTTCATGACTCTGGAACCAGGCGGCAGCAGCAGATGCCAGACCAAAAGGCATGCGGATGAATCTGAAAGCACCCAAGGGAGTCACGAACGATGTCAAGTGTCTTGAATCCGGATGGAGCAATACCTGGTGGTAAGCAGAAAACAAGTCCATAACACTAAAACATTTAGCATCCTTAATAAGAGCAAGAGTCTCGGAGATATTAGGCAAGGGCTGCCTGTCGACCCAAATATGCTTGTTCAGGCAGCGCAAGTCCACACACATGCGGATCCCTTTGCCCCCATCCTTGGATACTAAAACAATCGGGTCCAACCACTCCGAAAACTCAATCTCCTCGATAATGCCAGCAGCTAATAACCTTTTCAGCTCCTGACCTAAGGGATCCATCATCATATGAGGTACATTCCTCACCTTGCTGACAAACGGCTGGGCATTCTGCTTCAAAACAATCTTGTGCTCAAAATTCTTGAGCAAACCCAGACCATCACTGAAAACTTTAGGAAACTGAGAACTCACATCCTCAGACAATTGACCACAAGACAGAAGCAAAACTTTTTCGGGTGAGTTGGGGTTTAAAGTGATCCCCATGTCTCTCTGGTGTCTCCATCCAAGAAGATTATCACCCCTTTTAGCCACGTACACTTTCCCAACCGTTTCTCTGTCTCTGAACTGAATTCTTCTGACCACAAAACACAAAACATCAATTCTGACCCCACCGTAGCCTACCGGATTGATATCCGGTGGAGACAGTTCAACCTTGTCCTGACCAAACACAACATCCCAATTGGCATCGCCAACCATGGTATAAGGCGAACCAGAGTCAGCCAGAACAGAGAACTGTTTACCATCAATCAACACCTCACACTCAGGCATCTCTAACTTGTCTCCATCCACAAGACCATCTTCTCTGACGCTCAACATATATTTTTTCTCTTCCTCAACACAATGCACCGCTTGGTTCTTAGCACCACGACATACACAAGCGTAATTCCCCTTTTTGCCACACCTATTACAGGTGACAGACCTTGCAAAACAATTGGGGCTGTTGGCCAAATGGCTTTCACTCCCACACCTAAAACACTTAAAGCCAGGCTTGCTGTACCTGGAACCTAACTTCTCAGAATCATGCAATTTGTTATCCCCCTCACCATGAATACGATGTCAAGTGTCTTGAATCCGGATGGAGCAATACCTGGTGGTAAGCAGAAGACAAGTCCATAACACTAAAACATTTAGCATCCTTAATAAGAGCAAGAGTCTCGGAGATATTCGGCAAGGGCTGCCTGTCGACCCAAATATGCTTGTTCAGGCTGCGCAAGTCCACACACATGCGGATCCCTTTGCCCCCATCCTTGGATGCTAAAACAATCGGGGCCAACCACTCCGAACACTCAATCTCCTTGATAATGCCAGCAGCTAATAACCTTTTCAGCTCCTGACCTAAGCGATCCATCATCATATGAGGTACCTTCCTCACCTTGCTGACAAACGGCTGGGCATTCTGCTTCAAAACAATCTTGTGCTCAAAATTCTTGAGCAAACCCAGACCATCACTGAAAACTTTAGGAATCCAGTAGATCGATCATGTGCCCAACAACCGGAATGATCCTCTGCGCGCCACAAGGAAACTGTCCACAGGAACAGCAGCTTGGGGGCTTGTGGCTTAGCGCGCCGCAAACAAGAAATCTGGCATCAAGGACAATGAAGGAGCGCGTGTGTCCACAGTGCGCGTACCTTCCGTTACCGGGGAAACAGCACAGCACACGAAGAGGCCTCAGGAAAGGGACATCACAAGGCCTACTTGAGTAGTTTGAGTAGTAAATTACCGTTACTTCAAGCCTGCAATTTTTAAAGTTCAACCACTAGGCCATGAAAATGTAGAATAATTTCCCCAAAACCAGGCCAAACCAGGAAGTAGATAGTTCAAGCCAAACATACAGAGTACCTGAATCTCCACTGTCCAAGGAGATATCAAACTATGGCCAAGTAAGCGCTGCACTTCACAAATGGGTCCGATGGGGAAGCTGATGGTCTAGGGATGCCTGTCCCCACGCAGGCACAACTCGTCGCCAGTGTTAAGAAGTCCAGGAAATGCTCAGCAATTCTTCAGTTGTTTTATTCAGGAGTACATACACAGACCACCAGCCCAAGCAGCAGCTCAAATCCTACGGCCAAAGATGCAGCTGGGGAAGATAGAGCATTGTGTTGTCATGGATGACACATGGAATGCAGAGGTGCTGCCCAGCAACAAGAATAGAAGGCAAAGGAAATAAAGCATAGCTAGGTAGATAACTAACCAGGAGATGAGTAATTAAAACACAGCTAAATATAGCAAACTAAAACCCACAGCACTACCTTTACGAGGGAAGAAGCTGTACTGCTCACTTTGATATATTGATCTCGAGGTCTTCGACCTTCCTCCACGGTTTCTTGAGATTCTCCCTTCTTGGGGGTAGAAGTTTGAAATTTGGGGGTAACTTCTGCCATAGTTACCAAATTTTCGCTGTTCTTGGGGGTAAAACTGGGACCTAAAGAAACCACGGCTGCCAGCCAGTCCCCTCCTGTCAATCCGTCCAAAAATAGCCCGCGAGCCAAAGACTCTGCGCATGCTAGTTTGAGCCTTACTGAAAGCTATAAAAGTGGAAACATATTTTCCTAGTGACTTCACAAAACTTTCCCCAAAAAGGAGACCTTTGGTATCACCATGTTCCCTCTAGAGGGCAGATCTGCCAGTTTAGGATTCATCCTCATTAAGACCGCCTTTCGTCTTTCAGTAATCAGGCGTGCATTGGCATTGCCCAACATTCATAAGGCACTCTGTGCCCAACCCCTTAAAAGGTCAATGTTTACTGTCCCATTCTTACCCCTGGCATCCTCTGCCATATCTAGGATATGAGTAAGAGGGCCCAATATATCACAGACTTTATTCTGGCATTGTTTCAAACATTTTTCAATACCCTTTCTAGGGTCCTTACCGAATTTAAACAGAAAGGTAATCAATTCTGGGTCCAGATTGGGTGTATTACACACTTTATCCTGTGTAGAGGGCCTAGGGCATTCTGTCCGAAGTAAATTGCGTGTTTCCTTGTCAAGTGACTTCCTGACACAATGAGTAAGGTACTTTGCCATGTGGTCTATTGGCCACCATTCTGCACTGCGGAGATGTTTAATTGTAGTGGGGTTAAACATCTTACCCCCAAAGGGGTCCTTAACCTCGTGGGATGTGGAGGCTTGATCCAGATCCTCATCAAGTCCCCCAAGATATCACAGCTGTCCTGAGGAAAATAAATTCACCCATCTCCACATCATCATAATCAATATTCTCTGCTGAGGAGTTTAGACTGCCCCAAAAATCTTTTGTGCCATTAAGGTCACTCCTTCCGATCATGCCGCTAGGGACATCTTTTCTGTGTGCCCTGTCAAGGTGGCCTCTTTCTTTTGTGCGGCTAGGAGCACCAAACTCTATTGTAGCGCAGAGGCTACCAGTGCCATAGGCGTGGTTAAACGCCTTCTTAATGTTTCCTCTTATGGGAAACCTTGCAACCTCTCTGCGGTTCAGAGGTAGAAGGTGAGTCTCCAACTGTGGGGGAAAAATAATTCTCCTCTGCAGGGGTCTCCCTCTTCCTCTTAGTCAATGCGGCGTCCATCTCCTCTCTCACGGAGAACCTAAGTTCCTCCTCTAAAAATCTTTTAATAGATTCTCCCATGAGTTCAGACACTGCATGGGACTGGGGGTTAGTGCCCTCCATAATTGGTATGATAGAGTGGCCGCTCCTCCGCTAAGGCGGAGGAGCACCGCCCTACTGCTTTCAGCAGTGAAAATAAAGGAAAAATAAAATGATAATAACTCTTTGTTATTATCATTTTATTTGTTCCTGCTGCTGGCGTCTTTGTGGGGCCGGGCTGCTCTGCTCTCAGAGCAGGGGGAGGAGTGGTGGGCACACTGTAAATGCGCAGTGACAGATTGGCCAGCCTTCTCGGGCCGGCCAAACAGTCATGCATACTTTGCATGTTCTCACCCAGGCTGTATTACAGCCTGGGTGGAGAACATGCCCAGGCTTCCATTCCCTGGCTGAGCGCCAAACCACGGCACTCAAACCAATCACAACGCTGCATTGCACTGCGTTGTGATTGGTCAGGGGAGCCTGGATGTGCTTCCTGTTCCTGGCTGGGAAGATGGAGGAGAGACAGGAAGACAGAGGAGCGATGCGACGATGACGGAGAGACGCGGCAAAGAGGTCCTTTTTTCTTTCATTATTTTTGACAACCCTCTATTAACCCCTTCACCCCCTGCCTTCCAACCCCGATCCGTGCCGGCTGCCACTGGTATAATATATAACCAAACAAAAAAATATAAATCTAGGGCCACAAGGATGCCCAAAATGTTTACTCACGGTTTGTTCATGTGTGGGAAAACTGAATAGTAAACTCTGGCTCAACAGTTTGTTAAAACTTTCCCCCAACCAAAGAAACTGAATTATTTCTTCAAATAAATGCCACCTTTCACCACTAGGTGGAAGCCGAGCTCTTAGTTTTGTAAATCCGAGGGACCGCCGATGCCTGTCGGTGTCTTCAACTAGACGCGGTGTAACTGCTGCAGCTCTTGAGCAGAGAGCTGTTTCCACAGTTACGCAGCGTAAAAAGCAGTAACATAAAGGAAGGACGGCTTCTGAGGCTGTCTCATTCCTTTGAGCATCCACTCATAGGCAGAAGCGTAGCCTGGCAACGCGTTTAAGGACGCGATGTCGCCAGGCTATGAGATATTGCTTTTATGTCTCCAGGCAAAGTTGCCTGGCAACCCACAAAAAACGTTCCGGCTTTTTTTTTTCTTTTCTGACAATATCTTTAAGGGCTTTTAATGTAGACGGAGGTTGCGACGCAGAGCTAACACGGTCATGCCCCTGTCGTTTGTTTTATTTTCATGTTCCTTACGGTCGTCTTTCGGGAACAGTAATTAGTTATAAAAAAACACCAGCGACAACTATCCCAGGCACCAGTAATGAATATGAATTCTTCCTTGATTTTAAAAACCGTGCCAATCCCCAATCAATCTATAGTTTTAGGTAAAACTTACCTACCAGACCGCAAATTGGAATGGCATACATTCAAAAAGCACAATAAATCCCAATATCTTAAATGATATAATATTTAACAAACCTTATATAAAGCTGTACAGTAATCAAAGCACAATAAATACCTAGTATCTTGAATAGTAAAAAGTAACAAAGCCATGTACTTATCTTGTTGAGGAGTAGCTAATAAAATTCAACAGAAGTCATCGAAGTGGTTCGTTTCTTGTTTTGTCGCCGCAAAAAGAGGAGGATGTCTTCATGCACTGGATATTTATATGCTTTCATGAACATTCTAAATGCTTTATGATCTATTACTATTCTTTAAAGGGGTACATTTTGGGGCAGCAATAAAAGGTTATTGCATAATGGTAGCCTCGGTCTTGTAATGAAATCTGTAGGGTCCCACTAGAAGCAAATGCAGCCCTTATGAGTGATCCAGCGATCTGGGACTAATAATTTTCCACAAACTAGGCCCAATTTCATTACCCACAAGTCCCTTCATGCTGAGATTAGTGAATTTCCAAAACAAGTTACCAAAATTACCAAAATCCAATTTGTGTCTTCATTTCTATTATACCATTTGTGGCGATGCGATCTTTATATAGTTGACAGGGTTTGGCAAACCAATACTTGTTTCTAGAATACTCATAAACTAGAAAAACAACTCTAATAAAGACAGATACATTTGTATATTTATAATGTTTATCTAAATAATGTGAAATAAATGCTCATCAATACCAAAACACAGTACAAATCACAGATCATCACGGACAACAATATCAGAGAAATATGATCAAACAAACATCTCAAAATGACAAATGCATAAAGGAGTGGAAAGACGAAGAGACAAAAGGTTCAGAGTCAAAATACATTTGCAAACGATTATTCAAATTCAGTTTTCTGTCTATACTAACCCAATTGAATAGGAAATCTACTCTCGGGCCATGAGAGCAGTAAGGCCCCTCAAGAAGAGTTGAAGAGGCAAAGACTAAGTCAGGAATCAGCAGACAGGAACAGCCAGCTCAAGTTTAGGAGACAGCATAGATGGTCTCTCCTCACGCAGGTAAGAAAGCAAATCACCAACTAACCACCAACAGACTCCCGTAGAAACTCCTAAACCCCTCCCACCAGGAACCACAATTATACCCTAAAACCCAAATGTCCAACCCACATTTGTGTCAGAACAGAGGATTTCTCTACACATGATTGGTTAAGGAAGGGGGTGTACTGTCACACCACTCTCGTCATGTCCCTTAGCTCATCTTCTTTATTGTTCATTTATTCTGCATATCTACTTCCACCCCAGGAAATACAAATTCGAGCCTCTGTCATAGCATTCGTTTCCTTCATCCTAGTCATGTAGCAAATTATGTGTCTCATTTATCCGTTCGTGCCGCAAGAAGAGGAAATGTTTTTTCACTCAAGGAAAATTTTGTTTCTATCAGTTGTCTCTTGGCAGGCACACAGGACTGGCGAAGGACACTTGTCTTCCACTGCCATCCTTTTTCTCAGTATTATTTCGTAGAGTTCACTAATTTTCATTTAACCCAGTGCTTTCCCGCAGAACAGAAAACCATGCTTCTATGAAAAACAAACACAGGCATCATTAATCACTCATAATGCTTTTCATTACGCATCCACCCCATGTTGCATCTATCCATGCGCACCCACGTTAATATTATTTTCCTAGCAAACGTTATTAATGTGCACAAAAGCAGCAATAGTCTTTTATTTTTCGTTTGTCAAGAAGCACTTGCGGCCTACTTCAGTGCTTTAGTACGTGCTTGCGCAGTAGCATTTTCCCTCATGTTAGGCTCTTTTCCACATTAGTTTTTCACCGTACACAGTAAACGTTACTGAGGGTTCAATTCGAGCAGGTTTTATTTCGCGAAAACCCTGCTCCATCAATCCCGCAAAAAGAGGAGGATGTCTTCATGCACTGGATATTTATATGCTTTCATGAACATTCTAAATGCTTTATGATCTATTACTATTCTTTAACACCTTGACCGCGGCGCGAATTCCGCCGCAGTGCGGGTTAAATAATGAGTGGGCGTGTCTCGGACGGCCCCCGGCCGTCCTCCGCACACGCCCACCGTGACGTCGGACGGCCGGGGGCCGTCTGACGCATCGAACGGGTTAAAGGGGTACATTTTGGGGCAGCAATAAAAGGTTTTTGCATAATGGTAGCCTTGGTCTTGTAATGAAGTCTGTAGGGTCCCACTGGAAGCAAATGCAGCCCTTATGAGCAATAGGAAAGAAAGGATACAAATAGGAATGATGGCCTTAAAGTGTCACTATGATATATGCTTCGGTTAATGATTTTTTGCCTGCGTTTGGTAGATTGTTAAGATAGGTGTAAATAAACTCCAGCCAGGTGACTCCACAAGGTAACGGCTCAAGTGAAGTTTGTTAAAAGTATTGGGGTTGGTGTCTGAGTGGCCTGTTTGCACAGCTTCAGCCTGTGGCACGCTCTTGAAGTCCTTAAGGGTTTGGCAGAACCTTTTGAAGTTGGGACCCCCAAATTAAGGATTTTGTAGCAACGGAAATATGGCAAAAACTGTTTACGCTGAGTATGAAGCAGGTAGGCAGTGTAGATTTGATGAAAACATGGTTGGAAATGGTTGTGTGGCAGGGGGGGCAGGTACCTTCTATTGTGTAACACAGCTACCACTGTAATCTGCTCCTCTACCGCATGCGTGGCAGCAGGAGGATCGCTAAGAAGACTTGAGTGAGACAAAAGGCTTTCTTTGTAGTGCGGTTAAATCAATAGATGAAGGAAACCTCTGTGCTGAAGGTGATGTCCACGTTGAAAACCTTCAGTGACTTCCTGGAAAGGGCACCAAGGACCATCAGCACTCCAAATGCTTGGTGGTCAGGTTCCTTGGGCTGAGCAGTAATTTCTTGGTGGTATTAATTCTACAGTAGGTTGTAGTAAAGACTGCACACACGTGGAAATTCCTTATAAGCTTTCATTCGAAATAAGGGCCCCAGCAGTGCGTGAAGTGCAGAAACAGGCTCCTATCTCTAGCTCCGTCAAACACCTTTCTTCAGCATTCTAACATGACATCACAATACCCCCAGAGGCAAGCTATGACAGACAGTTAAGGATGGGCACAGGGGACAATATGTTAACAAAAGCAAAGCCTATAATTTACATCACAACACAGGTCTTTGAAAGGAAGCCTGGTGCAACTCACGCTGTACGGTAGCTGCTTCCTTTATCACTAGCGATAAGACTATTAGCCTTGGCCAAACACTGTGAGCACATGCAGCTCTATGACGCGTGTCAGATATTTGATCCTCATGAAAAGGCCTGCCTTGCTCTGAATGGCACCAGCAGACACAGTGCACCAAGTTCTGGCAGTGGACCGCGGAGACTAACGCGGGCACCACTAGACAAATAGGAGTGACGTACATGAGGACGCAAATAGGAGGGAACTCGTACATGCAAAGGACCTTCCCGGCAGGTCTGGAGTTACTCTGTCCAGATTTAATCCCAGTGGAATTTCTTTTGAAACGATGGAAAAAGAAGACCTACTTTTCAGTGCAGATGGGTAAGTAAGATTTTTCTGCTTGTACTACACCTGCAAGCCCAGGTAAAAAAGAGCACGTTGCTGAACATAATTGGAGGAAACAAAAGAAATTTGAATTTTGATGGGTCATCCTTCTCCCTTGTGTTGTTTTTGAGGCGCTGCAGGTGGGTGTCTGTACTGAATTTAGTAAAGGTTTTCATCCGCTTTGAACCACAGCTTTGCTCATCGAATCCTACACCATAGAAGTCTGACTAGACTATTCATTCTAGATCCTGAACGTCAATATGGGTCTCGTTGCTTTTTCACCCTCCTCCCATCTCTAGTGGGCATGCTGTCGTCGTTCTTTAATGCCTCATATTGTGTCAAGGGCTATTTCAGTGTTTTACTTTAATGTGGTTTATATACCTTTATGCTGCTATAATTGTATTTTGTATTAGTTACATTCATTTGGTGTCTTCAGTTTTTTCTTATTGTATTTTTGTTGCTACATTCACGGTTGCCCTTCTGCTTTTATTACTGTATTTTTATTGTGGAAATGTAAACGTGCACGGTCTCTAAAATCCAAAATCTTGCCTTTGTGCAACATGTGGATTGTACAGATTGAGACACATCATGTGACCATGTTCTGGCATGTAGAACAAGGGCTGGGGGAATGTCCGACTCCAAATGATGGATTTTACTCATGGCTTCAATCCGCAAGCCAGGTTCATAATTTAATGTATGTTCTTAGTATTTGCTAAATCTATGTCCGCTTCTCATATTTTCCATAGAAAAAGTTAAAAAAATACTCGTTAAACTCTAACCCTATTTTTGGGGTGGGGGGTGGGGGAGGGGATTCAGAACGAATACCACAAGGGTGTCCTGGTATCTCTGAACGCCATAGCTGTCCATGATTACTCAAATGTGTCCGAGTAAATGGAAATGTACCAGGTGTGTTTCCGCAATCAAAAATGTACCACGTGCACACATTTGTTCATGAAACTTTTTTTCTTCATGGAATATTTTACTCCCAAAGAGCACCCCCTTCTCATACATCGCTATTGAGGGGCGGGGATATTGCGGAAACTGGTTTCAAAGGTTTGGTAATTATCCAGAAGTATGCAAGTTTGTGGGTGTTCACTAGCTTTTATACGTGGACCCACTCAAGAACGCCTATAAATTAACCCTTTGCAGAACATTTGTTCTAATTGAAATCATAAGATATTGGTGTAATAATATTGGGAACAGATATCCTTTACGAGGGCATAACCTCTGAATATAATGTGAATCTACTTTAGCAATTTGCCCTTTCATCTACGAAGAACTTATCTGCACAAAACCTGTGGGTCTATGTGACAAGTTAACTTTATTTCTAACAGCTTTGCCGGCTCAACAGTTTGGGCTGGACTGTTCCCATGAGGAACAGGGCCAAGACTGATTTGCATATGGCTGAGTCCAAACTGGGGTGGCGTGGTTAGCAAAAGTCCATCATTTGTTCCATTTGCTTAACAATAAGAGCGTAAAAATTAACCAACACCGTCAGTCACAATTTCGTATGGTCAGGCTACAAGGCCATGTCAGAAGTCTGTTGTCACACGACGATCCGAGGGTGGAATCTTGGCTCAGGGTCCAGGGAGACAAAGTGTCTACAATCTTTCTGGTCCCGTGGGCTCTGGTCCATCTTCACAAGTTGGTAGCTTGGATTCTGGAAATTTGGGATCCAGCGTCACAGGACTTGGCGAGCTCAATTCCAATCTGTCTATGGGTGAGGAGAGATCTGGTGTGGTGGTTAGATTTAGCAGACCTATTGCACAGGGTAGAGCTAGATCATCCCAAACCTGTTATTCTTACCACAGACGTCAGTTTGTCAGGCTGGGGCACTTGCGTGGATGCTTTGCAGGCGCAGGGTTGTTGGACTCACACAGAGACGAATCATTCCTCAAACTGGAGAGAGCTTGAGGCCATAAGAAGAGCTCTTGTGTTCAGCGTCCAGTTACAGGAGAGGGCAGTGATGGTCAGGACTGACAATATCACCGCAAAAGCCTATGTGAACAGATGGGGAAGACCCGTTCCAGCAGTCTGAGAAAGATTTCTCGCAAAATGTTTTCCTGGACTCAAGAGTCTGCTCTCTCTTCGGGCCATTCACATTGAGCGGTCAGCCAATGTAATGGCCGATTCCCTCCGCGAGGGACTTTTCTCTGGATCAGAGGGTGATTTCCCGCCTGACTCTCCAGTGGGGTCTTCCAGTAATAGATCTGTTTGTTTCCCATGGCAACGCAAAAGTTAGAAGGTTCTGTGCCAAGGGGAGGGAGGTTCAACCTTGGGCGATCGACGCTCTGTCATGTGGGTGGCCGGAAGGCCTGATGTATGCCTTTCCTCCATTTCCTCTTCTTAAGCCATTTTTGGTGAGAGTATGGAGGCTGGGTGCTGATGTGATTCTGGTGGCTCCCCAGTGGCCACGTGCCAGTTGGTTACCCCTGTTGTTGAAGATGTTGAGGGCCCTGGAGTTGCCTCTCCCGTTAGTTCTGTCCCCCCTGGAGTTCCCCATTCTGAGGCTAGAGAGTCTACAGAAGCTCCATTTGATGGCTTGGCGGTTGAGAGGAGGGGATTGAAAGGACAGGGTGTTTCAGAGTCTTTACTGGCTACTTTACAGACATCCAGAAAGTGGTCTACTCATTGCTCTTATAACCGGCATTGGCAATCATTTTCCAGATGGTGTGGGGTCAGGGGTCTTGATCCGACTTATGTGAGTTTGCTGCTAGTGATGGAATTCTTACAGGATGGTTCTAAATTGGAGCTGTCAGTAGCCACTTTGAGAGTACAGTGGGCGGCTATCCAGGCATTCAGTGTCCGTGGAAGAATTTGTTGGATGATGACGGCTTGGTGGCTCATCTTCTGAAGAGTCTGTCTAATTCTGGTATGAGATCGATTAAGTCCGATCCCTCTTGGGACTTGTCAGTGATTTTGAAGTCCTTGATGTTTGCTGCATTTGAGTCATTGAAGGAGGTTGATTTCCAATTCCTGATGCTGAAGACTCTGTTTTGGGTGGTTGGGGCAATTAGGGGCCTTGTCTTCTAAGTTTCCTTTTTGCAAAGTGTTTCCTGATAGAGTTGCGTTGGTGCCGGTTCAGTCTTTTACCCCGAAGATCAGGTCTTCCTTTCATTTGCAGCAGGAGGTTATTCTTCCGGAGTTTACATTGTCTAGATGTCAGGAGGGCTGTTCTAGTATATTTGCAGCGAGTTCAGTCCTTTCGTAAGGTGGATTCTTTGTGATGTTTGATCCTGCCCGGAAAGGGGAGAAACCTGCGACAGCTACTTTGAGCAGATGGGTCAGGTTAATGGTCTTGAAGGCATACGAGGTTCAAGGTCTGGTTCCTCCTTTCTCTATTCTGGGTAGGTTTACCAGGAGTATGGTGTCTATGGTAGCATAGCTGCAGGGCACATCCATTGGGGAAATTTGCCGGTCTGTGACCTAGGCTGATTCCTCTACATTCACTAAGCATTTTGCTGAGGTTCAATGTATCTCTGATGTGTTTGGTCATCGAGTGCTTTTGTCTATGGCTCAATAGATGGAGTCCTGATGTCATGAGTCTAAATAAATTTGTGTTCAGCAGACTTTGTCAGCTCTGATTTTTTTCCTTGTTACGTCTCACATGTAATGGCTGCAAGCGATGGAATGAACTAGGAGGTAATGTCATGATTACTTAACGGTAATTGCATTACTCTGAGTTCTATTCCCTCGCTTTCAGCCATGATCCCTCCCACCCGCCCTATGGCTCAACTGACTTGTGTCGGTTGGAGCTTATTACTAGCAGGAGGTGTGGTGGGTGGGACGCTCTTTTATACATTTCTTTTTTTATTAAGTGGGATTGGTGTCTGGAGAGACTGGAGGCCTCACGTGTTAATGGCTGCAAATGAGAGACTGGTAGTAACAAAAACTCCTAGGCAATGCCAAGGCAGGCATCATCGGCAGCCATCCTCAGCCTGGTCCTACCTGGAGCCTCCTTTTATCAGACAAGTCCTTTACTGTGCATGCCTATTGAGCTACATATTTGGAACACTATCGCATATCTAGCGCTTGTTCCAGTTTCTTCGTTGAATCTCTTCCATCGCAAGAGGCTTTCCAGAATACCATATTACTGATTTTAACATTTAGCGGGACCAGGTCGCTTTTCAAACATACCTACACGAGACATCCGACTTTTTCGTGAAATCGTTGATTTTAATATTAATAAGACATCGTTGCACATTCGGTGCACCGCATTTTTATCAGCCATTTATTAGAATCAAGAACATCCACCAACTATGGAGTTGCAGGTTTTAATCACTAGGAACTAATTTGCAACAGGATCTATAATTGTGTGGCTTTCCTGAAGAAGGCGTTGTATACGCCGAAACGCGCGTCGAGTTAATAAAGCTATTGCCACTTTTTAACCCTTTATTTTTATATCTATTAATTAAAAGTGATGTGTTACATATTGTGTTTCATTTTTTAAATGTTTTGTATAAATATCATTTGTTTAGACAATATGAGAAGAAATTATTAAAATGGTAACAACTTTGAACATATTTTTTCTGTCTTCCTTGGTTTTCTTAATGTTACAGATACTGTGTATATTGTTTGCTTTATTGACATTGCCTAGGAGTTTTTGTTACTACCATTTAAGTCCCTGTCCTAGGAATTGAACTATCCATTGTTCAGGGGGTCCTTGTTTTTTCTCATTTGCAAATGAGAGACTAACACTCAGAGTAATGCAATTACCGGTAAGTAATTATGCCAATACTGTGACACATGGTGGGAGCAGGTCTGCAGATCTGTAGAGCTCTATGGTGATCTAACCCCTCTCACCTCCTTAACATACAACATGCGCTTCACAGCCTTTAAAACCTTGACTGTGTCAAGCAAGTGTGAGTGAGCAGATAAAACGCATTTTCGGCTAGAGGGATTTCATGAGTAATGCAAAAATATATAGCCACAGAAATCTCTAACTCTCACAAATTCAGGCATCAAGTTTACAAAGGCCTTGGACTGGACACAGTTAGCACAATGACCTGCAAAGAGAGAAAGATTTCTGACTAACTGGGCCTGTCATCGGCCGCAAATACACGTGTTTTTATGACTTAGATCTCCTTTGTGCAGACGACTACTGGATGACTTTCCCACGACTGCCAACCACTAACCGTAGTAATACCAAGAAAAGCACAATAAATAAAGACACTATGCCAAACCACTGCTGTGGGCTCATCGAGCTTCAGTGGAAGGGACAAAACAACACACAAGACTATTGCGTGACTTTAACCAGCCATAAGTGCATTCAACTGTAGCCATTTTGTATGCCTGCGAAATAAAGCGGCAGGAATGTTGTCCGCCAAGTCAAAGAATTTTGAGGCCAAGAGAAGTAGAAAAATTTAAAGCAGAAAATATATTTTCAGTGCACAAAAGAAACTCCATAGCGAAATTATACACCTATATTTGTTAATGAAGTAATTCTTGAGGAAAGAACTTTAATGAGCCTATAGCACAAGCTCCTGTTTCAAAATTTAAGAATTAAATTTGGGTAAATAAAATAAAAAATAAAAAAATAAAAAAGTTTAATTTAAAACGTGGGCTATCAGTTTGAATTATTGACATTACAAACTTATGTTATTTCATTGATGTGTTGAGGAGTGGGCTGCAGGACAGTGCTTTATTATTTAAAAATATATATACTTGTAAGGGTCCAAGGTTTTTCTTAGGACCCGCTACTGGTGCTCATACTTCTTAGTTCCATGCTTCTGGTCTCTTTATCTCATTCTTGCTGGCTCTTTTCCATCTCTTCTTTCTCCTTTTGTTTCTGTTTTCCGTCTTTCTCTTCCTCCTTCTTTCTTCCTTTTCTAACATTAAAGTCTGATGATGACAAATAAGCCTGGTCCCTGAGAATGAATACAGGTGCCGATCACCTGCAACCTCTGGCATAAATTTAGCATTACTGCAGGGGTGGAAAAAGGAAAGTAAAGTGTCTTATTACCAGGGTAACTCAATCGCCGATACTACACACAACAGCAACCCCTCTGTCCCCCTCCTCGTAAACACACTGCTGAAGTCACGTGTCATATCAAAGTTTTCACAGACTTTTCGAAGGCTGTGGTGAAGATGGGGGTCTTGGTGAGCAGTAGCGGCCGGCACGGATCGGGGATGGCGGGATGGGCCTGGGGAGAGGGGGTGGGGGGAATTGGCGGATGTAAAAAAAGAAAGGAAAAAAGAAAAAAAAAATACCTTCTCTCTGATCTCCCGCTCTCTCCCACGTCATCTCAGTCTCTCCGGGGCCGGAGCAGGAAGCAGCCAGGCTCCCTCCCCAAAGCCAATCACAATGCTGCAATGCAGCGTTGTTTGGTCTGAGCGCCGTGGATCGGCACTCATCCAGGGAATGGGGGCCTGGGCATGTTCTCCACGCAGGCTGTAATGCAGCCTGCGTGGAGAACATGTGAAGGGCGCATGACTGTTTGACGGGCCCGAGAGTGCCGGCCAAACAGTCATTGCCCTCCTGAGAGCAGAGCAGCCCCGCCCGCCCCGCAAAGCTGAGCAGCAGGAACAAATACAATGATAATAACCTTGAGTTATTATCATTTTATTTGTTCTTTCTTTCACTGCTTTGCAGCAGTGGGGCGATGGTCCTCCGCTTTAGCGGAGGAGCCGCCACTGTTGGTAAGCATGTTTTGTGCTCACTTTTACGCATCCCGGCCACCCACTTTCTTATGTTACAAATACTAAATGGCTTTGACTCCCGCATCTTAATTGCATTGGTGAAGTGGGTAGAGTACATGCAAAGTGCTGTCTTTTATAAGGGTTGCGATATACCACTCAGGAGCGAGTTAGAGCCATATCTAAATATACTCATGCTTCACTGATGGACCATCTTTCTTGAGTCTTCTGAGCAGTGGCAGCTGCTACTTAATGGCGGTGGGGGGGCTGGTCCCTGGGGGAGCGGGGGGGAATGAAAATAAAAAAAGCACTTGCCTGCCTGCCAGCCGCTGACTCTCAATCCTCTCTGTGCACGTGCTTCCAGGACTACAGGGGCAGGAAGCAGGAACAGGAAGCACCCAGGCTTCCAGACTCCCCTAGTGAATCACGACGCTGCTTCTAGCTAGAAGTATAAATTTAGGATTACCAGGCCAGGAACTGCTTTAGTTGCAATGGTCCGGAACATATGTATGGTTACCTATTTCCTCACTTTATGGAAAACTTTAAAAAAGCTACATGTGTAGGTTATTCAGACATCGGTGTCCCACTACTCACTGCCTAGGAACTTAAGCTACACCTCACCTCACAGATAAAGTCATGGAGGAGGAAATGTATATAGGGTTGTTTCCATTACTAGCAAAGAGAACGTGGCCTAACAAATCAGGCTTGGCGTCCATTTTGGAATGTGATCATATTCATGTGCATATGAGTGGTCTTCTCTTGTAAAGATATTGCAGAAGACAAAAGAGATTATTATAAAGTTTTTCACAACTTTCTTTATTCAATTTTCAGACTGTAGTGCAGACATTGCAAGATTTGTGACAGTGCATAGAAACATGTGACATACAATCCTTTGTCTTATAATAAAGTTGCAATAGAATGTACGTACAGTTGTATATTTTCGACTTCGAGGAAAGCATTATTCCTAAAGGCACCTAATATAACTGCACGAAAGTGATGACCCAGTTCTCACTGTACAAAAGTTAATTCGAGCAGACACCAAGTCATCTTGGGCAAGATGGGGGGGAAAAAGTTAGACTCATTTAACTGCTTCTGCAAGTATTTGTGCTGCCTAATATTTGATTTCTTCTCTCATGTGTGCAGTGGCGGTTCCTCTGCTATTGCGGAAGAGCGTCACCCCACTGTTTTCAGCAGTGGAAATAAAGGAAAAATAAAATGATATTAACTTGTGGTTATTATCATTGTATTTGTTTTTGCTGCTGCAGCTATGCGGGGCGGGGCAGGACTGCTCTGCTCTCAGAGCTAGGAGAGGAGTGGTGGGCACTCCGTAAGTGCGCAGGAGTGTTTGGCTGGCCATCTCGGGCAGGCCAGACAGTCATGCACACTTTGCATGTTCTCCACCCAGGCTGCATTACAGACTAAGGGGCTTATTTATGAAAAGTGACGCATCGCTGCGTGAAGACAGCGATGCGTCACTTTTCACGGCGCTCTCCCTGCGACACCAATGATGCGTCATACTGTAAATATGACGCATCATGTCGCAAGGAGTTACAGATACGTCAGTATTTCTGACGTATCTGTAGGCGCAAAAATGACGCATTGCTGGAGTGTGTCACAAAAGTGACGCAACTCCAGCAATGTGTCCTTTCACATGGGGCAAGCCCCATGTGAAAGGGCTCTGCGTCAGTCTTACGCCTGCCATAAGGCAGGCGTAAGATATTGACGCATTAGGGTCAAAGAAATGGCGCAGTGAAATCTTATAGATTTCACTGCGTCACTTCTACGACCCTTTCTTGCGTCGGAACGCCCCCCCCCTGCATACATTATACCTGGCGCAGGTATAATGTGGCTCAGGGGTTTACAAAGTGACGCATCTACCTAGATGCGTCACTTTGTAAATATGACGCACCATTGCGCATTTTTTACACTGCTGGTGCGTCACAAAAAGTGACGCACCGGCAGCGTAAAAGTGACGCAAGGGCTTATAAATAAGCCCTTAGGTGCTCAGGCTCCCATTCCCTGGCTGAGTGCCAAGCCATGGTGCTCAGACCAATCACACCGCTGCGTTGCAGCATTGTGATTGGCTTAGGGGAGCCTGGGTGCTTCCTGTTCCGGCCAGAGCAGAGGGACGACAACGAGGAACAACAAGGCTTTTTCCTGACACTGCGCAGCATCATCAAAAATAAATATAATAATAAAGGCACAATGATGCGACTGCTTCTATTGTCAACACATCGGCGGGGTAGAAGCACACATGGAGAGAAGAACGCAGAGCTAGGGGCACGGGGAGAGAACACCCCCAAATTCAGGGTAAAAGCACACAAGAGGGAGAAGCATCAAAAAGTGACAGCAAGTCGGGGAGTAGGGAGATGCATCTGAGGGTGAGAACAACATGAAGCATGAGGATGTCGGGGAGAAGTACATGAGAGACGAATACAGCGAGCAGGGGTGATCATTTGATGGAAGGAGGTGGACAAAGAAGGGGAGAGCTTGAAATCACAAGTGTTCTCAACCAAAAAGGGAAAAAAAATTCTCTAAAGTGAGCAGTGGAAAGATAGAAGTCAGCCAGTTAGAAAGATGGTAAACAGGCCATGCTCTAGGAGAGGGACACACGCAAGATGAACAAGCTGGGACTAGGAAAGCCATTGAATAAGAATGCAAGAGGCAAAGGAGAGTAACGATGGGGAGAGTTTGTGGTCTAACGGCCAGAGCTGCTGACTTTGGAGCTGTGGAAAGGGGTTTGAGACTCGGTGCCAGCTTAACATCCTGTGATTCTGGGCAAATCATTTAATCTCCCACTGCCTACAAAAAAATTAGTGTGTTCTTTTGTAATGTATCTGATGCTCATGTAAAGGTCTCCAAGACCTTTGAGTTAAGTTCGCGCTATATAAAACTACAAAAAAAAATAATAATAATAATAATTAAATCCAAGCAACAATAAGCAATGGGCTGGCTATAAACCCTGTAAGTTCTTACGTTTTTTTGCAACTAGACAGCTAGAGGTACCTGGTAGTCTCAAACTAAAAAGCATATTACGCTCTTTGCATCTGCATATACATTGCACACATTGTAGGCTGTAACATCGCTCATTTGGATGATGTAGATGCTGCAAGAATTTTCCAAACCACCCATGAAGAGTTTGTTTTCCTTTCCAAATGTGGCAATCTGCCCTTTCTCAAAATAAAAACAATTGTGTAATGTATAGCTCAATGCAGGAAGAAGCACACAAACATCAGTGTTATTAGTAATTATCTTTGTTCTCCAGAACCATAAATTTTATCCTGTGGGCCCAGAACAGTGCTTAATTTGACCTGGAGGTTTCCGGTGCTCAGCACCGGCACTTAATTGTCAACACTGCACTTAAGACAGTCTGCCAAATGGTGGCGCTGCTCATCTACTTTAGAGATGAGCAGAACAACGGTTGTTTATGAATACAATATACATTAAAAATTACTAATACCCGTCAGCCCAGCCATTCCTTTAGCTTTGGGGACCTGGAATAATCTGACTGCCGCACTTGCAGACGAGAGAGATGGTTAGTAGTTGCTTTGGCAGCAATGACAGGGGCGATGGGTGGTGCAAGCTGCAGTGGCCTCCTGATCAGGGCCTTGGCACTTATTATTTTACAAACTAAGCACTGGCCCAGACGTTTAAGGCTGCAGAACATCAACTGCAGGGAATTACAGTGTTACGTGTTTTAGATCACGTTTTCCTCTATGTATGCCATCTTTGCGGTTCCGCAAACGTTTCTGGTCTCAGGATTTGCAGCAGCAAAGTCCATCAATTGAAAGGTATCCTGCAATTTCATTGAGGGTCATTCACTAAACTGTCAAAATATCAGGCCCTCGGGATGTCAATCAAACTCATTTTCTAGAGTTTTTTGTTTTTACCTCTCAACCTTGGGCAAAGAAGATGTGTGATATTTTGCCTACGATCACAAAACATGTAAGTGGAATCGTAGGGTCCTGACCACTAGAATAAAATAATAAATCTTTTGTAATGGCTTCAGTGCTTAATTTATACGAAAATTCACCACAAAGATTTTGCTTCTGTCCACATTACATAAGCATATTTGCAAGGTAGAGGAACACATTGTTAAACAACTGCGAAAAATGACATACTTTGCTTACAAATACTGAAAGAAAATCCTAAACCTTGGAAATCTTTTGTAGTGCATTGATTTTGTAGTCTTTTGCTGCTTTCACAAAAACTGTGTAAATCGATTTTGCTTCAAACTCAGTTAGCACTATGTTAGCAGTAGAGTAATAATTTGGACAACATGTACGGAATTAGACCCTGTTTGGTTTATCTGACAGCAAGCAAGCAGCTAAACGTTACAAAACAGCTCATGCTTTTTTTCTTCACACCATTTGTATGAAGGCAGTTGTCTTGCACTGAATTTAGCCTGTTACATACGATTAAATGCCTTGCAATTTACCTTGCCTGGTCACTGAGCAGGTAATAAATTAAGCATACCGTGTTAAAAAATGGCCAAATAATTCAAAGATTAAAAAAGGATTAATCGGAGGTGTAACATTAGCCCCCACAACTGCTGCGGTGTGGGGGGCATACTTCAAGGGCCCCCTCCTGCACTGAGCTTGGGCAACAGGCCCCTTGACTGAGAGCTCCCAACTGGGTCCAGAGCATGTAGGGAGGGGGCAGCGTGGAACTTTGCAGGAGGCCCCCCTCAAGCTCCATTACGCCACTGGGATTAACACAATGTTTACACGGGCTGCTTGAGTGTTTGAGGTGGAATAAATGTTAAAAGTGGCAGAGATCGGGGGTGATACACTTATTTCTTCATGGCCGGGTCTGTCCTCCGCCGTCTCTCTGCTTCTCTTCCTGATGAGTCCCGGAACGGAAGCCGGAAGCACCTGTGGTGTCGTTGACGAGCAGTTCGTGTCCGACACTTCGGGGCCCAGGATCGCTCGGCGCCGCACGGCAACGGGCCTCCGCACGCTCGACAAATGACACGGAGCCAGGGTTAGATTAACATTAGAGCTCCCGCGTATGCACGCCACTGGCGTCACATCTGCACGGGCTCGCTTTTATTGAAAGTGTCATGTGACACGCGACCATACCACAATTGTACCAGGTCTCGGGTCCCCGCATGAAATCCCCCCCGGACCTGTGCTACAATGAACTAACCCCGGTCGCGCCCATTGCATCATAGGGCCTACATTACATTCCTCCCCAAACAGAATCTAAAATGCAACGCTAACAATAATGGCTCTCACAATTGAAACGCGGAGCAAAAAGAACAGTCTTACATGAAGTGGTCCTTCAGTCTACAGGAGGGCTCAGGATTTCTTCTTAAGCAATACTGGGAGCCCCAACGCCCTCTAGGTACACTGACGGGAGGCATTGGCATGGAGTTTTCTGGGATATCCAGGCTGGTCACCACCACCTCAGGATCCAGCCTCTCAGTCACAGGACAGTCTGCTTCGGAAACTCCCCACTCGTCGTGATCAGGAAGGACCGCTCGCCCGGGCTCAGGCCCCCTCACATTCAGAGGAACTTCCTGGGAAGGGTGAAAGTTCTTGAAGAATGACACATTCCTTGTGACTGTCTCAGCACCCCGCTGGGCAGTGACTCTGGTACCATTCCGATGTGTGATGACCCACGGCTCCTTCTCATAGGGCAAACGGAATTTGCTATTCGTGGCACGATTCTGCAGGAGAACCAGGTCACCCACTTTCAAGTCAGATTGCTGGGCTCTCCGCCGCCGACTGGCTTGGTCATTTTGAAGTTGGCGCCGCGCTTGAACTTAATGCTTCTTCAGGGACTCCGGACGCCACAGAGGATGATGCGGGATAGAGTCGGCAACCACACGCCCCATGGAAAGATGTCCCGGAGCCACTCCCGTCGTGGAGTGCGGCGTTTGTCGGTATACCCAGAGGAATGAGAAGATGGCTAATTCCAAGGATTGTTAGCGATCATGAGCGATGCGGATAACTTTGTTTAAGGTACGCATAAACCTCTCAGCCTCGCCATTAGCTTGAGGCCACCTTGGTGTGATCTTCTTGTGGGTGATGCCGAGAGATGACAGATAGTTGGCTATCTCCTGTCCCTGGAACGGAGGGCCATTGTCCGTTCTTAGTTCCTGAATGAGCCCATGAGTGGCCATTACTTTCTCCAATTCAGGAATGACTTCACTCGCACTCAACGACTGGAGTACTTCCACTTCTGGATATTTCGAGTGATCGTCGATCAGTACAAAGGTGTGCCAACCATCCGGGAGGCTCCCGAAATCCAAAGTGACATAGGCCCAGGGGCGGTCGGGTCGAGGTTCAGTGATTACCGGAGCTGGTGGATTGCTTTCTCCGGTAACCTGGCACCATTGACAGTGGTGAGTACCTTCCACTCATTCCTGGCACTTGCCACCGACCTTGCTTCATGATTTGTATGGCTTGCTGGAGACATTCATCTCGTCTGGTTGCTTCCCCCAGCACCTCCATGTACAAGGGAATGGGGCATGACCTGGCGGTTATGCATCAAACGTATTCTTCCGTGTCCTCAGCATCAATCTCCTCTTCTGGGGTAGCCGACCGGGGGTGACGTGATAGGTAGTCAGCCGGGTTCTGAGCTCCAGGATGGTACTCTACATGGCAATTGTATTCCTGCAGTTGCAGCATCCATTTCTCTATCCGCGGGGGCGGTTTAGAAGCTGTGCCCGCGAATAGGGGCAGAAGGGGCTTGTGGTCGGTTGCCACAATAAACGGATGTCCATACACATATAAGTGGAAGTGGCGGCATCCCCAGTGAATGGCTATGGCTTCCTTTTCTATTTGGGAATATCGCTGTTCAGTGTCTGTCAACGACCGACTGGTAAAAGCCACAGGGGCCCAATCTTCCTCAGCGCGGCTCCGCTGCAGCAGGACAGCTCCCAGCCCCTTCGGACCAGCATCAACAGCAACCATGGTCAGTTTTCGTGGGTCAAAGTAAGCCAGGGTGGTGTTGGCGGACAGAGCATCCTTTATAGCTTGAAATGCTGTATCATGTTCCTGACTCCAGGTCCAGGGGACAGAGCCTTTTGTTAGCTCCCTTAGTGGCTGGGTGAGGGTTGTGAGATCTCGGATAAACCGGCCACAATAATTAACCATACCGAGGAAGCTCCTTACCTCGGTGACATTGTTGGGAGCAGGTGCCATCTTGATGTCTCGTACCTTGTCCGGATCCGGGGTAACGCCTGAGGCCGAGAATACGTAGCCAAAGAATTGGAGTTGCTGCTTGAGGAACTCGAATTTGTCTCGATGAAGAGTGAGGCCAGATTCTTGGATCCTCTGAAGCACTTGGGTGAGCATGGCATTGTGCTCCACGATGGTTTTGGCGTAAATGAGAATGTCATCACTAACATTCACCACTCCGGGAAGATCCATCAGCAGTTCGTGAATCACATTCTGGAAGACCTCGGCCACGCTTGACACCCCGAAGCCCAAGCGGGTGTACCGCCACAGGCCCACGTGGGTAGAAAAGGTCATGATGTAACATGACTCTTTGTCCAGCACCAGCTGATGATATCCAGATCAGAGGTCGAGCTTTGAGAACCAGCACGCTCCGCTCAGTTCCCCAAAGAGATCATCAATCGTGGGGGTGAGGTGTCTTTCCCTTTTTATTGCGGCATTGGGCAGTCTCATATCAACATAGATCCGCACCTCCCCAGGCTGTTGTGGCTTTCGGGTGACGACAATGGGGGGGACCCACGGGGTTATGCAAAGACTTTAATGGCAGTGGCACTCAGAGATGGGGTTGGCTTCAGCGCCTTGTAGAGTTCTGCAGACATAATATTGATGGTGGCCCCCGTGTCTATGACAGCTGTGACGTCCTGATCTCCGACTCGCACCTGACATTGGGGAAGCCGGCGTGATGTCTGGGTGGCTGCGCCTATCATGTATGCTGTGTGGACCGTTTGTTCTTCTCCTTCATCATCATCCATATCACTATTTCCGCTTCACACTTCAGGGATTAGGTTGACTGCAGGCCTGGGTCCTTGCTTCCTCTGCGAGTGGCACACTCGTTCAAAGTGGTTCATTTTTCTACACCCTGTGGACCTTTTCCCCCGTGCTGGACATTCTGTTGCGCTATGGGGGCTTCCTCCGCAGTACCCGCAGCTCCGGGCATTCACTTGTTCCTTCCGGCTTGATTTGGCAGACGGTCAGGTCGCTACCGCATTGACCGATTCCACCTTTACTGGTGTTTGTAGGGCCTCTTCCATGTGGGCTGCCCTAGCCCGCAACAGTTCTTTAGTCCGCCCTAGGGTTAGAATGTCGGCCAGGGGCTTCCCCGACTCCTCTAATATTCTCTTTCTGAATTTGGCGGAGGCGCAGCCTTATATGATTTGACCCCTTATCTCTTCTGCCTCATCATTGAACCCGCACGTGCTTGCTAGGTCCTTGAGGCGAGGGTGGAACATGTCAATGGACTCATCCGCCTGTTGGCGAGCCTGGCGGAAGACAAAACGCTCATAATCTTGATTCGCCACAGGTTCAAAGTATGCTGAAAGGGCACCAATTAGTGTGAGATGTGTTTTGGGGGTCGCTTCATGTATCGACTTGGCAATCCTATAAATGTCTTTCCCCCCTAGATGCAAGAGCATGGCTCTCTTTTGGTCGTTGTGCACTCGTGTGGCCTCGAAGAATAATAGAAGCCGCTCCACCCATTCCTTCCATTTGGGCGCCTGGGCAGATGGTGGGCCCTCTACCAGGAATGGTTCAATGGGGGGTATCGTGGCTGCCATTCTGCTCTTCTGGGATCCCTCCTAGCAACACCCGGATGTGTCGTGGCCCAGAGAGGTGTACTCCTCGTCCCTTCCGGCTATGTGTTAGTGCCACCCTCCGGTGTACTATTGGCAGGCTCTTCCATGCTATTGGACGGTGTCACCACCTCTTTGCCCTGAACACTGCCCACTGTCACTATGCCATGTGTCTTGGCTCACCTCTGTGTAGGTGCTGTGGAAATGGCTCCTGGGGTGCTGTACTGCTGAGGACCACACTTGCAGTGGTCTGCCAGAGTCAGGCACACGATGAGGGGCCGGTGTGTTAGTCTGCATGCTCCGTGGCACGAGCACTGCGTGATTTCACTCCGCACTCACGGCCGCCACGGAGCAGGTGTAGGAATTGTCTGCCCACACCCTCTTCGCCAATGTAGTGTCGTTGACGAGCAGTTAGCGTCCGACACTTCAGGGCCCAGGATCGCTCAGCGCCGCACAGCAACGGGCCTCCTCACGCTCGACAAATGACACGGAGCCAGGGTTAGATTAACATTAGAGCTCCCGCGTATGCGCGCCACTGGTGTCACATCCGCGCAGGCTCGCTTTTATTGAACTTGTCACTTGACACGCGACCATACCACAATTGTCCCAGGTCTCGGGCCCCGCATGAAATCCCCCCCGGACCTGTTTGAAGGTGAACTAACCCCGGTCGCACCTATTGCGTCATAGGGCCGACATTACAGCACCCAGGCTCCCCAGAGCCAATCATGACGCTGCTGTCACCAGCATGACAGCAGCATTGTTATTGGTCTGAGCGCCGAGTCTGGGCATGTTCTTCACCCAGGCTGTGCATTACAGCCCGGTGGAGAACATGCTAAGTGCACCTCAGCAGGGAAAAATAAAATGATAATAACATCGTGTTATTATCATTTTATTTTACCTTTTTGCACTGCTGATAAGCAGTGGGTCAACGCTCCTCCGCCTTAGCGAGGAGCCGCCGCTGACTTTACAGTTTCTTCTGTGACAGTTATGATCACATTTTCCATCCCAGCACCAGACTCTTCACATTCTTCAAGATTCCTGCTGCCCCAGAATGTTCTCAATGAACCTAAGCTCTTACCTTCAAGAAAAACAATTGCTTGAAGAGCATCAAAGTCTTGGAAAAAGCTGGAAGGCGACACTTTTGTATAAAACGCGCCCAAAAGGTTTTACGGGAACGAACATTCATGGATTCTCGGCCACTAAAGCACCAAAGCTGGATGATCAGGTGAGAGATTAGAGGCTTAAATACACTCAGCTTTCCATTAATGAACAATTAGATTAGAAAAGATCTCAGCACTGAGCAGCGCGCTTCTCACACCATCAACACTTCAGTGCTCCCAGGTGTGGATGTTGCTGAATGTGTTTTACTGGAAGACCCAAGAGAAATGTATTTCATACTTCAAGAAATATGTGCAAAATGTAAAGTGAAAAACAAGCCACAGAGAAATAAGCACAAGCATGGCTCTAGTCAGTGGTGGGATTGGAAATAAACATAAACAGCATGCCTGCCGTGGCAAGCAACAACGACGGGGGGGGAAGGTGGGCAGCATCACCGAGAAGATAAAGAAGGAACAGGGGAGTAGAAGAAATAGTACATCATTGACAGCCCGAGCAACGGACGGACACTATTTATTTATTTATTTATTTATTTATTTATTTAAAGAGTTTTATATAGCGCTGGCTAGACCCGAAGGTATCAGAGCGCTTTACATTAGGTTCCACAATGTAACAGAAAATGATCACAATTACACATTACGTCAAAAAAATAAGCAATACATTGAGAGAGGAGAGAAAGGAGAGAGAAAATAGTGGAGGGGGAAAGGGGAGGTGAGAAGAGGGAGGATGAGGGAAGAGACGAAAGGAAGTCTGTCTAAAGACCGACTGGGTAGGTGACGTCCAAGGAGGGAATCCATGGCCCGTCTCCCCTTTAGTTAAACAAGGTAACTCCATCGGGCATCAGTCAAAATAGCTAGGTCTCAAGTGGCGAGGGAAAGTTCACAGAGAAACAGGGTGGGGAACTAAGGGCAAGGACAGGTGAGGGCAAAGGTCAGTAGCTGGGTAGAGGAGAAGAGTAGAGTGGAGAGTGGTGGGGGGTAGGGGGAAAGGGGGAGGGGGGAGATAAGGTCAGGGGCGACGCAGGAGAGTTTGCCCAAAGTCCGGCTGGGTAGGTGATGGCCAAGGAGGGAATCCATAGCCCATCTCCTCTTTAGCTCGCGAGGTAGCTCCACCGGGCGTCAGTCAAAATGGCTGGGTCTCAGCTGTCGATGGAGGGTTCACAGAGTCAATGACTGGGGCGACCGTCTTGAGGACAGGCAGGGGGGATGAGTCCTTGATATACGAATTCAGAGGGTCCCCATAATTTTCTATAATCCGGATGAATGGGGGTGCAAACTAAGGAGAGGATCGGCATGATGAACAGCGCCAGGGTCCGCATGTCTTTAGGGGGTCTGTTCAGGATAGAGCTCGTCCAATTACTGTGCCTTTCAGGGATCCTCCTGTTATCTGCTCAGTTGATTGCCTGTTATATTACTCAGGGATTCGTCAGGGAGCAGCTCCACCTGTTAGTTGTCCCTGACGGTGGCCATCTTAGGATCAGGCAAGCCCCAAATATCCAGGGTTGACTCTGCTTAAATGGACACCATTCAGAATATGCCACATTTCTCAGCAATATGGGGGGGGCTCGCACACTGTCCTCCGATCTTGCCTTTACTTGTCCCTGGATTAGTTTCAGGGCATTCCAGGGCGATGAGCTCCATTGGGATCCAGCGCCGCCACCCTCTGGAGTCAGATCTGGCTTACCGGTCCGCAGCAGGGAGAGGCAGCTTCTTGAGACCCCAGCATTCTTCTATGGACCTTCGCTCGCGTCTCTACTTCAGTGCGATCGGCAGCTCGGTCGGCACTCCCGCTGTCACCACACCGCATCTCCACATGAATTAACTGCGGCGCCGCGCACAGCCAGGCCTCCCAGCGCTCATCCGCTAGCGCCGCTCTCGGCTCGTCAGTGATCGGGCGCTCCTCATAAATTCGGCCGCCATCTTGTCCCTCGCCGGAGCGCCTTCACAAGACTAATTCGGTTTTTCTCCGGATACAGCGCGTCTCCTCAACCTTTGACCGCATCTGCTAATGGCCGCTGTATTCCGATCTCTATATTCACTAATTAATTGCGTGCCTTTCGACCAAATGCGACACGTTTGGTCGGATCTGTGTTCCGGCCGGCGGAGCGGCACTCGAGCAGCCATTCCGCAGCGCCTGCGTAGCTTGCGTAGCTAATTAACAGGAATCAATCTGTGCTTAGTCCATGCACCAGAGTCGAAACAGGAAGTGATACCTGGCGTGCTCTGGACAATCAGGAGGCAGCAAAGAAGAGTGACAACGGAGCCAATGAATGGTAAGCAATGGGTGGACTCCAAGCACTTTTTGTAAACAATGCTCTCCAAGCGACAACCTGCATGCGCTGTTGTCAGCAGGCGAGACCTAAAAATTCCCCAAACGAGAGACTAATGGAAGGTGTGTGTGGCATGGGGTGGGGCGGGGATTGCCCACTGGACAACTGTGGGATGTATGTACTTTCTGCATGTTTTAAAAAAAAATTATTTTGTTGAGCATATTGTAACATTATGAAGTTGATTAAATTTAGCATTTTTTCTTTAGAAACAACGCTTTTTCATATTTTGTACTAAAATTGTTCATGCACAGTTAGTAAAATCCTGGTATCCGCATTTGCCTACATAATAACTACAGTACACAAATGTCGCCAAAGTAATTTTGTTTATTTCGATGGGACCCCGATGCTACAATGTCCTTAGAGGACACATTATGCCTTTAATTAAGGATAAGGCTGGGATCCGAAGCCTTTCTACAGTGTCGATCACATTTTCATGTATTTAAATCTAGAAATTGTATTGTAATTACATTTACAAATACTTATAGCACTTACTGCCCTGATGAGGCATTGAAGTGATTTACGCAGGGCAGCATGCTGCTCCAGAACCCAAGGTTTGTGGTTAATCCAAAGATTATTGGTTATTGGGATTAGTCTTGTGTTTGCAAGAAAACCATTCTGTGCATTTAAACCGGTTTGGTTGTGGTAAATAGGGCAAAAGAATTAGCACAAAGACACGGGCAATCAGTGGCGTAGTTAGAGCTTTTGCTGCCCGGGGCGATCCTCAAGTTTGCCGCCCAGTGATGGCCGGTGCAGGTAAGAGCGGGGGGCGACAGACAATGAGCGGGTGGGGGGGGGGAAGGCGACAGATGACGACGAGCACGGGGGGGAACAACTGAGAATAGAATTTTAAAAAGGAAAACTTACCTTGCGCTCGCCCCCGTTGCCTAAAAAGTGCCACCTGGGGCGGACTGACACCCCTGCCCCCCACAGCTATGCCACTGTGGGCATTGTGCACTTATAGTGCTACCCTGGTACTTTCATTAGCTAAGGGAAACATTAAAGCTTGTATTCGGTCAATTTTCCCATTTTTCTCTACACCTGGATTAATGCTTAAGAGTTCAGTTTAGAACCAAGATGGATTCAGATCTTCTGACTTTTCATTGGCTGAACACAAACACAATCTTTATTCAGGTGAATAGATGTGTTCCTAGGAATTACCCTATATGTGTTGTTGATCATCAGATATACAATTTTACAAACCTGATTTGATCCTTGTGACACTAACGGAACCAGTGAAGACAACGCTTCTCTGCGTGAGCATTATCGGTGGATTCACAAGCAGCCTCTTGACAGTCTCTTGAGGGCATGTGTACTGTATTGTTCACTGTTTGACAGCTTGTTGTCCTCATAGGCACGGAAGTAAAGAGAACAGGCCTGATTTACAAAGGTAACGTTAGACCAAAATTCTAACTCAGACCAAAAGTCTAACTTTACTAATTTATGGTATTTACAAACTTAAATTACTATTAATAACTTAACTACTAGTTAGTAAAGTTACTAGTAGTAACTTAACTTTGTGAATACCAAACAGTATTAAAGTTAGACTTTTGGTCTAACTTTACCTTTGTGTATCGGGCCCATCCTGTCCGTATTACAGCCATTGGCAGCGATGGGAAGAAACTACTAAAGAGATACCAGTTGTAGTTGGTCCAAACCGTGATAGCTAGACTCCAACGGTGACTCCCCCATCGAAATCCCATTGCACCAGCTCCAAAATCACTTTAGTGTTTGCCAGTGAATTAACATAGCACATTCCAGTCACTAAGCCTATTTTGCAAAGCGCTAAACTCAAAATCATCACTAACCAATCAATTAGGTTGTATAGACCAAGCCACGAACTAACACTGCATTGTGTGCAAGTTCCGTCTTTTAGGCGGATTAGGTTATGGGGTAGCACTTTATATTTCAGCAGCTGCATTATGGAGCAAGTTTCGCAGGAATTTTACCTTCTGAAATTTAGGAAAGGTTTGAAAACTTGATTATTTACAAAAATCTCATGGGTGCTAAAAGTGCTAAATTCTCTCCCTTGTTGTGTTTTCAATAGTGCCTTTCAATAGGGTGAGCTGTGGTGTTAACAAACGATCAAACTCAAAGGTGTGACTTTTTCCTATGTTAATGGATAATAACATCTGCCATCCAACCTCTTTTCCTTTCTGCTCTTTTCATTTTCAAGTCTTTTTAAAGTGTGTGCTTCAAAGCGGGTACAACGGTCCCAACCCCAAGTGCTATAACTACTTAGACCTACAATTTCTCATCAAACTATGGTTCCATATGTTGAAAGATGCCAGGTGTGCAGTTCTCTTGCTGCTTCGCAAGTTGTCCTATTGTCAAATCTGTAGAGGTCAGTCTGCAGAGTCCGAAGTAAGTGGTCAGTAAACAAGAGAGGTTTACACAGGATGATGTTAGGTTTGATTGGTGCTTTCAGGCAGGTAGGCCTGTTCAATTATTTGCTGTAGCTCATTGTCATGACATTGAAAAGGTCTACTCAGACTCAGAGGGCAACACAAGTTCATCAGAAACAGAGTAACATTAACCCTTTGCCTCCTTGCCTTTACAAACATAAAATGGGCTTCATTGCAGTACAGTGGAAACAGCCTTTAATGCTTCACCATGTAATGCCTTTACCACGCATATGCCTTTACATCGCATGCCTTTACCACACAAGGTCTTTATATTTAAGGTATGCAAAGGTGTGTGTGTGTGTATATATATATTCACTGAAAAAACCATAGGTTTCAGACACGCTATAGTTAGAAATTAGCATTTAAAAAACCTTTGAAATTCACTGAAAAAACCATAGGTTTTAGGGACAGTTATAGTTAGTTGGACATTTCACTCGTACAAAACCCGTGAAATTCCCCCGTTATAGTTAGTTCAGCTAACTATAACTCGCGCCCCGCAATGCACTGCTGATGACGTCACATATTACATCACTCATGACACGGTCAGTGACATCACTGATGACATCACTGATGTCATCTCAAATGACATCACTGATGACATCATCCAGTGACTGTGTGTTTCTGTAAAGTTTAAATATTTTTAATATATATAGGGAAAGGCGTATTGAAGAATGAGTGGGTGTATAAGTGTCTATGGATGATTTAGTAGGTGCGTGACTAACTCTATAAGTGAGTGATTAGACGTATCTTACTGAATGCATGGGTTAGTGACTAAACTGGGTGAATGTCTGTATCCGTCTGTCTGTTGCTGTGTAAGTGGCTGCATGGGTTTGTGAATAGCTACATGAGTGTCTATATGAGTTATTGATTGGTTCTCTGAGTATCTGTATGGGTGCCTGAGTGTTTGTGTGGGTGGGGTGTGTGCGACTCTGTGCATAGATGTGTGAGTGGGTGATTCACTGGGTGGATGGTTTCAAGAGTGCATCTGTGATAGACTGTATGGGTGGGTAAGTGTGTGTAAGAGTGTGTTAGTGAGTGAATGTATGTCCCAGTGGTACATGTGTGAGTAACTACATATGTGAAAGGCAGTATATATGTGTGTTGGAGTATATAAATAGCTATAAGCGAGAGTGTGTGATTGTGAGAGTAACTGTATGGATGAGTGTGTGCTTGTATCAGTGATTGTATAAGAGCGTAAGAATGTGCTAGTATTTGTATGAATAAGTGAGCTGGTGTGTGTATAACTGTATAGGTGAGTAAATGGCAGTGTGTTTAATTATTTGCATGACTGACTAGGTGTGTGAGTACCTCTATGGATGAGTGGCGGTGTTTGAGTGTCTATATAGGAGTATGAGTGCATATGATAGTCCTGTACTGAGTGACCGTAAGTATGAGTGACTGTACGGGTGAGTGAGTGGATGTGTGTGTGTAGACCTAAGAATCAGTGAGTGGGTATGTAGTTATTGGTGTTGGAGTGTCTATGGTTTTGCGAATGGCAGTCTGTAATTTAGAGTGGGTGTATAAAAGGTTATATTAGGGTGTGAGGAGGTGCATCAGATTATCACGTGGATGATGTCATCAGTGATGTCATCAGTGATGTCATTTGAGATGTCATCAGTGATGTCATCAGTGATGTCACTGACCATGTCATGAGTGATGTAATATGTGACGTCATCAGCAGTGCATTGCGAGGCGCGAGTTATAGTTAGCTGAACTAACTATAACGTGGGAATTTCACGGGTTTTGTACGAGTGAAATGTCCAACTAACTATAACTGTCCCTAAAACCTATGGTTTTTTCAGTGAATTTCAAAGGTTTTTAAATGCTAATTTCTAACTATAACGTGTCTGAAACCTATGGTTTTTTCAGTGAATTTCAAAGGTTTTTTAAATGCTAATTTCTAACTATAATGTGCCTGAAACCTATGGTTTTTTCAGTGAATTTCAAAGGTTTTTTAAATGCTAATTTCTAACTATAACGTGACTGAAACCTATGGTTTTTTCAGTGAATATATATATATTTATTATACTATGTATACATGTGAAAATGTCTCGGTCTGCCTGTTTGCCTCGGTAGCACGGAAAAAATGGGTGGAACTGACATCAGCACGCCGACGAGGTCCTCTTATGGCTCCAATGACGTCATACGGTGTCGCGAGCGGAGCCATGCTATTATGACGTCCTCGTTGACATGGGAGAGCTAGGAAAGAATTTCCGTGGAATGCTGGTGCAGGGGATATTCACCTAAGTGTTCAGGCTAGTCCTTTGGGAGCAACTGTTTATGTTGCCACTCCAGAAACCAAAACCAGTGATCAGAGGGCAGAGGCCCTGCAGATGGCACACGAGGTGGGGTGCCCAGTCGTGTGCACCGGCGGGGCAGCGAGTGACAAGCACCACAACCCACAAAAAAGGTAACGCGGGCACTGAATAACACAGGATCTTCTCTTTGTATCTGGCAGGAACAACGAAGTTAAAATGCCCTAGTACCAAAATGTAGAATTAGTGCTACAACGGTCTTCAAGAGGACCTGCGATGCCGCTTCTGCCTCCCGTACCCTGGAGGTGGCACATGGGTCACACGGTACGGTCATACTGCGGTGGGATGCACACTCGTTGACCTCTCATGGCACTGCTCCACACTTCAGGGAGGACGCTTTCCATTAGCTATGTTTTCTGATGACGTTTCGCGCCGGCCCCGTCCAACAACAGAACTCCTTTAGATCCAAACAGACTCTTTCACTATCTCACCGGAAGTGAAACCAGGCCACGCGGACACTTTCACAATACAACAGCCGGGAATGCACTTTTCGGTACAAAAACCACATTCCTTCCTCCTAATTAATCAAATAAACTTCTCACTGAAGAACAGGGGCCAGCTTCGATCGGTAAGCAGCCGTTACAACGACTTTTTTACTTCGCGATACCATTACAACGCATGCATTACCACGCATGCGTTGTACATCGCGAAGTCATTATACGCATTTTTTTAGAACGCATGGTCATTTACCACGCATGCCTTTACAACAAATTTTGTTGTAAAGGTATGTATGGTAAATGACCATGCGTTCTAAAAAACATGTAGATGATCCACATCGTTGTAAGGAAACAGAGGCTGTTCCGTTTCCTCACAACGACGTGCACCACCCCTCAGAGACGACGTGAAGCAGGAACCACGAGGAGAGAGGAACCACGAGGAGTGAGAGGTAAGGGGGATTGGGCATGGGGTGGGGGTTTCTTTTCTAGGGTTTAGGGTAGTGCAGTAGTGTTTGGGTGGTGTAGGGGGTCATGCTGGGGGTAGTGTTTTAGGGTTTAGGGTAGTGCAGTGGTGTTTGGGTAGAGTATGGGGTCGTGCTGGGGGTAGTGTTTTAGGGTTTAGGGTAGTGCAGTAGTGTAGGGGGTCGTGCTGGGGGTAGTGTTTTAGGGTTTAGGGTAGTGCAGTGGTGTATGGGTAGTGTAGGGGTCGTGCTGGGGTAGTGTTTTAGGGTTTAGGGTAGTGCAGTGGTGTTTGAGTAGTGTAGGGGGTCATGCTGGTGGTAATGTTTTAGGGTTTAGGGTAGTGCAGTGGTGTTTGTGTAGTGTAGGGGGTCATGCTGGGGGTAGTGTTTTATGGTTTAGGGTAGTGCAGTGGTGTTTGGGTAGTGTAGGGAGTCGTGCTGGGGGTAGTGTTTTAGGGTTTAGGGTAGTGCAGTGGTGTTTGTGTAGTGTAGGGGTTGTGCTGGGGTAGTGTTTTAGGGTTTATGTTAGTGCAGTGGTGTTTGGGTAGTGTAGGGGTAGTGCTGGGGTAGTGTTTTAGGGTTTAGGGTAGTGCAGTGGTGTTTGTGTAGTGTAGGGGTTAGTGCTGGGGGTAGTGTTTTAGGGTTTAGGGTAGTGCAGTGGTGATGGGGTAGTGTAGTGGTTCATGCTGGGGGTAGTGTTTTAGGGTTTAGGGTATGGCAGTGGTGTTTGGGTAGTGTAGGGGGTCGTGCTGAGGGTAGATTTAGGGTTTAGGGTAGTGCAGTGGTGTTTGTGTTGTGAGGGGGTCGTGCTGGGGGTAGTGTTTTAGGGTTTAGAGTAGTGCAGTGGTGTTTGTATAGTGTAGGGGGTTTAGGATAGTGCAGTGGTGTTTGTGTAGTGTAGGGGGTCATGCTGGGGGTAGTGTTTTAGGGTTTAGGGTAGTGCAGTGGTGTTTGTGTACTGTAGGGGGTAGTGTTTTAGGGTTTAGGGTAGTGCAGTGGTGTTTGTGTAGTGTAGGGGGTCATGCTGTGGGTAGTGTTTTAGGGTTTAGGGTAGTGCAGTCGTGTTTGTGTAGTGTAGGGGGTCGTGTTTTAGGGTATAGGGTAGTGCAGTGGTGTTTGGGTAGTGTAGGGGGTCATGCTGGGTTTAGTGTTTTAGGGTTTAGGGTAGTGCAGTGGTGTTTGGGTAGTGTAGGGGGTCGTGCTGGGGGTAGTGTTTTAGGGGTTAGGGTAGTGCAGTGGTGTTTGTGTAGTGTGGGAGGTCATGCTGGGGGTAGATTTAGGGTTTAGTGTAGTGCAGTGGTGTTTGGGTAGTGTAGGGAGTCATGCTGGGGGTAGTGTTTTAGGGTTTAGGGTAGTCCAGTGGTGTTTGTGTAGTGTAGGAGTCGTGCTGGGGGTAGTGTTTTAGGGTTTAGGGTAGTGCAGTGGTGTTTGGGTAGTGTAGGGGGTTGTGCTGGGGGTAGTGTTTTAGGGTTTAGGGTAGTGCAGTGGTGTTTGTGTAGTGTAGGGGTCATGCTGGGGGTAGTGTTTTAGGTTAGTGCAGTGGTGTTTGGGTAGTATAGGGAGTAGTGCTGGGGTAGTGTTTTGGGTTTACGGTAGTGCAGTGGTGTTTGTGTAGTGTAGGGGGTTGTGCTGGGGGTAGTGTTTTAGGGTTTAGGGTAGTGCAGTGGTGTTTGTGTAGTGTAGGGGTAGTGTTTTAGGGTTTAGGGTAGTGCAGTGGTGTTGGTGTACTGTAGGGGGTCGTGCTGGGTTCTAGTGTTTTAGGGTTTAGGGTAGTGCAGTGGTGTTTGTGTAGTGTAGGGGTTGTGTTTTAGGGTTTAGGGTCGTGCAGTGGTGTTTGGGTAGTGTAGGGGGTCGTGCTGGGGGTAGTGTATTTGGGTTTAGGGTAGTGCAGTGGTGTTTGGGTGGTGTGGGGGGTCGTGTTGGGGTAGTGTTTTAGGGTTTAGGGTAGTGCAGTGGTGTTTGAGTAGTGTAGGGGGTCATGCTGGTGGTAATGTTTTAGGGTTTAGGGTAGTGCAGTGGTGTTTGTGTAGTGTAGGGGGTCATGCTGGGGGTAGTGTTTTATGGTAGTGCAGTGGTGTTTGGGTAGTGTAGGGGTCGTGCTGGGGATAGATTTAGGGTTTAGGGTAGTGCAGTGGTGTTTGGGTAGTGTAGGGAGTCGTGCTGGGGGTAGTGTTTTAGGGTTTAGGGTAGTGCAGTGGTGTTTGTGTAGTGTAGGGGTTGTGCTGGGGGTAGTGTTTTAGGGTTTATGTTAGTGCAGTGGTGTTTGGGTAGTGTAGGGGGTAGTGCTGGGGTAGTGTTTTAGGGTTTAGGGTAGTGCAGTGGTGTTTGTGTAGTGTAGGGTGTAGTGCTGGGGGTAGTGTTTTAGGGTTTAGGGTAGTGCAGTGGTGTTTGGGTAGTGTAGGGGTTCATGCTGGGGGTAGTGTTTTAGGGTTTAGGGTATGGCAGTGGTGTTTGGGTAGTGTAGGGGGTCGTGCTGGGGGTAGTGTTTTATGGTTTAGGGTAGTGCAGTGGTGTTTGGGTAGTGTAGGGGGTCATGCTGGGGATAGTGTTTTAGGGTTTATGTTAGTGCAGTGGTGTTTGTGTAGTGTAGGGGGTCGTGCTGGAGGTAGTGTTTTAGGGTTTAGGGTAGTGCAGTTGTGTTTAGGTAGTGAAGGGTGGTGCTGGGGGTAGTGTTTTAGGGTTTAGGGTAGTGCAGTGGTGCTTGTGTAGTGTAGGGGGTCGTGCTGGGAATGTTGTTCATTTCTATGGCAAAATGAACCCCCTCATTTTGTTCCTTTTAAATTAAATGTTTTAAGTGTTACCAGTTTATTCCAATCAAGATGGCTTCAGGTGTGCCATAATTTTGTCATAAGTAAGACTGTTAGCGCTCTAGTTGTTCTTTGGAACACTCTGGGAAGCTGCAGTAGAACACAAAGGAATCAACTGGCAGGCTGCTCCTGTTGAAATATAACAGGAAGATAGTTGAGATCTCACTTAAAACATGTCCTAATTTTTCTTTCTACAGCACTAACCATAATTTCTATGACATAATGAACCCCCTCATTTTGTTCCTTTTTAAATCAAATGTTTTAAGTGTTACCAGTTTATTCCAATCAAGATGGCTTCAGGTGTGCCATAATTTTGTCATAAGTAAGGCTGTTAGCACTCTAGTTGTTCTTTGGAACACTCTGGGAAGCTGCAGTAGAACACAAAGGAATCAACTGGCAGGCTGCTCCTGTTGAAATATAACAGGAAGATAGTTGAGATCTCACTTAAAACATGTCCTAATTTTTCTTTCTACAGCACTAACCATAATTTCTATGACAAAATGAACCCCCTCATTTTGTTCCTTTTTAAATTAAATGTTTTAAGAGTTACCAGTTTATTCCAATCGAGATGGCTTCAGGTGTGCCATAATTTTGTCATAAGTAAGGCTGTTAGCACTCTAGTTGTTCTTTAGAACACTCTGGGAAGCTGCAGTAGAACACAAAGGAATCAACTGACAGTCTCTGCCCTTGTTTGATGTACATGTTTTACTGAGAATGCCAGACTTCATTCTCACATGACTGAGAAAGATAATGTGAATTTACAGAAAATATGCTCTCATTTTAGCTTCTGGAGCACCTTCCAAAACTCTATGGGACAAGCATGTGAAAATAGTTTTCTCTCAAAATGATTCATGATATCCCAGCAGAAGGTTTTTCACAGGGTAAAATCACCTTAGAACACACCACAATTCCTGAAATTAGTATGGTACCATCAACAAATGAATTCTAATGTAACTAAAGTCTGTTATCACCCTTTATAGTTCTCCTTTTGGTAACCCTCAAAATCTTTGATGCACTACAATGCATTTCAATGGGGTACTATCATGTATATTGGTCCCTAGATGGCTGCCAGCAATTCCAGGATGAAGTGCTGACAGCCAATCAGATCTCACAATGACATGTGTGGTTAGGCTCCGCCCAGATATATATGTGATTTTACTTTTGATTTTCTCAGGAACTACTGAACGGATTTACACCATTTAACAAAAAGGGTTCTTTCGGAACCAAGAACTACCTCTTTGCCAAATTTGGTGTAATTCTGTTCAGCAGTTCAGGCTGTAGCCGTGTCTAAAATTTCCTATGGAAAACTGCATGGGGAAAACATGTTTTGGGACCCCCCTTTTTTCTCGGCCCCCACTTGACGAATCACCCCGAGACTTTCAGGATAGGAGCGGACCGGAGCGGGCCATTAGTTTTGAAATTTTCGCGAAGATTCGTCGACCGGCGCCAAAGTTATTGGAAATAGAATGTTGTGAATTTCCTATGGAAAATAGGTCCTAACTATAACTATCTACTGGCGACCGCCAGTAGATAATATATAACCCAGTGGCGGCTGCCATTGGGTAGTTATAGTTAGGTCAGCTGTTCTATAGGAATACCTTTGGTCCCGCTTTACAAATCTATATGAAACTATCAAAAATGGTGCTGCTTTTTGACTAGTTTGTGCATGGGAAATTTCGGGTGTTCCGTCAAGCGGGTGTGAGAAAAAGGGGGCCCAAAAGCTCAATCCCTATGCATTTTCTATAGACTTCTTCTAGGAGGGCTACAGCAAAATCTGCTCAATGGAATTACACCAAATTTGGCAGGAAGCTAGATCTTTGTCCACAGATTGTGCCTTATGTGATTTTGGAAACATTCATTCATTAGTTTTTTAGTAATTAAGTTGCAAAAATAATTCTATATCTGGACAGTTGGGACCTCGAGAAGCTCAAAAGACTTTTGCAGGAGCGCCAATTTAAAAGTAGAGCATTCTGATTGGCTCAGGGAGCATTTTTCTACTTGGGCCATCTCGCTCCTGTGGGAGTCAGACTCCCAGGGGAGTGAGCGCTCTGACTAGCTGCCAGCAACATCAGAAAAATGTTGCTGGCAGCCATTACAGGACTCAGGGACGTAGTACACTTACCCTGAAGCATAAAATAAAAAGTAATATAAGGGGGCAGGGTAGGGATACCCTGACCCTAGGCCCCATGGGGGGAAGCCAGAGGGACCCCCCACCATTGGCCAAAAAAACCCCGAAATCGGCAAGAAATGCAGCGATCCCGTTGGATCCGAAAAAAAATGGCACCCATTTCGCATTCATTAATTTGAAGTACTGGGTTGCCCACCCCTGGGGCTGTATTCAACATGGGGAGGGGGACCAGCCCTGTGGCCAACCCACCCTGAGGCAGCCAACACCTCCCCCACAGACAGACAACCCCATGCTGCGCACAGCCTTTCGCCATGCGTGGCGGTGGGTTGACCGTAGGGCCTGGCTATCCAACTCCCCGCAGACAACCACCCAGAAGCAGCCAACACCATGCCGCACACGGCCTTTGGTCTTACGTGGCATGGGGTCTGCTACAGGACCTGGCTTGCAACCAGGACCTACATCCAACTCCCCACAGACAGCCAACCCCACACTGCACATGGCCTTTGGTCATGCGTGGAGTGGGGTTGGCCACAGACAGCCAATCCTACGCTGCGCACACTTTTTGGCTGTGCACGACAGGTTGGCCACTGGGCTTGACCTGCTGCCAGGCCCTGTACCCAAACCCCCAGCAGGCTGACAACACCACGCTGCACACAGCCTTTGGTGTGCGCGGCGTAAAGTTGGCCTTCTGGCCCTGGGGATCCCACTCCCCAGGACCAAAGGATTCATATTAAGGGGATGGAGGCATGCAGCCCCCTCCCCAAGCCTACATGGACCTCGGGGACTCCATCCCCCGATGCAAAATTCCAATAAAAAGGGAAGGGGCTGTGTCGCCCCTTTCCAAGCCTTACAAAACCGGAGGGACCGAGAAAATTGGGGGGGGGGGGGGGTGGGGGGGTCCCAAAAGCAAATTTCCCCATGTATTTTCCATAGACTTCTTTAGGCAGGTCTACAGCAAAAACTGCTGAACTGAATTACACTAAATTTGGCAGGAAGCCAGATCTTGCTTGCAGATTGTGCTTTTTGTGATTTGGTATAAATCCACTCAGTAGTTTTTGAGAAATTAAGAGTAAAATATATTTGTATATCTGCACGGTTGGGTCCACAAGCGACTCTTGAGAGTCTTGTGGGAGCACCAATTTAAAAATAGAGCATTCTGATTGGCCCCGGGAGCTTTTTTCCTCTTAAGCCATCTCGCTCCCATGGGAGTCAGACTCCTGTGGGAGCGAGCACTCCGATTGGCTGCCAGCAACATGAAAAAAGTTTTGCTGGCACCCATTACAGGACTCAGGGACTTAGTCCCCTGTCCTGAATTTAAAAAATAAAGGATATAAGGAGGCAGGGTTGGGATACCCTGCCCACCTAGACCCCATGTGGGAACCCAGTGAGACCTCCCAATCGGGACCAAAATAAAAAAATTAAAAAATGGGCAAATTTTGCAGCGATCAATGATGAAATTTGAGATGTCATCAGTGATGTCATAGAACATGTCATAAGTGATGTATACTATAACTGGTGAATTTCTGTGGTTTTTTTTAGTTCAAAATGTTAATGTTGTCACTGACATATTCATTAACTATGATGTCTCCTTAACCTTTGGTCTTCTCGGAAGAAAAAAACCCCACACATATATATATATATATATTCACTGAAAAAACCATAGGTTTTAGGGACAGTTATAGTTAGTTGGACATTGCACTTGTACAAAACCCGTGAAATTCCCCCGTTATAGTTAGTTCAGCTAACTATAACTCGCGCCCCCTCAATGCACTGCTGATGACGTCACATATTACATCACTCATGACATGGTCAGTGACATCACTGATGACATCTCAAATGACACCACTGACGACATCATCCAGTGACTGTGTGTTTCTGTAAAGTTTAAATATGTTTAATATATATAGGGAAAGGCGTATTGAAGAATGAGTGGGTGTGTAAGTGTCTGAATGGACGATTTAGTAGGTGCGTGACTGACTCTATAAGTGAGTGATTAAACGTATCTTACTGAATGCATGGGTTAGTGACTAAACTGTGTGAATCTCTGTATCCGTCTGTCTGTTGGTGTGTAAGTGACTGTATGGGTTTGTGAATAACTACATAAGTGTCTATATGAGTTATTGATTGGTTGTGTGAGTATCTGTATGGGTGCCTGAGTGTTTGTGTGGGTTGGATGTGTATGACTCTGTGCATAGATGTGTGAGTGGGTAAATCACTGGGTGCATGGTTTCAAGAGTGCATCTGTGATGGACTGTATGGGTGGGTGAGTGTGTGTATGGGTGTGTTAGTGAGTGAATGTATATCTCTGGTACATGTGTGAGTAACTACATATGTGAAAGGCAGTATATATGTGTGTTGGAGTATATAAATGGGTATAAGTGAGAGTGTGTGATTGTGAGAGTGGCTGTATGGATGAGTGTGTACTTGTATCAGTGATTGTATAAGAGCGTAAGAATGTGCTAGTATTTGTATGAGTAAGTGAGCTGGTGTGTGTATAACTGTATAGGTGAGTAAATGGCAGTGTGATTAATTATTTGCATGACTGACTAGGTGTGTGAGTACCTCTATGGATGAGTGGCGGTGTGTGAGTGTCTATATAGGTGTATGAGTGCATATGATAGTCCCGTACTGAGTAACCGTAAGTATAAGTGACTGTACGGGTGAGTGAGTGGATGTGTGTGTAGACCTAAGAATCAGTGAGTGGGTATGTAGTTATTGGTGTTGGAGTGTCTATGGTTTTGAGAATAGCAGTCTGTAATTTAGAGTGGGTGTATCAAAGGTTATATTAGGGTGTGAGAAGATGCATCAAATTATCACATGGATGATGTCATCAGTGATGTTATTTGAGATGTCATCAGTGATGTCACTGACCATGTCATGAGTGATGTAATATGTGACGTCATCAGCAGTGCATTGCGGGGGCGCAAGTTATAGTTAGCTGAACTAACTATAACGGGGGAATTTCACGGGTTTTGTACAAGTGCAATGTCCAACTAACTATAACTGTCCCTAAAACCTATGGTTTTTTCAGTGAATTTGTAAGGTTTTTTAAATGCTAATTTCTAACTATAACGTGTCTGAAACCTATGGTTTTTTCAGTGAATTTGTAAGGTTTTTTAAATGCTAATTTCTAACTATAACGTGCCTGAAACCTATGGTTTTTTAAGTGAATTTCAAAGGTTTTTTAAATGCTAGTTTCTAACTATGCCTACAGAGGTAGGACATGTGAAGAAAGAAGAAAAACGCACAGAAAGAAGCAAAAGAAATGCAGAAAGAAGCAACAGAAGTCCACAAAGACGAAGAAAAGTGCAGGAAGAAGCAAAAGATGTGCAGAAAGAACCAACAGAGGAGCAGAAAGAGGCCTTGTGGCAAAATCATCCTGTGCCCACAACTTTTTCAGACGGGTACTGGTGGTAACTGACTGACTAACCAGAGCCAGTGCTATGCTAAAAGTCACTTAGAATACAGTGAAAACACCTACATACACTAGGGAACACTATGCGTTGGGGTACCCCTGTGATTAGCATGACCTCCTCTGTAAGTCCCTAGTACATAATAGTGCAGGGGGATTAAAACTACCTCTTAAAACGCGCTACAGGGCGCGTTTGCACAGTGGTGAAGGGAGGGGGGGCCTGAGGTGACAGTGTGCAAACGCGCCCCGTGGCGCGTTTTAAGTTGCGGGATTAAGTCCCCTTGAATCCTGAGGGTCCCTGGGGCCCAACTAGCCCCCCAGGTACCCACAGTTAGGACCACAGAGCTGAGTTGCAGAGAGGCGTTCCGAGGCCACGCACCTTTTTCACCTCTCTGCAACGCAACTCTGTTGTTCTTACTGAAGGTACCTGGTGGGCTAGTTGGCCCCAGGGTCCCTCAGGATTCAAGGGGAATTAATTCCCCAACTTAAAACGCACCACAGGGCGTGTTTGCGCACATGTCACCTGAGGCCCCGCCCCCTCCCTTCACCACTGTGCAAACGCGCCCCGTGGCGCGTTTTATGTTGGGGGATTAGGTCACCTTGAATCCTGAGGGTCCCTGGGGCCTAACTAGCCCACCAGGTACTTCCAGTAAGCACCACAGGCCTGCGTTGCAACGCCTGTAACAAATTGTGCAGTTGTGTTTAGGTAGTGAATGGGGTCGTGCTGGGGGTAGATTTAGGGTTTAGGGTAGTGGAGTGGTGTTTGGGTAGAGTAGGGAGTCGTGCTGGGGGAGTGGTTTAGGGTAGTGCAGTGGTGTTTGGGTAGTGTAGGGGTCGTGCTGGGGGTAGTGTTTTAGGGTTTAGGGTAGTGCAGTGGTGTTTGGGTAGTGTAGGGGGTCGTGCTGGGGGTAGTGGTTTAGGGTTTAGGGTAGTGCAGTGGTGTTTGGGTAGTGTAGGGGTACTGCTGGGGTAGTGTTTTAGGGTTTAGGGTAGTGCAATGGTGTTTGGGTAGTATAGGGGTACTGCTGGGGGTAGTGTTTTAGGGTTTAGGGTAGTGCAGTGGTGTTTGGGTAGTGTAGGGGTACTGCTGGGGGTAGTGTTTTAGGGTTTAGGGTAGTGCAGTGGTGTTTGGGTAGTGTAGGGGTTCGTGCTGGGGTAGTTTTTAGGGTTTAGGGTAGTGCAGTGGTGTTTGTGTAGTGTAGGGGTAGTGTTTTAGGGTTTAGGGTAGTGCAGTGGTGTTTGTGTAGTGTAGGGGGTCGTGCTGGGGGTAGTGTTTTAGGGTTTAGGGTAGTGCAGTGGTGTTTGTGTAGTGTAGGTGGTCGTGTTTTAGGGTTTAGGGTAGTGCAGTGGTCTTTGGGTAGTGTAGGGGGTCGTGCGGGGTAGTGTTTTAGGGTTTAGGGTAGTGCAGTGGTCTTTGGGTAGTGTAGGGGGTCGTGCGGGGGTAGTGTTTTAGGGTTTAGGGTAGTGCATTGGTGTTTGGGTAGTGTAGGGGGTCATGCGGGGGTAGTGTTTTAGGGTTTAGGGCAGTGCAGGGGTGTTTGGGTAGTGTAGGGGGTCGTGCTGGGGGAGTGTTTTAGGGTTTAGGGCAGTGCAGTGGTGTTCGGGTAGTGTAGGGGGTCGTGCTGGGGGAGTGTTTTAGGGTTTAGGGCAGTGCAGTGGTGTTCGGGTAGTGTAGGGGGTCGTGCTGGGGGAGTGTTTGAGGGTTTAGGGCAGTGCACTCGTATTCGGGTAGTGTAGGGGGTCATGCTGGGGGGAGTATTTTAGCGTTTACGGTAGTGCAGTGGTGTTCGGGTAGTGTAGGGGGTCGTGCTGGGGGTAGTGTTTTAGGGTTTAGGGCAGTGCAGTGGTGTTCGGGCAGTGTAGGGGTCGTGCTGGGGGTGGTGGTTTAGGGTTTAGGGCAGTGCAGTGGTGTTCGGGCAGTGTAGGGGGTCGTGCTGGGGGTGGTGTTTCAGGGTTTAGGGCAGTGCAGTGGTGTTCGGGCAGTGTAGGGGGTCATGCAGGGGTGGTGTTTCAGGGTTTAGGGCAGTGCAGCGGTGTTCTGGCAGTGTAGGGGGTCGTGCAGGGGGTGGTGTTTCAGGGTTTAGGGCAGTGGTGTTCGGGCAGTGTAGGGGGTCATGCTGGGGGTGGTGTTTCAGGGTTTGGGGCAGTGGTGTTCGGGCAGTAAAGGGGGTCGTGCTGGGGGTGGTGTTTCAGGGTTTTGGGCAGTGCAGTGGTGTCCGGGTAGTGTAGGGGTCATGCGGGGTGGTGTTTCAGGGTTTAGGGCAGTGCAGTCGTGTTCGGGCAGTGTAGGGGGTCGTGCAGGGTTGTGGTGTTTCAGGGTTTAGGGCAGAGCAGTGGTGTTCGGGCAGTGTAGGGGGTCGTGCTGGGGGTGGTGTTTCAGGGTTTAGGGCAGTGCAGTGGTGTTCGGGCAGTGTAGGGGTGGTGCAGGGGGTGGTGTTTCAGGGTTTAGGGCAGTGCAGTGGTGTTCGTGCAATGTAGGGGGTGGTGCAGGGGGTGGTGTTTCAGGGTTTAGTGCAGTGCAGTGGTGTTTGGGCAGTGTAGGGGGTCATGCAGGGGGTAGTGTTTCAGGGTTTAGGGCAGTGCAGTGGTGTTCGGGCAGTGTAGGGGGTCGTGCTGGGGCTGGTGTTTCAGGGTTTAGGGCAGTGCAGTGGTGTTCGGGCAGTGTAGGGGGTCGTGCTGGGGCTGGTGTTTCAGGGTTTAGGGCAGTGCAGTGGTGTTCGGGCCGTGTAGGTGGTCGTGCTGGGGCTGGTGTTTCAGGGTTTAGGGCAGTGCAGTGGTGTTCGGGCAGTGTAGGGGGTCATGCTGGGGCTGGTGTTTCAGGGTTTAGGGCAGTGCAGTGGTGTTCGGGCAGTGTAGGGGTCTTGCTGGGGCTGGTGTTTCAGAGTCTAGGGCAGTGCAGTGGTGTTCGGGCAGTGTAGGGGGTCTTGCTGGGGGTAGTGTTTCAGGGTTTAGGGCAGTGCAGTGGTGTTCGGGCAGTGTAGGGGGTCGTGCTGGGGGTGGTGTTTCAGGGTTTAGGGCAGTGCAGTGGTGTTCGGGCAGTGTAGGGGTTGTGCTGGGGGTGGTGTTTCAGGGTTTAGGGCAGTGCAGTGGTGTTCGGGCAGTGTAGGGTGTCGTGCTGGGCGGTGGTGTTTCAGGGTTTAGGGCACTGCAGTGGTGTTCGGGCAGTGTAGGGGTCGTGCAGGGGGTGTTTCAGGGTTTAGGGCAGTACAGTGGTGTTTGGGCAGTGTAGGGGGTCGTGCAGGGGTGGTGTTTCAGGGTTTAGGGCAGTGCAGTGGTGTTCGGCCAGTGTAGGTGGTCTTGCTGGGGGTGGTGTTTTAGGGTTTAGTGCAGTGGTGTTCGGGCACTGTAGGGGGTCTTGCTGGGGGTGGTGTTTCAGGGTTTAAGGCAGTGCAGTGGTGTTCGGGCAGTGTTGGGGGTCTTGCTGGGGCTGGTGTTTCAGGGTTTAGGGCAGTGCAGTGGTGTTCGGGCAGTGTAGGGGTCTTGCTGGGGCTGGTGTTTCAGGGTTTAGGGCAGTGCAGTGGTGTTCGGGCAGTGTAGGGGGTCTTGCTGGGGCTGGTGTTTCAGGGTTTAGGGTAGTGCAGTGGTGTTCGGGCAGTGTAGGGGGTCGTGCTGGGGCTGGTGTTTGAGGGTATAGGGCAGTGCAGTGGTGTTCGGGCAGTGTAGGGGGTCATGCTGGGGCTGGTGTTTCAGGGTTTAGGGCAGTGCAGTGGTTTCGGGCAGTGTAGGCGGTCGTGCTGGGGCTGGTGTTTCAGGGTTTAGGGCAGTGCAGTGGTGTTCGGGCAGTGTAGGGGGTCTTGCTGGGGCTGGTGTTTCAGGGTTTTGGGCAGAGCAGTGGTGTTCGGGCAGTGTAGGGGGTCGTGCTGGAGATGGTGTTTCAGGGTTTCGGGCAGTGCAGTGGTGTTCGGGCAGTGTAGGGGGTCTTGCTGGGGGTGGTGTTTCAGGGTTTAGGGGAGTGGTGTTCGGGCAGTGTAGGGGGTCATGCTGGGGGTGGTGTTTCAGGGTTTAGGGCAGTGCAGTGGTGTTCGGGCAGTGTAGTGGGTCGTGCTGGGGGTGGTGTTTCAGGGTTTAGGGCAGTGCAGTGGTGTTCGGGCAGTGTAGGGGGTCGTGCAGGGGGTGGTGTTTCAGGGTTTAGGGCAGTGCAGTGGTGTTCGGGCAGTGTAGGGGGTCGTGCTGGGGCTGGTGTTTCAGGGTTTAGGGCAGTGCAGTGGTGTTCGGGCAGTGTAGGGGTCTTGCTGGGGGTGGTGTTTCAGGGTTTAGGGCAGTGGTGTTCGGGCAGTGTAGGGGGTCTTGCTGGGGGTGATGTTTTAGTGTTTAGGGCAGTGCAGTGGTGTTCGGGCAGTGTAGGGGGTCTTGCTGGGGGTAGTGTTTCAGGGTTTAGGGCAGTGCAGTGGTGTTCGTGCAGTGTAGGGGGTCGTGCTGGGGATGGTGTTTCAGGGTTTAGGGCAGTGCAGTATTGTTCGGGCAGTGTAGGGGGTCGTGCAGGGGGTGGTGTTTCAGGGTTTAGGGCAGTGCAGTGGTGTTCGGGCAGTGTAGGGGGTCGTGCTGTGGCTGGTGTTTCAGGGTTTAGGGCAGTGCAGTGGTGTTCGGGCAGTGTAGGGGGTCGTTCTGGGGCTGGTGTTTCACGGTTTAGGGCAGTGCAGTGGTGTTCGGGCAGTGTAGGGGGTCGTGCTGGGGCTGGTGTTTCAGGGTTTAGGGCAGTGCAGTGGTGTTCGGGCAGTGTAGGCGGTCGTGCTGGGGCTGGTGTTTCAGGGTTTAGGGCAGTGCAGTGGTGTTCGGGCAGTGTAGGGGGTCGTGCTGGGGCTGGTGTTTCAGGGTTTAGGGCAGTGCAGTGGTGTTCGGGCAGTGTATGGGGTCGTGCTGGGGCTGGTGTTTCAGGGTTTAGGGCAGTGCAGTGGTGTTCGGGCAGTGTATGGGGTCATGCTGGGGGTGGTGTTTCAGGGTTTAGGGCAGTGCAGTGGTGTTCGGGCAGTGTAAGGGCTCGTGCTGGGGGTGGTGTTTCAGGGTTTAGGGCAGTGGGGTTCCGGCAGTGTAGGGGGTCTTGCTGGGGGTGATGTTTCAGGGTTTAGGGCAGTGCAGTTGTGTTCGGGCAGTGTAGGGGGTCTTGCTGGGGGTAGTGTTTCAGGGTTTAGTGCAGTGGTGTTCGGGCAGTGTAGGGGGTCGTGCTGGGGGTGGTGTTTCAGGGTTTAGGGCAGTGCAGTGGTGTTTGGGCAGTGTAGGGGGTCGTGAAGTGGGTGGTGTTTCAGGGTTTAGGGCAGTGCAGTGGTGTTCGGGCAGTGTAGGGGGTCGTGCAGGGGGTGGTGTTTCAGGGTTTAGGGCAGTGCAGTGGTGTTTGGGCAGTGTAGGGGTCGTGCTCGGGCTGGTGTTTCAGGGTTTAGGGCAGTGCAGTGGTGTTCGGGCAGTGTAGGGGGTCGTGCAGGGGTGGTGTTTCAGGGTTTAGGGCAGTGCAGTGGTGTTCGGGCAGTGTAGGGGGTCGTGCTGGGGTGGTGTTTCAGGGTTTAGGGCAGTGCAGTGGTGTTCGGGCAGTGTAGGGGGTCGTGAAGGGGTTGGTGTTTCAGGGTTTAGGGCAGTGCAGTGGTGTTCGGGCAGTGTAGGGGGTCGTGCAGGGGTGGTGTTTCAGGGTTTAGGGCAGTGCAGTGGTGTTCGGGCAGTGTAGGGGTCGTGCTCGGGCTGGTGTTTCAGGGTTTAGGGCAGTGCAGTGGTGTTTGGGCAGTGTAGGGGTCGTGCAGGGGGTGGTGTTTCAGGGTTTAGGGCAGTGCAGTGGTGTTCGGGCAGTGTAGGGGGTCGTGCTGGGGCTGGTGTTTCAGGGTTTAGGGCAGTGCAGTGGTGTTCGGGCAGTGTAGGGGGTCGTTCTGGGGCTGGTGTTTCACGGTTTAGGGCAGTGCAGTGGTGTTCGGGCAGTGTAGGGGGTCGTGCTGGGGCTGGTGTTTCAGGGTTTAGGGCAGTGCAGTGGTGTTCGTGCAGTGTAGGCGGTCGTGCTGGGGCTGGTGTTTCAGGGTTTAGGGTAGTGCAGTGGTGTTCGGGCAGTGTAGGGGTCGTGCTGGGGCTGGTGTTTCAGGGTTTAGGGCAGTGCAGTGGTATTCGGGCAGTGTATGGGGTCGTGCTGGGGCTGGTGTTTCAGGGTTTTGGGCAGAGCAGTGGTGTTCGGGCAGTGTAGGGGTCGTGAAGGGGTTGGTGTTTCAGGGTTTAGGGCAGTGCAGTGGTGTTCGGGCAGTGTAGGGGTCGTGCAGGGGTGGTGTTTCAGGGTTTAGGGCAGTGCAGTGGTGTTCGGGCAGTGTAGGGGGTCTTGCTGGGGCTGGTGTTTCAGGGTTTTGGGCAGAGCAGTGGTGTTCGGGCAGTGTAGGGGGTCGTGCTGGAGATGGTGTTTCAGGGTTTCGGGCAGTGCAGTGGTGTTCGGGCAGTGTAGGGGGTCTTGCTGGGGGTGGTGTTTCAGGGTTTAGGGCAGTGGTGTTCGGGCAGTGTAGGGGGTCATGCTGGGGGTGATGTTTCAGGGTTTAGGGCTGTGCAGTGGTGTTCGGGCAGTGTAGGGGGTCTTGCTGGGGCTAGTGTTTCAGGGTTTAGGGCAGTGCAGTGGTGTTCGTGCAGTGTAGGGGGTCGTGCTGGGGGTGGTGTTTCAGGGTTTAGGGCAGTGCAGTAGTGTTCGGGCAGTGTAGGGGGTCGTGCAGGGGGTGGTGTTTCAGGGTTTAGGGCAGTGCAGTGGTGTTCGGGCAGTGTACTGGGTCGTGCTGGGGGTGGTGTTTCAGGGTTTAGGGCAGTGCAGTGGTGTTCGGGCAGTGTAGGGGGTCGTGCAGGGGGTGGTGTTTCAGGGTTTAGGGCAGTGCAGTGGTGTTCGGGCAGTGTAGGGGGTCATGCTGGGGCTGGTGTTTCAGGGTTTAGGGCAGTGCAGTGGTGTTCGGGCAGTGTAGGGGGTCTTGCTGGGGGTGGTGTTTCAGGGTTTAGGGCAGTGGTGTTCGGGCAGTGTAGGGGGTCTTGCTGGGGGTGATGTTTCAGTGTTTAGGGCAGTGCAGTGGTGTTCGGGCAGTGTAGGGGGTCTTGCTGGGGGTAGTGTTTCAGGGTTTAGGGCAGTGCAGTGGTGTTCGGTGCAGTGTAGGGGGTCGTGCTGGGGATGGTGTTTCAGGGTTTAGGGCAGTGCAGTATTGTTCGGGCAGTGTAGGGGGTCGTGCAGGGGTGGTGTTTCAGGGTTTAGGGCAGTGCAGTGGTGTTCGGGCAGTGTAGGGGTCATGCTGGGGCTGGTGTTTCAGGGTTTAGGGCAGTGCAGTGGTGTTCGGGCAGTGTAGGGGTCGTTCTGGGGCTGGTGTTTCACGGTTTAGGGCAGTGCAGTGGTGTTCGGGCAGTGTAGGGGGTCGTGCTGGGGCTGGTGTTTCAGGGTTTAGGGCAGTGCAGTGGTGTTCGGGCAGTGTAGGCGGTCGTGCTGGGGCTGGTGTTTCAGGGTTTAGGGCAGTGCAGTTGTGTTCGGGCAGTGTAGCGGTCGTGCTGGGGCTGGTGTTTCAGGGTTTAGGGCAGTGCAGTGGTGTTCAGGCAGTGTATGGGGTCGTGCTGGGGCTGGTGTTTCAGGGTTTTGGGCAGAGCAGTGGTATTCGGGCAGTGTAGGGGGTCGTGCTGGGGGTGGTGTTTCAGGGTTTAGGGCAGTGCAGTGGTGTTCGGGCAGTGTAAGGGCTCGTGCTGGGGGTGGTGTTTCAGGGTTTAGGGCAGTGGTGTTCGGGCAGTGTAGGGGGTCGTGCTGGGGGTGGTGTTTCAGGGTTTAGGGCAGTGCAGTGGTGTTCGGACAGTGTAGGGGGTCGTGAAGGGGTGGTGTTTCAGGGTTTAGGGCAGTGCAGTGGTGTTCGGGCAGTGTAGGGGGTCGTGCAGGGGGTGGTGTTTCAGGGTTTAGGGCAGTGCAGTGGTGTTCGGGCAGTGTAGGGGTCATGCTCGGGCTGGTGTTTCAGAGTTTAGGGCAGTGCAGTGGTGTTCGGGCAGTGTAGGGGGTCTTGCTGGGGGTGGTGTTTCAGGGTTTAGGGCAGTGGTGTTAGGGCAGTGTAGGGGGTCTTGCTGGGGGTGATGTTTCAGTGTTTAGGGCAGTGCAGTGGTGTTCGGGCAGTGTAGGGGGTCTTGCTGGGGGTAGTGTTTCAGGGTTTAGGGCAGTGCAGTGGTGTTCGTGCAGTGTAGGGGGTCGTGCTGGGGATGGTGTTTCAGGGTTTAGGGCAGTGCAGTAGTGTTCGGGCAGTGTAGGGGGTCGTGCAGGGGTGGTGTTTCAGGGTTTAGGGCAGTGCAGTGGTGTTCGGGCAGTGTAGGGCGGCGTGCTGGGGCTGGTGTTTCAGGGTTTAGGGCAGTGCAGTGGTGTTCGGGCAGTGTAGGGGGTCGTTCTGGGGCTGGTGTTTCACGGTTTAGGGCAGTGCAGTGGTGTTCGGGCAGTGTAGGGGGTCGTGCTGGGGCTGGTGTTTCAGGGTTTAGGGCAGTGCAGTAGTGTTCGTGCAGTGTAGGCGGTCGTGCTGGGGCTGGTGTTTCAGGGTTTAGGGTAGTGCAGTGGTGTTCGGGCAGTGTTGGGGTTGTGCTGGGGCTGGTGTTTCAGGGTTTAGGGCAGTGCAGTGGTATTCGGGCAGTGTATGGGGTCGTGCTGGGGCTGGTGTTTCAGGGTTTAGGGCAGTGCAGTGGTATTCGGGCAGTGTATGGGGTCGTGCTGGGGCTGGTGTTTCAGGGTTTTGGGCAGAGCAGTGGTGTTCGGGCAGTGTAGGGGTCGTGCTGGGGGTGGTGTTTCAGGGTTTAGGGCAGTGCAGTGGTGTTCGGGCAGTGTAAGGGCTCGTGCTGGGGGTGGTGTTTCAGGGTTTAGGGCAGTGGTGTTCGGGCAGTGTAGGGGGTCTTGCTGGGGGTGATGTTTCAGGGTTTAGGGCAGTGCAGTGGTGTTCGGGCAGTATAGGGGTCTTGCTGGGGGTAGTGTTTCAGGGTTTAGTGCAGTGGTGTTCGGGCAGTGTAGGGGGTCGTGCTGGGGGTGGTGTTTCAGGGTTTAGGGCAGTGCAGTGGTGTTCGGCAGTGTAGGGGGTCGTGAAGGGGGTGGTGTTTCAGGGTTTAGGGCAGTGCAGTGGTGTTCGGGCAGTGTAGGGGGTCGTGCTGGGGGTGGTGTTTCAGGGTTTAGGGCATTGCAGTGGTGTTCGGGCAGTGTAGGGGGTCGTGCAGGGGCTGGTGTTTTAGGGTTTAGGGCAGTGCAGTGGTGTTCGGGCAGTGTAGGGGATCGTGCTGGGGGTAGTGTTTTAGGGTTTAGGGTAGTGCAGTGGTGCTTGTGTAGTGTAGGGGGTCGTGCTGGGGGTAGTGTTTTAGGGTTTAGGGTAGTGCAGTGGTGTTTGTGTAGTGTAGGGGTCATGTTTTAGGGTAGTGCAGTGGTGTTTGGGTAGTGTAGGGGGTCGTGCTGGGGGTAGTGTTTTAGGATTTAGGTTTGTGCAGTGGTGTTTGGGTAGTGTAGGTGTCGTGCTGGGGGTAGTGTTTTAGGGTTTAGGGTAGTGCAGTGGTGTTTGTGTAGTGTAGGGGGTCATGCTGGGGGTGGTGTTTCAGGGTTTAGGGCATTGCAGTGGTGTTCGGGCAGTGTAGGGGGTCGTGCAGGGGGTGGTGTTTCAGGGTTTAGGGCAGTGCAGTGGTGTTCGGGCAGTGTAGGGGGTCGTGCTGGGGGTAGTGTTTTAGGGTTTAGGGTAGTGCAGTGGTGCTTGTGTAGTGTAGGGGGTCGTGCTGGGGGTAGTGTTTTAGGGTTTAGGGTAGTGCAGTGGTGTTTGTGTAGTGTAGGGGGTCATGTTTTAGGGTAGTGCAGTGGTGTTTGGGTAGTGTAGGGGGTCGTGCTGGGGGTAGTGTTTTAGGGTTTAGGGTAGTGCAGTGGTGCTTGTGTAGTATAGGGGGTCGTGAAGGGGTGGTGTTTCAGGGTTTAGGGCAGTGCAGTGGTGTTCGGGCAGTGTAGGGGATCGTGTTTTAGGGTAGTGCAGTGGTGTTTGGGTAGTGTAGGGGGTCGTGCTGGGGGTAGTGTTTTAGGATTTAGGTTAGTGTAGTTGTTTTTGGGTAGTGTAGGGGGTCGTGCTGGGGGTAGTGTTTTAGGGTTTAGGGTAGTGCAGTGGTGTTTGTGTAGTGTAGGGGGTCATGCTGGGGGTAGTGTTTTCGGGTTTAGGATAGTGCAGTGGTGCTTGTGTAGTGTAGGGGGTCATGCTGGGGGTAGTGTTTTAGGGTTTAGGGTAGTGCAGTGGTGTTTTTGTAGTGTAGGGGGTCATGTTTTAAGATGCAACGCTCCAATACCTGACCAGTCTGCAGTACATAAAACTGCAAAAAAACTAAAAAGAAAAAGTGTTTTGCACACTTTTGTCATTGGGCTATATGTGGGCTACATCTGGGTAATATTTGTGCTACATTTGGGCTCTTTTTTCTCTGGTGGCCATCTTGGAAGACTTCTTTGTTATGAAGTTTCCTAATTTCCTCATTTACTGCAATCTCCTCAGTAGGAAATGCTTTCAGTTTTTTACTTTAATTCCATCAAGAAGGCATTCAGATGTGTCTCACATTTGCCATAAATTCAGAATGTTAGCACTCTAGTTGCTCATTAGATCACTGTAGTAAAGCTACTGTTCACCAGGGAGTTAACTGGAAGTCTGCTGCTGGTATTGAAAGTGATTGTTTCAGTCTGCATGTCAGAATTTTCTAAAGAAATAGAAGACGATTTGAGATCTCACTTAAAACATGCCCTAATTTTTCTTTCTGCAGCACTAACCATAATTTCTATTTCAAAAAGAACCCCCTCATTTTGTTCCTTTTTAAATTAAATGTTTTAAGTGTTACCGGTTTATTCCAATCAAGATGGCTTCAGGTGTGCCATACTTTTGTCATAAGTAAGGCTGTTAGCGCTCTAGTTGTTCTTTAGAACAGTCTGGGAAGCTGCAGTAGAACACAAAGGCATCAACTGGCAGGCTGCTCCTGTTGAAATATAACAGGAAGATATTTGAGATCACACTTGAAACATGTCCTAATTTTTCTTTCTACAGCACTAACCATAATTTCTATGACAAAATGAACCCCATCATTTTGTTCCTTTTTAAATTAAATGTTTTAAGTGTTACCAGTTTATTCCAATCAAGATGGCTTCAGGTGTGCCATACTTTTGTCATAAGTAAGGCTGTTAGCACTCTAGTTGTTCTTTAGAACACTCTGGGAAGCTGCAGTAGAACACAAAGGAGTCAACCGACAGTCTCTGCCCTTGTTGGATGTACATGTTTTACTGAGAATGTCAGACTTCATTCTCACATGACTGAGAAAGATAATGTGAATTTACAGAAAATATGCTCTCATTTTAGCTTCTGGAGCACCTTCCAAAACTCTATGGGACAAGCATGTGAAAATAGTTTTCTCTCAAACATGATTCAGGATATCCCAGCAGAAGGTTTTTCACAGGGTAAAATCACCTTAGAACACACCACAATACCTGAAATTAGTATGGTACCATCAACAAATGAATTCTAATGTAACTAAAGTCTGTTATCACCCTTTATAGTTCTCCTTTTGGTAACCCTCAAAATCTTTGATTCACTACAATGCATTTCAATGGGGTACTATCATGTATATTGGTCCCAAGATGGCTGCCAGCAATTCCAGGATGAAGTGCTGACAGCCAATCAGATCTCACAATGACATGTGTGGTTAGGCTATATATGTGATTTTACTTTTGATTTTCTCAGGAACTACTGAACGGATTTACACCATTTAACCAAAAGGCACGACACTGAACCAAGGGCTACCTTTTTGCCAAAGTTGGTGTAATTCCGTTCAGCAGTTCAGGCTGTAGCTGCGATGAAAGGTTCCTATGGAAAATTGCATGGGAAAAACACGTTTGTTCTCGGCCCCCACTTGACAAATCACCCCGAGACTTTCAGGATAGGAGCGGACCGGAGCGCCCCACGAGTTTTGAAAATTTCGCGAAGATTTGTTAACCGGCGCAAAAGTTATTTCAAATAGAATGTTGCGGATTTCCTATGGAAAATAGGTCCTATCTATAACTATCTACTGGCGACCGCCAGTAGATAATATGTATATATTATCTACTGGCGGTCGCCAGTAGATAGTTATAGTTAGGACCTATTATCCATAGGAAATCCGTAACATTCTATTCCCAATAACTTTGGCGTCGTTTGATGAATCATTGCGAAATTTTCAAAACTAGTGGGGCGCTCCGGTCCGCTCCTGTCTTGAAAGTTTCGGGGTGATTCATCAAGCGGGGGGCGAGAAAAAAGGGGGGTCCCAAAACGTGTTTTCTCCATGTTAATTTTCATAGGAAATTTTAGCCACGGCTACAGCCCGAACTGCTGAAAGGAATTACACCAAATTTGGCAAAAAGGTAGCGCTTGGTTCAGAAAGCGACCTTTTTTTTAAATGGTGTAAAAAGGGGCGTGGCCTCTGAACACCTCTCTGCAACGCAGCTCTCTGGCGCGTACTGTAGGTACCTGGTGGGCTAGTTGGCCCCTAGGGACCCTCGGGATTGAGGAGGAATTAATTCTCCAACTTAAAACGCGCCACAGGGCGTGTTTGCAGACATGTCACCTCAGGCCCCACCCCCTTCCTTCACCATTGTGCAAATATTCCTCTAACATCAACCGAACTACGAATTCCGATTTACTCCCCTGTTATCAGGAGAGACCTCAGTGCTGCATCTTTGAGCCCAGTACTGATCCTGAAAAGTAATTCTAACCATACTTACCAGTAACTTGAATTTCCTTCCATAGGCTAACATTGACTGGTTTCACTTGGAAATTCTTCAAAGTGTGGAGTTTTGGAACTTTAAAATATTCATCTAAAATCAGCTGAACAACAAATTCCGATGTACTCACCTGTTATCAGGAGAGACCTCAGTGCTGCATCTTTGAGCCCAGTACTGATCCTGAAAAGTAATTCTAACCGTACTTACCAGTAACTTGAATTTCCTTCCATAGGCTAACATTGACTGGTTTCACTTGGAAATTCTTCTAAGTGTGGAGTTTTGGAACTTTATAATATTCCTCTAAAATCAGCCTAACTACGAATTCCGATTTACTCACCTGTTCTCAGGAGAGAACCCAGTGCTGCATCTTTTAGCCCAGCACTGACCCTGAAAAGTAATTCTAACCGTACTTACCAGTAACTTGTATTTCCTTCCATAGGAATCCATTGTCTGGTTTTCAGCAGAAAAGTTTCAAAGTGTCAATTTTCACAAACTACAAATATTCCTAAAAATCGCCTGTATGACTTAAACGCATTCTTTCAACTGTTTACAGGAGATGCACCAGTGCTGGATCCAGGATCCACCACTGAGTAAGAAAAGTAACGATAACACTACTTACCTGCTAAGTGAATTTCCTCCCATAGGATAACATTGGTGATTCTATGTGAAAAAAGTTTCAAGTGCCCACTTTTAAAATACAATAATATTCCTTAAAAATCACTACTGTAAACAAAACGCTTTTACTCAACTGTTTACAGGAGATGTCGCAGGACTGAATCTAGGATCCAGTCCTGTGGTTAGAAAAAGTAATCCATAAAGTAACTAATTGCATTTAACTAGAAATTCACATTGAACTCAATGTTGCATTGTGTTTGAAATTGTGTTGCCCATTGCAACAACTGTAACTACTGTACTTAAAAGTCTATTGCCTATTTGCAGAGTATTTAAACTAAAGTAATTCATTCTGAGAAAGTATATTTTGTAATGTAATGTATAATGTAATTACAATGTAATTTAAAAAATAAAATATCTAAAAATAAATAGTTTAAAAAATGTAGTAAATCCGTATCAAAAAAATGAATATAACAATTAATACATTTAAAAATTGTCATTTACAAAACCCTTGAAATTCACTGAAAAAAAACCATAGGTTTCAGACATGTTATAGTTAGGAATTAGCATTTAAAAAACCTTTGAAATTCACTGAAAAACCAAAGGTTTCAGGCACGTTATAGTTAGAAATTAGCATTTAAAAAACCTTACAAATTCACTGAAAAAACCATAGGTTTTAGGGACAGTTATAGTTAGTTGGACATTGCACTAGTACAAAACCCGTGAAATTCCCCCGTTATAGTTAGTTCAGCTAATTATAACTCGCGCCCCCGCAATACACTGCTGATGACGTCACATATTACATCACTCATGACATGGTCAGTGACATCACTGATGACATCACTGATGACATCTCAAATGACATCACTGATGACATCATCCACGTGATAATCTGATGCACCTCCTCACACCCTAATATAACCTTTGATACACCCACTCTAAATTACAGACTGCCATTCGCAAAACTATAGACACTCCAACACCAATAACTACATACCCACTCACTGATTCTTAGGTCTACACACACACACATCCACTCACTCACCCGTACAGTCACTCATACTTACGGTCACTCAGTACAGGACTATCATATGCACTCATACTCCTATATAGACACTCAAACACCGCCACTCATCCATAGAGGTACTCACACACCTAGTCAGTCATGCAAATAATTAAACACACTGCCATTTACTCACCTATACAGTTATACACACACCAGCTCACTTACTCATACAAATACTAGCACATTCTTACGCTCTTATACAATCACTGATACAAGCACACACTCATCCATACAGTCACTCTCACAATCACACACTCTCGCTTATAGCTATTTATATACTCCAACACACATATATACTGCCTTTCACATATGTAGTTACTCACACATGTACCACTGGGACATACATTCACTCACTAACACACTCTTACACATACTTACCCACTCATACAGTCTATCACAGATGCACTCTTGAAACCATCCACCCAGTGAATCACCCACTCACACATCTATGCACAGAGTCGCACACACCCCACCCACACAAACACTCTGGCACCCATACAGATACTCAGACAACCAATCAATAACTCATATAGACACTCATGTAGCTATTCACAAACCCATGCACCACTTACACAGCAACAGACAGACGGATACAGACATTCACCCAGTTTAGTCACTAACCCATGCATTCAGTAAGATACGTTTAATCACTCACTTATAGAGTTAGTCACGCACCTACTAAATCATCCATACAGACACTTATACACCCACTCATTCTTCAATACGCCTTTCCCTATATATATTAAAAATATTTAAACTTTACAGAAACACACAGTCACTGGATGATGTCATCAGTGATGTCATTTGAGATGTCATCCGTGATGTCATCAGTGATGTCACTGACCATGTCATGAGTGATGTAATATGTGACGTCATCAGCAGTGCATTGCGGGGCGCGAGTTATAGTTAGCTGAACTAACTATAACGGGGGAATTTCACGGGTTTTGTACGAGTGCAATGTCCAACTAACTATAACTGTCCCTAAAACCTATGGTTTTTCAGTGAATATATATATATATATTATCTACTGGCGGTCGCCAGTAGATAGTTATAGTTAGGACCTAGTTTCCATAGGAAAAGCGTTTTTTCTTTTCCCAATAACTTTGGCGCCGGTTGACGAATCTTCGCGAAATTTTCAAAACTTGTGGCCCGCTCCGGTCAGCTCCTATCCTGAAAGTTTCGGGGTGATTCGCCAAGCGGGGACCGAGAAAAAAGGGGGGTCCCAAAATGTGTTTTCTCCATGTTATTTTCCATAGGAAACTTTAGACACGGCTACAGCCCGAACTGCTGAACGGAATTACACCAAATTTGGCAAAAAGGTAGCCCTTGGTTCAGAAAGAGCCCTTTTTGTTAAATGGTGTAAATCCGTTCAGTAGTTCCTGAGAAATTCAAAAAGAAGTGGTCGGAAAATGAATTTCCCATAGGAAACTTTAGACACGGCTACAGCTCGATCTGCTGAACGGAATTACACCAAATTTGGCAAAAAGGTAGTGATTGGTTCAGAAAGCACCCTTTTTAAAAAATGGTGTAAATCCGTTCAGTAGTTGCTGAGAAAATCAAAAAATAAAAGTTTCGATATTTAGAGGCGCAGTGGATCCGCGGACCCTCCCGACCACGAGCTTTATTCTATTTGGCTGTCAACACTCCAAACCAGGAAGTGTTGGCAACCATCTTGTGACTCGGTAGAACCGAGTCACAAGAAAAGAGAAAAACAAACGTGAAAAACAAGAAAAGGGGGCAGGGTAGAAACGCCCTGACCCCCTAGGCCTGCTCAGGGGGTCCCACAAGGACCCCCAGGGCCCAAAAATGCATTTAAAAAAAAAACGGCCAAATTCGCGTTGGGTGCGCGAATCCGGCCGAGAAAATTAAAAAAAACGAAGCGCTGGCTCCCGCGCTTCATTGTATTGAAGCCCCCGGGTGGGCCAGGTCCCGGGGGCACTGACAAAATGAGTGGGGGGGGCCCCAATCCCCCCCACACTGCCCCGGGGACCGCCACCTCCCCGGGGCTTGATTTATGAGTTGCGGGGGGCACGCAGCCCCCCCGCAGCCCCGGGGACCACCACCCCCGGGGCTAATTTTTAAATGTGTGGGGGGGCCTCCAAGGCCCCCCAAGTCCCGGGGACCACCACCCCCCGGGGCTTTCATTAATTATTTGCGGGGGCACACGGCCCCCCCGCAGACCGGGGACCACCACCCCCCGGGGCTTGTTTTTAAAAAAAAAGATAAACCTGTGTGGGGGGGCTCAAGCCCCCCCACACGCCCCGGGGACCGCCACCTCCCCGGGGCACTAAAATGCAAATTTGGGGGTCCGTTACGGACCCCCGAGCCCCGGGGACCACCACCTCCCCGGGCTTTGTAATTGAAGGGAGGGGGCCGCGCAGCCCCTCCTGGAGCCCGTGATGGCCCTGAGGACCGCCACCACCCCCAGGGCCGGCTCCTGCAGTGTTCTGGGGTGCCCACCCCCGGGACACTGCTGTTTGCTATGGTAGGGCGGGAGCACGGCTCCCGCCCTACCATAGCAAACTCTGCTTTGCTTCATTGAAGCAAGAAAAGGGAAACCTGCTCTCGCTTCAATGAAGCAAAGCAGATTGCTTTTCCACACGGGGAGCTGCATGTTAGCAGCTCCCCATGTGGAAAAGCAATGCCGGCTCCCGCAGGAGGCGGGGAGCCGGCAGGGACTGTGGGGGCATTTGGGGCTCCCCCCACGGTCCCCAAAGGAGAGGGCCAGCCCCGGGGGATGGGGTCCCCGGGGCCAGAAGTGGCCCCCCTCCGCAGTAAAATAAAAAATAAAACAAGGCAGAGCCCCGGGGGATGGGGTCCCCGGAGCTAACAGAAGCCTCAGGAGGGGGCCACGCAGCCCCCCTCCTTTGAAAATATATAAAAAAATATATATATAGTGGCCATGCCCCGGGGGATGGGGTCCCCGGGGCCAAAAATGGCCTCGAGAGGGGGGGCCGCGCAGCCCCCTTCCGTTTAAAAAAAATTAAATAAAAAAATTAGGGGTCTGGACCTGGGGAATTGGGTCCCCAGGGCCCAAAAAATAGGAAATTGTAAATTGGGGGATTAAGTCCCCTTCAATCCTGAGGGTCCCTGGGGGCCAACTAGCCCACCAGGTACCTCCAGTAAGCGCCAAAGAGCTGTGTTGCAGAGAGGTGTAAAAAGGGGCGTAGCCTCTGAACACCTCTCTGCAACGCAGCTCCCTATCGCATACTGGAGGTACCTGGTGGGCTAGTTGGCCCCCAGGGACCCTCAGGATTCAAGGCGACTTAATCCCCTAACTTAAAATGCGCCATAGGGCGCATTTGCACACTTGTCACATCAGGCCCCGCCCCCTCCCTGCACCACTGTGCAAACGTGCCCCGTGCCCGTTTTAAGTTGGGGGATTAAGTCCCCTTGAATCCTGAGGGTCCCTGGGGGCCAACTAGCCCACCAGGTACCTCTAGCAAGCGCCAGGGAGCTGCCTTGCAGAGAGGTGGCCCAAGGCCACGCCCCCTTTTTACACCACTCTGCAACGCAGCTCTGTGGCGCTTACTGGAGGTAGCTGGTGGGCTAGCTAGCCCCCAGGGACCCTCAGGACTCAAGGGGACTTAATCCCCCAATTTACAATGCACCAGGGGATGCGTTTGCACAGTGGTGCAGGGAGGGGTCGTGGCCTGATCTGACAAGTGTATACTTATGCAATCACTCCACCAAAACCCAAGCACTTATAAATTCACAATGCACTCTCCTTGCAGCACTCTAATCATCCAGTCACTACCCATGCACTCATGCAATGATCCATACACTAACTCATGCACTGCTACAATACCCTGAGCAGTACCCATGCAGTCCAGCCATTGCCCTGTCACTACCCATGCACTCCTCCAATCACCCAGCGAGCACCATGTACTTATCCAATCACTCCGCCAAAACCCAGGCACTTATAAATTCACCATGCACTCTCCTTGCAGTACTCTAATCTTCCAGTCAGTACCCATGTATTCATGGAGTGACCCAGGCACTAACACATGCACTGCTACAATCCCCTGTGCACTACCCATGCAGACCTCTAACCACCTACACAGTACTGATTCACTCCAATTACCCAGGTTGTACCCATGCACTCCAGAAATCCCTCTGTCACTACCCATGCACTCCTCCAATCACCCATCCAGCATCATGTACTTATCCAATCACTCCGCCAAAACCCAAGCAGTTATAAAATCACCATGCACTGTCCTTGCAGCACTCTAATCATCCAGTCACTACCCATGTACTCATGCAATGACCCAGGAACTAACTCATGGCAAATACAGAGGAGGTCATGCTCATTACAGGGGTACCCCAACGCATAGTGTTCCCTAGTGTATGTCGGTGTTTTCACTGTATTCAAAGTGTCTTTTAGCATAGCACTGGCACCGGTCCTGGTTAGTCAGAGTCAGTTACCACCAGTACCCGTCACTAAAAAGTTGGGGGCACAGGAGGACTTTCTGCTCCTCTGTTGGTTCTTTCTGCACATCTCTTGCTTCTTCCTGCACTTTTCTTCGTCTTTCTGGACTTCTGTTGCCTCTTTCTGCATTTGTCTTGCTTCTTGCTGCGCTTTTCTTCCTCTTTCTTCACATGTCCTAACTTTGTAGGCATAGTTAGAAATTAGCATTTAAAAAACCATTGAAATTCACTGAAAAACACCATAGGTTTCAGGCACGTTATAGTTAGAAATTAGCGTTTAAAAAACCATTGAAATTCACTGAAAAAACCATAGGTTTCAGGCACGTTATAGTTAGAAATTAGCGTTTAAAAAACCATTGAAATTCACTGAAAAAACTATAGTTTTCAGGGACGTTATAGTTAGTTGGACATTGCACTCGTACAAAACCCGTGAAATTCCCCCGTTATAGTTAGTTCAGCTAACTATAACTCGCGCCCCCGCAATGCACTGCTGATGACGTCACATATTACATCAATCATGACATGGTCAGTGACATCACTGATGACATCACTGCTGACATCTCAAATGACATCACTGATGACATCACTGATGACATCATCCATGTGATAATTTGATGCATCTTCTCACACCCTAATATAACTTTTGATACACCCACTGTAAATTACAGACTGCCATTGTCAAAACCATAGACACTCCAACACCAATTACTATATACACACTCACTGATTCTTAGGTCTACACACACACACATCTACTCACTCACCCATACAGTCACTCATACTTATAGTCACTCAGTACAGGACTATTATATGCACTCATACACCTATATAAACACTCACACACTGTAGTAGTGAGCCTCAGCAAGGCCTACCAGTGCTTAGGGGTTCTCCCTTCTCTGCACAGAGTCCTCAGACACTTAGGAAGAAGTTGGCACAGAAACTGGAAATAGAAAAGACAGAGTTTATTAAACCTCATGAGGTGGAGCTACATTCACACACATCACCCTTCAGTAATGCATGAAGTAGCACACTGAATGGAAGGATCCTGGTCCTTTTATACCCACACAGGGGCTCAAATGAAGGCGGTACTAACACAAATGCTGGTTTTAGGCACATATAAGGTCATACAGAGAATGCACAGTCGACAAGTGGGTGGAGCTAACAGTTTCTACTTTTAGTAGACACATCCTGACATTTATAAACTCGGAACAGCTGCAAGCTCAACTGAGCATGTGCAAAGCAAGAGGAACTAAATATAACTTGTCTCTAGGCAGATTTCAAGAGCAGTTAACAGGAAGGTAGGACAGAGCACATGGCGAGCACATGGTAGCACATGGCAGCCAAAATGGCTGCCAGAAATACAAAATGGATTCCACAAAGCGGACAATTTAGCCTCTAAATACAGGCTGTCTTCAGCTAATGCTTAACTTAAATGCTGCCAAATTACAACAGACGACCCTTTCAGCATTGGCTGAAGACATTCGTTTATCTGGGGTAATCTAGATATTCATCCCGTACATCTATTAACATTATTTCGGCCACCTCTTTATTCAACATTTGTTGGGCCTTTGTTTCAGCATTGTTCCCTCTGGCAGGTATACAAGCAGAGATGCAAATGGAGCAAAGCATTGGACCACATTGGATACATACGCAGCATGTAAAAAATATTGTAATTATTACACACAGGATAGTCAGTAGCTTCCAGCCCCAAGCAGAAACAAGAGTCAAAAACCATCCAGCAAAAGTCCAAGTTCCAGTCTCTGGATGAATTTCTGCAGCAATCTTATGCAATTTTGATATTGCGTCATATACTGAAGGTGAGTGATCTGGTATGAATACACAACAGCTGCTACCGATGATGCGACATGCACCACCTCGATCAGCCAAAATTACGTCTAGCACCATCCTATTCTGGAGTGCTACAATCCTTGCAATCTGTAGTTCCTCTGTAATGTTCCCAAGTGCCATAGCTGTCTGATTGGTAACAGCTTCCACAACACGAGTTAGTCGTCGGATTTTCCTGCTGTTTAATGCAGCACCCACAAAGAAAAATAAGCCCAAGTTGAAATCAACATATTGTTGTAGGGTAGTGTCGGTTTGGTCAACTTCATCCATACTTATTGTCCTCTTATTTCTGTTTTTGGAAATGTCATTGTACAGTTTAAAATCACGGTGATACAATGCAGGTGCCAGAAACACAGGGGGCAACAGAAAAGATACATAAGATTCCTGACCACCCAACAGGTAATTGATAATATCCGTTATTTCCACACACAAAATACGTGTTATGCGAGGCTGTGAAAGTGCTCTTATTGGCACCTTCAATGGTCAGGATTACAGTACACTCGCTCCTCCCCACTGGAATTCTTCCAACACTACAAATACACAAATCTGCTTTAGCTTTTGTCACAGAAATCACAAAAGGTCCAATGTTCTTTATTATTCTCACATTTGTGAAAACATATGGTGTTGAAATATTGTCCGGTTGATACTCTTCCCATTCCCATTTAGTCCCTTTGGCTTGTGGATAACCTTCTTTATTTTGATAACATACTTTATTAAGTTGAAAAATAATCCCACCTACTGAAGGCTTTCCATATGCAAACAAGAGCGCATACCAAGCTTGACAAGAACCATTGTGAGAAAATGGAAGAGGAATAAAAGGTGTTCCTCTTTTCTTTTGATGTGCAGGTATCATCCCACACACCCAACAGTTGGTAGTATTTGTAGCATTGTGAGTATGGTGCAACATCTGGATAAAAGTATTGTTTAGATAAGATTGTCGATGCTTTTGCTCATGGTAAGGAAGAGTAAAGTAGTGGTGTTCCACGGGTACTGGCGTAGTGGCAACAAAAAGCTGTCGAACAGGAGCCACCTTCTCGATGTACCATGTAATTGCTGCCATAGCCACCATAGCAACAACAAACCCTACAGCACAAATGACTCTTTTGTTAGTCATTTTAGCAGCAGTAATGATTGATTTTTCTGAAAACTTGTTGAAAACAGTCGTTGGAGCTCTTCTCCCTGGGCAGCCGCTGATTTCTTCACCATGGGCCAAAGCGGGTGTCACTACACTAATACAGGGCTGATCCCCTCCCCTTGCCACAATGGCTCTCCGTTTCACTAACCCAGGGCGGTACCTCAACCAGTCTTTTTCAAAACTGCAGATTCTTTCCTCGGTCTCAATTGATATCTGGATACTCCAGTGATCGTGTGGTCCGGGAAGACTTCCGCAGATTCGTCAGGCGAGATAGCTTGGCCTTTCTCCGTCTCCAGAATCTCTCGATGGTCGGTCAACACAGCAGGTTCCACCAAGGCAGGCGACACACGTTTGCAGTGTGTGCTGTGGATCCAATTCTTTCTGTTTGTCACTCGAACTGCTGTCCTTGTCGCAAGGAGCACCTGCTCTGGTCCTCGCCACCTTGGCTCCAAGCTGTTCGATCTGTCGAAGACCTTGACCATTACATGGTCACCAGGACGGAGTTCGTGGGCCTCACCTGTAGATCTGTCAGGAAGAGCTTCTCGAACCTGTTGATGAATAGAAATCAAACTGTCAGTTAACTGTGCCAAATAATCATTCATCAGAACACAAGGAACATCATGTATGGGGCGTGGCTTAGGAATTCCCCAAATGTTCATTGGTCTCCCAAACACCACCTCATAGGGGGTAAGACCTGATCGTGAATGTGGCACCGATCTTATGGATAGTAATGCCAAAGGTAGTGCATCTGGCCACTTTAGGGACGTGGAAGCCAGTATTTTCGCCAACTTTGATTTTAAAGTAGCGTTATACCTTTCCACCAATCCTGCTGATTGCGGGTGGAAAACTGTATGGAATTTCTGTTTGATCCCTAATCCTTTCAGGACATGCTCAACAACTTGCCCAATAAAATGAGGTCCATTGTCACTCCACAAAAGTTTGCAAACACCGTATCTAGGGAAAAACTCCTTTAGAAGCACCTTTGCTGTGGTGAGAGCAGTATTATCCTTCGTAGGGTATGCCTCTATCCATTTGCTAAAGGCACATACCACCACTAGGACATATTTCAGATTATTGCAGCGTTCGAGTTGGATGTAATCCATCTGCAAAACTTCAAAAGGTGCGGTTGGTGTAGCAAACCCTCCTGTAGGAGTTCGTGTCCCTTTTCCAGGATTATACTGCCAACAGATCAAACAGGACTGTACTACCCTTTTGGCTGTGCTAGCAATTTCAGGATGCTCCCAAACTTGTGTAAGCAATTTAGTTATTGCTAGAGCTCCAACATGTGCCAGCCCATGTGCCATTTGAACCATAGGTTGTAAATAGGCCGCAGGCAATTTCCACTTATTCATTTCTTTGTTACGCCAACAACCCTCATCATCTAATATTCCTTCTTTAGACCATTGCTCAAGCTCTTCCACAGAAGCAGATCTCTGTATATCCAATACTTCCTCTCTAGCATCATGCCAACGCTCAGCTTGTGATTTCACTACGTACATGGGTGTAGTGCTTCGCTGCATCGCAGTCTCACGGGCTACGCGGTCTGCAAAGGTTTGCCTTGTCCTATTTTGTCAGTCACTTTCTTGTGTGCGCTACACTTCATAATAGCAACTCTCTTTGGGTATGTAAGTGCAGTCAAGAGATTATGCACTAACTCTCCGTGCATTATCTGCATCCCATGGGATGTAAGAAAGCCTCTTTCCTTCCAGAGTAGGCCAAAATCATGAACCACTCCAAAAGCATAGCGGCTATCCGTGTAAATGTTCACACACAAGTCAGTGCTAAGCTCACACGCTCGTGTCAAAGCTATTAGTTCAGCTGCTTGAGCTGACTTCTGAGGTATGCGAGCTGTTTCCACTACTGTCTCAAGCGTGGTAATTGCATAAGCAGCTGAAGTCGTGCCATCTGGTAACTTCAAACAGGACCCATCAACCCACAGTTCCCCATCTACATCTGGAAGGGGCGTATCTTGCAAATCGATGCGACCCTTTTTCTGTTCCTCAGTAACGAATATACAATCGTGAGGCTCCTTTGACTGAGACTGAGTCGCAGGATATGGCAACAAAGTGGCGGGGTTCAGTGTCGCACATCTCTTCAAGGTAATATGAGGTGCTAGCAGTGTCAATTCGTATCCTGTCAAGCGAGCACTAGTTAAGTGCTGAGTCTTAGTCTGATTCAAAAGGGCATCTACTGCATGGGGTACTAGCACCAACAGTTTATGTGACAAAACTATCCCTTCACTCTGACGTATGGACACAGCCGTCGCTGCAACTGAACGGAAGCACCCAGGTAATGCACGAGCAACAGGGTCAAGAACTGCAGAAAGGTATGCGCAAGGACGCTGTTTGTCCCCGTGTGTCTGTATTAAAACTGACAATGCACATCCTTCTTTCTCATGTACATAGAGTGTAAAAGCCTTCGTATAATCTGGTGTGCCTAACACTGGTGCAGAGCAAAGAGCTTGTCTCAACTGACAAAAAGCATTTTGACATTCATCTGTCCATGGAAGGGGGATCGGAGTGTTTTTAGTCAAAAGTGCTAGCAAGGGTTTAACAATGTGTGAAAAACCCAATATCCATTGCCTGCAAAACGAAGTCAGACCAATGAATGCACGGACATCTTTCTGCGTGGAAGGTACTGGGGTGTCTAAAATTGCTTGAATGCGATCTGGTGTCAGTGCACGGCCCTCCTTAGACAGAAGGTGTCCTAAATAGGTCACCTTCGGTCTACAATATTGCAATTTCTTTCGTGATACTTTATGGTGGTGTGTAGCAAGAAAAGAAAGCAAAGACAAAGTGCATTTCTCACACTGCTCAGGTGTATCAGGTGCCAACAAGATGTCATCGACATATTGTATGAGAGCCACTCCTTTAGACAAGGTAAAGGAATCAAGCTGTCTCTTCAATGCTTGACTGTAAATACTAGGACTCTCAGTATAGCCTTGAGGAACTCTACAAAATCTGTATGATCTATTATTCAAAGTGAAACCGAACAAATATCGGCTATCAGGATGAATAGGAATCGAGAAGAAAGCGTTCTTCAGATCAATTACAGAAAATGTAGTTGCTGTTGGAGGGACCAAGGTAAGCAATGTCGTTATGTCAGATACTACAGGGTACTGTGGTACTACAATCTTGTTGACTTCTCTCAAATCGATGATAAATCTATAGATCCTAGTGTCAGTATCTTTTTTCAAAATGGGAAGAATCGGACTATTGCAGACATTGTAAGGAACTTCTTCCACAACCCCCACCTTAATTAAATCATGTACAATACTTGTGAGTGCTTCTTCTCCTTCTCGAGAAATTTTATACTGAGGCAGTCTTGGCAATAAAGCGCCCTCCTTAACACTAATATGTACTGGTGGAATAACCATTTGTCCTACATCAGTGTCCGAAGTAGCCCACAAAGTACTAGGGAGTGAGGCTAGTGCAATGTCCTCTTTAACAATACAAGATCTCTCAATCATAGGGTAGTTGTCATTCAAAATAACCCGTACTCCTTCCGGAGAACACCGTATCGTAGCCCTAAAATATTTAAGCATATCAAGACCCACAATATTGTCTGGTGTGTTTGGAGAAAGCAAAAACGGACATGGAGCAGTAAACTTATCAATATCAAATGCAAGTGGTTGTGACAATGGGCTGAGGGAAGGTGTTCCATCGAAACCTATCGATGTAATGGTTAAGCCAGACAGGGGAGCCCTTGGAACCAATTGTTTAGACAAGGCGCTACGAGTAGCTCCTGTATCAACCAGAAACTGATCAGTAGAACCCAAAACATGTGCTGTAACATAGGGACCCCTCTGATCTACTGGAACTTCAACTGATTCCTTACCCCGTCCTAGGCAATCCTATGCATAAGCAGAATCTTGAAAATCAGAGGGCACATAGTCAGACATTTGATATTGGTTCCTTCTATCAAAAGTGTTAAACCCATTCTGCCCACGTGTATTAGCATCAAACCGAGCACGATCATTCGCGCTTCCTCTAGGCCCTTGATATCCTGAACGATTTCTCATTTGTCCCCGACCACGTAGATTCTGCTGAGCACGCAGCACTGGACAATCAGAAAGCCAATGTCCAAATTTTTTGCAGTACGCACACTGATCAACAGACCAATTCGAACGGGCAGAGGAAGGAAAGGACGAACCATAAGATCCACGTCCACCTCTATCATTATCTCTAGAAGGCGGACCATAAGCTTGAGCCAACATAACCTTTGTTTTCAACTCCTTAGACTTTTTGTCCTCATTACCTTTGGCTTCTAATTCTTGCCGCTCATAATACTGGGCCATAGTTAAAAGAGAAACCGGAGAAGATGTAGTCCATGAACTCTCACTGGCCTTTAAGCGACTAGCTATTCCTGGCAAAAGGTTTGCGACATATTTATCGACAAACAGATGCCTACCCGTGTCATCTGTCAATGACTGGCCACTAAAATCGTGAAATGCTTCTTCATAGCGTGTGAAGAAGTCAGAAACTGATTCATCTACCTTTTGCTTGCAAGACGCTAGCACTGTCCAATCTATCTTTTTAGGGGAATGATCGTCTTTAACTCAACTAATATAGCTGCCGGAAGATTTAAAATTAACTGACACGGTTTCTGTGCAGGTTCTCTATCTTCATCTAACCGCTCTAAATCTTTCCACAATGCTCCAAATGTCGCATTATCATCTATTTTGCGCACAGTTCTCCACATATCAGGTGGTAATATTAATCCAAAAAACAAATCAATATCCGACAAAGTCATAGTACAAGAGCTGATTGCACCCTCAACTTCCTCATAAAAGGCTGCTGGATTCTTTCGCGGATCAGGCAATGCATTTTTAAGGGCCATAACATCTGCTCTATTCCAAGGAGTGTAAACCCAATTATAAATAAAGTACCCTTTCGCATTAAGAGAAGTCTTATCATCCTCTGTACCCGTTCCTTTAGGAGGAACATATAAAGGCGCGGCTTCCCGCATGGGTTTCACATGAATTACAACATTCTTATCTGTTTCAGGAGTAGAAGTTCGTGCCATGCTGATCTGAGATGCTAGTGCAGCTGTTTCTGCTGCCTTTTTCTCCTCTCGCAAACGGGCTGCTTCAACACGCAGTTTAACCAAGCGTCTGATCGTGTCGGCCACCTGGGAGAAGACAAAAAGACCGTCACGTAATTGTTTACAATCAGTTGCTACATCATCGGGCTCCATTTCTACCGAATACTTCCTAAATTGTTCAATAACCTCTGCAGCAAATGTATCGGTAAAATATATTTGCTCCCTTTCCTGCCATCCTTTTATACTATCTAAAAGTTCAGAGGCAGTGGTAGTACTACGAACGGCTTTACGCGCAGTAGATCTAATGTCAGATGCACGCTCAGCAGATAGCATGGAGCGAGTTTCTCGAGCTTTGTCCTGGTCTGAAAAAGAGTCCTCATCTGACTCATGAGGAGCGGAAGAAAAATATACGGAGGTGGAGAACGATCTAATAACAAGAAATCATCTTGCGGTTTATTAAGGATAGGATAAAGGGGCTGCCTAACAGCGTATTGGCCAGTTATCTGTAAATGGCATTCCCTATCTTCCCTCTCTTTAATTTCTCTCATCTCCTTGTTTTTTAACTCTAATGCTTTCGCATAAATGGTCTTTTGCTGTTCTTTGTCAATCAAGGCTTGCTCACGCTTCATTCGCTCACGCACTTCTTTCTCCCACATTCGCACACAATCAAACATATCTTGCCTAGTCTTTCGTTTAAACATACATTGTTCCACATACTGAATTTTTCGCAAATCAAATGACCCATACATAGGCCAACGCAACTCAGGATCTTTACTAGTATATTTATTCCATAACGTGCAGTACATTATAGAAGAAATACCATACTTAATATACATATCCCTATTAGGCGTCCCCTCCGGGGGCTGGTTGTAGCTCGTCAAGTCTCAAATTGGTACCACTACAAAAGCAACACATCCTACGAAGTGTGCTGAAAACAGGCATGCCAAAAAATAGTGCAAAATATGCAGTATTATAATCAAAGTAGCGCTTAAGGTACTCTGCGTACGTTTGCGCTGTTCAAACAATTTTAAATAGAGAAAATTCTCCTCATTACCTGCCTATATGTATTGCAATACATATATAATTACAAAACAGATTCCAAAATTGGCCAATCATACAAACAAAGCCACAGTAAGTGTTACTAAAACTACCTTACCAATCAAAGGCATCAAACCAACAGCAAGTGCCGCAAAACGGCTCTTACCAATCAAATGGTGTCCAGGTTCCAACTGCCAAGTTCTCAAATCGACCAAATGGTCACTGCACGGCGAATCAACAGAAGAGATCTCAGTCAAGGACCGGCGCCGCCGGGATGGTCAGATCAGAAAGAAAGGAAAACGCCGTGGGTGCCAAGACTCAGGTCTCCTCAGGCAGCGATCGCGTCCAAAAGCGAGATTCCAATTCTTCGTCGCGACCAGTCCTTCGGGCATCCGAGTCGCTGATGAGTCCCACGTTGGAAGCGCCAATTTGTAGTAGTGAGCCTCAGCAAGGCCTATGGGTTCTCCCTTCTCTGCACAGAGTCCTCAGACACTTAGGAAGAAGTTGGCACAGAAACTGGAAATAGAAAAGACAGAGTTTATTAAACCTCATGAGGTGGAGCTACATTCACACACATCACCCTTCAGTAATGCATGAAGTAGCACACTGAATGGAAGGATCCTGGTCCTTTTATACCCACACAGGGGCTCAAATGAAGGCGGTACTAACACAAATGCTGGTTTTAGGCACATATAAGGTCATACAGAGAATGCACAGTCGACAAGTGGGTGGAGCTAACAGTTTCTACTTTTAGTAGACACATCCTGACATTTATAAACTCGGAACAGCTGCAAGCTCAACTGAGCATGTGCAAAGCAAGAGGAACTAAATATAACTTGTCTCTAGGCAGATTTCAAGAGCAGTTAACAGGAAGGTAGGACAGAGCACATGGCGAGCACATGGTAGCACATGGCAGCCAAAATGGCTGCCAGAAATACAAAATGGATTCCACAAAGCGGACAATTTAGCCTCTAAATACAGGCTGTCTTCAGCTAATGCTTAACTTAAATGCTGCCAAATTACAACAACACCGCCACTCATCCATAGAGGTACTCACACACCTAGTCAGTCATGCAAAAAATTAAGCACACACCCATTTACTCACCTATACAGTTATACACACACCAGCTCACTTACTCATACAAATGCTAGCACATTCTTACGCTCTTATACAATCTCTGATACAAGCACACACTCATCCATACAGTCACTCTAACTCTCGCTTATAGCTATTTATATACTCCAACACACATATATACTGCCTTTCACATATGTAGTTACTCACACATGTACCACTGGGACATACATTCACTCACTAACACACTCTTACACACACTTACCCACCCATACAGTCTATCACAGATGCACTCTTGAAACCATCCACCCAATGAATCACCCACTCACACATCTATGCACAGAGTCGCACACACCCCACCCACACAAACACTCAGGCACCCATACAGATACTCAGACAACCAATCAATAACTCATATAGACACTCATGTAGCTATTCACAAACCCATGCACCACTTACACAACAACAGACAGACGGATACAGACATTCACCCAGTTTAGTCACTAACCCATGCATTCAGTAAGATACGTTTAATCACTCACTTATAGAGTTAGTCACGCACCTACTAAATCATCCATTGACACTTATACACCCACTCATTCTTCAATACGCCTTTCCCTATATATATTAAACATATTTAAACTTTACAGAAACACACAGTCACTGGATGATGTAATCAGTGATGTCATTTGAGATGTCATCAGTGATGTCATCAGTGATGTCACTGACCATGTCATGAGAGATGTAATATGTGACGTCATCAGCAGTACATTGCGGGGGCGCGAGTTATAGTTACCTGAACTAACTATAACGGGGGAATTTCACGGGTTTTGTACGAGTGCAATGTCCAACTAACTATAACTGTCCCTAAAACCTATGGTTTTTTCAGTGAATATATATATATATATATATATATCCACATGAAAATCCAAGAGTGTCCAGTCACACCGGCACTACACAAGGACACAGACTCCACAGCAGTTGAAGTGGCAAGGTGTTTATTAATTAACCATCATTGTCCAAAGACGCGTTTCGGCCGCCAGACATGCGGCCTTGTTCACATAGTGCACTGCAAGTGAAGGTGATCTATATATACATGGTGAGTAAGCAGTAGTCTTTCTACAGTGGTATTCGTTCAGATAAGCACTTTACAACATGATGTGGCACTTTTACTGCAGTATCATTGCTTTACTGCAGTGTCATATTACTGTAATCTAAGTGCTGACCAATGACTGCATACCTGGTGCTATAATGATATGGAGGTTGAAGGCATCTGTAATGTCATTCTCCTAAAGGCTAGCGCTGGTGTGGTAACTCGTGCTCGCTCTTGCCATTGCAAATATTACAGCGTTGGAAAATCCAAAGTAGCTGCGAGCTTGTGAGTATAAAATGTATCCTAAAACTTAGGATAAAGTATTTAATCAGTCGCGCAAGTAGCATAACTAAATTTGATTGACCATCAAATCGGCCAGCCCGTATTAAGTATTAAAATGCGGGGCTGAAGGGCGCAAGATCAGCAAAGAGATAGATTTAAAAAAATACCACGAGTGAATTGTAGTGCCTGTTAGTATTATAGCGAGTACATGCTGTTGCTGTTACTCATAAGTGATTAAATTTGTGTGTGTGTTCTGTGAAAGGGAGGGAGGTGTTTGGAAATGTGAGTGAGCCCGTGAGTGCATCTGGTCGCGCAAAAATGTACTAAACCCAATGGTTAATGTGACAACATCTGCACACGGGGTGTTATTTAAAACAAAAGACACAAAAATTGATAATCATTATAGTGCCTCTACAGTACATATACACATGGGTGTATGCCACCCTATAGATTTCTAGGGGGAACATTAGGTTAGGGAGGGAACAAAATTAGTAACATTGTATGGAGATTCAACTGCTGCAGTTGCATGAAACTATGATGGACATATTTAAGAAGTGTGGCAAAAACGCAAGGATTCCAAAAAATACATGTAGCAAACCAATAACACAATAAATAGCTTACTGTTAGAAATATTAATATAAAGCCTGCAAATTGCTAAAATAAGCATATATGCGATTTCAACCTAGATATTGTGCAAATAAATAGTTTATAAGCAGATAGTCATGGCGAGAACATATTGAGCCATTGATACCCATTCTCTATCTAATAAATGGTTTGCTAAAGCACCTAGTGTGCCATAAATATTGTGGTGGAACTAAACATAGCAGAATCAGTGGGGCATTGGTAACAAATCTATGTGTCATCGATGTGTATGCATATAGCCTGTTCATACAGTAAGAAATCATAGGAAGTTATGCAAATCTTCACTCAAGTTTAACCCAGATGGGGCCTTGGTGTTGAACTCGATGATGTGTTTGCTCTCTAGCTGTCTAAGGAGTTTTTCCCGATTTCCACCCCTCACTAGCATAGGTATGCAATCAATGACCGAGTACTGTAAATGGGCCAAGTTGTTGCTGTGCTTGTCACTAAAGTGCCTTGCTACAGGGTAAGTAGAATCATTGTTAACTATGGCCCTAAGATGTTGTAAGATGCGCTGGTGCACCGGTAGCTTTGTACTTCCAATGTACCATAGGTTACATGAACAGACAAGTAGGTAAACTGCAAACTCAGTTTTGCATGTGAGGCGATGCCTTATGATGAAGGGATGTTTCCTAAATACTGAATCTACCTGGGTGATGCTTCTGCCAAATTTGCAAGCCCTGCAACTGTTGCATTTTTTGAATCCCTTGATATCAGATAACCAGTTACTCTTGGAGATGATTTCTGGACTGTTTTTCACAAGGGCATCATGCATAGATGGTGCTCGTTTGTATGTGATGTCTGGTTGATTTGACACTACTGGGCCTAATATGGGATCAGATTTGATTATGCCCCAGTGCTTGTTTATCACTGCTCTGATGTTGCGGGCTTCAGTGTTATATGCCGTGATGAATCTGGTTGTGACTGTATGTAAAGGCTCTGGACTGGGGATACTAGTATTTGTGTCATCCACTCGGGTGTCTTTGAGTAGGTCTTCCCTTGGGATCTGATTGGCCCTGTTCATAGCTTTTTTGATGTTGGCTATGGAATAACCTCTTAGTTTGAAACGTTGGAATGACTCTTCCTGGCATATTGCTAGATCTGATGGTGAGCTACAGATCCTGCGTATGCGCAGCATTTCCCCATAGGGGATGCTGGCAATGAGATGCTTGGGATGAAAGCTGGCCGCGTGGAGTGTAGAGTTCCCTGCTGTAGGCTTTCTATGTAGTTTTGAGTTAATTTTTTGCTCTCTCACATATATTTCTACATCCAGAAACTCAACGGATGTCGCACTGATGGTGGCATTGAATTCTAAGTTCAAAGTATTAGAATTAATATCATCAATAAAGGACTTAGCGCTGGTCGCATCACCCTTCCAAATCACAAAGACATCATCTATATATCTTAGCCAAGTTATGACATTGTTGTTCCATGTTTCACATAACTGACCTCTAAGTGTCTCCTCCTCCCAGGCTCCCACATGTAGGCAAGCATAACTTGGCGAAAAGCAAGACCCCATAGCCACTCCCCTTAACTGTTGGTAGACTTTGTTGTTAAATAAGAAGTAATTATGGCATAGGCACCATTCAATGAGGAAGAGCAGAAGTTCGTTATGTTTGTAGCAATTGATCGGTTTTTTGTCCCAAAAATATTTACAAGCTGCAATGCCGTCACTATGACTAATACTAGTATACAGCGACGTAATGTCTAGTGACATAAAAATGTAGTCATGACTCCAAGGAATGTCTTTGATTTTCAGCAGGAAATCACTAGTATCCCTGAGATAAGTTGGCAGACTGGAGACCAGGCCCTGTAAGAAATAGTCAACATACCTTGAGATATTTTCACATATATTTTTTCGGGCTGATATAATTGGGCGTCCTGGTATAGGAACAGTACCTTTGTGTATCTTAGGCAGAAAGTATAGGATAGGTGTTACTGGAAACTCAGCATGCAGAAAAGACAATTCATCCTTGCTAATGACTCCCTGTGCTCTAAATCCATTGAGATGTTTCTTTAGGTCTTTATTACTGCTAGCGACCTCTTTGTGGCTGGAGATTTTGTAGCAAGTTGAATCCGATAAATGTCTTTCTGCTTCTGCTAGGTATTGGTTGCGTGGCCACAGCACAATGTTGCCACCCTTGTCCGCCTTATTGATGATTACTTCATTCTCTTTTTGAAGCTTGGTCATAAGATTACGGTAGCTTTGATTCTTTCCTGGAAACTGGCTGGAATAGCGTTTTCGTTGATTCTTGAGATGTAATGCTTTTAATTCATTAGTGATGACATCATTGAAGATGTCGATTGCATCTTTTGGCATGATAGGTGTGAAAGTTGAGTGGGGTTTGAAAGGGCTTGGTACTTTATCAGAGCCAACGATCGATTCATTCACCACAGTATCTGGCGTGGCACTATTCGCCGTGGAGTTAAGTTCCATCAAGGTTCTCATGATGGGGATGTCTGAGACTGTCAGAATGTTACCACCTGCTGACGCGATGCTAGGCGTGTTAGTGGTGTTGTTTTCATTTTTTTGCTTGAAGAACTTTATGAGTTTGAGTTTCCTTATGAACTTAAATACATCAACTCTAGTACTGCAGTAGTCAAAGTTACTCTCCGGACAGAAAGTGAGACCTAAACAGAGGAGTTGTTTCTCCGCCTCTGTCAGATCAATTTCACTCAGGTTGATGATTGTTTTAGTGTCTGGTTTTCCTATCGCCTCCAGTTTCCTCTCTTTCTGTTTGTTGATTTGGGTTTTTCGGATTTTTCTCCTTTCGCGCCTCCTGCGATTGTGTCTGAGTTTTGATTCCTTGGTTGTCTTGGTCTGAGTGTTTGTCGTCTGTCCAGTACTAAAAAATCCAACTCCTGGGCCAAGCTTGCGCCTGCTTCATCAGTTGCGGCCACATTTTGACCCCTTTCTTCTGATTCTGATCCACTTTCTAGTGCAGAGCTTAAATCGGACATTGATGCTGAGTCTGTGCCTTCCGCGGCTCTGCTTGTTGTTGGTTGAGCGCTGAGTGGAGTCGATTTATTCAGCCTTTGCTTTCTGATGTTATCATAGCGTTTCGCAAAGGTAAAGATTTGTCCACATTCGTAGTCCGCCTTATCTCTTGCGAATTTGAAGACCTTTCGTGTTTTTATTGTTTCTTCATGCTTTTTGAGGCGAATTGCAATTTCCTCTTTTCCTTTATTAATTGCCTCTTGTTGCTCATAGCTGTCGAGTTCCGCATTTATGCGTTCAATGTCTTTCAGTATTGATGAGCGGTCAATGTCTGCATATTTGATTAGGATACTTACTAGTCTCATCGATGCTTCCAGATTGCTCTCTGCCCATTCTTTGAGCATATCTGGATTAGGGTTGTCAAAACTTGGCGCAAGCATTATTCTGAGCCCTCGAGGGACTCTACCAACTTCCTTGTATTTCTGCAGTGATTTTGATTCCCACCATTTCGTGATTTCAGATTTTGATAATTTTTCCAAAGTTTTCAATTTGTTTCTATAATTGTCATTCCCAGTGTCCCTTTGTGCATTAGCCGTACGTGGCTGGTTGTGTACTGATGGCAGATTATCAAATAAAGTCTCAAACGCTGCTTCCCTTTCTCGCAGCGCTTCACTGGACATGATGAATAGCTTATGATTATTGTTGCCAGGCTGCCTTTAAGCACAAAATGAAAAATGCAATTTTGCAAAGTGCTTAAATAGGCGCCAAAAGTGCTCCTCTTGGTTACCTGATTATATGCTACATGTGCTAATTAATACTCACCCCTCAGTGCCTGATGTAAGGCTAGGTCCTCCGACTCAACTCGAACCTCAGGCACGATGGTTTTCTTGTTTGCACAGTACTTTAGCAATCAGGGGGCCATAATCCCATGTATCTCTTCCCAGAGTTCATTAGATGCGGTGGCTATTTTCAGGATTCTTTAGGCCCAAGAACAAAGTTCGCCGAGGGGGTCTGTGTGGCAGAGTTAGCCTGACTCTGCATAGAAATCCACATGAAAATCCAAGAGTGTCCAGTCACACCGGCACTACACAAGGACACAGACTCCACAGCAGTTGAAGTGGCAAGGTGTTTATTAATTAACCATCATTGTCCAAAGACGCGTTTCGGCCGCCAGACATGCGGCCTTGTTCACATAGTGCACTGCAAGTGAAGGTGATCTATATATACATGGTGAGTAAGCAGTAGTCTTTCTACAGTGGTATTCGTTCAGATAAGCACTTTACAACATGATGTGGCACTTTTACTGCAGTATCATTGCTTTACTGCAGTGTCATATTACTGTAATCTAAGTGCTGACCAATGACTGCATACCTGGTGCTATAATGATATGGAGGTTGAAGGCATCTGTAATGTCATTCTCCTAAAGGCTAGCGCTGGTGTGGTAACTCGTGCTCGCTCTTGCCATTGCAAATATTACAGCGTTGGAAAATCCAAAGTAGCTGCGAGCTTGTGAGTATAAAATGTATCCTAAAACTTAGGATAAAGTATTTAATCAGTCGCGCAAGTAGCATAACTAAATTTGATTGACCATCAAATCGGCCAGCCCGTATTAAGTATTAAAATGCGGGGCTGAAGGGCGCAAGATCAGCAAAGAGATAGATTTAAAAAAATACCACGAGTGAATTGTAGTGCCTGTTAGTATTATAGCGAGTACATGCTGTTGCTGTTACTCATAAGTGATTAAATTTGTGTGTGTGTTCTGTGAAAGGGAGGGAGGTGTTTGGAAATGTGAGTGAGCCCGTGAGTGCATCTGGTCGCGCAAAAATGTACTAAACCCAATGGTTAATGTGACAACATCTGCACACGGGGTGTTATTTAAAACAAAAGACACAAAAATTGATAATCATTATAGTGCCTCTACAGTACATATACACATGGGTGTATGCCACCCTATAGATTTCTAGGGGGAACATTAGGTCAGGGAGGGAACAAAATTAGTAACATTGTATGGAGATTCAACTGCTGCAGTTGCATGAAACTATGATGGACATATTTAAGAAGTGTGGCAAAACGCAAGGATTCCAAAAATACATGTAGCAAACCAATAACACAATAAATAGCTTACTGTTAGAAATATTAATATAAAGCCTGCAAATTGCTAAAATAAGCATATATGCGATTTCAACCTAGATATTGTGCAAATAAATAGTTTATAAGCAGATAGTCATGGCGAGAACATATTGAGCCATTGATACCCATTCTCTATCTAATAAATGGTTTGCTAAAGCACCTAGTGTGCCATAAATATTGTGGTGGAACTAAACATAGCAGAATCAGTGGGGCATTGGTAACAAATCTATGTGTCATCGATGTGTATGCATATAGCCTGTTCATACAGTAAGAAATCATAGGAAGTTATGCAAATCTTCACTCAAGTTTAACCCAGATGGGGCCTTGGTGTTGAACTCGATGATGTGTTTGCTCTCTAGCTGTCTAAGGAGTTTTTCCCGATTTCCACCCCTCACTAGCATAGGTATGCAATCAATGACCGAGTACTGTAAATGGGCCAAGTTGTTGCTGTGCTTGTCACTAAAGTGCCTTGCTACAGGGTAAGTAGAATCATTGTTAACTATGGCCCTAAGATGTTGTAAGATGCCTCCAGTTTCCTCTCTTTCTGTTTGTTGATTTGGGTTTTTCGGATTTTTCTCCTTTCGCGCCTCCTGCGATTGTGTCTGAGTTTTGATTCCTTGGTTGTCTTGGTCTGAGTGTTTGTCGTCTGTCCAGTACTAAAAAATCCAACTCCTGGGCCAAGCTTGCGCCTGCTTCATCAGTTGCGGCCACATTTTGACCCCTTTCTTCTGATTCTGATCCACTTTCTAGTGCAGAGCTTAAATCGGACATTGATGCTGAGTCTGTGCCTTCCGCGGCTCTGCTTGTTGTTGGTTGAGCGCTGAGTGGAGTCGATTTATTCAGCCTTTGCTTTCTGATGTTATCATAGCGTTTCGCAAAGGTAAAGATTTGTCCACATTCGTAGTCCGCCTTATCTCTTGCGAATTTGAAGACCTTTCGTGTTTTTATTGTTATATATATATATTCACATCAGTGATGTCACTGACCATGTCATGAGTGATGTAATATGTGACGTCATCAGCAGTGCATTGCGGGGGCGCGAGTTATAGTTAGCTGAACTAACTATAACGGGGGAATTTCACGGTTTTTGTACGAGTGCAATGTCCAACTAACTATAACTTTCCCTAAAACCTATGGTTTTTTCAGTGAATTTCAAAGGTTTTTAAATGCTAAACCCTAACTATAACAGGCCTGAAACCTATGGTTTTTTCAGTGAATTTCAAAGGTTTTAAAATGCTAATTCCTAACTATAACAAGCCTGAAACCTATCGTTTTTTCAGTGAATTTCAAAGGTTTTTTAAATGCTAATTCCTAACTACAACATGTCTGAAACCTATGGTTTTTTTCAGTGAATTTCAAAGGTTTTGTAAATGACAATTTTTAAATGTATTAATTGTTATATTTATTTTTTTGATACTGATTTACAAAAATGTTTTTAACTATTTATTTTTAGATATTTTATTTTTTAAATTACATTGTAATTACATTATACATTACATTACAAAATATACTTTCTCAGAATGAATTACTTTAGTTTAAATACTTTGCAAATAGGCAATAGACTTTTAAGTACAGTAGTTACAGTTGTTGCAATGGGCAACACAATTTCAAACACAATGCAACATTGAGCTCAATGTGAATTTCTAGCTAAATGCAATTAGTTACTTTATGGATTACTTTTCTAACCACAGGACTGGATCCTAGATTCAGTCCTGGGACATCTCCTGTAAACAGTTGAGTAAAAGTGTTTTGGTTACAGTAGTGATTTTTAAGGAATATTATTGTATTTTAAAAGTTGACACTTAGAAACTTTTTCACATAGAATCACCAATGTTATCCTATGGGAGGAAATTCACTTAGCAGGTAAGTAGTGTTATCGTTACTTTTTCTTACTCAGTGGTGGATCCTGGATCCAGCACTGGTGCATCTCCTGTAAACAGTTGAAAGAATGCGTTTAAGTCATACAGGCGATTTTTAAGGAATATTTGTAGTTTGTGAAAATCAACACTTTGAAACTTTTCTGCTGAAAACCAGACAATGGATTCCTATGGAAGGAAATATAAGTTACTGGTAAGTACGGTTAAAATTACTTTTCAGGATCAGTACTGGGCTGAAAGATGCAGCACTGAGGTCTCTCCTGATAACAGGTGAGTAAATCGGAATTCGTATTTCGGCTGATTTTAGAGGACTATTTTAAAGTTCCAAAACTCCACACTTTGAAGAATTTCCAAGGGAAACCAGTCAATGTTAGCCTATGGAAGGAAATTCAAGTTACTGGTAAGTACGGTTAAAATTACTTTTCAGGATCAGTACTGTGCTAAAAGATGCAGCACTGAGGTCTCTCCTGATAACAGGTGAGTAAATAGGAATTCGTAGTTCGGCTGATTTTAGAGGAATATTTGCACAATGGTGAAGGGAGGGGGCGGGGCCTGAGGTGACATCTGTGCAAACGCGCCCCATGGTGCGTTTTAAGTTGGGGGATTAAGTCCCCTTGAATCCTGAGGGTCCCTGGGGTCCAACTAGTCCACCCTGTACCTCCAGTATGCGCCAGGGAGCTGCGTTGCAGAGAGGTGTTCAGAGGCCACGCCCCTTTTTGCACCTCTCTGCAATGCAGCTCTGTGGCGCTTTCTGGACGGAGCTGTTGGGCTAGTTGGCCCCCAGGGACCCTCAGGATTGAAGGGGATTTAATTCCCCATCTTAAAACGCGCCACGGGGCCTGTTTGCACACATGTCACCTGAAGCCCCGCCCCTCCCTTCACCACTGTGCAAACGCGCCCCGTGGCGCGTTTTAAGTTGGGGGATTAAGTCCCCTTGAATCCTGAGGGTCCCTGGAGTCCAACTAGCCCACCATGTACTTCTAAAAGCGCCACAGAGCTGCGTTGCAGAGAGGTGTAAAAGGGGCGTGGCCTCTGTACACCTCTCTGCAACGCAGCCCCTGGCGCATACTGGAGGTTCCTGGTGGGCTAGTTGGCCTCAGGGACCCCCAGTATTCAAGGGGAATTACTTCCCTTCTTAAAACACGCCAGGGGGCGCGTTTGCAGAGTACTGCAGGGAGGGGGGCGGGGCCTCCGGCACGATGCCGGTCATTTTTTTTAATGGGAGGGGGGCTGGTGGCCCCTCTTCCCTTGGCCACTTTTGTCCCCGGGGACCCCATCCCCCGGGGCCTGAGCATTTTATTTTATTTTTTTAATAAAAAAGAAAAACGGGAACGGGCCGCGTGGCCCCCCTTCCCTGGACCTGTTTTGGCCCCGGGGACCCCATCCCCCGGGGCATGCCCTCGATTTTTATTTTTTTAATTTGGAGGGGGGCTGCGAGGCCCCCCTCCTCAGGCCATTTAAGGCCCCGGGGACCCCATCCCCCGGGGCCTGGCCTCTGGTTGGGGACTGTGGGGGGGTCCCCAATCCCCCCACAGTCCCGCCGGCTCCCCGTGTCCTACGGGAGATGGCATTGCTTTTCCACATGGGGAGCAGCTAACATGCTGCTCCCCATGTGGAAAAGCAATTGGGTTTGCATTTTGAAAGAGACCTGCTCTCTCTTTCAAAATGCAAACCAAGTTTAGCTATGACAGGACGGGAGCCGCGAGGCTCCCGTCCTGTCATAGCAAACTACAGTGTCCCAGGGGTAGGCACCCCGGGACACTGCAGGAGCCGGCCCTGGGGGTGGCGGTCCCCAGGGCCATCAAGGGCTCCAGGAGGGGCCGCGCGGCCCCCTCCCAACCATTTCACAGCCCGGGGAGGTGGTGGTCCCGGGGCTTTGGGGTCCGTAACGGACCCCCATATTCAAATCTTTAGTGCCCCGGGAGGTGGCGGTCCCCGGGCGAGTGGGGGGCTGGAGCCCCCACACAGGTGAAAATACTTTTTTAAAAGAAGCCCCGGGGTGGCGGTCCCGGGGCTGCGGGAGGGCCAAGAGCCCTCCCGCACCATTATTTTTGAAAGCTCCGGGGGTGGCGGTCCTCGGGGCTTGGAGGCCTTAGAGGCCCCCACATTAAATTTAAACCCCCCTCCATGCCCCCGGGACTTGGCCCACGCGGGGGCAAATTAACATAGACGCGCTTCGATTTTTTTTTTTCCGGCAGGATCCGCGCACCCTGAGCGCATCCTGCCGATTTTTTTTTTTAAATGCTTTTTCTGCCCAGGGGTCCTTGTGGGACCCCCTGAGCAGGCCTAGGGGGTCAGGGTGTTTCTACCCTGCCCCTTTTGCGCTTTGCGCACTTGTTTCTGTCCCTCGGTTCTACCGAGGGACAAAATGGCTGCCAACACTTCCTGATTTGGAGTGTTGACAGCCACTTGACAGCCAATTAGCATACAGCTTGTGATCGGGAGGGTACGCGGACCCTACTCGGCCATAGATATATATATGACTTTACTTTTGATTTTCTCAGGAACTACTGAATGGATTTACACCATTTAAGCAAAAGGCACGACACTGAACCAAGGGCTACCTCTTTGCCAAATTTGGTGTAATTCTGTTCAGCAGTTCGGGCTGTAGCTGCGACTAAAGGTTCCTATGGAAAAATTAATGGGGAAAACGCGTTTTGGGACTCCCCTTTTTCTCGGCCCTCGCTGACGTATCACCCCGAGACTTTCAGGATAGGAGCGGACCGGAGCGCCCCAACAAGTTGGAAACTTTCGCGAAGATTCGTCAACCGGCGCCAACGTTATTTCAAATAGAATGTCGCGGATTTCCTATGGATAATAGGTCCTAACTATAACTATCTACTGGCGACCGCCAGTAGATAATTATCTACTGGCGGTCGCCAGTAGTTAGTTATAGGTAGGACCACGTTTCCATAGGAAAAGCATTTTTTGATGTGCTTATAACTTTGGTGTCGTTTGACGAATCTTTACGAAATTTTCCAAAAAGTTCCTCTTTTCAGGTGAGCTCCTATCCTGAAAGTTTGGGGGTGATTCGTGAAGGGAGGGCTGAGAAAAAAGGGGGGTCCCAAAACGTGTTTTCTCCATGCAAGTTCCATAGGAAACTTTAGACAAGGCTACAGGTCAAACTGCTGAACGGAATTACGCCAAATTTGGCAGGGAGAAAGGTCTTGGTCCAGAAAGCACGCTTTTGTTTAAATAGGGTAAGTCCGTTCAGTAGTTTTAGAGAAATATCAAAATTTACAGATATCGATATTTGAGAATTCTGACATTTGATTGGCTGAGGCGTTACGAGCATGAGCATGCAGCTCATTGGTTGCGAACTGTTCAAACTAGGAAGTGTTGGCAGCCATTTTGTGACCGAGTTGAAAGGCGTAGGGCGAAACAAAAGAGAAAAATTGTATACGAGGGTATAGTAGGAACACTGTGGTCTTAGTTTAAGCAGTCTGTACGGCGAGCGTGCGGCTCATTGGTTGCGAACTGTTCAAACTAGGAAGTGTTGGCAGCCATTTTGTGACTGAGTTGAAAGGCGTAGGGCGAAACAAAAGAGAAAAATTGTATAAGAGGGTATAGTAGGAACACTGTGGTCTTAGTTTAAGCAGTCTGTACGGTGCAGAGGCAGGGAGTTTGAATGTTGCGTAGGACGTGGAACTCACGTCCGCAGACGTGGAAATCACATCCGCAGAACAACGGTGCGCCCATATTGCGGCAAGGTTGCGTAGGCTCTGGAAATCTCGTCGGGAAAATAACAATGCGCCGTATTGCAGCTTTCCTTTAATATAATGCGCAGTAATGTTTACTTATAATGCGGTGTTCACTTTTATCACGGACAGTGTCACTTTCTTACACGAAAATTAGTATTATGTGGGAGGGCGTGTTCTGTTCGTGTGTCTGGAACAAAATTAACGACAGTGTCACTTTTTTACACGAAAATTAATATTATGTGGGAGGGCGTGTTCTGTTCGTGTGTCTGGAACAAAATTAACGTTTAATTGGCTGAGGTGTTCCAACAACGAACTCAATGTTCATTGGCTGCGAACCATTGAAAGTAGAAGTGTTGCCAGCCATTTCCTCCCCGTGCGCGGAGTAGCAGGGACATCTGATTGGCTGACGTGTTCCAAGCAGGACCTTCCAAAGCTTAATGTTCATTGGCTGCGAACCATTGAAAGTAGAAGTGTTGCCAGCCATTTCCTCCCCGTCCGCGGAGTAGCAGGGACATCTGATTGGCTGACGTGTTCCAAGCAGGACCTTCCCAAGCTTAATGTTCATTGGCTGCGAACCATTGAAAGTACAAATGTTGCCAGACATTTCCTCCCCGTCCGCGGAGTAGCAGGCACATGTTATTGGTTGACGTGTTCCAAGCAGGACGTTCCCAAGCTTAATGTTCATTGGCTGTAAACCATTGAAAGTAGAAGTGTTGCCAGCCATTCCCTCCCCCTCCGCGGAGCATCAGGGACATCTGATTGGGTAACGTGTTCCAAGCAAGACCTTCCCAAGCTTAATGTTCATTGGCTGTAAACCATTGAAAGTAGAAGTGTTGGCAGCTATTCCCTCCCCTCTGCGGAACACCATGGACATTTTATTGGCTAAACTGTTCTTAGTACAAGTTTGCTCATTATTGGCTGGGAACGGTTCACTTTTGTGAACCATTTTGTGACGCACTTCAATGGAGTACGGGAAAATAAAGTAGTAGCGGGGAGGGTAGGAACACTATTAACTTTGTACAGTGGTCACAAGGTGGTGGAGAGGGATTGTGAAGGTAAAAATAGTTTTTTATATATTTTAAGGGACATTTCTATAATTGGCGTGGGGTGTACAAATCACGGCGGGAAAATAACAAAGTGTGTTGCGGGCTTCTTTTTATTAAGTTTGCGGGTGGGATACTTCCCAGGAGCACTGTTTAGTTATAATGTGGTGTTTACTTTTCTAACGGGGAGCTGTGGTTGCGCAGCAAAAATTTCAGTCTAGGTTTGAAATAGTTTTTATTAAGCAATTACAAATATACTTTGTTCGGAAACTGAAGCTGTATATATCAAAGGGGTGACAAATAAAAACGCAATTCATTAAATATCCCTTAAGCGTGGGCACACCCTCCCTTTTTTTCCGCTATAGTTTGTAAAAGTGTTGCCCCATATTCTTGATAATATAAGAGGGCATGAGTTACTTTTAGATAAAGTAGAAAAGAAGTGCTACAAGAAACACTCCCGCACTACATCATCTCAGGTCACAAGAACAATAACAAGTAAAAAACAGTTAAACACAAATCACTTTATATTACATAGAAATGTACGCTTTATCATTTTTTATAATTTCTATTATTGTAGAATTCGGGAAAGTTTGGTCGTAGTGCTTAGATCACGTACTCCTTTAAGAATATATAGGATAGTAGTATAATAATATACACTACTGGTCGTATATATTCTATAGGGAAGAAGGTGAATAGGAACTGCAACAGACAAAAATTGAAATAGTAAAAAACATTCAGAAATGTAGGGTTTATCAAAGGTATTCACTAAGAAAGTATCTATGGAAACACATTTTTTTAAACTGCAATTTCCAAAAATATTGTCACTGTAAAAATATCTGATCAAGTAAGTTATAAAGGTCAGTAAACTGTATTTCAGATGGTTTACACATGGCGGCGAGAAATCTCCAATTCCTGTTGTGTGGAAATATCACACTCGTACAATATACACAGTGTCACTGATGGCACACAAAAAGGAAAATGAAAATTAAGTCATCAATACAAAACAAGATCAATAACGAAATACTTTCCAGCGATGAGTATGTTGACAGCTTCTTTTCTCCGGGACTTCGAAATCTTTCATCTTCGTGCCAACGGGTCATAAAGTGCTATGAGATCACAATGACTGTTAATATTATAATATACATATTCACAGTATATGATCCCAAGAAAGAAACAGAGTAAGAACGAGAAGGTGCTGACGTTAAATATAAATCTTTAGTCTTCGCGTCGACTGGTCATGAACTCCACTGAGGTCAGTATAAATGTTCATATTACAATATACATACTCACACTATATGATCTCAAGGGAGAAATAGACTAAAAACCAGAAGCTGCTGACGTTACATATAAATCTTTAGTCTTCGCGCCAACGGGTCACAAACTCCTCTGAGATCATAATGTGTGGTTATTATAATATACATACTCACACTATATGATGTCAAGGGGGAAATAGACTACAAACTAGAAGCTGCTGACGTTACATATAAATCTTTAGTCTTCGCGCCGATGGGTCACCAACACTTCTGAGGTCAAGTACAGTGTCAATATTATAATATACAAAGTCACACTATATGAGCTCAAAGGAGCCAGAATAGGAACAATGTTTGCTGTATTCTGTCTGTTTCTGAAAACAAGCTGCTGACGTTACATATAAATGGCAAAAACAACCAATTACACTTTTTTCTAAATACAAGTGTTTAAAGATTGACAAATAGCTACGTATTATAAATATCTAGTATTGCATAATCAAACAACTTACAACTCAGGATTATGTTTTGTGGCCGCAAAAGAAGAATCCGACTGTAGAAAAGAGCACCTGCATCACTGAATGGAGACGCGTAAATAACTCGCAAAAACGAAACTAATCTATCAACGGGTGTGGTTTATATACTTTTTGGTTATTCAGTAGTCTATGGAAGGAAGATGCGGCTCCGCCCATTTAGATGTGACGTTTTACAGTTGACCCGTGCTCACGTTTTAACTGTTTCACTTGTGCATGTGTTGGGAAAAGTTACAAAATGTGAAGCGGAAAAAGTTTCGATTTCGAACCCAACACGTATAAGGGCCTTAATATGTACATACGTTGGAGAGCTTAAAAACTGTTACCCGGAAAACCGTGTCATTTCCATTCTCATGAGTAAATACATTTATTGATTGCCGTAATTCTAAATAGAAGACATAAAAAAAAGATCAATCAGAATAGAAGAAAAAAATAACGTGATAATATTTCTCATCACTATGGTTTTAAATTAAAAAAATGCGAGCATTTGTAAAGCGTACAGCTAACCCTGGAAAGGTGTGCCGGCGCTCGGGGGCATCGGAAAGATTAAGCAAGGTGTTGCCCACAGTGACATAGTGGTGGGCTAACGTGCCGCTGGAGCCGGGAATCGAACTGTGAACGCTGTTGTTCAAAGTCAGGTATCATAGCTGCTCCGTCACACTTTTTCCACACTTATATGTTAATTAGTGCTAATTAAGTTTTAAACATTGTTAAATTATAACGTATAACAGACTACTGTTACAGTTAGTTTTTCACTACAAAAAGTATGCACGTCTTTTTTAAATTTAGTTAAAAACAATATAGGTTTTAGGGACATTGTAGTTAGAAATTAGCATTTAAAAAACCTTTGAAATTCACTGAAAAAACCATAGGTTTCAGGGACGTTATAGTTAGAAATTAGCCTTTAAAAAAACCTTTGCAATTCACTGAAAAAACCATAGGTTTCAGGGGCGTTATAGTTAGCTGGACATTTCACTCGTACAAAACCATAGAAATTCCACTGTTATAGTTAATTCAGCTAACTATAACTCGCGCCCCCGCAATGCACTGCTCATGACGTCACATATTACATCATTCATGGCATGGTCAGGAAGCAGGCAGCCTCCCTCCCTCCCCTCCCCTAAGCAAATCACAATGCTGCAATGGCAGCGTTGTGATTGTTGGGGACGCCGCCCAGCCAGGGGCTTACGGGGAGGCCATGTTCTCCATGCAATTGCAGCCTGCATGGAGAAAGGGCAGAGTGCGCATGACTGGTTTGAGCGGCCCCAGAGGGCCGACCAAACAGACATTGTGCCCTCAGGAGTGGGCACACCACTCCTCCCCTGCTCGCAGAGCAGCCCCGCCCACCCGCCCTCCCACAACTAAACATAAAATGTTAATAACTGGAAGTTATTACCATTTTATCTTTCTGCTTCTCGCACTGTGAGAAAGCAGTGGGGCAACGCTCCTCCACCCTAGTGGAGGAGCCATCCCTGGGGTAGTTCATTATCCTGCAGTAATGTTTGTTGACTTTAGTACGCACAGCGGTGCTCCATGATGAACCGCAAGATCTGTGGGGCACACTATAGATGAATGTGGTATGTGATCACGCATTAACACCTGTATGCATTAATAGGTACTGCTCTGCTCCAAGATGGTGCAGAAAGATGTGTGGACCTCAGTAGGCATGGGTGGGGGCCATCATCCTGTAGAAAGATCTATGGAATTTGATTCACACAGATGCGCTCCATGACTGTGCAGTGAATTGTGGGCCTCCGTAACCATGGGTGTGGTCCCACATCTTTCTTTCAGAAGATCTGTGGGTTGTAATATGCACATCTCTGCTCTGGGATCGAAAAGTGATATCTGTGGGGCTCATTGTGCATGGCTAAGGTCCATGATCCTGTATTCATATCTTTGTGCATTAATAGTTACTGCTATGCTCCAGGATGGTGCAAAAAGATGTGGACCTCAATATGCACGGGTGTGGCCCATCATCTAGCTGTAATATCTATGAGCTCTAATATGTACAGCAGCTCTCCATTATCATGCAGTGAAATATGTGGGGCTCAGTAAGCATGGGTGTGGACCTTGATCCTGCAGTAAGATCTATGGACTGTAGTATGTACAGACCAGGTAATGAAATCCACTGACATCAATACGGAAGGTTGTGGGCCGTGATCATACAGTGAGTTCTACGGGCTTAAATATGTACAGCTATGCTCCATGTCCATGTAGTGAGATCCATGGTCCACACCATGCCTGGGTGTGGTCCATGATCTTGCGTTGAGAACTATGGATCTCAGTATGTATATAGAAATATGTTCCAGGACTCTGTGTAGTGTTATGGGGTCTACATACTCACAGCTGTGATTGATTCTCCTTTGGAGGGTTGTGTTAGCCTTAATATGCATGTGCTGCACTCCCTGATACTGCTAGGGAGCGATGGTTCTTAACGAGTAAGTGATCTTTTCTCCATAGAGCGAAAAAGACGAAACTTTAGAAAGGATGATAATCCAGCAGTGAAGATAGCCTTTGCTCGCTAGTGTTAAGTAAGCACAGCAACCACTATATTATAAAAAGCATGATATTAACAAGGAAGATTAGTTCTTAATAGAACAGTATTCCCAGTGTGGCAGTCCAAAGAATTCTGGCAGCAAAGTGTAAAAGTCAAATGCGTCCCTGACGAATGACGATTGGATGAAGAGGGGGGTTAGAACTCTGATTAATTCGGATTAAAAACGTTGTTTTTACGTCCAATTCAAATACAAGCTTTCTGTCTTCAGATCACAGTTCTATCCTCGATATACTGTGATTAACTGTTAACAAGTAACCCACTTCCTCTTATAGTCCTCTTAAACTTTAAAAGCCTTCTGTTGCCTGAGGGCTGGGGCGTGCTATAAAAACATATTGAATATGTAAATAAATATTACCCAAATACATACAATCATCCAGTTGGATTTGTTTACTTCTGGAGCTGTGTAATACACGAATTGCTGTTGGGAGGCTTCTTAATAACCATTTACCTACGGAAATCTGAGACATTCTGAGTCATCGTAGTATGAGAACATTGACTGCTTAAGACTATGTTGACTATATATTAACAATGGCTTGAAGTTGGAGCAGCCACAATATTATCTGTATACTTTAGGTGATGGAAGCCAATCAAAACCAACCTCCCATGGCTCTGTGCCTACGGTGGTAATCCTCTCTTCCGGATATGCCCTGCAATCCGGGTGCTACCATCAAAGAAAGCTTTCTGGCTTCTGCTCTACTTCCATCCACATTCTTTCTCTCATTCCACATTCCTCTCAGTGCTAAGTATAGCATGTTATTTTTAGCTTTACCTCTGGCAGCTAGTAAAATTTAAGCTGGTTAAGCAAAGCAAGCCTATTGCATGGAGAGAGAACTAGAGAGTGTGAAATAGTGTTATCAACAATTTGTTGTTCAGGCAACATAAGTGCTGCAGCATAGAAGAGAACTTCATTTTTCATTTGTAGGTCTAGCATTAGCCAAAACCTTTTGATTTTACAAAAATGATCTGTATAATTAACAAATAGGAGCTTTCAGCCAGTCCTTCGTCCACTGGTCTGTTTTGTCATTTACTTTTATCTTCTACCTGCAGTGGGTCAGTCCACGTCACCCATTTACTAACTTTATTGTGAGGGATGGTATTCTGCCCTTTCACAAGGAGCACATCCATGCACAAATTAGTTCCCTTCTGTGCCAGGGACTAAAGCGGCAATGTGTGGTTTTTGGGGAAAAAACTATTTTTGTTATTTAACCAAGGTGTTTTTTAAATGTTTGATGGTTACCACTTTCCTCAACAATAAAGTTTGCAAAACAATGACAAAACAAGCACTGACAAAGCCTAAAGGTAATGCCAAACCAATTAGCTTTGCCAGTGCTTGTTCCAACTTGGTATGAACCGTTGTTGCAACTGACTGTTTATTGTAAATATGGTGATTTTAATTTGCCTCTTCTAGGTTACACTGTTAGTCTTTCACTTTTTTGCCTGCTATGCTACTCCAGGCAGAGACCAGCCATATGCAAATTTAATTGGTCTGTCTCCGAAAGGAACACTATCCAGGACTGCCATGCCAGGTCACCTCCAGATGGGAAAACGAGCAAACCCACACCTATTTTAGTCTTGTTGGCCTTCATTGTGAAGTGTATCTAGAGTCCATAGCTTCATAGAACCAAGGGGCGGCTCCTCCATAATGGCGGAGGAGCGTTGCCCCACTGGTCCGAGTTAGTCACAGAAAAATAAAATGATATTAAAACAATAATATAATTTTATTTTTCTGTGACGGGCTCTTGCTGACGGTGCATGCATGCGGGGCAGGGCCGGGCCATGACAGGCAGGAATGATGGGCACTTAGAAGTGGGCATGTATGTTTGACCGGCCGTCTTAGGACGGTCAAACATACATGCGCAGTTCTATTTCTCCAACCCAGTTGTGTTCACAAAGCCGCTGGCTCCCAGGCAGTGTCTGAGCGTCAGACCAGGCTGCTCAGACCAATCCTGGCACTGCTCCCATAGCATGAGAGCAACGTCTGGATTGCGTGGGGAGCCTGTGCCTTCCCAGAGACTGCTGGGAGTGAAACAGCGGCCATCGGCGTTAAGGCAGCAAGAGGTAAGTTTTTTTTAAAATATATTATTTTTACCCTCAATCTCCCCAAACCCCCGCTTCCACCCCCCACTTTCGTTGTGCCACTGCATAGAACACAGGACCAAATTCTGGACACACCAATCACATAACGCACTTAGTGTGTCTCTCAGAGAAACACAAAATGTAAAGGGTGGAATGCTTGAATCAATCTAACCATAGTCAAATATTTGGGCTGCATTTCAGTGCATCGTTTGTTTTTGCTCACTGGTCTGGAGTTGCTTGTGTTTGCGTCTACAGAGGACATGGCCTGGAAGTACGGGCTGTACTGTTCCTATTGGAGACAGATTAAGGCTCATTTCAATAGTTCACTGTACTCAACCACCCACTGGTCTGTACTGCAGACCTGAGCCAAAGTCTGTTTCTCGATTTTCCTAAAGGGGAACAACTGTGGCAGGTCATAAACGTCTGGGATGGGCAAGTCTTTAAACCTTTTCTTTAAAAATAAGTAACTGGATTATTATGCCTGATCCCTTTATTGACACTTTTTTTTAATAACTCGTTTGTTGCACAGTGTGTTACCCATCACTCCTGCTGTTTCTGAAAACTGTACAGAAAAGGTCTAACTATTACTAGATTTAATGGTTCAGCCTATTTGGGGTGTAGTACCATTAGGAGTAACTGCGACATGGGAGGGTCCCCAGATGGGGTGCCTCATCCTTTTATCAGTATGTCAGTCAGGTGGCCGAGACTCAGTACTAACATGATATGCAAGGTTTTCCAGTTGGACCAATACGATGAAAGCACCCATGGTGGAAGATGATGAGTGATGAAAAATAACTGAAAACTGAAGGGAAAAATGTGCAAAGTCGCAGAACGGTTCTTGCTTGCATGATCGAAATATGCGACGTTCCATATCTAGGGATGGGAAAAAAGCAGTGTTTAACTTCAGACAGTGTTTGCCAGTGCTCTGCATCTATGACAGTCTACCACATGGTGGCACTATTAGTCTATTTGTGAGGTGATCAAATCAGCAGAGAGTTTTATAGAGAGGTTGTTCGAAAACGAGGCAGTATCTGTGAGGCCTGCACAAATAACATGTCACATTTGTCCTTCACTGGGAACCAAACACCCTAGTGCAGTGCCTGACTCTCAGAGGGTAGCGTTGCAGAGCAGTCTAAGGCTTACTCAAGGGAGGTGGTGTGGGCTAGTAATCGCCATTACAGGTGCGCAGAAATAACACTCAATAATTGATTGTCCAGTCTGTATTTTGCTTTATAAAAGTAAGAGTACATTTATTAAACACACACACTACTTAATACTATGCAACAATTTACAAATATACATAAGCTGTTGGAATTACTTTGTGACATTGCATACCATTTCCACCCCTCCCAAAGGGGGGGTGGGGTCTAGTACCACCACTCCCATGTATGCACATCATCTTGCCCCCTAATGCAGTGGGTTGAACATAACCTGGAGCAAGGGCCCTGCGCACTGGCACCATCCCAGTGGCGACCCACCCCATTATCTCAACAAGCATTAAAAATAGGTACACCTGCCCTGGCGACACATAACCCTGACTGAGCATCTCACATTGTCCATACCATATGCACCTCTACATCTTCGGGGCTAACAGTCTGGGTTGTTCTTCACCAAACGCAGCAGCAAGAATACATGTTGGGGCATCACTTTAAATGAGGTACTTATCATAGAGGATAACAATTAGAATGCATTGCAATCACAGCCTCTAAAAGGCATCACAGGTAAAATCACAGGATTACGCAAATACAGCCAGACACCCTAGCAGGACTGTCCAGCAACATAACCCCACTTTGCTTATGACTCCACCTTAAACAGGTACTTCACATTACACGGGTGTCTTACAGTCCCTCTAAAAGAAATAACAATGATAAATGCATTTGTGGTGCAATTACACCTCTTCACCTCCAGGGGATGCCCTTCTCCAGACATCCCCAGCACCGCCTTCCATACCTTGGTACAGTCCCAAAAGCACCCCCAGCTGTAGAACAAAAGTTCCAGCCCCGGGATATTCTTAACTGCTGGCTGAGCTCTTGAGGGGTTATTCTTTTCAAGTCCCTAGAGACTTAGGGCGGGACTTCACCTCTTCGTGCTGGGGGAAACTGCGTTTCTCCTGCAGCTCCCCCGGCACCTTGGCACTCGCTGGGTGGTGACCCCGTTCTCCTGGGCCACCACAAACAGAGGAACCGCTGCTTTCACTTGCAGGCCGGTCCGGGCCTGCAAGGCATTATGGGGCGCTTCTCCTCCAGCCCCGTGAATATCAGATGAGCGGCTCTCCCGCTGTGCCGGGGAGAGCCACGCTGGTGGTGCTGGCGGTCTTCTGCCGCGTTCTTGCCTCGGTGGGGGGCCCGGTCCCACCCGGACCCCCAGGTAAGGGAATCAGCAGCTCAGGGAGCCCACCCCTGGCTGCTCTTGCCGCTTCCCTGCCTCCTTTCTTCTGCGGGGTCCCGGTCCCACCCGGGAACCCCACGTAGCCCTTCCGTTGGAGGGCAGCCCGGGGAGCCCACCCCTGGCTGTCCCCGCCGGCTCCCTGCCCGGCCAGCACCCTCGCGTGCTGCCACGTGAGCCGGCACCGCAGTTCGGGTCTGCCCGCTGCTGCGGGCAGACACGGAGGACGCGCTGCTCCTGCTGGACCTCGGGGGAGTGCGACTGCACTCCCCCCGCCTTCCTCTTGCCGCGGGGGAGTGCGGCAGCACTCCCCCATCCTCCTCGTCTCTTCGGGGCCCGGGGATGGGGTCCCGGGCCCCTGGGCCATTTTCACGGGGAGCGCGATGGTGCTCCCCGACTTAGCTTCTCCGCCGGGGGCCAGGGTGGGCTTCTGGCCCCCCCGCTTCACCAATCCTCACGGGGAGCGCGACGGCGCTCCCCGGCTTCACTCGCTTCGGGGCCCGGAGATGGGATCCCGGACCCCTCCCCTGATCTTCACGGGGAGCGCGACAGCGCTCCCCAGTTTCATTTTTGGCGGGGGCCAGGGTGGGCTCCTGGCACCCCACGGGGGTACCTTCACGGGGTGCACGACGGCGCACCCCGACTTCACTTCTTCTGGGGGCAGCCCCCGGGACCTGACCCACCCTGGGGGCAACTTTGAGACCGGCGGCGGAGCCCCACGCTCTTCGTCGTCGGTCGGCCAGAGGTCAAAGGTCGCCTACCTTCTGGGGAGCATATCTCAGCCCCCAGGGGTCCGATCTTCATAATCCTGGCCTCTTCTTGCTCCTAGTGGCGCTCCCCAGCCACTGGGAGCACTCTTCTTCGCCCTCCTTGTCTCAAAGAGGGTGCATGCAGTAGGGAGCTGTCTTCACTGGCTCCCTGCGCCAGCCTTTCACCTGGCTCTCCTCCTGGACCTCTTCTCCTTGCGCAGAGGCCCAGGCTTCTGCTCAATGGTCCTGGACTCCTCTCCTGGCGCTATTCAGGATCCTGGGACAGTCAGGGGGTTCCTCCTTCCAACTGCCCATGGCGCCAGGCTCCAGCACCCTCTGCCTCAGCAGACCACACCCCAGGGAGAGCTCCTCTTCCTGTGCAAACTCTTTTTAAGAATTGGGGAGGGGGCTGGCAGGAAGTCTCTGTTTGCCCTATCACACAGCGACACATCACTTCTCTGCCCCTGCTCCCTCCTTCCTGCCCAGGCCTATGGGTTTGTTCAAAATGTTGTCGTCCAGGGGTCTCATGCCACATGGTCTCTGAGAGCCCCTTCCCCCCTCGCTGCCTTCTCTCCAGAGCAGCTTGGTGCCTGGCACCAGGTGACAGCTGCTAATGGATGAACCTGTAGCTCCACCCATCTTCTCTTCTTGGAGTGGAGGCTTTCGCCTTTGGAATGCTTGTTGGGCAGGGCTGCCTGGGGAGGAAAGTCATCAATTCAGCCTGGCTGGGTCAGCCCCAGCCAGGCCCTGGTTATGAGCTGACTCAGAGAAATATGTCATTTCTGGATGACCCAAAAGCAGTACAAATAGGACTTTGGACTCTGCAGAATACTTCTTCTCACATAGGTTACAGTGGACTTTGGTGCGTGTCTGGAATTTGTAGGCCCTAGGAAAGTAAAACTAGCCCATGTGCTCCCCATCCTCATAGGAGAATACTGGAATAAAAAACAGTAAAGCACACTGACTTTCCCTCAAATGTTTCCTCCCATTGTAGAAAGCCTATTCCCTGTCACCACCCAATTCTGCATAAGTCCTGCCACACCATTCACTTTGTAGCTGCTCCGGGGCTGCGCACGCCAGAAATCTGTCCTGTGCGGTCCTTACACTTGTGCACACGCATGTACACACGTGTTTGCATGTAACTGGCCCAGTGCCCCTTACTCTGGCTGCAGCGCAGCGGCCTACTCGCGCCAAAGGGACACCGGTAAAATACACATGCAGTCCCTTTCATCATGAGTTCACTGTAGGTGTGTAGGTGAGTCCCAACTTATGAGGCTCTCCCACAGTAAAAGCTCAACCAATAGGTGTTCAAAAAGCAAAAAATCCATGCGGCTCAGATGGTCGGAACCACCTTCTAACAGAGGTCTTCAAAGTGTAAAGGGGGGGGTCCTTGGCTGCATTCCCAAGGATGTGAAAATGAGTCTGCAAGTATTGGAAATGAATTTGGCCTCAAAGGGCGATCTTGTTTATTTCATAAGTTTCCAGACTATCTTCATTTACATGCAGAGGTTGAAGTCCATATGTCACTGACCTTGAGCGCCCTGGGGTGAGGTCAAATATTTGGCTAAAAACAACAATATCTTCGGTAGCAATTTTTTTTTTCACCTTCAGGAAACTGCATTTAAAAAATTGCGCACACAACTTAAATGGAAATTAAATGCAAGTTAAACTAATCGGCGGGAAATGCACTCTTTTACATTATGAAACCTCAGTTAGCTAATGGAATCAGTGCAGATATCTGTGTGTGTCTGTAGGGTAACAGAATGGTTTGCGTAGTGGGTAATAGTGATTTGTGTATTTATAGTGCTAAGAGGTCCCAGCCTGTGGCAAAAAGCACTGTGCGTATGTAAATCATTATTTATATCTTAAAGTACTAAGTAGTCAGAGTATACCTAGAAACATTGTTATAAATGTCAATTAAAAGGATGCACTCCAGAACTCGGCAGGTAACACCCATGCATTACCTCCAAAAAAGAATAAGGCCCTAATTACAAGTATGGTGGTCCATAGGACCGCCGTACCCGTGGTGGCGGTCCGACGACTGCCACACTGCGGGTCCGCCCGCAGTATTATGATTGCTGCGGTCGGACCGCTGGCACCACCGGGATCAAGGATCCCGCTGGGCCAGCGGTCTTCCAACTACAGGAATATGCTGGTGGTGCCATAGCCGGCACCGCCGAGCATATTCAGAGTTGCCAGATGGTGAACCCACCAAAGAAAGGGTTGCAGAATGACAACAAAGGGGGCCCTTAGATCCCCCCTGTGGGGTATGGGCCTGGGGGTGCATGCGGGCGGGGTAAATGTAGTGCCCCCCCTGGATTTGCACCGCACCTTCCTGCACGGTGTGGCATGTATGCCACACCATGCAGGAAGGTGCAGTTGGCACTCTGAGAGCGGCGGTCTGCCTGCTAGACTCTTTTATAAGCCTGACAAACCGCCGCTCTCAGACCGCCGCAGGACCGCCCAGCAGACCAGAAAAAAACTCCTGATCTGGCGGGCAGTTGCACCACCGGTGTGGCAGTCCCACAGTGGATGGCGTGTTGCACCGTCTGCTGTGGGACCGCCAAACTCATAATTAGGCCCTTAATCTTTGTCATTATGAAACTCCAAGTGACTCCATCAGTTAAAGCCTATTCTAGCTCCCAAGCAGCCATTATGTTTGGTACTTAACCAATTGCACACATTAACTTTCAGGATGTCCCCCCCTCCCAGCCCCCCACCCTTCACCTTCAGGCAGAAGTATCTTAAGGTCAGCCATAACCTTTCAGGAATCACTGTTTTTCTTAAAAGGGTGACACCAGGGGTTGGCAGAGAGGAGGCCAGCACATTTACATTCAGATGCAGAGCCCTCATCTTCTGGACCCCTGGGGCCTTAGAATAATGGACCAGACAAAACAGGAAAGAAGCCTTGTGGGAGGTCATTTTTTAGGTCGAGCATTCGAGACCTCTTGTATATACTTTAGTATATACTTATATGTGTATGTACTTTGTGGGCTCTGGAGATCAGCCCTAGGACTTGTCTGCTTCCGCTTAGGGACTTTTTTTTCTGTTTAACTGCCTCTATTTAACTGTCTTGATAGAAAACGACCAGTAGAGGTCTGTAAAATACCAGAATTGCTTTCTGCTTGTTCAACTGCCTCTATTTAACTGTTTTGATAGAAAACGACCAGCAGAGGTCAGTAAAATATCAGAATCACTTTAGCATTCTCTAGATTCCAGTTCATAGAAATTGTCTTCCACGAGCACCCGTAGACAATAATATTTTTTCCAAATCTTGTATTTTCAGTGATATGACCACCGAAGGCCCTGATTTTATATTAAAAAAAGAGCTTTGGACTATACCTTTTCCCGCTGAAAGGCAATATTTCTCTCCATGTGTTCCCATACCTGGCGGGTCACGGAGGTTGGTACTTACTTTCCCTCCATGTTAAAGAACAGTAGATGTTTCAGCACCCAGGCTAATGTGCTGCATAGCTAAATACATATAAGTTCCGAAAGGCGAGACTGATCGCATTGCAAATGCTTGTTTCTGAAGTGAGGAGACCATAGCTAAGGGCCAAGGCTGCGGACTTTGGAACTGGGAATCTATGTTCAAGTCCTGCTGTCTGCTCAACATGCTGTGATTCTGGGCAAATTCCTTAATCTCCCATGCCTACATTTTTTTTTCAAAAAATGAATTTGACCTCGTGAGATGTAATAGGTACCCATGTAAAGTGCTCCAAAACCCTTGGGCTGAGTCAGCGCTATATAAAACTAAACTAAAAACAAAACAACAACAAAACAAAGAGACAAAAGAGAGCCTGTTTCAAGATTAGAGTGATGGTCAGGCATTGTGAGGAAGGGGTGAAAAAGAGGAGATAGCCTACTACTCAGTGCCGCATCCATCCTTAGTGCAGCTGCCTTGGGGCCCAAGAGTGCGAGAGGGTCACAGCACCCAAATTCTCTAGAGCAGAGTTTTTTGGTCAGTTTCTGATTTTGTATGATGAATTTGCCCTTTTATGTCTTACATTTATTTTGGATTATGAGCTACAGAAAAAGTATCCATGAAATGATCCAGAAGCTCTGTCCCCTGCACTCAGTCCCTGCCCTCCCACTCCCCTCAATCCTTGTCATAAAGTTTTGGAGGGGGCCTGACTTCAAAGCTTTTTGCTTTTGGGGCTCAGAGAAAGAGTGTGAAGACCTCTTGTTTAACAATTCAATATACATGCACTTTTTTATATACAAATTAAGCATAACTGGAGAGGGTGAGTAAATGCTCAGGGCCTTTGGTAGTGAGGGGGGTGGGGGTAATCCATGCATCTGACGTAAAGCCGGTTTTGGTTGTCGGTGTCCCGCGCTGATGATGAGAATGAACCAGGATGTAGAAACTTCTTTGATGACAGAAATATCATTGCCTAAAACCGAAAACCGCGTCCTACCTTACAAAATCATATTCTTAGCATTTTATTTACATGTTGTTTCGGTGATCCTGTTTGCAGTGCAACATTTGCTTTCACATTTACAAACTTAAAGTGATAAAGGAACCTGCGGTTTTACCATCACTTTGTTTTGTAAACACTGTCATTTTTCATTTGCTTTTGTTGCCCATTGTTACTTATACTTTCCTTTAACTCTGTACCCCGTTCTCTTAGTGATTAACTTCCTAAAGTTTGCAAATCATTCAGCAGGTTCTTTCTTTTTTGTTATGCAAGCTTAAGTTTACCCAACAGGCCTTCTATTTTGTGCATGTATAAAGCACATGCTAATATTTAGAGTCCTACGTAAGCTCTTCCTTACACATTCATTTTGCTATTTGTAGTTTAAAGTATTGTATTATTTTGAGTTGCCTGTAGTGTGCACACTCTGACCTTAACGCAATTGTTGCGCCAGGCAGGGGGCAGCTTATTTCATAATGCTTGCTTGTTAGTTCATGCCTGTTTAATATTTTGTGCCTGCTTGGTATACTATACTCTCTTCATTCGAGCCCATTAGTATATTGTGCGTGTAGGTTGGAGTTGCAATCTTGGTATGTATTGGTTTCGCATGCTTTTCCACGAAGGACCAGGGCTTTAAGTGGGATGAAAAAACTGGGGGGTCTCTCAAAGGGGCGTAGCCAGTGTAATTAAGGGCGTGGCTTAAAACACAATGTAAAAATCTGTGCTGAGCATAGTGTGCCGCCCGACTTGTATTTTGCTGTTTCTGTCATTGCATCTAGATATATGATACAACAAGTAACATCATATCTACAACAAGTCAGGACTATTGGCTTTGTCAATGGTTGTTAGTTGCATAAGATAAATAAGCAGCAACTATGGCTTGTATATATTATTGAAAAGGCTCCCACTTAAAGCCCTGGTGACACCACGACAATGTTGCTGCCCCTGAGTTTCAAAGAGAAGGGAAATCCAGAGAGAAAATGACTCTCTTTAAAGGATTTCCCTTCCCCCTACAACTCTCACCTGGTGTGATGTCATGCCTTTTTAACTTCTTCACTAGTGAGAAGTGAGCAGTGTGAGCAGCGCAGATCGATGTGCCTGCTGTCACTGCAGTCCGGAAAAAACGGACCGCCTGCGCCACAAAACAGAGCCCGATAGAGACCCGTTTCGAGGCCTCCGTAAAAAAACTGCCGGTGCTCAGACCCGGTGAGACCCGGCCCACTTAAAGCCCTGCGAAGGACTCAAACGACTAAACTAGCAGCACAGCAAAGTGTAGCTTTGTTATGTAAATAACCACCATTACAAATTTAGAGAGTTTATTAAACTGTTTGATAAATTAAACTGTTCGATTAATTAAAATCGTTACAGCAAAAATATGCATACCCCACGCCCACCCAACAACCTTAAAAACCTCCTTACGTAATCTTAAAATATTTATTTACACATTTTCTTAATGGGACAAATTCATATAATTCCTATCTTTTCAGAATCTTTCCCTTGCACTAGTTATCCTTCAGTAAAAATTGCATAGTTTCCCCAACTCCACACAGCCCCCCCTAACAGAGTGCTCTATACAACCTCATTCGAAATTGCCCAATTCCATTTTGGATTCTTGCCCAAAATAAATCCAAATCAGCAAACCAAAATCCATACTAGAAATTGCCCACTTCTCGTTATTGCACACAAGTCCACCTAACGAGATCCTTACCCTAGATATCCTTCAGTAGACATTGCACAACTCCCATTATACCATTATTGCACACAAGTCCACCTAACGAGATCCTTACCCTAGATATCCTTCAGTAGACATTGCACAACTCCCATTATACCATTATTGCACACAAGTCCACCTAACGAGATCCTTACCCTAGATATCCTTCAGTAGACATTGCACAACTCCCATTATACCATTATTGCACACAAGTCCACCTAACGAGATCCTTACCCTAGATATCCTTCAGTAGACATTGCACAATTCCCATTATACCATTATTGCACACAAGCCTGCCTAATAAAATCCTAGCCCTGGTTATCGTCCAATAGAAATTGCACAGTTCCCATTATTGCACAAAACCCGTATAAGACCTAGTTATCCTTCATTACGAAAGTTGCACAGAACCCCAAATTGCATACAGCCCAGCCTATTAAGGTACTCTGCTAAAAGTGATAAAAAACACCTGAAATCCCTGAATTGTTCTTTAGTAAGATTGCACATTTCCCATTCCTACCCCCGACCTTTCCATCTACAGTGCCTTTCAGATAAAAGAAAAAAATTCCTACCACCAGTAAAAAATGAATGCACCAAAAGTTATAGACCCTATCAGCATTTTGGGCAAGCTGTTCATATTTTCTTCCTCGTGATCAAATGTCTGTGGTAACTGCCTGTTGCTGTAGGTCTGCTACCGCTGTTATGTACCGTAGGAAACGTCCTGACAGCTGACACGATTCACCTCTTAGGCTGCAAAGGATCGCGTCCCTACATGATCGAATGTTCGGGGCACAAAACATTGGTCGGAGCCAAAACTGCCTCAAGGGTTTTAGGCTCTCGCAGATGCAAATTACGTACAGCAACGATTCCTCTGATGTACTCAATAGTCTACATTCCTTGCTCATTTCTTCATTTCCGCATCCATACCAGTAGTATCTTAGAGGTATCAAACCAAACCTCAGCCTCATGAGTTTATTTTTTGCCTTGTTGCAAAGAGGCAGGCTCAGTAATCTCGGTGGGAGTCCGGAGTATAAAGGTCTGTAGCCCAAATGCCGTGCACCTTATTCCTTAAGTCCCTTAGGTCTTGGCCGCCAATAGTGCTTTTGCATGTTTGATTAATAATTTTGTTATAGTCTTTGTGGAGTAATTTGTGCTGACAAGGTTTTCCGCATTCAGCATTTGGATAGAGTTCCTTAAGAAAGATCCCCATTCAGAATCTGGCTCCTGAATTTTCCTCCACAGCAGTTGTTTCAATATACTGGCACTGACTGTTTTTAGGTCCCGCCTAGCGTTGCTGCGCACATGCGCAGCTCGCTCGGCGAGATTTATTGCTAGCAAGGACTTTCAGAAGAGGGCTTTAAGCCCCGCCCCTCATTTCCATTGGCTGGCGTCACCGTTTATGCGAAACGGTGGCCTGCCATTGGAAATGAGGGTTTTTGGGTAACGCCCTTTGGCCTGTGAGCCGGACTGGCTCGCCTGCTTTGCTGCTGTTGCAAAGCAGTTTCTTATCTTTATGGGGCCATGTGTTTCTAATTAGAAACACATGGCCCCATAAAGACAAGAGATCCCCATGCTCAGCGCGGTCCTCTTTTACTTTCGGGACCGCGCTTGTTATGCCATGCCAGCCGCCATGCTTATAACTTTTATGTGCTCGGGCACCATACTTTGAGCAGGATGCCCGCTTTTATATTTATAAAAGTGTGGTGTTCTGATCTCGTTTCCAAGTGACCTGATTGCTCTGTTTAGGCGGGGGTTACAGCTCGCAGTTATGGGTAGGTGGGAGGTCTCAGCCCACTGTAATCACACAGTTAAGGCTTCATCCGATCGCCGCGCAGCTCTCTCTACGGACACCGGAGGTCAGGTTTAGAGAATGTAGCTGTGTGTAGCTTTCGGTGCGCTGCTTCTTTAAAGGGCGGTTTCATGCCACAAGAAGGTGCATCAAAGGGCAAGCTCTGAAATCAGTGCGCTGTGAAGGCCGAATATATGGAAAGCATCTGATTCTTCACATACTTGGGAAGTTCTGTTTCCCCTCGCTTGTCTCTGTCCATTGCGCTCTCTGTGAGTTCACTGCTCACTGCTGCAAGTCGTCTTTGTCACCTTACATCTGCAGCACCTCAGTCACATTCTTTTTAATCACGTGCTCTCTGGTGTCTCTCTAATTTCCTCATCCCCCTCCGGTGCTATTTCTCCTCCCTCAGTGGTCTTTTCCGTCGCTTGCCTCTGCTGAGTTTCTCGCACTTTTTCTCTCAATTTATGGTTTGCGGCAGTGCAATACAACAGAGAGCCTTTTCCTCGCACACACCGCTGCTGACACGCCGCTGCTGACACGCCGCTGCTGACACGCCATGGCAGACACCACTGCTGACACGCCACTGCTGACACGCCGCTGCTGACACGCCGCTGCTGACACGCCGCTGCTGACATGCCGCTGCTGACACGCCGCTGCTGACACGCCGCTGCTGACACGCCGCTGCTGACGCCACTGCTGATACATCACTGCTAACGCCGCTGCTGACACGCCGCTGCTGACACGCCGCTGCTGACACGCCACGGCTGACACGCCGCTGCTGACACACCACTGCTGACACACCACTGCTGACACACCACTGCTGACATGCCGCTGACACGCCGCTGCTGACATGCCGCTGCTGACATGCCGCTGCTGACACCACTGCTAACACACCACTGCTGACAATCAATCAATCAGGGAATTGTAAGCGTGCTACTCACCAATGAGGGTCTCAAGGCGCTGAGGGGGGGGGTCCGCAGATCTGTTTAGCCGAAGAGCCAGGTCTTGAGGGTCTTCCTGAAGGTGTTCAGGGAGGGGGCACGTCTGATGTCTGCCGGTAGCTCGTTCCAGGTCTTGGCTGCAATGTGAGAGAAGGATCTTCCGCCTGCTCTGGCTTTGTGGATGCGCGGGGTTTCGGCCAGTGCGAGGTTGGAGGATCGGAGGTTTCTTTTGGGTACGTGGAAGTTGATTCTGTTGTTGAGGTATTTGGGTCCGTTGTTGTGTAGGCATTTGCAGGCCTTGCTGACACGCCGCTGCTGACACGCCACTGCTGACACACCACTGCTGACACACCGCTGCTGACACACCGCTGCTGACACACCGCTGCTGACACACCGCTGCTGACACACCGCTGCTGACACACCGCTGCTGACACACCGCTGCTGACACCGCTGCTGACACCGCTGCTGACACGCCACAGCTGACACGCCGCTGCTGACACGCCACTGCTGACACGCCGCTGCAGACACGCCGCTGCAGACACGCCGCTGCAGACACCACTGCTGACACGCCGCTGCAGACACCACTGCGGACACGCCGCTGCGGACACGCCGCTGCGGACGCATCGCTGCTGACGCATCGCTGCTGACGCATCGCTGCTGACACACCACTGCTGACACACCACTGCTGACAACCCACTGCTGACAACCCACTGCTGACAACCCACTGCTGACAATCCACTGCTGACACATCGCTGCTGACACATCGCTGCTGACACATCGCTGCTGACACAACTGCTGACACACCACTGCTGACATGCCGCTGCTAACACGCCGCTGCTGACACGCCGCTGCTGACATGCTGCTGCTGACACCACTGCTAACACCACTGCTGACACGCCGCTGCTGACACGCCGCTGCTGACACGCCGCTGCTGACACACCACTGCTGACACCACTGCTGGCACCACTGCTGACACCACTGCTGACATGCCGCTGCTGACACGCCGCTGCTGACACACCACTGCTGACACACCACTGCTGACACACCACTGCTGACACACCACTGCTGACACGCCGCTGCTGACACGCCGCTGCTGACACATCGCTACTGACACACCGCTGCTGACACATCGCTGCTGACACGCCGCTGCTGACGCCGCTGCTGACACACCACTGCTGACACACCACTGCTGACACACCACTGCTGCCACACCACTGCAGACACCACTGCTGACACATCGCTGCTGACACATCGCTGCTGACACATCGCTGCTGACACGCCACTGCTGACACGCCACTGCTGACACGCTGCTGCTGACACGCCGCTGCTGACACGCCGCTGCTGACACACCACTGCTGACACACCACTGCTGACACACCACTGCTGACACACCACTGCTGACACCACTGCTGACACCGCTGTTGACACACCACTGCTGACACATCGCTGCTGACACGCCGCTGCTGACACCACTGCTGACACACCACTGCTGACACGCCGCTGCTGACAAGCCGCTGCTGACACACCGCTGCTGACATCGCTACTGACACACCACTGCTGACACATCGCTGCTGACGCCGCTGCTGACGCCGCTGCTGACACCACTGCTGACACACCGCTGCAGACACCACTGCTGACACATCGCTGCTGACACATCGCTGCTGACACATCGCTGCTGACACGCCCCTGCTGACACGCCACTGCTGACACGCCACTGCTGACACGCCACTGACACACCACTGCTGTGTGCCTCACTGCTGACACACCACTGCTGTGCGCTTCACTGCTGACACACCACTGCTGACACGCCACTGCTGATACACCACTGCTGTGTGCCTCACTGCTGACACACCACTGCTGTGTGCCTCACTGCTGACACACCACTGCTGACACACCACTGCTGACACACCACTGCTGACATGCCACTGCTGTGTGCCTCACTGCTGACACACCACTGCTGTGCACTTCACTGCTGACACACCACTGCTGACACACCACTGCTGCTGACACACCACTGCTGCTGACACACCACTGCTGCTGACACACCACAGCTGTGCGCCCCAGTGATGAAGGCAGAATTGAATGCAGCCAAATTTGGAAGAGGTGGGCATGCACAGCACAGACCCACGTCATCTGAAGGAGTCAGGGCAAGGAGGAGGGTGCAAGAAGCTGCCAGCACAGCTACGATAGGAGGAACATTAGACAGGTGCATGAAAGACAAGGATGAAATCCATTTGATCCCAAAGCGGAGTCATGCGGGCAGGGGATAAGAAGGTGGGTGCAACTAAAAGAAGTGGAGTAGGAGGAGGCAAGAGCTCTGATGTAAAGAAACAACTAGCTCCATAGAGCAGATGGAAGACAAAGGGTGCTACCGGGTGGACGCGGCTTTACAGGGCAGATTAAGGCTGCTCGGCCCTCACTAAAGATAGTCGCAGGTGCAGGTAGAAGGGATGTTTGGCAAGGATTGTAGGGGGAGAGGACATGGGAGAGTTACACGAATAGAACAAGCATTGAAAATGCAATAGGTCTCGCCTTTAATTAAGTTAAAGCCATTTGCTTTGCTAATGGTATTGTATAGCAAAGCAAATGGCTTTAACTTAATGAAAGGCGAGACCTATTGCATTTTTAATGCTTGTTAATTTTAAGTAATACGATATCCATTTGTCACACAACACCAGGTTTTGCTTGGAGAGGTTAAATTCCATCTTATTTGTGCTTGGCTGGTACAATCTGGAAGAGCAAACAGTCGTCTATATTGTGCACATTGCTGTTGATCCAAGAATTCTAATAATTAATCTTTAAACATTATGGCTCCATATGGGAGAGCAGGCATCACTCTCCAGCCCACAACTGTTAGAAGAGCTTGCAGGTTTGGGCTGGCCGAGTTCTTTTTAGATGTCCCATTGTGCACAGTAAATACTTAGCTGATACGTTTAAGGCTTCTTCTTGTGCCTTTTTACCCCCCACTTTCATCCAGGTGCACCCCCAGGTATTTAAAGCTTTTGACTCTCTCCCAGTAAGAACCCTCAACATGCTAATACCTTTTTTTTTTAATGCTCCCAGCCAAATATCACTATTATGGTTTTATTTAAATTGATCTTGATGGTATTGTCTTTACAGTAGCGAGCAAAGGCTTTGAGAGATCTCCGTAGGCCTACTTGAGTGCAATCTAGGATGACCAGATTGTCTGCATACTGGAGTTTTTGGACATTCTGACCGACCAAGCGCAGTGGGCATCATCTAGAGCTGACTAGGTTGCTTTCCAAGTCTGCCATGTACAGGTTAAATAGCGGGCGCAAGGGCACATCTTTGTTTAAGACCTTTATCTGTAAAGATTTTCTCTGAAGTGGACCAATTTGGTGTCAGTTTGATTATTACCCATGTCTCACTGTACAGCGACTCAATTGCTTTCAATAGTCAGGGGGCGATCCTCCAGCTGTTTAACCTTGCCCAAAGTCTCTTGGAACGTTGTCCAAAGCTTTAGTGAAATCAATCAATGCCATGTCAAAAGCTTTAGTGAAATCAATAAATGCCACGTAGAGTGGCAACGATTTGTGTGGACCAACAACCTCAATTAAAGAAGTGAGATGGGCAAATTATGCTCGATGTGACAGTTTCTTTGAAATCCAGACGGGATAAATTGTTTTGCAGAAGCCCAAGCTATTAACTCCTTTATTAAGTAATCAGGCATAGCTTTTTCCCTTTACGTCCAATTATGCTATCAAACGTAATTACTCGGTGATTGCCAGCTCCCCTTCTTATGGACTGGTACCAGAATAGACCCATGCCAGCTAACAGGAACTGTGCTTGTAGGATAGAAGTCAGCATAAACAGATATTAAAATTGGTCACCACAAGGAGGTATCTGATTTATAAAGATCAGTGGGCACTCTATTTGGACCCAGGGTGCCAGTTCTTCTTAATTTACTTAGCACCTTGCTGACATATTTTTTCCTGGGCCTCTGGCTGCTTGCTTTGGGATATGTTTCATCTCTTATGGGAGGCTTCTCCCTTTCTGATGTCAGTGGCGGATTCTCATGGGCCACGCAATCTAGTAATTTTGGAGCACCCTTTGATGTAACTGTTAATTAGCGATTCTTCTCCCTCAACTTTAAGGGTTTATCTGACAATACTTGCTCTCCTCCACTTGGTGATAGTATTGACCTTGTTGTCCATTTTATATGACTGTTGAATGTATTCTGTCCACTGTTTTGGTGAGTTATTACAATTTTTTGTTTGTTTTTTAACCTCGAGTGAGTTTATTAACAGGGCTCCAAAATTTCATCGAATCTTCCAATTTAATGGCCGCCTGGAGTCTATCCCACTTTAAATTTACGAGGACTATATCATCTCACAGAATGAGGAATGATTGACTATCATTTTCATAAATAACATTTTGTGCACTCTTTAATGTACTTCAATATGATGACATTTTTCAGTGTACGTAAATAGGTTCATAAGGGTTGCAATGTGAGTTTTCCAGGGCATGAACACTTACAAAAGAGGATGACCACCAACAAATTTGCAAGTTTGTGGATATTCAGAAGCCTTTTGCCAGCATTTTCTTACCCAGAGTATGGTCGGATCATATACATTATTATTACTTCTTGGGTAAGCATTTTGTTGTTTGCCATGTTAAATATGCTAAATGTCAATAAAATATTTTGAACACAAAAACAATTGGAGATTTAGTCCTGTCAATGTGAAGAGTAAATCCGCTTTCAGAGTGGGAAAGGGAATGGAAATCCCCCAAAAAGGCAGGCAGCATAGGCAAAGCAGTTTATCTCTGAGGAAATATATTTTCTGGGCAATGTCTGAACAATGGAGGCAGAGCTATACGTCCCGGAACACTGCAAGCATAACATCACTTGCCCGAACAACGCATCTGCCTTAACCACCCATACGCGTGGTTAAGGCAGAGAGAGCTCTAGTGTTCAGGGTGGGAAGGGACTCGGGGAGAAGCCTCGGAACAGGAAGCTACGGACAAGTAGGTGGGGGTGGGGCCCGGTCTGGGGGTTGCTTTCAGGGGGGCAGTGTACTTTTGGGAAGGGGCTGGTTTTAGGGAGCAGGGAGGGGGTTGGGGTACTTTTAAGAAGGGGGCAGGTGTAGTTTTAAGGGTTGGGTTTGGGGAGAGTTTTTTTAGGAAACTGGTGGTTTTGGGGCTCAGGGCAGTGAAGTCGGGTAGTTGTTTAATCGGGGTAAGCGTTTTAGGCCTCAGGGCTATGGAAGGGATTGGGGCAGTTTTAGTGACAGCGTGAGGGGGGTGGGCTAGGTTTGGGTTAGTGTATGTTAAGGGGCAGGGTTTTAGGCCTCATGGCAGGGGGAGGGAAAGGGGTAGTTTTTAGGGCAAGTTTTGGGCCTCAGGGTGGGGGGAGAGCAGGTAGGGGGTTTGTAATTTATAGCTTAGGGCGGGGGAAGGGAGTCGGAGTAGTGGCGAAGTTAACCATGCATGCCCCCTTACTGTTCATGCCTTTACAACAAAATTGCTTGATAAAGGCATGCGTGGTAAAGAAATGCGTGGTTAAGACACATTTGTGGTTCGGGTTGCGCGGTAGAGGCACCTGTGGTTAAGCCATGCGTGCCTCTATAATACAAACCGTTCAATTGTTTAAATATATTGGAGTTATTGGAGTTCAAATGAAATCTAAATCAGATTATAGCCTATAATTTAGGCTTCCTAAAAATATTTTTTGTATCTTTGATAAATGAAACACTTGCCTTAGTGCTTGGGAAGGCTGATTGACAGATGGATCTGCCATAACGTATACAAAACAAGCATTGGCAAAGCCAATAGGGTTCGCCATGCAAAATCTATTGGCTTTGTCAATGTTTTTACATGTTGCACAGCAGTGCGAGCTGCAGTGTAACATGGCTTAAATAAAAACATTTATAAAAGCACTAAGACGTGGCTGGCACTGACCATGTCATAGTGCTTATTTTTAATTTTATGCCATGTTGCACATCAGCCGGCTCTGCAGTGAAACATCTAAAGAAAAATAGCCCGGGGTTAGTGGGGTTGGGACACAAGGGAGGACCTAAAACAGCTCCACTGCCTTTGCAGGTCCTGCATGACCAATACTTCTACAGCGAGGAGCCATGAAAGTTTGCTTTCCGTTCCAACAGAGTAGATATTTAATCGTGGAAGCGTAGTGCCAGAGCCTGGAAACGGTCTCATTTCTACCCACACAGACTAAAACACACAATGTGCAGTTTCGTATTGTTTGCCACAAAAATTAAGTTGTTCTTTTCATGACGTATGTTCAGGGTAATATCCTTCATTGGTGCACCAGGTGCAGTGACGCCATGGCCCAGGGACGAGAGACCCACTGAATCCAAATATTTCACTGTATGTTATTACACACCCATTGGCGGTTTCTGACATATATGAGAATTTTGGCATGCTGCGTGCGCTCCTTAACAAGTGAGAGGTGTAAAGGACAATGCGGAATGAGCCCACGAGAGAGCAATTCATAAAGTGGAGTGGCGCACTCAAGAGAGCAGCGCATGATTTGTCAGAGAACTTTCATCTTCACAGACTTATTCAGAACCTGAATTAGAAACCGAATAACTACAAAAGGGCTCTCGTCAGCAAAACATCTATTGCTTAGCTACACTGGATACAAGTGTTAGCTTATCAGAATGGCATGCATTTATGTAGAGAATAGCAAATGGGGATCATCTGAATGAATGCAGAATAGCAACAAAAGGAGTTGCATGTATTACAAAATGGCACAACAGGGGGGCGTGGCTTGAGCCCGGCGAAGATAGCCGCACACTGAGTGCGCTGCGCTAGCCATCTGTAAATATCCCCACTAAATCTGCCATCATCCGTCTGGTTAGGGGACGCCGAGGTGCCAAGGACGAAGCGGTGCAGCCCAAGAAAGAGACCTGTGGTGATCTGAAGGAGAGTGGTACCCGCGAGGAAGGGAAGGGCCACGGCTGCATAGCAACATGGCGCCGGCCGCGCTCCGCGGCTGACTGAGGCTGCGGGCACACCCGTCGTAGCCGAGCTCACAGGCGGCCTTCTCGACGAAGCGGCCGCGGGCCCACGCCCCTAGCGATACACCTGAGGCGGCACCCGATGACTGGGCCGGCATCGGAAATCCCAGCAGGAGAGCAAATAGACATGTGAGGCTGACATTTGGCACACCGGCCTAGGACTGAGCCACAGCAGTGCACACTGGGCTCCACCATGCGAGAAGGCAATCCGGGCCCCACACACAGCCCCCGGACCTGAGGCGATCCGACTGGTAGCGGCGCCCGTGACGCGAAGGGCTGCGGCGGCTACCACACTACAGCAAGGAGGAAAACCAAGTAAGTGAGGCAAGAGTCTGGGGGACCGGCCCAAGGCCAGATTGTGATGGCGCACATCAGGCTCCCTCTTACTAGAGATACCCGAGGGCCTTGCATACGGCCATTAGAACATCGCAAACAAGGTGGGTCATCCCGGGGCCCCAAGAAGACGCCAGACACTCTGAGAGGGTGCCCCTGATGCAAAGGCAGTAGTGGGGGGTGCGGGATTGAGGTCCCCCCCCCCAGTCGTAGAGGGGGAGTTCCAACGGGAGGCACTGCATGCTCGAGGGAGACGGGCAGAATACAAGGAGTGGAGACCCAACCATAAACTCAACATCGCTGCGAGACCCCCTGGCCCATTGCGAAAGTATAGGCCCCGTCTGATTGAGAGATCAACATCGCGATGGTGCGTAACAAAGGCCCGAGCCAGGCCAACCACATCGTCAAATACACAGTCGCGATGGGGGTGCGGCGGGAACCCCCCCACTGCATGAAACGGAGGAAAACAGCCAGACCCCTCGCCACCAGACATCATGAGGGCGATAAAGGACCTACCAAGCACCCTTGAACCAAAACTGGACTCCGTAACAGAGGAAGTGAACCTCCTCAGGGTGGACTTAAAGAAGCTGGCCGAAAAAACGACTACTGCTGAAGCGAATATAGGGGGCCTCCAAGCTAAGACCAAACGCCTAGAAGAGCAGGTCACTGTCCTGACGAAGCAGCAAACAGACATCATAGCCCGACTGGAGGACCAGGAGGGCAGGGCCCACCGTAATAACATCCGGGTGGTGGGTGTGCCGGAGGGGGCCGAAGGGCAGTCAGTGGACCTTTTCCTGGAAGATCTGAACCTCTGCACCCTCAAGTCAACACGACTGTCCACCTTGTTCTCCGTGGAGCGGGTGCACCGTGCGCTGGGTCTGCGTCCACGACCAGGGGCGCCCCACACACGATTGTGGCCCGCATCCTTAACTTTAGAGACAGAGATGCCATACTGCAGGCGGCTCGAATACAGGGGGAGCTCCAATATGAGAATGCCACTATCTGTTTCTTTCTGGATTTTACACTCCAGATGCAGCGCCAGAGAAAAGCCTTTGATTCGGTGAAAAAGACCCTCAGGGACAGAAATCTAAAATATATGATGCTATTCCCCGCCATGCTCAAGGTATTAGTCGACAGAAAATCGTACATCTTCACAACTCCGTAAGCAGTGTGGGAATGGCTAGAGGGCTGGGAGACTAGACGTTCCCCTATGCAGAATTGGGGATATTGACATATCCACCCCAAGTTTCGATGCCTACGACGCCGGCGGCACACTCGCTACCCCCCCTTTTCACTGTTATGAAGATCTTGTTTGTGCGACAGGCACTCTGCATGTTGGGGATATGGGGGGTTTGTTACTCACCAAGCAGGGATGCAGGGAGGGGGGAGTTAAGGTAATTGTTTGACTGTTATGTTTGAATGTTCTTTGCTACTCACGACCACTATAGGCGACACATGACACATGCACACACCAGGGTTACTGCAGGATTGACCAAGATCATGAATGGAATCAGGTATGCCTGACACAAAGGGAGGAATAGCCAACGTCCGGGTGTGGTCCTGGAACGTAAATGGCCTTGGGAACAAGGTCAAGTGCACACTGGTCCTCCAACACATTAAACACCACGCTCCAGACGTGGAGTTACTCTAGGAGACCCACCTAAAGGGTAGCCACTACAAAGCCCTAGACCACTTTGGATACAAGCTGGCAGCTCACTCTGGGTACTCGGGGGGGGGGGGTCCTGGGGTGTGGGCATCCTGGTGCGTTACTCCCTGCCCCTTACAATTCATGGGGTCTGGCATGATGACGAGGGATGCAGGGTGGCCCTGGCAGGCGGTTGGGAGCGTTGCCCTCTTGCCCTATGCTCCATGTACATACCACCCAAGCTGCACCCAGCCATACTCCCGAAGATTGGTGCACTACTACTGGAGCTGCCCCCAGGCACTCTCCTAGCGGGAGGTAACGTTAACGCAGTAATGGACCTTGAACTGGATCGATTGAGTGCGGCAGAGGGGTACGCTGGCGGGCAGGTTCTCCCGGACTTCCTGGCAGCAATGGGGCTAGTGGACATATGGAGGGCCCATAACCCACAAGCAAAGCAATTCACATACTACTCGGCACGCCATGGGTCATTTTCAAGGATCGACTACCTACTCACACAACAGGACCGGGTTGGGAGCTTTGAAAACCCGACACACTTGGCAAGGGGTATCTCGGATCACTCTCCCGTGGGTGTTACTTTCAGGGGGGCGGCTATTAATAGGACACGATTCCCCAAGATAGATCCCTGGTACCTCCGAGACCCTGAGCTACGAGAGAAACTAGATGAGGGAGTGGATATGTATTTCAGGGAGAATGAGGGGATGGTGGCATTTCACCAGACTCTATGGGAAGCGTTCAAGACTGTATTGCGTGGGCAGGCACAGGCGCTCATTGGGGGGAAGAAGAAAGAAGAGGCATCTAAAATGCAGACTCTGGAGCACAAAATAGTGGCACTGGAACGGGAGGTGGTTGAGGGCGGGAGGACAGACCTGCGACATAGACTAACTCTGCGACAGCAGGATCTACGTGCACTGGCCTACAATGCAGCGCAGGCACATACATTGGCCATGCAGCGCCGGCTGTATGACATTGGAGACAAAGCCTCTAAGCTACTGGCTTGGCTAGACAAGTGAGATAAAGAAAGATCGTGGGTCACCGGAGTCAGGGATGGAGGGGGCGTCCTTCGTACTACCAGTGCCCAAATCGCAGAGACGTTTGCGCCCTATTACGAAAACCTATATGCCCCAGCGAGCTTAAGATCAAATCGAGACTGCGAAGAATTCCTAGATGGTTTCTCGCTCCGACACTAACCTTGGAGATGCGTGACACTCTTGAGGCTGACCTTACGGAATAGGAACTGTTTTTGGCTCTGGGATCCCCAAGGTGCGGGACGGCGCTAGGCCCGAATGGACTGCCAGTCGAACTGTTTAAGGGCCTGGCCGCCAAAATTACACGGCAAATGCTCAATATGTTTGAGGAAGCCAGGGAATCCGGCTCACTCCCCGTAGACCAGCGCACAGCCAAGATAGTGATGATACATAAGGCGGGTAAACCCCCAGAAACCTGCAGCTCGTACAGGCCAATTTTCTTATTAAATGTTGAAGCGAAGGCGTTGGCCAAAGCCCTAGTGAATAGAATGACCGACGTCCTCACGACCATTATCCATATAGATCAGTCGCACTCGTCACAACTTGCGGAGACTGTACGGAGTTTTACACATGACGGTTGCCCGCTCATTTGACCAGTGGGCGTTGATGGCTGTAGTGCTAGAGGCACTCTTGTGGTCTGACACCCTGTGATGACCTTTGACTACCATAATTTTAATTGACTTTGGTGTGTTATTTTACCCTAGCCTGAATGTACAACGTCCTGCATATGCCTTGCTTCTCTTAAAGGTTTATTTCTTTTAATCTTGCTGTCTTTCAGTGGGAGCTGTCACGGAGTAGAACAGCCTTGCCAAGAACAGAACGTGTGGGATGTGCATTTGAAAGCATGAGAGAGAGAGTGAGGTGTGGAATGTACTTTTTGGTCTCGAAGTGCAGTGTTATGAGCAGTGGTGCACAAATGTGCACTGTGTTGTACATTGAGGGATGAAGTATGTGATGCTATAAGCAGTGGTGCACAAATGTGCATTATGTTGTACATTTGAAGTATTATGAAGTTCTTACTATTGGCTTTGACATGGCCTCATGTCATCCTGAATTCTGCCTCTGCCTCGCTTGAGCTTTATCTGCGTGCACAGCCACGCTTGCAAGTTGTTTGGGTTAATCACGCTCAAGGATTGTTTTTGTGAGAGATTGTTTAATGTACCCTGGAAGGCTTTCGTGAGCTTCGTCAAGATAAAGGCTGGAATATGCAAGATTGTAGAGGGAACGTGGGAACTCCTTCCTGCCATGGAATGCTTGCTTGGAAGCTGGCCAGTCCTGGTAAGATTCCTCTGGCGCGGGGGAAGTTTTCCCGAACCTTCTAGTGTGTTTTGAGATTATAAAGCTGAGGGTTGTTGACTTAGAAACCGGGAATTTGGAATCCGAATGGGGACGGACGCGTCTACTTCGGTACATCGGAACCCTGGTTGCTGAGGCTCTTATCCACGGCTGTTAATCCCCCGGTCAGGAGTGGGCTTAGATGCAGTGTTTGCACCAGGTGAAGTGTTGAGTTTTGATTATTGCCATTGTGATGTTTGGCCAGTGGCTTTGATCATTTGAGGTGTTTGAGTTTTGATTATTGCCATTGTGATGTTTGGCCAGTGGCTTTGATCATTTGAGGTGTTTTCTTTGTGATGTGTGAGTGAGTTGAGGTGCACATCCAAAGTAATCATTTGATGTATCTAGTGTGTATATATCTTTCTGATCTCTTGCAGGACGTCCAGCATATTATATTTGCTTGAGTGTTATCTCATATTATTTGCTGCTTGTTTATTCATGGTATTATTCATGCATTTAACTGTTGCATTTACTAAGTGTGTTATTATTGTTTGCATATAAACATATATATATATATATCTCTTTGTGTATTTGAATATTGTGCATTTGGCATCTGGGAAAGCCTTTCTGTTAGAGAGCAATGTGTAAAATAAAACCCCAAGCCTTATTCTAAAAAGAGAGTCTTTGTATTTTGTAAAATAAAACCCTTTTCTAAAGGTGTTAGTTGTGTTTAATGTCTCCTGCCTCGCCGAGTGTTTAGCCACCGTGTGGGAGATTCTGTATTATCTGAAAGGTGAAGCAAGACAATGGCACTAGATGCCTCAATAGCCTTCGACAGCATAGAGTGGCCCTATTTATTCGCAGTGCTGGTTAAGCTGGGTTTTGGTACGAGGTTTTGTAGTTGGGTGAAACTGCTGTACCAGGGTCCACTCGCGAGAGTGAGAGTTAACGGGGTGCTGTCACGGCACTTCGTGCTGGGCAGGGGAACCAGGCAGGGCTTCCCCCTGTCACCACTATTGTTTGCTCTGGCACTGGAGCCCCTGGCGCACTGGATTAGAAGAGACCCGATGATATGGGGTAATCCAGCACCAGGTGGATGGGAGGAACGTATCTCCCTCTATGCCGATGATATACTCCTGTACTTGTAAAGGCCCTATTACTCCATAGCTTGAGTCCTCCACATTTTTGAGCTGTTTGGAAGCTACTCTGGCTATACTATAAATTGTACTAAATCAGTCGTGCTGCCCCGGTCTGGTCCTGCCCCGAGACCACCGACAAACTGTGCAGCTCCATTAGTGGAGGAAGGATTCAAGTACCTGGGCATATATGTAACACGGAGCTCTCAGACATTTCTACAAAGAAACCTCTTCCCCCAGCTGCAGAGATTCCGCGCTGACATAGTGCATTGGCACACTCTCCCACTGTCCCTGATGGGCAGAGCCGCTCTATATAAAATGATGACTCTGCCGCGCCTCCTATTTGTGCTACGAAACACTCCCTACCCGGTTCATGCCTCCTTTTTCAATCAGATTGCCCAAGAACTCTGCACCCTGATATGGCAGGGAGGGGTGCCCCGAATAGCCTTAAATAAACTACAGAGGGGAGTCTACGATGGAGGATTAGCAGTCCCGGATGTTAGACTGTACTACTGGGCCTCCCAGTTGGTAGTAATAAACGATTGGGTTTATGCGAGGAGGGATGAGCTGGCTTATAAAATAGACCGAGAAGTAATGCCGAAAGGGATCCACGAACCTCTCATATATGCCCGCAGGCCCTATCAGCGATGGCCAGCGCACACAACAACAATGGTCAAATGCTGGAATGAAGCAAATAAGTATTTGGGCTGGCATGACCGCTTGACAGCAGTGATGTTGTGGGTGGGAGACCAGTTGAAGGAAGTGACCACCCTGGCAGGTTACTCAGGCGGGAGGAATATAGGTATTGAGCACCTAGGAGATGTGTGGAGGGGTGCAGCGCCCCTGTCCTTTGAGGATCTAAAGCGGGAATTCGAATTAGCACCTACCCAGATCTTCCCCTACACACAGCTCATGCATGCACAAAATAGACACATAAAACGGGGAGAGACCATCCCGACCATTCCCCCCTAGAAGACAGACTATTGGTAGACCCCATACTTGACAAAGGGACATCCACGATATACAAAAAAAACAAAAACGCACCAGACCCTCTAACCTCCCTTAGGACCGCCTGGGCCGACGATCTGGGCAGTATTGAAGATGACGAATTGATCAAAGCGATGCAGGGCCCAAAAGAGATAGCGATCAGGACACGATTCAGGCTGATACAACTCAGGGTCTTGCACCGCTCATATTACCCCTGCACGCTACTTCACAAATGGGGAAAAGCGCAATCACCCCAATGTATAAGAGGCTGCCGGGCAGAGGGATCCTTTTTCCATACTCTGTGGGAATGCCCAGTCATCAATTTATTCTGGCACGGGGTGAAAACAGTAGTGTCGACGGTGGTGGGATTGGGGGTGCCCCTAGATGCCAAGCGGCTCTTATTGATAATCAGAGGGGAGGAAGGCTGGCCCAGACATATCAGACCCTAGCTGGCCCTGGCGGCCGGAGTAGCAAAGCGCAACATAACACGCAGGTGGGGGATGCACATCCCCCCCATCAGTGACAGAATGGGAAGCCGAACTTGATTGGTGCCAACAAGCGGAAAAGGTGATATACGACAGTAGGGGTTGTAGAAAAAAAATGGGAAAAAAATACGGTCCCCCTGGGATAAATACAGAAACACATGAGAGGAACTGATGGCCCACGGACCGGTGTGTCCACCTGCTGTTCGTGAGTGAGAAAAGCCGAGCCAGATATGTTGCCATACTTCAGTGCGGTCTATTTGTGATGTAACCCGCCTTACGTGAACTACTGTGACCATTGTTTGTTTGGCTTGACATAATGTAATTTGATACCACATACTCGACCGATGGGATGCATGTGATCACATTTTGTCATGATCTACCTCATGAGCCTGTTTAATAAAAAGAGTTTAAAAAAAAATCAAAATGGCACAACCGATGAGTAATAATTGCACATGTGTACGAATGCATACAGTAGAATTTTACTGCAGCGACGCTTCAGGGAGAAGACACTGTAATCTTGTGCAAAAAAGCAGCAAACTGCACAATCTCAGTTTGAGCAACTTTCAAAGTAGAATTCCTCTAGTGCAGAATGAGTGGGGATGGACCCTGGCCCGCAGGGAGGGGGCAAGGGGGTGAGGAGGGAAGGCTTAGTTTTAAAAAGAAAAAGAAAAAAAAAAAAGGAGTACCTGCATGAGCCTGCAGCGGAAGGATACTGACCACTGGAAGCAGTACTTAGTCCGGGCTCCACGGCACAACAAAGACCCAAAGCCCAAGCGGAAGTCTGAGGTGAGGAGGAGGCTCTGACCAATAGGAATCAAGGAAATGAGACTCACGTGGGAGCCAACCAATCGTAAGTAAAGTAACATGGGAGCCAGGTTATGGGTAAGTAAAGTGAAGTGGGAGCCACATTTGAGCCTGCCAATGGTAAGTAAAGGAGAGTAATGGGCAAGCTCCAGCCCTTTTTAAGGTCTTTTTTAAAAAATACAAGAGATTTCGCAAGCACAGCACAAGCACTTTGCAGGCGAAACCTAAAAATGATGGGTGCAATGCTTAATCTCAGCCACAGAAAATTACTCTGATCCGTAATCCAGTCCATGGTTATTTTGCACATCATGCCACCTCAGTTTGGACCCAGCCATATGCCAATCATTCTTGACCCTGCTTCAGTAGGGACAGTGCAGCCAAACTGCCAGGCCTTCAGTCTGGTGCAGCTTGGGTCCAGTGGCACTGTGATCATGGTAGCACTGATGAATAGAAGAAACTGCCACTTGGACTAAGCTATACCCAACTGAAGAGGCCCAATGAGACCAAAAATAGCATTGGGTTGCTTGTGTTTTGGTTCAGAGGAGACATGGCTTGGCAGTTCAAGCTGGGCGGTTGCTACTGGAGCAGGGTCAAGCATGATTTGCATATGGCTGGGTCTAATCTGAAGTGGCATGGTGGGCAAAAAAATGATGGGTTGGGATGCTGCCCGAGTGATTGCCAGTTGTAAGACTTATTGTGAGCATTCCTACCATTACCTTTTTTGTGTTGGGTGGAATGGCCCCAAGCACATAATACCCCGAATGTTCAGAATTGCCTCTCCTCCCTGTGTGATGAATGCTCGCATAGAATGACGGAATGATCAGCCAGACTGATGCTCTACCTGCCTCTCGTCTTTTGATAGTTCTCTGGCTCCCTAACTCCTAGGATGGAGTTCCGCCTCTCATTCCCTTGAATATGCGGAGTTCCATCTTCCCTTGGTGATTTTATGTTATTAACTCAGTGCCCTGGACAAAAGACTTTCACACAGTTCTGTTTTTTACTACACACTTTCCCCAAAAGTATTCTTCATGTTTACCATTTTGTTTTTTACATGTTCTGCTGACTGAGTGACTTGGCTATGCTAAGCTCTTGCTTTTTGTCAGAAAAAATACTTGAAAATAACACACTCTTCCGTGAACCTGAATGTTTTATTCTTGCACATTCAATTTTACAATACATGCTGCTTCTTCATTGAGGTCTGCACCCTTGGTTTCTTCATTAGTTCCATATTAATGTGTTAACTATAGTGAAAAACTAAATCCAATGAATACATACATGTTTTACAATCTATAAATAGAATTATAGATATGTAACAGTGAAAAACAGATGTTTTCATCCGGGGTTCTGAGCGATCATGTAGTCAGTGAGATCAAAGCACGAGTTGCCTTCGATATCAGTTTGAACCAGGTGAAAGATCAGTTTTTCACTTTTTACGCATAAATGATTGAAGGTTATGTTTCTGTAGTGATCAAGTCCACACAGGTAGAGGTGGTTCAGAGAGGTTTATTCAGGATAGTTACAAGATCACAAGAAGATTAGAACAAGACCACAGGAAGACCATAAGGAGACCAGATCAAGACTCTCTCAAGACCCCACCAGGAGCAGCCAGCATGCTGCTCAGCCCAGCCAACTGTGGCTATTTGACTCCCAACATTCTGTAAGGTGACATCACATCAAGATTCCACAGAGAGGGCAAGTATAACATGGGAGTCAAGGTACAACATATCCCCCTTTCTTCTTAATGAAAAAAAACAACAATGAGAAAAGAAGAGAGAAGAACCGAGAAAGAGGAGACACAAAGAAACAGAACCGTAAAACCATTAAATGAAGAGCAACATGAGCGAAATCGAGAAGCAGAGACGAAAGGATAACAAAAACATAGAAACCATCCTCCCTTCTATACACAACAGAAAAGAAGAGAAATAACGACATCAGAGAAGAGGAGAAAAAGAAACACAAAAGACTGCCCCAATGCACACCCACTGGCCAGAACAGGAATGAAAAGAGGCTGAAAATGGAAAACTAACAGAACACAGGGCTACAGGCTGCGATGAAAGCAGAGAAAGGAAACACAACAGAAAAGCAGGGGAAAGCTTAGAATCCACAAGAGACACGAGAAGAAGACCTCAGAAAGAAAACAGAAATGAAGAAAGAAACAAGGAAGATGAGGAAAAGTAAGAGGATTCCTCATCCAAACACCATTATCATTACAAAACGACAAGATTGTAATACAAAGATAACAGTGCATATTTCACAAAAGAAAATTCAATATAAACAGTACATACTTAGCACAGAAAGCATGAAATCCACTCAAAAATAGTATAAAACATAAGCTAAATATGTAAATCCGAATGTATGGGTGGGAACCCATGACGAATCGCTTGGAATGGAGATCCGTAACAGATGCTAAGGGACTAACACCCTCGCATAGAAAGGCTAAAAGAGTATGGGTGGGAACCCGGCAACTATACAAGTGTGGGTAAGAACCCATAAACAGTCTCTAGGTTATAGAGAAAGACACATATGCAACAGGACTGTAACCCTTGCATGGATGCAAAACGGACTAAAACCGTTGCATAGATCCCCTGTAAGAAGGGACAACTAAAATATTGTGCACATGTGAAAATTGCATAAACGCACAACGAACAGATGGGACTAAGGCCCATAACATACACCCTGTGTGGGGTAAACTAGACTGTGACTGTATACTAGATGTGGGTGGGAACCCGAATACATGGGTAGGAACCCGTGACTGAAATGTGGGTAGGGACCCGAATTAAATGGGTAGGAACCCATGACTTATCTCTTGGGAAAGAGATGCATAAAAGATGCAAAAGGACTGGAACCTATGCATAATTGCCCTGAAACAAAACAATAAAACATAGAACAAAGGGCAAGAGTACTAAGATAATGCATCAAAAACGATTGGGACTATAACCCATCACCCAACCTCGTGTAAGGTTAACATAGCCTAGAGTGAAAGAAGGAAAGAGGGAATAAAACCCAAATTCCGGCCCCTGAAACAAGGGACGGAGCGTATGCTTCTATGTAGGGAGAAAACCCATAACAGAAAATGAACGCTCGGCATACATAAACGTGTAGAAGGCATGTAGAAAATTACAAAATACACAGTTTTGGGTGATTACACAGTAGAGCTTAAACAGTAATATGCGCTGCGTAGGTTTTACAATACAAAATGTAACTGGTGTGCCTGTCATTGTAGGAAGGACCTTCTGTCCAAAAATAAGACAGGAGCAACATAACACTGTGAACAAGAGAAAAGTCTAAGTTGAATTAGAGTCATTAAAAGATACTTGCGTTGAACATTCAATGTCCGACATCGGTAACTCCAGTTCATCAAAATGAATGCTGCTTGCTGCCACACTTCCATCACGCACTGATTGTTCTCGACGTAGTCCATTTGACTCCGGACATTGGCCGCAATATGACATGAGACATGCAGCCCACCTGCAGGTCCAAGCTTCTTTATGAATATTGATGTGTCGAAGAGGGATACATCGCGTTGTCCTGAGGCGGCATAAAGTTTGAATGAAACTTTATTGAGGAGGAGCAAACGGTTGGGAACGTGGATGGCAAAGCAGAAAGTCAAGAAGTACAGAACCGCCACTCTAAAGATAGCGGCACGTTTCTAGCGCCGTGCTGGATGGCTCACGGTACACCAGTGCTCCCCAAAACATCTTCTGACAGAAAAGGAGCATGCGTCACAGAAGGGCCAAGATGAACGTCGCAGGACCGCAAAAAAAAACAAGTAAGAGAGAACGCGCTGTTGGAGGCTCGCGCTAGTGTTTTAAAAATACACATAGCGGTTGAAAAATAGCGGCGTTGCTCAAACAACCCCAGTAATAAAAGACAACCGTGTCTCCTCAATTGAAATTGCCGGTGATCACAAAACGCATCTTGGAGGTTGAATAGTCGTTTGAGATGTTTCACTTCTCTTTACTACTGAGCTGGTTCAGACAAATGTACAGAGACTTCTATCTCAGTGCAGGGAAACAGCAGGTTGAAAGAGGATGAAGACACCAAGGTGTGCCATTCGAAGGCACGTTGTGCACACACAAGAAACGTGAACATCGTGTACAGTGTCCATGAACAAAAATCAGACAAGCAAATAACGCCAGACTTGCTTAATTTGAGGCAGCGGCGAGATAAATGTCCATGCCTGTGCTTAGACTAAAATTCCAGTGTTAAGAAACAGGAACTGGTAGGCAGAATTGCAGAACAGAGCATGGCTCTTCGAGATAGTCTTGTTCAGAGACACCTTGACTGGCACACACATGAGAAAACACACTTCTTCACCAGACAGTGTGCAGACATTGACAATGGCAGGCTTACCCTCATTGAAGGCACAGCACAAGACGCAGGCGCAGAGGTTGGCAGGCGCAGAGGTTGGCAAGCTTACCCTCACAGGAACAACTGGCAGACTGCTGTGTGCGACCGATGGGAGGTCACTGGTGGGGTCAAGGATGCCAGTTGAAGGTAGATGCTTAGCTTGAGTTACTGTAGAGTCTGTACTTGGAGTTGCTTGAGGTTTGAAGAGGAGATAGATGCAGGTTCTTTTGAAGATCGTCGCCAAAAATTGTAGTGATCAAGTCCACACAGGTAGAGGTGGTTCAGAGAGGTTTATTCAGGATAGTTACAAGATCACAAGAAGATTAGAACAAGACCACAGGAAGACCATAAGGAGACCAGATCAAGACTCTCAAGACCCCACCAGGAGCAGCCAGCATGCTGCTCAGCCCAGCCAACTGTGGCTATTTGACTCCCAACATTCTGTAAGGTGACATCACATCAAGATTCCACAGAGAGGGCAAGTATAACATGGGAGTCAAGGTACAACAGTTTCCCATCCCAATCATGTGCCCTTACTTTCAACAGCTACGCAGTAGCAGAGGAGTAAAGGGAAGCCTCTCCTCCTCTGCCAAATATAGGAAAATTAACTGGCTTTTTGCCACCCACTATCCTCTATTTTTATCAATCCCTGCCCAAAATAAAAATAAAGCCTGGTTTCCCGTCACCCAACCACACCACCCTTTCTTAAAACCTCCCTTTCACCCAACTATATATATCAAAAACAGGCCTTCTGCAATCCATCCAATCACATAATATGCCTTCCCTTCCTACCAATCCTGCACCCCTCTCAGTCTGAGTGCTGATAGCAGGCACTGCACTGACTGTGGCTCTGTGTAGACCTCTGGTCACCACAGTGTGTTTTTCACCATCGGCACATGTTAGTTGAGACCCACGTTAACAGGGGAATATGACAGTTGACCCAAGCAGAGCACTGGCTCTGTACTCCTGCCTCCATTGGTTATTATACAAATGTCTTTAGAGGTATATCCTTAAATATGTGTGCTATTGGTCAATCCTGATGTGATGAACTTGCAAGGGTCTTCACATATTAAGAGTATAGTAAGATCTATATGTTGTGTCGACTTGTTGAGAGGTCTTTTCACGAGTGTGCAGGTTCGCTATCATGGAAGCAGTTACTTCGACACGGCGTGAGTTGACTGACAGATGTAGCACAAGGAATTAGATAACATGTTTAAGGATATACCTCTAAAGACATTGTCTATATGATTATCAAATACACATTTTCGAATACATTTTGGAGCATTCTATTATCTACCTTCGCCTACAGTGTGCAGCTGGCCTCAGCAGCAAATCGGAATCATCAAGACTTTTTTCTCTGCTTCATCCATCTTGTGGTTTCCTGAAAAAGGCAATTTTCCGAAACACGTCTAGAATTTCATACATTTACAGAATTTAGTCCTTTGACCACAATATATATATGTATCAATAATGCAAACATTTTGTTTTATCATGAGATATGAACATAATTAGTGTACAAATACATTTTACTTCTGGTACATATTGACAATATAAGAGATGAGAAGTGGATGAACGTATGGGTATGCATGAAAATCAGTATGTCTGTTGTTGTTTATATATATTATCTTTACAGTGTATATATTTTTTCTATTCATAATTATCCTTACTGATACAGTGACATTGTTATTTATAAGATTAAAATGATTTTTCTATTTTTGTATTAATGAGAATGTTTTGCTGTGTGTCCTTTATTGTGCCCTTTACTCTATTTCATAATCACTTGCCTGAGATTGCTGCTGTCTGGTTTGCTAAAGACATCTTGGGGACATTCTGAAAGCTTCCCTGGGAATGCCTTCTGCCCGTTAATTGCCATTGGCTTTGTGGTTTGTACCTCACAATTTCTGGCTTTCTATTTGCTGGCTTTATTTGTTTTAGGCTGTCCAGGTTCAGTTTGTCCCTCCCAAGAAGCAAAGCCTTTTCACACTACTTCTCCTTGTATTCTTCCACAAGGCTCTTTTCTGTAAACAGGCCTGTAAATCTTGTTCTTATCGTGTCACATTTGCTGTGCATTCAAAATCAGAAGTCAAATGTCAGGCTCTGTTTTCAGAGGGAGCTTGGTGTTTACTTTTCTTTTTCTGACTTCAAAGTGAGGGGATTTATGTGACAATCTTGCTCAATACGAGGGGTAGATAAAAGGGATTTTTTTCTAGCACATAACATTTAAATGAACTGTGCAAGCATTTCTGAATATATCAGAATTAGCAAAACACAAATGAAGCACATTTTTGTTAATTCTGAAGTGTGTTGGAAACAAATACTTTATTATGATCAAAACAAATCAATCACTAGGTGATGGTATTTCCACACATTTTTGTTTGTGTGCAGTATAGTTTTATTAGTAAACTTGTATGTATGTGCAAATGTAATGGCCATTTCAATTGAAAATGTGATGACAGTGTGCTACCACACCATGCATACTCCACTCTACTCTGTACCACTCCATGCCACTGCACTCTTTGCCACTCCACTACTCTCTACTCCACTCTGCACCACTCAACTCTATGCCAATGCACTCTACGCCACTCAACTCTACACCACTGCACACTACACCACTCTAGTCTAGGCCACTCCACTCTGCACAACTTCACTCTATGCCACTCCACTCTATGCCAATACACTCTACACCAATGCACTCTACTCTGTACCACTCCACTCTACGGCTCTGCACTCTATGCCAATACATTGAACATCACTCTAATCTACTCTGCACCACTGCCCTCTGACACTGCACTCTGCACCAGTATATGCCATTACTCTACGCCACTCTACTCCATGCCACTGCACTCTATCCTGCCCCACTCTACTCTACACCACTCCACTTCACTCTACCATACACCACTCAACAGTACGCCACCACTCTACTCTGAAACAATCTACTCTACTGTACTGCACTCTATGCCACTCTACTCACTCTGCGCCTCTTCACTCTACACCACTACACTCTCTGCCACTGCACTCGACGCAACTGCACTCTATCTCACTGCACTCTACAGTGGTGCAGAGTAAAATACAATGGCGTAGAGTGCAGTTGCGTTGCCACTGTAGAGTGCAGTGATGTAGAGTGCGGTTGCATTGAGTGCAGTGGCACAGAGTGGAGTAGTGTCGAATGGAGTAGATTGTTTCAGAGTAGAGTGGTGGCATAGAGTGGAGTGGTGTAGGGTAGAGTGGAATGGAATGGAGCAGGGTAGAGTGCAGTGGCATATAATAGAGTGGCATAGAATAATGGCGTAAAGTGGTGTAGAGTGCAGTGGTGTTGAGTGGCGTAAAGTAGAGTAGCGTAGTGAGCAGTAGCATAAACTACAGTGGTGCAGAGTAGAGTGGAATGGCATAGTTTATGCCACTGCTCTTTACGCCACTCTACTCTACGCCACTCTAGACCACTGCACTCTATGAAACTCTAACTTGCAACACTGCACTCTGTGCCACTGAACTCTATGCCACTCTGCTCTGCACTACTGCACTCTATACAATGACAATCTGCAGCACTCCACTCTACATCACTGCATTCTACATCACTCCACTGTACTCGACTCTGCACCACTCTATGCCACTGTACTCTATGCCACTGAACTCTGCGCCACTGAACTCTGCGCCACTGAACTCTGCGCCACTGAACTCTGCGCCACTGAACTCTGCGCCACTGAACTCTGCGCCACTGCTCTCTGCGCCACTGCTCTACACCACTACACTCTACACCACTATACTCTATGCCACTGGACTGGATGCCACTGCACTCTACGTCACTGCACTCTACAGTCGTGCAGAGTAGAATGAAATGGCGTAGAGTGCAGTGATGTAGAGTGCAATTGTGTCGCCACTGTAGAGTGCAGTGGCATAGAGTGCAGTTGCGTCGAGTGCAGTGGCATAGAGTAGAGTGGTGTAGAGTGCAGTGACAGAGTGGAGTGGTGCAGAGTGGAGTAGAGTGTTGACGAGTGCAGTGGCGTAGAATGCAGTGGAGTGGAGTAGATTGTTTCAGAGTAGAGTGGTGGCATAGAGTGGAGCAGGGTAGAGTGGAGTGGAGCAGGGTAGAGTGCAGTGGCATAGAATAGAGTGATATAGAATAATGGTGCAAAGTGGTGTAGAGTGCAGTGGCATAGAGTGCAGTGGTGTTGAGTGGCGTAGAGTAGCGTAGTGAGCAGTAGCATAAACTACAGTGGTGCAGAGTAGAGTGGAATGGCATAGTTTATGCCACTGCTCTTTACGCCACTCTACTCTACGCCACTCTAGACCACTGCACTCTATGAAACTCTAACTTGCAACACTGCACTCTGTGCCACTGAACTCTATGCCACTCTGCTCTGCACTACTGCACTCTATACAATGACAATCTGCAGCACTCCACTCTACATCACTGCATTCTACATCACTCCACTGTACTCGACTCTGCACCACTCTATGCCACTGTACTCTATGCCACTGAACTCTGCGCCACTGAACTCTGCGCCACTGAACTCTGCGCCACTGAACTCTGCGCCACTGAACTCTGCGCCACTGCTCTACACCACTACACTCTACACCACTATACTCTATGCCACTGGACTGGATGCCACTGCACTCTACGTCACTGCACTCTACAGTCGTGCAGAGTAGAATGAAATGGCGTAGAGTGCAGTGATGTAGAGTGCAATTGTGTCGCCACTGTAGAGTGCAGTGACATAGAGTGCAGTTGCGTCGAGTGCAGTGGCATAGAGTAGAGTGGTGTAGAGTGCAGTGACAGAGTGGAGTGGTGCAGAGTGGAGTAGAGTGTTGACGAGTGCAGTGGCGTAGAATGCAGTGGAGTGGAGTAGATAGTTTCAGAGTAGAGTGGTGGCATAGAGTGGAGCAGGGTAGAGTGGAGTGGAGCAGGGTAGAGTGCAGTGGCATAGAATAGAGTGATATAGAATAATGGTGTAAAGTGGTGTAGAGTGCAGTGGCATAGAGTGTGGTGGTGTCGAGTAGCGTAAAGTAGAGTGGCGTAGCGAGCAGTAGCATAGACTACAGTGGTGCTGAGTAGAGTGGAATGGCATAGTCTACGCCACTGCTCTCTATGCCACTCTACACCTCTGCACTCTACGACATTCCACTGTACTCTGCTCTGCACTACTCTATGCCACTGTACTCTACGCCACTGCACTCTACGCCACTGCACTCTACGCCACTGCACTCTACGCCACTGCACTCTACAGTGGTGCAGAGTAGAATACAGTGGCGTAGAGTGCAGTGACGTAGAGTGCAGTTGCATCACCACTATAGAGTGCAGTAACATAGAGTGCAGTTGCGTTGAGTGCAGTGGCATAGAGTAGAGTGGTGTAGAGTGCAGTGGCATAGAGTGCAGTGGCGCAGAGTGGAGTAGAGTGGCGAAGAGTGCAGTGGCATAGACTGCAGTGGAGTGGAGTAGATTGTTTCAGAGTAGAGTGGTGGCGTAGAGTGGGGTGGAGCAAGGTAGAGTGTAGTGGCATAGAATAGAGTGGTGTAGAGTAATGGCGTAAAGTTGTGTAGAGTGCAGTGGCATAGAGTGCAGTGGTATAGAGTGACATAAAGTAGAGTGGCATAGTGAGCAGTGGCAAAAACTTAAGTGGTGCAAAGTAGAGTGGAATGTCAGTCTATGCCACTGCTTTCTACGCCACCCTTCACCACTGCACTCTACGACACTCTAATTTGCAACACTGCACTCTATGCCACTGAACTCTATGCCACTCTACTCTGCACTACTGCACTCTATACCATGGCACTCTGCAGCACTCCAGTCTACATCATTGCACTAAACGCCACTGCAGCCTACGCCACTCTACTCTGCGCCACTCTACTCTGCACCACTGCACTCTGCGCCACGCCACTCTGCGCCACTCTACACCACTGCACTGTACAATGCACCACTCGAATGCACGCCACTAAATTCTACGACCCTCTGCACTTTATGCCGCTGAATTCTATGCTGCAACACTCTACGTCACTGCACTCTACACCACTCCACGTCACTCTATGCAACTGCACTCTACCCTGCACCACAGTGCCCTACGCCACTGCACTGTACTATGTACTACTCTAATGTATTTCACTGTATTCTACGAAGATGCACTGTATGCAGCTGAATTTCATTCCGCTGCACTCTATTCCACTGTACTCTACACCACTGTACTCTACACCAGTCTACTCTACGCCACTCCGCTGCACTTGACTGTATGCCACTCTATGGCACTGCACTCTACTCTGCACCACTGTACTCTGCCACTGTACTCTACGCCACCTCACTCTACACCACTACATTCTACTCTGCTCCACTATTCTCTATGCCACTGCACTCTACACCACTTCACTCTACGACACTCTGCTTTGCACTCTACGCCACTGAACTCTATGCCACTCTACTCTGCACTACTGTATTCTATGCCACTGCACTGTATACCACTGCACTCCACGCCATTCTACACTGCAGAACTCTACTCTTCGCCACTGCACTCTGTCACTGCACTCTACAGCACTAACTGTACTCTGCATCACTCTAAACACTCTACTCTGCACCACTGCGCTCTTCGCCACTACACTCTACAGCACTAACTGTACTCTGCACCACTCTACACACTGTTCTCTGCACCACTGCACTCTGCGCGACTGCACTCTACGCCTCTGCCCTCTACTATGCAACACTCTAATCTACCCACTGCATTCTACAACTCTACATTGTACGCCACTAAATTCTATGCTGCTGCACTCTATGCAACTGCACTCTACACCACTATATTCTGCAACACTCTATGCCAATGCACTCTATACCAGTCCACTGTACTCTACCCCACTCCACTGTACGCGACTCCACACTAAGCCACTCCAATGCACGCCACTCTATTCCACTCCACTCTGACACTTTATTCAACTCTGTCATTCCTCTCTACGACACTCCACACTCCTCTTCGCCATGCTGGTGTACAGCATGGATAAAACACACTGGCAAAGCCAATAGCTAAAGGTTAGATCTATTGGCTTTGCCAATGCTTGTTTTATCAGCAAGCTTTTTAAATTTATTTTGAATGTGTGACATCGAAAGTGCTCCGGTTCCAAGAATCTTTGACTCTCTCTGACTGGTTTGTTATTATGTAATGTGTTTTGTGTCCCAGCTCGCTTAAATACGCAGATATCTGATCTTACGAAACACTTTCTAGGCGGTGCCTGTAATGTCACTTTATGGATTATCCGCCCAGGCTGTGTCTCAGATGTGCGCATGGCCGTGCTCTGTGACAAATGTGTGAGAGGTCCTCGTGCGGGGCTTATGCTGCTGAAGGCGTGTTTCTGTTACTCTTCTTTCAGGAGGCGCTAGGCTGCCCGCGAGCCCCCGTTTGAATGAGCGAGTGCACTGCCTGTTCCCTACGGTCAATGATGCACAGCTATAACTCCTAAGGTGACAGAGGGCGGGGCTTTCCCACCACGCTCTCGGTGGGGAATGTTCCGGAGCTGCTTTGGATGCAGAGCCAGTCGATCTAGCACAGCTACAAACCTTGGAATCTGCCGCTGAGCCGCTTTCATTCCCGCGCCTTGCAAGAGAAGGTGTGGCGCTACAGCCGGACACAGGAAGCGGGGAGTGCGGTGTTTGGACTGTCAGATGTGCACGGAGAGGCGCCTGTACACGATCATGAAAAGCGTGGAGTACCCCGCCGCGTACTTTGTGACGACGCGGATCCCCCGTCCGCAGATCCTGCTGAAGCCAGCCTGGAGTCACGGGCACGCGCCCAACACTCTCCCGCACAGGTACAGCGCACCTGGACAATCAGCAATGGGGGCAAGGAATTCACAGGTGGAGGGGAGGTGAAGAGGTTATGGTCAGCTGACTCCATTTTCATTTGTGCTGTAACGAGATCAGATTTCTTATGCTGGATATTCTGTTTTTCAACTTCTGTGCCATTTGTGTGATCCTGTGCAAACCGCTGTATTTCCCCCTACGTCATCTCCTTCATTAAAACCGAGTGTGCCCCAGACCGGCATCACATCCTTGCATTTCATTTCTTTAAATTGAAAGGGGGCCCACCAGCAACCTGACCCCCCCCCAGGCCCTGCTCCAGGAATTTTTATTTGGGTGGGCCAAGGGTGCATTTGGGTGGGCCACTGCGGGCTCGATTTGTCGCATATATGTCTAGGCAGGCCTGCTTCAGGGCCCTCCTTTATCTCTTCTTAGTCTTACAAGGCCCAGTAAAACGCACTCTTTTCCAAATCTCTTTCTAAATATTATCACTCTCAAAAAGGGTTTTTTCCATGTAATGTTCCTTTGATGGGAAGAGGAGGATTCTGAGGTGGGAGTATCAGGCAAGTGACACTTCTCGGGCTCCCTCTGTGCGAGCCTTCAGGGAGAATCCCTCCTAAATTACTACCTCCACCTGACCCCGGACTCTGCAACGCACTCCCTTGCAGGCTTGATTATCCACTTCTCCTCTCCAGTGCACCTTATCTCACAGTTGGCCTTGGGCCCCAGCCCTATATCAGGCACCATCGGGCTCCACTTTCATTTTTCCTGGTAAAAACATTAGTAAAATCACCTTCAAACTTAGAACATTGAATATAGCAGTAAATATAATTAGCACACACTTTAAAGTGTGTTCCACAGTAGCCCTTATGACCCGACTGCTAATTAAATAAACAAAAACAGAAAGGCCATGACAGGGCCAGCTTTAGTGCTGATGCGAAAGTCTTTTTTGGCGCCGCACCAATAACCTCTTTCTCCGTAAATACCTTTACTACCACCTTCCAACAGTGCCCCTCATCCCTCCATGGCCCCCCCTATTGACCTCCTCCTCGGATTCCCTCATTGCCACACGCCACAAGTGCCCCTCATCTCTCCATAGCCCCTCCCCCTCATGACCTCCTCCTCGGATTCCCTCACTGCCACCCTCCACCAGTGCCCCTCATCTCTCTGTAGCCCCTCCCCCTAATGACCTCCTCCTCAGACTCCCTCACTACCACCCTCCACCAGTGCCCCTCATCTCTCCCTAGCTCCCCCCTACACCCCATGACCTCTTCCTCGGATTCCCTCACTGCCACCCTCCAACAGTGCCCCTCATCTTTACGTAGCCCCTCTCTCATATGCATTTCATTTGTTGTACAGCGCTACTCATATCAGTGTAGTGTGGGTCAGTACTTTACACCACGCACACATTATACAGAGACAATGAATCATACCATTATGTAAATCAGTCTACAGGGAATGTCACATAAGCCAATGAGGATTACAAAGTGTATGAATCACATGTCATCCATACTGGTGGGCAGTATATTTTAAGAGGGTTTGGTCTGGGGGAACACAACCTTAGGATTTAAAGAGTATTCCTTGGGGGTCAGCTTTACTGATAAAAATGTATATCTGCCCAAACATACTCATTTTAGCAACATTAGAATAATGAAAGACTGAGGAAGTTCTAACTATATCACAAAACAAAAAAGCGAAGTTCTAACTATACCATTCATGTTTGTATGCAGCTCTTTGATGACAGTTCATTGGTCACTGTCCTATGTTAGGATTGTAACTTCTGAACTGCAAGCAACACAAGGATCTCTGTGACAAAGGCAGTAACCCACTGAGCTTCCACATAAAATACAGTTCATCGGCATTTAAAAACTACTAACAGACAAATGATTGCTCTCCAGCAGGATCTTTAATCACCAGCGTTATCTGGGTATTTTGAATTGTCTTATTGTTGTCCTGCATGGGCCATGATAATGATAAAAACTGTTTAAATGAAGCACACACGAAGTATGTGTCCTGCTAGGCCTGTGCAGATTTTAAAAAGAAAAACAAATAGTAACACATTCTCTTACCTACTCCATTAGTCAAACTTTGTGTCACAGCCTGATGTGATAAGCAGCTGCAGGGGTCAGGTAAGGTGAATAGGAATAAACAAACTTCTTTTCTCCTGGCTGCATAGAAAAAGAAATATCCACGCAGCAGAACAGTAGGCAAAGGTTACCGTCGCCTTTCCCCATGTGGAGATGAAGGGGTGAAAAAATAAACAAAGCCTCGTTAACATGTAAATGGTCTTTTAAAGACCTGTGAAGTACTCGGCTGCGATAATCTCAAAAACTGCCTGTGTGTGCGCCCGGGAAACTGTCTCAGCCCGGGCTGACACACACGAGGGGGGGTGGGAGTTGGAGCACTTTTCAATTGCGCGCCTGCCTTCAAGCCCTCACTGCGAGGGCCAAGGCTCCTGTTTGGGTGGGCCAGGCTCATGTTTGGGTGGGCCTGGCCCTCCCGGCCCACCCGCTAGAACCGGGCCTGCCCCCCCCCCCGCCTCCCTTCATATAAAGTGCTCGAAGATTGCTTACCTCTGTCATGCAGGCTGGCAGCAGGCAGAGTATGCTTTGTCCTATTGTAATTATGTTTTGTATGTCGTCTTTTGCTGTTTTAGGGTTTTCATGCCTATTGCATTATGTTTTTTAACATTTGCTTATAGAACTTATGCTATTGAATGTGGTACTGGCTATGCTGGGTTTTCAGTGGATGGGGAGTCCTATACGAAAGAGGTTCCATATAAAATGGGCCCCAATTTATTTTCAGCCAGCGCTGGCAGTGAATCGAATTTTTCTGATATATACTGTGCAACTGAGGTTACAGCATGAATGATTGAGTACAATGATGGTTTTGTTATGCTGTTCATTTGTTAATGTTCATGCCTGCAGCTCCAGTGCCCCTATGACTATCATACCCTTTGGGGTGTTTGTGAGCCATTCTGGCCCGTGTTCTGTTGAGTATTGCTTCCTGTACAACATTTAACTAATTGTCAGACATCTTTGATGCTTGCTTTGATAATTCAAAGCGCTGATTATATGCTGAAAGAAACTGTTTCCTGAATGTTCATGCTAATTTCTTTGTTTATATGAAGGGTTTCAAGCCACTGTGTGGTGTGTAGGTCTTCGTTTGAGCATATGTGATTGTGTGTGGGTGTGTCATTCAATGACTTGTAAGCTTGACATGCCAGTTAAAAATACATGTGACCCAATATAGCATGGTATTTGGAGCGAGTGTAGTAATAACCGCAGATTCACACTTCAGTTGCTACAGCGCTAAGGTGTAGCATAGTGCAGCATTCTCCATTGACTGTGGTACTATCACTTTAAAAGTAAAATAACATGGGTCATTTCCCCAAGACTTGTTTAATGAACTTGGAGTTTTTGTTTCTAACTTCTGCACATGAAAAGGCTGGATGCAACAAATGCACATATACTTATGCACCGACTATAATGTAACTTATTACCATTGTGCAGCGAGGCTTGGTGCATCGTGGTTTTGCCAGTCGTGAGGGTCTAAAATCTGGTTCATTCCGGGGGAATGACTAAGTACTTGAGGTAATACAAAAATTGCCAGGCAAGGCCAATGTTTGAATTTCTTAAATGAAACATAAATTATAATTACAGGTAAGCCACTGAATCAAAATAAGATTGAACCGATACCTGGAAGATTGTAATATTTCATTCGTATTCAGGACTAGTTCACAAGTAGGTAAACGTTAAGTAAAAACGTGATGTTGTGGAAAAAACGCAGTGCTCGTCGCCAAATAAAGTGGCTAAACTATAGGAAAACAAAATACTTAAACGAAACAATTAGCTGTCCAAAATAGTTACAAATATCATATGAATCACATCATTTGTGAATACTTCATGTTGAGTTTGTAGCAATACATCCAATATTAAAGTCTTTGATCACGATGGGACAAATTTCAAACTTCAGTGTCATTCTGACAGTAATTCACAACGTGCATGTTTTACTTAGTCATTCTCCTGCGAATGAACGAGTGTTTTTATACTCTGTTTTATACTCTATTTTTTACCAAGTTCTTATGGTCATAGGGATTAACCTGTCCTTTCTTACATGTGCCACTCATGAGTCAAGATCCCCGCCCCACACTCCTTAATTGTAATAAATAACATTTTACGGCTCAGTAAATCTACGAAAAGGCTATATCACCACACAAACTCCATCTCAATCAATCATTTATAAAGTGCAGCAAATCACTTGTGAGGGTCTCAAGGTGCTGGAGTTGCTAGCTGCTGTGTGGTGATCTGTTCATTGGAACAGCCTAGTCTTGACTCCTTTCCTGAATTGCTGGAGCGATGAGGCGGTCCTGAGGGGCAGGGGAAGGTTGTTCTAAGCTTTGGCTGCCAGGTGTGAGAAAGAGCGTCCTCTTCTGTTGTCTTGGCAGATCCGGGGGGTGTCTTCGAGGAAGAGGGAGGCGGATCACAGGTGTCTGGTTGGTTACTGGAAGGTCATGCATTTGTTGATGTATGCTGGTCCTTCGTTGAGCAGGGCTTTGTATGTGTGGGTCAACATCTTGAACGGACATCTCTTCTGGATCGGGAGCCAGTGTAGCTTCTTGAGGTGGGGTGTGATGTGGGTCCATCTGGAGTGTTCGAGGATAAATTGTGCCCCTGAGTTTTGTATTGTATATAGTCTCTTCAGGAGGCGTGCAGTGAGTCCTGCGTAGAATGTGTTCACGTAGTGTAGTTTGTTAGAGACAAGGGCCTGCATGACGGTCCTTCTGGTGTTGACTGGGAGCCATCTGAAGATCTTGCGGAGCATGCATAGGGTATGGAAGCAGGCAGATGAGACTGCGTTTACGTGTTTCTTCATAGACAGCTTGCTGTCCAAGATGATGCAGAGGTTGCGGGCGTGGTCTGTTGGAACGGGGTTGGGCCGAGTTCCGCATGCCACCATGCGCTGTTCCATGGCGAGTTGTTACCAACGATGAGGACTTCTGTTTTGTGTGTGCTGAGCTTGAAACAGTTGGCCTTCATCCAGTCGGCAATGTTCATCTGTGGAGGTTGGCTCTGCTGTTGAAGGGTTCTTTTGACAGCAAGAGGATGAGCTGGGTGTTGTCGGTGTAGGAGATGATAAAGAGTCCGTGCGATCTGTCGTTTGAGCCGGGGAAGGGGGCTCCTGTAGGTGTTAAAGAGGGAGGGACTGAGGGACGATCCTTGGGGGATGCCTCAGATGATCTTTTTGGGTTCAGAGGTGAATGGAGGGAGACAGATTCTCTGGGTTCTTTCGGTGAGGTATGAGGCAAACTGTTTTAGGGCGCCCCCCGGATTCCGATGTGGTCAAGTCTGTTGATCAAGATGTGATGGGAGACGGTGTTGAAGGCGGCTGACAGGTCCAGGAGGAGGAGGGCTGTCATGGTCCTTAAGGGTCCTGATGTTGTCGGTGGCACAATATAAAGGATGGATTTTTTTAAATTCTTTTTCCAAAGAAGTTATATATTTTTTTCCCCTCCTATTTCATTTCTCTCAAAGCATGTGAACCACATCCGTGATGGCATAGAGGGTGATGAATGTATGATTGTTAAATCTTTTTGAGAGATGTCCTCCTTTGACTGAAAGTCAGATGGATTATGATGCTATCCTAACTAAATCTCTTGAGCTAAATGAGGTCCTTTCTGAATCTAAATATGCAGCTCCTTCCTTGAATAAAAAAAAAGCAACATTTCTCGACACATGAGCTTGTTATATCCAAGATTCCTGTATTTGTACAGAATCTTAAAGTGTTCTTGGGGAAGAGAAAAGGGCAGTGCCTTGGTGCAGGGATATGTTATATATAAGCTTTCCATATTTGAATGGTGTCTCAGCATGTTCAAAGGGAAGTGAAAAGTGGGGCCTATTCCCAAAGGTACATTTGCACATGTACTGTAGCTCCTAGTAGCAACTTTACTCATTTTTGCTGTTCACTATTTCAGAGAGTAAATTTACTAACCGGTGCAGAATTTCATATTTCCAGCCCTTCAAAACTTTGCACAGACCCAGCTAGAGCTGAATTTATGAGTATAAAGTTACTACTAGGTCATTAGGTCTCGCCTGAGCCAGCGCATGCGCTGCTCTGGTGAGAGTTTTAGTAAGCGGGTTTTGGAAGTGCAAACAGCAGTTTGCTGGCGACCAGCTTGCGTTCACGCGAGCGTTACGCGCGATCAGGCGCCATATGGCTTCCCTCGCCATCTGCTCGCGATTACTTTCACTTTCGCGGCCGCGCAGCCGTGTCAGTTTCACGGCCGCGCGGCCATTGCTTGTTCTGTCCTGTGTCCAATTGCACTCTGTTTAAGGATTACTGCTCGGCCCCTCCTCTGTTATCCTTTAACACTGTGCACGCTGCTGCTGGAGTCATGGTAATGACTCTGCTCCTTTTGTTTTTTGACCTGTAACACTGCATACTTTGAGAATCTAAGGTATTTATCTCTTTCTTCCGCCTCTGTCCAGCCATTGTGTACCGCAGCTTAATTACTCTTCCTGCTTCTCAGGCTCTTGATGCCGTCAGTCTCTATGTATGTTGTGTGTGCATTTTCTTTTTTTATCCCTTTGATGCTAAGTACCTCCTTCACCCACTGTGTGTGCTGTTCATTTTTCACCCCCAGTTGAAGTGTATCCCTTGCAGTGTATCCCTTCACAGACCGTGTGTGCTGCTGCTTATTCACCCCTCGTTGCTGCAGTATCTGCATACACTGAGCTGCCAACTGCGTTAATCCCGCTCTACTGCCTTCTGTTCGCTCTTTCCTCCTGAGTTCCTCAACTCTATGCGCATTACATGCTGGTGATTAAATGTGTATCCTTCTCTACTCCTTGACCTGCCCATCCTGTATGCCTTTTCACACTCTCTACAGTGGGTGCTAGTAATTGTCTGCTGTGTTTTTTGCTTCACACACTATGTGCATTGTCTGCTGAATACTTGTTTATTACTGTTTGCTTCATCACACTGCACCCCTTCCAACACTTTGTGCTGCTAAATTCATGTTTATTCATATCTGCTCACCTACCTTGCACCCCATTCACATACTGTTTACATTTTGTGCTGCTGTTTCCATATTTGTTCCTTTCTGCGCCCCTTCTCACACTGCCATTCAACCGTTCAAAACAGTTATGCGAATGCAAGAGGCAGGGATTAAGCATGTTTTCATTTTTTTACTGCATTTTAGGATAGTGTTTGAAGTCGGACTTCCAGCTGGGTTCTAGTTTGTCTCGAACCCCACAGACTGCTATATTCCACTTTTCCCCCTCTCTTCAGTTTTGCATCTTTATCATTGCTACTTGCTGAACTGCTAAATCATACTGCATTCAGCTGCCACTTTATACACCCATTGCTGCATACTCTTTTATATCTAGCAGACATTCTTCACAGCCTAGCTACCATCTCCCCCCAAAATAATATTTTTATCTGGTGTACGCAGGCACTCCTATAAGAGTTGCTGATAATCATGCTGTAGTTAAATGTAGGCAGATCGGCAGATTAAGGTGTAGGTCGGAAGCCCGAATCACGCACCGACAACCAACGGTCGGCACGCACAATAGTGTTTTGCCCTGACCGGTCCAATTGGAGCCACACACTTTACTAATTTTGGGTCTGTACCCAGGAGATACACTGTATATTTATGTAAGGTATACAGGGCATAGTTTGCACATATCTCACAAGCCAATCCCTGTTCGAGTAGATGAAGTTGAATTAGTCCTAATGAAACGCCGTGATCCTTGTGGACAGTAATAGGCATGAACATGTCGACGCTTGACTTATACTAATCAGAGCCAAGATAGAACATTATATCTATCATTAGCTCAAACCCACGTTTTTAACCATGACAAAAGGACCCGACAATTCAAATAGTTTTTGGATCCTGCTAGTCATTTTTAACACACACTCTCCTCTCATTCAGCTCACACCTACACACTCACATCCATACTTCACTTCTCATGTCGGCCAAAAAGAAAAGAACTCCGGCAAAGAGCCCCCCTGAGGGGTCCACTGGGCATTGCTGCGCCAGCCCAAAGAGTAGCTGCCCGATGATGAAGCATGACACCTTTCGGGGTGTGTGAGGGCCCTTGCTCCTAATAGAAGCACTCGCCTGGATTTACCACACTAGGAGACCTAGATCCCTACACAGGAACTGCACACTCCTTGTTCTCAGTCGATTTAGGGGCGCTGTGTTGGACCTTAAACAAGCCCTAGTCCTTCCCTTTTGGTATTGGTTAAAGGTAGGTGGACACCGGTGTTGAAAAAAGTGCCATTTTACAGTCACTAGACTGGAAGCCTACACCAGTTACAGGACTGCATCTTCCTACGCAGAACGGATCTAAGTGACACAAACTGCAACATCTTTGGAGACGCTGTTTCTCCCTTCTTGACTGGTGAAGAGCATTTTTACTACTTTTGGACTGAAGTATATTTTGTGTGGTTAGTAGAGTCACATCTTTGCTTGGCCCGCCAGCTTTGTTAGGGTCTTTCACTTTGCTGTTGCTTCTCAGGTCTGCTTTAGGGTTTCATGCCGGTGAACCCTGTGAGTATAGCCCTAGTGATCTTAGTGCTCAGTCTCTTAAGGTGAGATGGGACAAAAAGATTTGTCTGGACAGGAATGTTTTAATGGGAATGTTTAAAAGAAGCTCCTCTAAGTTGGTACCTTACATCAAAGCACTGCACCAAGAACACAGGAAGCGCTAGACAATGGCACCACTCGCTGATTATAAATGGAGTGGCCCAGACTGAATACTGGTGGCAGAGATTGTCTCTTTGTCTTTCTTAGCGAGACGCACTAAGTGTGATGGGTATGCCAGACGTGATGCCCTCTGTTCACTAAGCCATAAGAATCCAGCTGCCTGCCACTGATGAAGCCAAACAAGATTGAAAGTGGTTGAAGTTTCCTGTGTATACATTCAGAAGGGATATGGCCTAACCATTCAAGCTGGACTGAACCTTTTGGGGTAGTGCTAAGTCTGATATCCCTATGGTTGGTCCCTGTCTATAGTGACACAGTGAGCTATTTTCAGGGCCACTGGAATTATACAATTGTGCAGCGATTTTCACATAATTGTAGATTTGCCACATAATCCACCATCTGTGGCTTGATCTGCATATTTTTAACAAAAAAAAATTGTTTCTAGCTCCGACGGTTCAAAAGTTAGTAAAAACACAGCGACGTGTTGCCACGCAGTGGAAGGTCACTTGCAGAGCTATACTGGTCACCTTTTTAATAGACTAAACTTTTTTTCCATATATAATACAAATCTAGCCACAGGATACACATGACTCCTGACTTGCCTCTTAGTTCATTAACAGCATTGTCATCGGGTCGGGGGCAGGATGTTTCTCAAATCCTGTTTAAAAACTATCACTTTTAATAAATGTATAATTAAAGCATGAAGTGGTAGCACACTGTCAGTTGTAATCAGCAGATTTTACTTTGAAATGGCCACAAACGTTCCCACTGACATGAGGTTTTACTGATAAAACTAAATAGTGTACAAACATTAACGTTTGGAAATAGTTTCTGCATATATGTCATTTGCATATCACCAAGTAAAGTTTTCTGGTTTGGTTTGCTTCTATTTAACCCTTTGTTTGCATCACACTTCTTAATTACAAAAAATGTGCTTTCATAATTCCTGATATATCTTGAAATATGTGTAATATTAATTAACAGGCTATTTATTTAAATGTTATATGTTAGAGAAAAATAACTAACATCTTCTGACAGCTCGCTTGACAAAAACCTCTAACTCTAGTAAGAGAGAACAAGCATTGGCATAGCCAATCGGTCTCGGCTTTGGGACCTTATAAGTGTTTAGTTATCCAACACAATATCCTTGGTGCAACAACATCAAGTGTTGCATGGCTAAACACTTATAAGGTCCCAAAGGCGAGACCTATTGGCTATGCCAATGCTTGTTTTTCACATGTAGGCAGAGGTGACCACCAGTGGGATGGGGATCTCTCTATAGTAAATACGAGGGAAAAATAATAAAGCTTAATCGTTATTAAAAACAAAAAAGTTAAATATTTTAATCCCACAAAAAAAATGTAAATTAAATTACTAGTATTGAACTAAAAAATGATAGAGCACATTAACTCATCAATTGAATTGTTTAATAAATCATTAAATACTTTCTTCAAAATGATTTCGTTCCCTTGCTTCCTGTATGTCCTGCAGCATTACTCTTTTCTCCTCCTTTAATGATCTTCAGCCCATTATCAGTACTTTTCTTTGGGCGGGTAAGATGCCCCGGGTGTCCTACAGGAAATGCCGTCAGTCGCAGTACAAGGCGGGGCTGGGATGGGCCGATGTAAAGTTCTGCTACTGGGCCTCTAATTTGGTGCCGATCAATGACTGGTTGCAGTGCGACAGGCATGACCCTACTTAGGTGTTGGAGCTGAAGTCAATTGAGGTACACAGACTTCTTAAATTCGGTTTTAACTAACTAAACAATAAAACATTACTTACTTACTTCTTAAATTCCTTTATTCTAGAGCCCCAACTTGTTCTTTGCCACCCCATCACCATACTTCCTGTCCTTTCTTCTCATGCAGCCCTCAGACATATCTGATGGCACAATGTCCTGACGGCCGTGACCCCTCTGTGGTGATGCACTTGGCTGGGGCATACTATCGGACTTGCAGGACAACATAGGTAGCTCGACTCTGGGAGACGTTTGGAAGGGAAGTATGTTGAGGACTTTCGCTAATCTGGCATTCGAATTCCAACTGCACAAAACCCAGTTCTACAGATATTTCCAGGTGAGAGACGCTCTGTCTGCTTATGGGGAGCACTTGTCCAGACTGCCAGACAGCGGCCCTCTAGAAACCCGTGTGACACTGGGCAAACTAGGAAGAGGGGGCATTTCGCAGCTCTACAGGACCATAGTAAATAACCTGCCAGACCCACTTCACCAACTTCGAGCTGTATGTGAGCAGGACCTGGGGGTGCTAGGGGACACTGACTGGACTGAGGCCTTGGTGGCGCCTAGAGTGCTGGCGATCTCTATGAGCCTCAGACTCATTCAATTCAATTATCTTCATAGATACTATTATGACCCAGGGAGGTTGTGGCGCATTAATAGATCGGCAGGTCCCGCATGTCTGAGGTGTGCAGAGTCGCCTGGCATGTGCTATCACGTAGTATGGGAATGCCCGGTGATCCAGCGGTACTGGCGTTCTATTAACGGGGTGCTGAAAGGGGTGGGGAGAGGTGACTAGGCCCTTAGACTTGGACCAGAAAGTCATCCTGTTTAGCCTCATGGACGTTTTTGGCGGCGCACGCAGTGCCTGCTCCTTGGTAGCACTGGGGTACGTAGTTGCCAAACGTTATATAGCCCGACATCGGGGTGAGAGTGTTTCCTCCACCATAGCTGAGTGGACTCGAGGCATAGACAGCTGTGCCAAAATGGAGGAACTGGTGCATAAAAAACAGGGGCGTCAGCAAGAAATACTTCAAGTTTTGGAGACCATGGCTCGCATCTTTGACCATCCCATGACGGTTGGCCTGTTGGGGGTGGGGGTCGATTCACTGATAACCTGACTGTTCTTGTTATAGCACTGCTGTGTCATTCCCCTGTTTTGTTGTATCAAGAGTTGGACATTCCCTGACACAGGTTTTTCTGTATTTATCAGTTTTGTAATGATAAACCTCAATAAAAAGTTCTTCAAAAAAGTAAATAAATCATTAGATACCTAATAATCATAAATGAAATTATTATATTTTATTTAAAATATGTTTTAAAAAATCCCACCCTCACTCATTTCTATATTTATGTTGTACATTTTATTAAATCCAATTAGGGTAACAATAAATAAAGCTTTTAACCTTTTAATTAAAAATAAAATTAAAATGAAACATTTAAATACTAATTTAACTAAAACTGTTTTAAACGGACTATAACTTTTAATATTTAAAAAATATATCCATTTAAATTCGAAAAGACATATTATTTAACAGTATTTCCCTTGGGGTATTATTTTTAGTCCCTGCTTCCATTTTTTTCTGTAGCAGTGTGTCGAAGTACCTTTGAGTGTCATGTGTGGTGCTGGACGTACTCCAAGTCTGGGCTGGAGTACATTTTCAACTGTACTTGGTACTTTTAACTGTAGTCATTTTAGAAGTTCAGTTTGTGAAAAGCAGTGAGCTTGCAATTTTGTGAGCGGGTATTTGTATTTGAATGTCCCTCACTAAACCCCAATACAAAACAAGGTAGGGATAAGGTTTTGGAAGGTCACCTCATCTTCTTCTGGAACATGTACTACAACTTAGCGGACGCCTCCCAAATGGGGTCTCTTGTTAGTCCTATTTCCAGACTGGCGAGAGGGAATAAACCTTACCTTTAAAGGTTCTCTTACCCACACTACTGTGTGGCATGCTTCATCATTGAGTCGCTGCCCAGTGGCTCTAGATTTACCGGGTGGGCTCAGCCCCACTTTTGGAGGCAACAGTTTGATGTGAATATTTTTACACCTTACAGGGGTAAAAACGCCTAAAGGTGATTCCCCCATATTGGCCTTAATCTTAAATCACCATTGGAAATTAAGAAACAAAACAGGACTTATTTGGGGCCTTCTATACTTCTCCATCTACTGCTTACCATGTTTCAGCCAGTTTTGCTCTTCTCATGGGATCATCTGGCTTTTGTCAGGACCAACACGATCCCTTGGAACTATCCTATTGATTATTTTGAATGGTACACTCATGGTGTGAGTACGTTTTGCCACTCAGTGATGATCCTCATGCACACTCTTCATGCATACAGACACAGAATATCAGCCCGGAAATCCGGTAGGTCTCAGTCGAATGTCTGAATATTACCTAGCGGACAGTTCTGTGGAAATAGGAAACAGTGCCATTTGAGATCATGCCTCAGAGAGTTGTTTGCGAGGCTGGACAGCTGCTGGTCCCTCCATCTATCCACTCTAAAAGATGTCCTTTTGCCTTCAGCCTGCTGGATGTATGACCAGTCTAGCCCTGTTGCTCAGTTTCTTGTCCTAGTAGTACAGCAGAACCATCAATTGTTTTCGCTCTGTGTCTCGTATATAACCTTCACTGTAAAGCAGACTCCCTCACTGTTTGCTTCATGTATCTTTCATGGCTTTTACACTCCCTGAAGAATATCTTTGTACATTTCCTGTGTTTTGCTGTTCAAGGAGCTACACTCAAATTCCAGTGTCCAGTTGTTCCTCTGATCATTACGTTTCTTGACTTTTGTTGAATGTGAGAATGCGACAGTGCTTATTGTGTTTCAGAATACCAGCGCTTAATTAGTCTAAATTATAAATGCTTGTGCCAAAAGATTTTCTTAAGAGGTTGCTTCTGGTACTGCCCACTGCTGCTGCTAGCCCTATCGTCAGGTGCGAAGTGGGAAGGGAGAGGAATGAGGATTGGTAGGGTTATTAAGTGAGGGAAAACACTATGGGGCCGATTCCGATTCCGGCCGGAAATCTCTCCGACCGAGCCGGACCCGGAGAGAATTCCGACCGAATCGGATCCTAGCAGTCCGACCGAACGAGTACGGTGCGCACGCATGCCATCGGACTCGAGTCGGTCGGACTCCCATTGAAGTCAATGGGAGCCTGTCGTACAACGCGTACGCGGGCTCCCATTGACTCAATGGGTGCGAGGCGGACAAGGGCGCCCCCTACAGCGTGTACGCATCCAAGCGCATCGCGGCGTACATGCACAGGTAGGGGGACCCATGGGTCCCCCTGTGTGCGACTCGCGCGCCTACGCGTACAGGGGGTCCGACGCGGACCCCCAAAGTCCGGCTCTGACAGCTTTTTCGAGCCGGACGGCGCGAGTCGGTCGGACTGCTCGCGGCGCGCATCGTACTTACCCGGCCGGGAAACGCCTCCATAGCGCGGTGCGAGTCGTGTCCATGCGAGTCGGTCGGAGCGTGTTGAAGCCGCGTTCGAGTCGGTCGGCGATTTTGCGGGTGCTTGCATCGTACTCGCTCGGCCGGACCCACGTACGATTCGGTCGGGAAACAGGGATCCGAATCGGATCCGGTGAATCCGAATCCGATTCGGAGCACTACCGGCCGAGATCGGAATCGGCCCCTATATGTTTTAAACTAAATTATGTTTTTGAAGACTTTCAAAACAGAGAGAGGGAGAGAGGGTAGGTGTGTTTTTGTGACTGTAGATCTAAAAATTGCTGGTGAAACCCGACAGACACCTCAACCATACCTGACTTAAAGCACCTGTGCCCAACTATTAGCCAGAAAATAAATTTTTTATGGGGGTTGTAACAACCCAAACGCCCCCATGAAGCTACACCCCTTCCTATCGTTCTGGCCATTTCTCAGAGATTTTTCAGTGGCAGCCATCTTGTGATATACAGCAGTCCATTGATCCCCAATTGATTTGTAGCACACCATAGAATGTCCAAAACAACCTTAATTTTTTTTTATTTGCATCCGATAAAAAGCATTCCACATTGATGCACAGGTGAATTGGTCCTGATTTCTTCCATATGGGGTTTCTTTGTATCTTGATATTACTAGTCCAGCTTCTGTGATGCAAAATAACCTGCACGTACAAGAAATCAATTAGGAAAACATTCCTAGATCGGTTATTTGCCAGTCATGGATTAAAGTGAGCTCTCCAGTGTTGGCTGCAGTTCTAAATCTAGATCTGGCCTCACCAAAGTTGGAGCTCGAGCGGCAACAATTCACTGTATCAAACTTCTCTCAATCCTAGCTAGCGTGTAACTAATCCAGACGGGACGAGCAGTTCATACACTAAATTGTTGCCGATTGAGCTCCAAGTCATCGAACTTATTGAAATTTCTCGGCTGGCTTCTGTCTTGGTCTTCTTCAATTGGCCATGTTAACACTAGTGGAGCACGTCTCGAATAGCCACATGGTTGCAATTTTTGAATGGCTGCTACCACATGATGATTAGTTCTTCACGCAAAGTTTTCTCTTATAAAGAGTGGGGTCTTTCGTGTATCTCCATTAATTGCTGTGGTCCTGAAGGTGGTCTCGTGGATTGACACAGTTTCAGACCGAAACGTTGAAAAGTAGCCCATCTCTCCTTTGGACAATTTTTCAACCTTCACAAGTTTTGTCTTAATGCAAGACGGACATTCATATGTTCTCACTAGAGCGTTGACTTTTGGTTCATTCACAAATGGAAGAGAATAAAGAGTGAACACTTTCATTGGATAACACATTGCCAATGCATGGTGTGATTTCATTTTCATTGAACCTCAGAATCTATTTTGTTTTAATTTAATATAATTTGTTGCATTTAAAAATTATATACTCCTGTATGTGTGATTTTGTCATTGTTTAATTTTTTTCATGCATGTATTCCTAATTTATGTTATGATGCCACGAAAGGACATCCTAAACAGACTTTAATTTAGCAATTTATGTATCTTTGAATGAGTCCCTCGATTTTGTATGATTCAGGTACGGCTCTAAGCAACTGGTGGGTCTGCATTCTAAATTTACCACATTATCAAACATTAACTGTCTGATGTCATGCACAAAGACTTAGAATAGCATGACAAATATCCAGAGATGGACACGCCTATTGAAATAGTTTGAGATTTTTCCACACTGATGCTCTGAAAGTCGGACATTGCTGAGTAAGTGGTAATTACGTTGGGCATGCCTAACTTATGACTGACTCTTCTTTAGTCCTCCCAGCCTTTTGACACAGCTGCCTGCCTGGAAAATCTTGCATTTCCCCAGAGGTGAGTCAGTCTCTGTCCATTTCCGCATTCTAGTCCAAATGTGTGTGACATCAGACAGTCAATGATTATCGAGACCGGTCTTGCCAATGGTAATCCGGGATGTATATCACAGTGACCAGAAAGAAGAGATTTTAACAGAAGATCCAAGCAGATCCTTCCAGGAAGGAGGTCTGATGGCACTCATCCAGATCTGCCAAGTGAATCTTATTATATCACAATTTATACAGAGAAGAGAATTATTTTAATGACATTTCTAGCAGCTTTTCAAGTTTAGTGTTATCAATTTGCCATAATATATTTAAACGGATATTCCTTTCAAGAAAATATTGCTACATGGAATTTTCCTCCTTCTATATTACTTGAAGTACTAGTGTCTCACTTATGAAAGTGGAAAAAAGTACAGAAACGTTCACTCCAATGTACTCATCGATTTAAAGGTAATTTACAGTAATACTCCAGTAAGCAGGTGTGGTAAAATACTTACCGATTAAAGGCATTACTGAAAATGTACGGCCATTCTCTAAAACAAGAGCCTTACTTCTTATAAGTAAACAATGATCTGTTGATGCGTTTCTTATGTAATGGGGGCTGGAATAGGAGTCACTTGCTTTTAGTCCTTTTGTAGATCTAGTCTACATGCAGTTTTTAGCTGTCTGCTGTTGAAGACTTATTGTATACAATGTCAATGCTTTCAGTCGGCTTTGGGCCAGCCCATTGCTTGCCTCTGGTTGGCTTTCTTATCTATCTCATTTTCTTACTTCTTATTTAATAACTTTCCTTCCTCATCGTGTGTCTCTCTTCCCTGGAGAATAGCTTCTTTACCATACTTTTGATTGGATGACTTGCGGCCTTTCACTACTTGGAATAAATTTTTCTTTTTCTTTCAGCACTCCACGAAAGTGCATGTGTTTCTTGCTCTTTTCCTTGTTCTGCTTTCCCCTTTAAATCCTTTTCCCTGCACTATCCGTACTGCTACCACCTCTACTCAGCTCTTTTACTCTTCAAATCCATCTACCTGTCTATCTTTTTTTTGCTCTTTCACTCCATGCTCCTTCATTGAATCCCTAGACCTTCTGCTGTTCGTTGGCATTGACTTGCTGCCCATCATCCTCCCCATCAGCTCCTCTGTTACTCCACCACCTCTCCACATAGTTTTATTTTTATTTATTTTTACTGCCGTAGACTCCAAAAATGGCAAATGAACAACCTGCAAATATTTCTACCACAGACGATGCAGTGCCTGCATGCTACCATATGTCCCCTGAATGCTTGTTGATAAAAAACATAAGCTGATTTTAAATTCTATGTTAAGACATTACACACTTCTTTGTTCATGTGTCACTACTACGTATGTTAAAACTTTCTTTGCTGCTAATGTGGTTGCACTGAAGTATGGAAGAATGTTTCACAAAAGACAACTGAACAGAGGTGATCATTGATTCTGAAAATGATTAGTAATGTTCATTGTGACAGAAAACTCTCACTTAGTCAGGGGCTATTCTTAGGACAGTCACAGGTCTCTGTGTTAGAACCAGCACAAGTTTCCCTCCTGCCTCATTGGGATACTCTTTGACTACAAGCTTTCATTTGTTCCACATGTCAAAGTAGTGATTAGAGGAATCAACCTTACGTTATCCACCCTCGCAAACAAAACCATATCCCACACTTAACATAGGGTGGAACTAATCAGAGCACTTGTCATGTCCTGCATGGTCCACTGCGACATCATTTACACTGGCCTTTCCAAAACTCTCATTATTGGGCTACAAAGCCAGGCAACCAGATTGTACCTTGACCTAGGCCCACTTCAGACCTAATCTGAAGGCACTCCAGAGACTACCAGTCAAAGCAATGATTAAATTCAATTCTTTTTGTATTGTTCACAAAGCCTACTGGGAAAAGGCCCCAAATTTATGAAAAATTAGCTGCACTCTACTTCACAGCCAGAAGCCTCCACTCAACAACTGCTAACTTGATCTGACAATAATCTCTCAAGTGGATAAAGTGCAGAGGCAAATTCATGGGTATTTAAGGCGAAAGACTTTGAAATACCCTCAGCTCCTCCATGAGATCAGTACTCAACCCCATTCGCTTTAGGAAAAGTCTCAAAACTAAACTACTCAGATTAGCTTTCTAAATGGACCAACCATACTCAGTGGGGCTGTGGTCACAGAACAGTAGTTATGGGCTCCCACCTACCTAATTCGACGCCTTCTCACCTTAATTTGCTCTTCTATGAGACTGGAAATAGTCCTTATCTTATTTTGCGCACTGAAGTAGTCAAAAGGTCACATGTAGTACTATAATCCTTCTAAATAAATAAATGATAAACGCTTAGGCATTAATTATCTAATGAATTAAATATACAGTCCTCATGCCATTGTATGCATTATGCCAGTATGGAAAACATACTTTGCGATTACTTCTATATTTCCCCATAATCAGAAACAGTGCTGCTCTGGTATATACAGTGTTGCTTGGATATGAATTTGCCTTGAAAAATTAAAAGACAAGAGGCGTTTGGCAACAGGAACAAGTTGGTTTAATTAAGCCCAGTGGCTGGGAGAGCATCGACAGAGTAGCGTCTGAAGACAGTCTCCTTGTACAGACGTTTTGGCCGATTATATATACAGTTCCCGAGGTACAATAAACCAGTTTCACATTCTTTAGAGAGCATGTGGGTCCTGGCCTAGTCATAAATTATAAGTAGAACCATCTGATAACGGGGACACAGGTGGCTCTCGACCTCGGGGAGAGCTAGTGTGGGCCAGTGTGTATGTGTTTCCAGATGTCCAGCGAGAGGAGCATGTGATCACTATGTGTAGTGTGCATGCTGTGTCCTGATTGGCTAAGTGTTCCTAACTACATTAGGCATCTAACTTTGTGGTATTTTGGGAACGTGAGCTTATGGCCAAAAGTGTTTTATTGCGGCCAATTTTCTCTGACCTGTTTGTGGTGTAGCTGCCTATCTGTGGGCTCGATCAAGGTTTTACTTGGTTGTGGTTTTGTCTTCGGGCTGAGTCATCTGTGACCTATCAATCGGTAGGCCTGGGTCGCTGGGCCGGTCTGACCACGTATCTCTGACTCTGGGTTAGTGGGGAGGTCATCTTAGGTGAATTCGACAGCAATGATATAAGCTTGTTGTGTGTGCATAGAACATGGTGGTCATTGATATCATATTTACAGACATTCTCATTATTATGCGTACAGTTGTCATAGTGTACATCAATATTGATATTACTAGTTTTGACATTGTATGCGTGCATAGTTTGACGTACTTCGACATTGCATTTACTGGTATTGCCGCTGTTGGGCCTGCACATTTCATGGTGTACATTGACATCGTATTCACCGATATTAACAGCGACATTGTCATGCCATGATTAAAATTGCCCCAGTAAATGAAACATTTATTGTATGCAAACATCAATATTTCCCAGCTTATTACAGGATTGGCATCAAGCCGGAATCCATATCACCCAGACAATAACTGCATCATTATCATTCAGAATCCATGTTCGACAGGTATGAGGACACAATGGTAGTGCCAAACACTACATTTTACTGTTTGATAAAGCTGCCATTTTACTGCAAACAACATTGGTAACAAACTACCCTCTCCAACGTTCAACCTTCTTTTGCATTAAGATAGACATGATGCCCAATACAGTACTTTTTTGACCTGTCTGGAGGAAATGAAAAATTGAACAGCTTCGGAGTTGGTTATAAGTTAGTACCAAGCAAAAAGATGTAATTATAGTAAGATCTCATAAAAGGATATAACATCTATCCTCCAGGAGCTCACCCTTCCTCTTAATAATGCACAGATTAAATAAATGTATGTAGCTAAAATATGAGTGGCGTGTCTGGATAAGACCCTCTCTATGATACCCATGTAGATATAGTAAGATTAAATGTTCTTTCTCCTAATTAAAATCAGTTATTCCTTTGAACTCCGGTCATGTACCCCATATGGTGGGGAGCTCGGCAGTCAACTACTGACTGGACTATGCAAATCCCCTTTTCAGGGGCATTTATAAAATTGGGTTTGCCAATTTGCAGGCAGCCTAAGCTGCTGACCTTTGCATCTAGGTCTGGGAATTGGTGACTGAGTGGCAAACAAGACACACTTAGCTTATGGTTTAAGTTCAGATACCATTCCTCAATTCACAGATATCTTCATGATCAGGCACTGGCTGATCACCAAGATATGAACCAGTGAAAGGCCTTGTTTGCTCAATAACACAATTGGATGGACAGTGCCTAAAGATGGGTCTTTATTCGTGTGTGTGCTGTATTAAAGTGCTCACTGACCCACGCTTCGTTAGAGAACCGAGGGATACCAGACAACCTTCTCTTCACACCTGCTCTGGTCATGGCTGCTTGAACCTTTTCCGCGGATGTGCTCAAACACAGTTATACAGGTTTCTTTTTCCCTGCCCAGATAAACATGCAAGTTGTAAAAGGGCACTACTTTGAATCAGGAGAGGAACTTGGTCGCGGTTAGAATGTGGACACCGGGCCTTCCATGGTGAACTCTCTTTTTAACCTACTTAAAGCCTCGTGCTATGTGAATACGGGGTGTTCCTGTGCTTGCTTCTGCTCCACTGGAGCTTTTCAACTTTCTCTCCTGTGTTGATGGTCTGTATTAAATTGACATGTTTTATTTTCATTTCAGTTCCTGCCTGGACTCTCTGCCATTATTCTTGCAGTCCAACTTTAGTTTTTCACCTCAAACCAGTGCTTTAAATGGGCCGGTACTCACCAGAATTAAGTACCCGCCCTTTTCAATTTTCTTCCCTTGAGTACCGGAACCTCTCCCTAGACCAGGAGAGCACCCGTGCTCACAGGGGTCCAGCAGCAGTGCAGGAGTTAGCTCCTTGCGCTCTCCGAATGATCCATATCTCATCTGATTGGCTGTCTACATCGTGTGATCGAGCAGCACAGCTTGCACTGCAATCCGCAACCAGAGAGCAGTTTCTTTACTTCTATGATCGAGGAGTGTGTGCACATTAATCATGGATCACATCGCCATCGTGCCCACAAACTCTGCTTTCCATTGGCTGATTATGTTACTCAGGCTGTTGCATGCACAATCTGTCTGCCCGTCCTGGTCTGTTCTGGTATGCTGCCTATGAGTTGGAGCAGGCCGTTTGTCTGTCCTGGGAGCACTCTAGCAGCCACAGCCCTGCTGGCTGGGGCTTTGACCCACTGACCTCTGCACTCTCATGACTACACGGGCCTTCTTGACAGATCTGAAGAAGGGTGTTACATGGGCCCATTGTTTCACAGACATACCCATGTTGCTTCCTCAGCCTGCCCAGATATCAGCCAAGGGTCAACTGAAGTGGCCTCTGCACTTCATTTATCTTCCAATCAATATGTGGAACTGGGGAGCCAGGTTTGAGTCTCGTCGTCGTGTCAACATCCTGTGATTCTGGGCAAATCACCTAATCTCCCCATGCCTACAAAAAAAGATTGCGCCCTTGTGTAATGTAACTGATGCTCATATAAAGCGCTCCAATACCTTCTGGTCGAGTTTGCTCTATACTAAACTGCAAAAAAAAAGAAATCTGTTAGATCCCGACACTGCTAGGTGGCATGACGGCAGACCTATGGACTGCCCTGTGTATGTTATGTTCTAATGATTGGTCTTTCGAGTTAGAACCCTACACAGCTGTGGAAGATAAGAGACCACAAGAAGGAAGCCTTCAGGTAAGCAAGGCTAGAACCGTGCGTAGCCATCATTGGTGCAACTGGTGCCACTGGTGCCACTGCCCCTGCTGCACCATTGATAGGTGTGCCTCTGACACATGCTGGGCAAATACAATTATTGTATCTTTTTCTGTACTGGCTTGTGTGGAAACATTGTGATAGTGGTACGCACAATCATTGCGTGTGAGTGTCTGTTTTTATCTGTGTGTGTTTATTTTGCTTGCATACCACCTTCTGAATATCTGGGAGTGTGGGATTGTGCGCCTTTTTGAGCTAAACAAGAACATTTCCACCTTAGAGTTCAGGAAAAGTATTTTAATAAAGAAGTATCACCATGGTTTGTCAAATGTATCAGTGGGCATAAAAATATGCGTGCATACCAATATTTGTGCAATTATATGCATTTAACAACACATACATAGACAAAAAGAATACTCTGCAAATGGCAGAACTGTAACTGCACTATTGTGCATAGTTTCACACCAAATAAATCTCAAATTAAATGCATGTTTCCGAACCACGCCCGTAGCCCCGCCCTAATCCCCGCTCCTTCTGTTAAATTTATGATTACCTGCACTTATTTTTTCCATTTAAAGCACTGCCTCCAACTGTGTTTCGAAACGTGAGACTTGAGGTAAAGACGTACAGCCAACATGACTGGTGCTGGTAATCACCTGATGGCACAGAGCAGCGTCACAGGCACAATGTTGTAAGAGCATCGTGCTTTTTTTTTTAGTCATTTCTCTTTCTTCATACTCTTTTGCATACCATCAGTCTTGCAACTAAATCCAGAAGGGATTACTTCAGTTTGTAATCATAAATCCCGGAGCGGTACATAATAAAAGAAGTATATTATGAAATTGGAATAGTGAATCAGTAATCTTGGAAGATCTTCTGACCCACTATATCTGCAGTTGGCATGCATCACATATTTATTTATTTTTCTTTTGTAGCTCGCACTGTAAATTAAATTGCATGTTAAGTACCGAGTACTTGTCACCCTAGCCTATTGCAAACATCCCAAAAAATGTCACCGTGTGAGGAAGAGGTGGGTTTGAGAGGCAGTTCTGCCCTCTATCCCCACCAACCCCTTCCCTGAAAAAAAAGCTTATTAAACCTGCTGCTGACGTTTTCCACACCTCTTACCAGACATCAGCTGCTTACTGCGACCAAGACAAGCTGAAAACACACTTATTGCAGGGGTTTCCAACTTGCTTTCCCTGCCACCCTTTTGTATCACCGCTTCTACTGTGAAAGGAGCCGATATCGCGTGACGACACATGGTAGCATCGTGTGAGTTGGCAGGTCTATACTTCATTGAGGAGCACCAGGGCCGGACTGGCAGTACCGGGCATCGGGCGTTTCGCAGGGAGGCTGGAAGGGTAGGGGCCGGTTTTGTTACTGGGGGCCGGTTTTGCAGCAGTAACAAAAGCAACAAGCAATCATTTCCAGGCTTCCGGGGTCTGGCAGTGCTTCCCCAGGGGCTGGTCTGAGAAAATTGCCAGGGCTGCTTTGGGTTGCAAGTCCGGCCTTGAGGAGCACATTAACTTTTGTCACATCATGTTAAGTATCGGTTACTGAGCTGAATCTTTGCCTTGACGCCCAACAATTTTATGTCATGCATACATTCCAGAAACATTCTCAGCTGGCTATCTCTTAGTGAAGACTTCCAGATTAGCTCGCGCATAACCTACGTTTTGCAAATTTCTTTAAAATGAATCATACCCATAAACCATCCCTTGTGGCAAGCAAAATCACCTGCCAGAACCTGTTTGGCACAGTGTCCAGCTCAAGTATCCAACTAAATAAACACACTTGTAGCCCCAATTAAATTGAACAGGGAGTGTCAGAGCCGCCAGTAACAGATGAATTCCCACAATTGTGATTAACCATGATCACAATTGGGTAAATTCTTCAAGCGAGCAAACGCACCTTGCCACAAGCACAACCAGGGCTTCAGCCTTAGCTGAGGTCAACAATAGAAGTCATCAATGTTTGCATAAATGTTGTGTTTTTGGAGGCTTTAGTCCTTCATCTGGAAGTACTGCTCATTTTGATTCCCCTGCTATTTTCTTTTAGTTCTTTCCTGGTTACCAGTCCCTATGGGTAGCTTCCAATCCAGAGACAGGAAGTCATATCTTTGGAGTCCAGCATTACTATAAGTTGTATTATTAGTAGGACAATTACCAGTTTATGTTTCATAACTATTTTATTTTGTATAGTTCATAATCCCTGGACACATAAGGGGTCCGACCTGTGCACAATTTGGTCATTAAAATGTCCTCCGAAGTCAAATGAACATTTCCAGAGTTCTTCTGTGCAACTGTTCATCGGAGCAAGTTTTGCACTGGGTCAGGTTATCCGTGCACGTTATCATGGGATATCTTATAAAGTGTTATCATATGGTGTGTCAATTTGGAAGTTGTACATCGGAAATCATTACATCGCAGGAGTCGTATTCAGAGTCATTACATCGAAATTATGTTTTAAGACTTCTACTTTACTGGCTTTTATTTTGCAGATAAGTTAATCTTTAAACGTTTAAACACACCTAATTCTAACTTTATAAGTGTGTGGGTGTGTGTGTGTATATATATATACTTCATATGTTTGGAGTTACGTTTAAATATGCTAACGAACCCATCCATAGAAACTTTGCATATGATTAAGCCTCGAGGGAGGCGAAAGACGTCATGCTGGTCTTGTCTCCAATAAAGATATGAAGAAATGCAACAGCACGGTTGGAGTGGCCTATCTCATGTTACGAAGGGTAACTTGTGTTCTGTTGAATATATATTATCTACTGGCGGTCGCCAGTAGATAGTTATAGTTACAACCTATTATCCATAGGAAATCCGCGACATTCTATTTGAAATAACTCTCTTGCCGGTTGACGTATCTTCGCAAAATTTTCAAACTTTGTGGCCCGCTCCGGTCCGCTCCTACCCTGAAAGTCTCGGGGGATTCGTCAAGCGGGGGCCGAGAAAAAGGGGGTCCCAAAACGCGTTTTCCCCATGCAATTTTCCATAGGAAACTTTAGACACGGCTACAGCCCGAACTGCTGAACGGAATTACACCAAATTTGGCAAAGAGGTAGTTCTTGGTTCAGAAAGAACCCTTTTTGTTAAATGGTGTAAATCCGTTCAGTAGTTGCTGAGAAAATCAAAAGAAAAAAAGATAGGTATATCTAGGGCCGCGGATCCTCCCGAGCACGAGCTTTATGTTAATTGGCTGTCAACACTCCAAATCAGGAAGTGTTGGCAGCCATTTTGAACCGAGGGACAGAAACAAGTGCGCAAAGCGCACAAAGGGGGCAGGGTAGAAACACCCTGACCCCTAGGTCTGCTCAGGGGTCCCACAAGGACCCCTGGGCAAACATTTTTTTTTTTTTTTTTTAAATCGGCAGGACGCGCTCAGGGAGCGCGAACCCTGCCGAAAAAAAAATCGAAGCGCGGTCTCCCGCGCTTCGATGGTAATTGGCCCCCGGGTGGGCCAAGTCCCGGGGGCATGCTGGGGGGGTTAATTTTATGTGTGGGGGCCTCTAAGGGCTCCCAAGCCCCGGGGACCACCACCCCCGGGGCTTTATGGATAATGGTGCGGGAGGGCTCTGAGCCCTCCCGCAGCCCCGGGACCACCACCTCCCGGGGCTTCTTTTTATATTTGAAAAACCTGTGTGGGGGCTCCAGCCCCCACACGCCACGGAGACCACCACCTCCCGGGGCACTAAGAACAATGAAAATGGGGGTCCGTTTTGGACCCCAAGCCCCGGGGACCACCACCTCCCCGGGGCTTTCTCGATGTAGGGAGGGGGCCGCGCGGCCCCCTCCTGGAGCCTGTGGTGGCCCTGGGGACCGCCACCCCCAGGACCGGCTCCTGCAGTGTCCCGGGGTGCCTACCCCCGGGACACTGCTGTTTGCAATGACAGGACGGGAGCCTCGCGGCTCCCGTCCTGTCATTGCAAACTTGCTTTGGATATTGGAAGAGAGGGCAGGAAACCTGCTCTCTCTTCCAATATCCAAAGCCGATTGCTTTTCCACATGGGGAGCAGCATGTTAGCTGCTCCCCATGTGTAAAAGCAATGCCGGCTCCCGTAGGACACGGGGAGCCGGCGGGACTGTGGGGGTTTGGGGACCCCCACAGTCCCCAACGAGAGGCCAGGCCCCGGGGATGGGGTCCCCGGGGCCATAAGAGGCCACGGAGGGGGCCACGCAGCCCCCTCCCCAAAGTAACAAAATTAAAAAAAAATTAAAAAAAGTGCAAGGCCGGCCCCGGGGATGGGGTCCCCGGGGCCTTAAATGGCCTGAGGAGGGGGCCACGCAGCCCCCTCCAAATAAAAACAAAAGAGGCCATGCCCCGGGGGATGGGGTCCCGGGGCCAATACAGGCCCAGGGAAGGGGGCCACGCGGCACCCTTCCTGTTTTTTATTTTTATTTTAATTAAAAAAGGGGTAAGGCCCTGGGAGATGGGGTCCCCAGGGCCTAAAAATAGGAAAAAGGAAGGGGGGGAAAAAAAAAAAACGATCGGGCCCGCAGGCCCCGCCCCCTTCCTTCACCACTCTGCAAACGCGCCCCCTGGCGCGTTTGCAGAGGAGAACAATTCCCCTTGAATACTGGGGGTCCCTGGGGCCAACTAGCCCACCAGGAACCTCCAGTATGCGCCAGGGGCTGCCTTGCAGAGAGGTGTACAGAGGCCACGCCCCTTTTACACCTCTCTGCAACGCAGCTCTGTGGCGCTTTTTGGAGGAACATGGTGGGCTAGTTGGACTCCAGGGACCCTCAGGATTCAAGGGAGTTAATCCCCCGACTTAAAACGCGCCAAGGGCGCGTTTGCACAGTGGTGAAGGGAGGGGCGGGGCTTCAGGTGACATGTGTGCAAACAGGCCCCGTGGCGCGTTTTAAGATGGGGAATTAAATCCTCTTCAATCCTGAGGGTCCCTGAGGGCCAACTAGCCCAACAGGTACGTCCAGAAAGTGCCACAGAGCTGCGTTGCAGAGAGGTGTAAAAGGGGTGTGGCCTCTGTACATGTCTCTGCAACGCAGCCCCTGGCGCATACTGGAGGTTCCTGGTGGGCTAGTTGGCCCGTAGGGACCCTCATGATTCAAGGGGACTTAATCCCCCAACTTAAAACGCGCCACGGGGCGCGTTTGCACAGATGTCAGCTCAGGCCCCGCCCCTCCCTTCACCATTGTGCAAATATTCCTCTAAAATCAGCCGAAATACGAATTCCGATTTACTCACCTGTTATCAGGAGAGACCTCAGTGCTGCATCTTTCAGCCCAGTACTGATCCTCAAAAGTAATTTTAACCGTACTTACCGGTAACTTGAATTTCCTTCATAGGCTAACATTGACTGGTTTCACTTGGAAATTCTTCTAAGTGTGGAGTTTTGGAACGTTAAAATATTCCTCTAAAATCAGCCGAAATACGAATTCCGATTTACTCACCTGTTATCAGGAGAGACCTCAGTGCTGCATCTTTCAGCCCAGTACTGGTCCTGAAAAGTAATTTAAACCGTACTTACCAGTAACTTGAATTTCCTTCCATAGGCTAACATTGACTGGTTTCACTTGGAAATTCTTCTAAGTGTGGAGTTTTGGAACTTTAAAATATTCCTCTAAAATCAGCCGAAATACGAATTCCGATTTACTCACCTGTTATCAGGAGAGACCTCAGTGCTGCATCTTTCAGCCCAGTACTGATCCTCAAAAGTAATTTTAACCGTACTTACCAGTAACTTGAATTTCCTTCCATAGGATATCATTGCCTGCTTTTGCTGAAAAAGTTTCTAAGTGTTGATTTTTGAAACATACAAATATTCCTCTAAAATCAGCCGAAATCCGAATTCTGATTTACTCACCTGTTATCAGGAGAGACCTCAGTGCTGCATCTTTCAGCCCAGTACTGGTCCTGAAAAGTAATTTTAACCGTACTTACCGGTAACTTGAATTTCCTTCATAGGCTAACATTGACTGGTTTCACTTGGAAATTCTTCTAAGTGTGGAGTTTTGGAACTTTAAAATATTCCTCTAAAATCAGCCGAAATACGAATTCCGATTTACTCACCTGTTATCAGGAGAGACCTCAGTGCTGCATCTTTCAGCCCAGTACTGATCCTCAAAAGTAATTTTAACCGTACTTACCGGTAACTTGAATTTCCTTCATAGGCTAACATTGACTGGTTTCACTTGGAAATTCTTCTAAGTGTGGAGTTTTGGAACTTTAAAATATTCCTCTAAAATCAGCCGAACTACGAATTCCGATTTACTCACCTGTTATCAGGAGAGACCTCAGTGCTGCATCTTTCAGCCCAGTACTGATCCTCAAAAGTAATTTTAACCGTACTTACCAGTAACTTGAATTTCCTTCCATAGGATATCATTGCCTGCTTTTTGCTGAAAAAGTTTCTAAGTGTTGATTTTTGAAACATACAAATATTCCTCTAAAATCAGCCGAAATCCGAATTCTGATTTACTCACCTGTTATCAGGAGAGACCTCAGTGCTGCATCTTTCAGCCCAGTACTGGTCCTGAAAAGTAATTTTAACCGTACTTACCAGTAACTTGAATTTCCTTCCATAGGCTAATATTGACTGGTTTCACTTGGAAATTCTTCTAAGTGTGGAGTTTTGGAACTTTAAAATAGTCCTCTAAAATCAGCCGAAATACGAATTCCGATTTACTCACCTGTTATCAGGAGAGACCTCAGTGCTGCATCTTTCAGCCCAGTACTGGTCCTGAAAAGTAATTTTAACCGTACTTACCAGTAACTTGAATTTCCTTCCATAGGCTAATATTGACTGGTTTCACTTGGAAATTCTTCTAAGTGTGGAGTTTTGGAACTTTAAAATAGTCCTCTAAAATCAGCCGAAATACGAATTCCGATTTACTCACCAGTTATCAGGAGAGACCTCAGTGCTGCATCTTTCAGCCCAGTACTGATCCTCAAAAGTAATTTTAACCGTACTTACCAGTAACTTGAATTTCCTTCCATAGGAATCCATTGTCTGGTTTTCAGCAGAAAAGTTTCAAAGTGTCGATTTTCACAAACTACAAATATTCCTAAAAAATCGCCTGTATGACTTAAACGCATTCTTTCAACTGTTTACAGGAGATGCACCAGTGCTGGATCCAGGATCCAACACTGAGTAAGAAAAAGTAACGATAACAGTTTTTAACTTCTAAGTGAATTTCCTTCCATAGGATAACATTGGTGATTCTATGAGAAAAAGTTTCTAAGTGTGAACTTTTAAAGTACAATAATATTCCTTAAAAATCACGACTGTAACCAAAACGCTTTTACTCAACTGTTTACAGGAGATGTCCCAGGACTGAATCTAGGATCCAGTAATGTAGTTAGAAAAGTAATCCATAAAGTAACTAATTGCATTTAACTAGAAATTCACATTGAGCTGAATGTTGCATTGTGTTTGAAAATGTGTTGCCCATTGCAACAACTGTAACTACTGTACTTAAAAGTCTATTGCCTATGTGCAAAGTAATTAAACTAAAGTAATTCATTCTGAGAAAGTATTTTTGTAATGTAATGTATAATGTAATTACAATGTAATTTAAAAAATAAAATATGTAAAAAAAATTGTTTCTAAAAAATTTGGAAATCAGTATGAAAAAAATTTATATAACAATTAATACATTTAAAAATTGTCATTTACAAAACCTTTGAAATTCACTGAAAAAACTGTAGGTTTCAGACATGTTATAGTTACAAATTAGCATTTAAAAAACCTTTGAAATTCACTGAAAAAACCATAGGTTTCAGGGACGTTATAGTTACAAATTAGCATTTAAAAAACCTTTGAAATTCACTGAAAAAACCATAGGTTTTAGGGACAGTTATAGTTAGTTGGACATTGCACTCGTACAAAACCCGTGAAATTCCCCCGTTATAGTTAGTCCAGCTAACTATAACTCGCGCCCCGCAATGCACTGCTGATGACTTCACATATTACATCACTCATGACATGGTCAGTGACATCACTGATGACATCACTGATGACATCTCAAATGACATCACTGATGACATCATCCACGTGATAATCTGATGCACCTCCTCACACTCTAATATAACCTTTGATACACCCACTCTAAATTACAGACTGCCATTCGCAAAACCATAGACACTCCAACACCAATAACTACATACCCACTCACTGATTCTTAGGTCTACGCACACATCCACTCACTCACCCGTACAGTCACTCATACTTACGGTCACTCAGTACAGGACTATCATATGCACTCATACTCCTATATAGACACTCAAACACCGCCACTCATCCATAGAGGTACTCACACACCTAGTCAGTCATGCAAATAATTAAACACACTACCATTTATTCACCTATACAGTTATACACACACACCAGCTCACTTACTCATACAAATAGTAGCACATTCTTACGCTCTTATACAATCACTGATACAAGCACACACTCATCCATACAGCCACTATCACAATCACTCACTCTACGCTTATAGCTATTTATATACTCCAACACACATATATACTGCCTTTCACATATGTAGTTACTCACACATGTACCACTGGGACATACATTCACTCACTAACACACTCTTACACACACTTACCCACCCATACAGTCTATCACAGTTGCACTCTTGAAACCATCCACCCAGTGAATCACCCACTCACACATCTATGCACAGAGTTGCACACACCCCTCCACACAAACACTCAGGCACCCATACAGATACTCAGACAAGCATTCAATAACTCATATAGACACTCATGTAGCTATTCACAAACACATGCAGCCACTTACACAGCAACAGACAGACGGATACAGACATTCACCCAGTTTAGTCACTAACCCATGCATTCAGTAAGATACGTTAAATCACTCACTTATAGAGTCAGTCACGCACCTACTAAATCATCCATACAGACACTTACACACCCACTCATTCTTCAATACGTCTTTTCCTATATATATTAAAAATATTTAAACTTTACAGAAACACACAGTCACTGGATGATGTCATCAGTGATGTCATCAGTGATGTCATCAGTGATGTCATCAGTGATGTCACTGACCATGTCATGAGTGATGTAATATGTGACGTCATCAGCAGTGCATTGCGGGGCGCGAGTTATAGTTAGCTGGACTAACTATAACGGGGGAATTTCACGGGTTTTGTACGAGTGCAATGTCCAACTAACTATAACTGTCCCTAAAACCTATGGTTTTTTCAGTGAATATATATATATATATATATATTATCTACTGGCAGTCGCCAGTAGATAGTTATAGTTAGGACCTATTATCCATAGGAAATCCGCGACATTCTATTTGAAATAACGTTGGCGCCGGTTGACGAATCTTCGCGAAAGTTTCCAACTTGTTGGGGCGCTCTGCTCCTCTCCTACCCTGAAAGTCTCGGGTTGATTCGTCAAGCGGGGCCGGGAAAAAAGGGGGTCCCAAGCAATACGTAGCCAGCTA